>OY720155.1:35780778-36431947 GCA_963082725.1 Pedicia rivosa | reverse complement strand
TTTGTTTCTGGATGAAATGCTGTGTGTGTGTATGTTTTTGTGGGGTTATGTGTGTGTGTGTGTGAGACCCAAAAAAAAAAGAGAAAAAAACTGAAGACAAGCAAAAACAAAATTAACTGAAAAAACTTTCTAATAAAATATTGTTGGAAATTTTCATAAAATAAAAGGAAAATAAATAAACAATAGAGAGGGGGGTGGAAAAAATGGCCACAAGGAATTTTTGAAAAGTCAACCCTTTTGCCTTGTTTTTCCTTTTATCTACTTCTTCTTCTTCTCCTTTTAGTTTGTGTTTTGTCTCTATTTTCTTTTCTATTTATTTATTTATTTATTTTAGATTTTATAAAATTTCAGTGTTGCTGTTGCTGTTGTTGTTGTTGCCTTTTTTAAAAAATTTTTGTGTTACAAAATCGTGACAAAATTTCAATCTTCTTGATTTATAGTTTTTTTTTTTTTTATATGTGAACATGAAAAATCTTTAGTTAATTATTAACTTTAGATTTATTGTTTAACTAAAACAGAATTTATTTTAACGTAACCAAACAATATTCACCTTAATTTATGAAACTTTCCTTTAATTCAGTTGAGGTTTTTTTTTTTTTCCTGTATTTTTTTATATTTAAAAATCTAATGTTGATGTACGGGCACAACATTAAGTTAATTTAGTTTTTTGGGCTTTATGATTTATGGATGCTGTAACGTTATTCATCATTTGACGCGATCACTTTGAATCTGACGTAACACTTTAACGTAACACTTCTGAATAACGTCCTTCACATCAACTTTTACCCTGGTCTGTGTGTCTTTGTGTTTTAGAGTAAATTTAAAAGCTGCGTAAGAATTCCAATAAAATTATCGTGTTAATATATTTTTCATTATTGTTAAAGGAAACTTCTAAAGTTTCACAGAAATTTAATGACAACTTCCGTATTTATCCTAACTTTTTTTTTTTTTAGTATTTATTTATTTCTTTTTTCATCCCCCTTTTAATTATACGCGATTGTTTGTTGTACTTTTTTTTTGTTAGTAAAAAAAAAAATTAAAGAAGAAGAAGAAGTGGAAATCTAAAATAACCGACCAAGAGTGGTAGCAAGGCAACATGCTTGTGTTTGGAGCGGGGGAGGTACCGAGTTCGAATCTCGACCGGATGGAATTTTTCAATGCATGTCTTTCCTAAGATGCGCCTTAATTAAGTTCCAATTTGACTTAATTATGATTTTTCCACGTAGTCTGGGTTTGCCTGGTGTGAAAAAGTTGGAATATGAAATATTTTTGTTTTAGGCTTAAAAATTGAATGTGCCGGACAGAGAGATTTCTCTTGAAAGGGGGGGTGGGGGAGGGTTGGAATGATTTCATTCAATCCCATTTGATGTATCACTTTTGTGTTTTCACCAAATATTTATTTTAAAAATTATCTTTTGTCTAAAATCGGAATAAATTTTGTCTCCTATTTCCCCCCCCCCTTTTAGCTGCTGACTTTTCTTTCTGTTCGTCCTTTTCTTCATCATTTTGTGTGCTTCCGTTGTTCTTATTTTATTCGCAGGTAACACCTTTCGTTGTAGAATTTTTTTATTTGTTTCTATTCAACAAAAAAAAAAAAAAAAGAAAATGAAAAATTAACAACACAAGAAGAGAAAAGAAATAAAAATAAAATGGTTTCTGGCAAAAACTTCCGAGTAGAAAAACACAAAAAAAAAATAATCATTTTCTTGTTATTCGCTGTTGTTGTTGTTATTGTTGTTGTTGTTGTTGTTGTTGTTGTTGTTTCTCATCTTTTTTTTTCCTTTTTTTATTTCTTTTTATTCAACAGAATCTGTTTTTTTTTTTTTTTTTTTAAATAGAAAAAGAAAACAGAGAAAAGTTTTTATAGAGTTTCCTTTAGAATTTTCTTTCTTTTTATTTTCTTCTTCTTCTTCTTCTTCTTCTTCTTCTTCTTCTTCTTCTTCTTCTTCTCTACTAATTACATGAAACAAAAAAAAAAAAAAAAGCTCAAGTCAAAATGTTTATTTTTTGCCTTTTTTTAAATTTTTTTTTGTTTTTGTTTTTTATTTTTTTTTTCTCTCTTTCAACTTTTGTCATAAGGAAAAGAAAAATTATTCCATTGTTGTTGTTGTTGTTGTTGTTGTCTTCTATGAAAAAGATAATCTTTTATTATTTAGTAAAAGCTTTCAGTTAAAACTTAAAATAAAGCTCTGTCATTACGTGCTTTATATTTAGACAACATCATTAGTGAGGGAAATGAAGGGGGTATGGTGTATATGGGAAACATTAATATATAAACACAACAATATTTTCTATTTTCCATTTAAGAAAAAAACAAAAAAAAAAAAAAAAACTCACAAAATATTGTTGTTGTTTTTTTCTTCTGCTGTTCGTTTGTTGCTGTTGTTGTTGTTGTTGTTTTTTAATTTTACATTTTCTGGTTCATCATAATTTTCAACAATTAAAAAGAAATTTACTCAAAATGAATTTTTGTTTTTTTGTTGTTCGTTTTGCATGAAAAGAAAATCAAAAAAAAAAAATTGTCTTTGAACAAAAATTAACCGCGATTGTTAAAGCGGCTCGGCAACAACAAATCTTTCTTCAAATTTTTGTTTTGTTTTTTTTTTCTTATAAATTTTGATTGTTTTTTGGAAACAAAACAAAAATTAACTAAAACTAGAAATAAAGTGGAAGTTCCTTCCTCTTTTTAAAGATTCAAACAGATTCAAATGAAGTTTGAAGGAAATAAATGGGAAACGAAAAATTATTCCCTTAATCGGTGCCTTCATCTTTGTCTTCTTCTTCTGTTTTGTTATCCTTTTTTTTTTTCACCTTTTATCTTGTAAATACAAAATTAACTTTAATTAGAAAAAAAGGGAAGAAAAAGAAACAAAAATACGAAATAACAACAACAACAATAATCAATAATTCATCAATATTTTTTTTGTGTTTTTTTTTTTTCGCCTTTGATGAAAATTAATCTATGAAATAATTAATAATTTTACGTTTGTTGTTGCTTTTGTTGTTGTTGCTTGTTGTTGTTGTTGCTGTTGTTGTTGTTTCTTTTTGTGTTTTCATTTAATAAAATGGAAAATTATTACAATTATTTAATACAATTAAAAGAATTTCAAATGGAGAAAAATAATCTAAAGAAATAAAAACAGCAACAACAACAACAACAACAACAATTACACAGAAGTACAACAACAATACACTACAAACAATAACAACAAATTATTTATATAAAAAATAATATGGAAATTTTTTGGAAAATAATTGAAATGACTTTTCTCTGATAGAATTTTGTTTTGAAGAAAAATAAAAATGTTTTGTTTTTTTTTTTTTTGTTTCCAAACAAGAGAAAATCTTTTGATTAAATAGAATATTGAATGAATTGCTTTTAAGCAGATTATTTTCATTTTCATTAGTTTTTCTTTTCTTTGGTGGAAAATTTTTTAGAAATAAAAATTAACAGAATCACATTAAATATTTATTGAATCAGAATAATGAACAAATTCTTCCCTTTCCCTTTTCTCTTCGCTTTGGTTTACACCCGTTTACCGTTTTTAATTTCTTGTTAGAATTTTGTAGACATTGTTGTTGTTGGTGTTGTTGTTGTTGTTGTTGTTGTTTTTGTTGGTTTAAATTTTTTGTATTTCTAGACAACAACAACAACAACAACTACAACTACAACAACACATAAAATACAATAAAAATAGTCTGACTGTAAAATTTATTCGTAAATCCATTAAATAGACGACGAATTAAAAAGAGAAAAAAAAAATAAATAGAAATTCAGTTCAATGAATTTAAAATTAAAAAGAGAGAAAGAGAGAAAGAAAGAGAGAAAAAAATAAAGAATGAAAGAAAAAATAAAAGAAAGAAAGAAAAGAAAATGTTTGTTGTGAAAATTAATTTTAAATTAATTAAAAATTTTGTGCGTAGAGATTTTGTCCGTTTCTACATTCTTGAATCCAGCTTCTTGTTTCTTGTTTCTTGTTACTTTTTTATGGCGAACATTATTAAATCAAATTTAATTTAAAAATGCGTTTAAACAATTAGTGTCAAGTCAGAAGAAGGGAAAGAGTCAAAAGAATCATAGAAATTGAATCCATTCAACCAGAAAATGAAAAAAAAAAGACAAAAAATGATTTTTCCCTTTTTTTAACCTTTTCAATTTATAGAAGAAGAAGAAAAAAAAAGCTTTAACAACAACAAAATAAAAAAAAGGAGCTTTTCATGTATACATATATTGAAATGAAAGTTCAAAAGTTGTATCGTGTTACAAGTTTATTTTTAGTGATTTTAAATGATTTCTTTATTATCCGATCCATATAGAAGAGAATCTTTTGGTTGTCGTTATACGACAGTGAAGGTTTGTTGGAAGGTTTGACGGAAAGAAAAACGAATTTTAATGTGTGGAGAAAAAAAAAATTTTGTTTTCTTTAAATTTTCAAAAATGTTGATTGTTGAAAAATTGAATTCTTGTTAGTCTGTACGGTTCCATTTGTAATCCGTATAATTATGTTGTTTTAATCATAATTTTTTAAAAGCTTCAAAAAAATATTTCGTTTTAAATCGGATTAACAAAGTTCATTGTTTTTCTATTTTATTGAAACAATTTTCCGGTTGGTATTTTCTTCTTTTTTTTTTTGTTATAAACCAAAAGAGGGGAAGATAATTCATGAAGCTAAATGGTGATGGTGCGTTTTGGGGTGGGGAGGGGGATAGTCGGTGAGTAATAAAAAAGATAAGAAAAATCATTTTAATCTCCCCTAAAAGTTTTAACAGAATTTTAATTAAGTTGAATCGTCATCAGAACTTCAATCTATGACGATGAACACGATGACGAAAATGATGGGGAAGGTGGAGGAGGAGGAGAAGGAGGAGGAGGAAATGCTAATAAATTATTTTGTCTAATTATTTATTTTTCTCTGATTAGATTTTCATAAATTTTAAGTTTTTTCTCCTCCTTTTCTCCTCCTCTTCCTTCTTCTCCTCCTACTCTCCTTCGTCTTCTTGTTCAAAATTCTAATTTATCGTCTATCTTTTTCTCTTTCCCTTCACCATCGTACACTTTTCTAAATCGAATCACACCAAAGGAAAAAAAAGAACAGAGACGATAAAATATTTTTAATTTGAAAATTTTCCAAACCTGATTTAAATCGTACTGATTTCCATCCAGTTCATGAACGATTTCCCTTCAATATTTTCTTTTTTTTTATTTTTTTCGCAAATAAAAAATCTTTTCTGAATAAAAGCTGAGAAAAGTTAACTTTTACTTATGAACTTTATGCTCATTTTTTTTCTCCCTTCCCTCAACAAAAAAAATTTAAAACGTAAAATGTAAAACACAAACACACACATTTCGATACACAATCACACATACACACACACACACATATAGATACACAATAACACACACACACACACAAACATTAGAAATTTTTTCTTTATTTTTTTTTTTGAACCAAAACCAAAATGCTTCAAACTGTCAAAAATGATTTAGATTTTTTTGGTTTTTTTTCCTTTTTCTTTTTACTTTTGTCTCAACTTTTTATTTTCTTTCCTTTCAGTTTTAAGTTTTCTTTTTATTTTATTCTAATTTTTTTTTTTTTTTTTTGTACCAACCAAAAATAAAATTTTCATTTCTATTTTTGGGACGATAAACAAATAAACAGAAAAGAAGAAAAAGAAGAAGAAATATTTTTATTTTGGTCAAAAATTCATGGAAAAATAACAACAACAACAACAACAACAACAATCAAATGTAAATTTTATTTTGTTTTCTTTTTCCTTCAGAGAAATAAAATAAGAAAGAATTAAACTTTTTTCTTCTTCTTCTTCTTCTTGTAACATTTTTTGTTTCTCTTTTTCTTTTTTTTCCCTTTTTTTGATTCAATTTCTTTTTCTCTTTTTTTTCAAACTTTTTCTTCAGTTTTTTTTTTGTTGTTTTTTTCTCTAAAGAAAAAAAAAAAATTTTTAGAAAATAAAAAGAAAAATATTTTTTGACGACATTTTTTTCAATTAGCTGAGAATTTTTTTTGTTTTTGTTTTGTTAGATTCAGCCAGGGAATTCTCAGAGTTTTCCTTTCTTCTGTTCAAATGTTTTTTGGATAGAAATTTTTTACTGGGACTTTTATTATTTTTAGTAATTTTCTTTTGTGTTGTTTTTCTTTTTTCTTTTCGTTTCGTTTTTTTTTTTGTTTTCTTAATTTTTTTTTTTTTTTTTTTTTGGAATTTAAAAGACGAGACCGACTTTGTGAAAAGAACAAGGAATAAAAAGGCTAAAGATGAAGAAAGTCCAAAATAAAAAATGGGAGAATGTGAAAAATGGGCGTGGAGGGATGGTGCGAAAAAAAGAAGAAATCATTTCAAGGAAATATTTTTTTTTTTTATTTCAAAAGAAAAAAATTGCAGGGAAAAAAAAGAAAATCAAAAAAAAAAGAGAAAACTTTGAAAAATACAAGAAGAATAAAAAGAAAATACTTTTGTCGCATTTTAAATTTTAACTAAATTTATACAGATTAAAATGACACCAAAACTCGCCCCCCACCCCTCCAAAAATACTCTAACCATCTCACTCATACTTACACAATTCACCTCGTATTTTTTCTTATTAGAATCCAGTTCAATTTTTTCTTTTACTTCAATTCCCCTTTAATCTTTCTCCTTCACTTTTTTGTTCACTCTTTTATTATTGTTGTTGTTGCTTTTTACAAAAAAAAAAAAAAAAAAACAAATAAAAACTTTCGTCTTTCGTTGGAATAACTTTGAAAGAATCTTTTTTTCCATAAAATTATAACAATAATGAAAGAGAAAAAGAGAAAGAGAACAAAAAAAGTTATTTCCTCTCTTTTAATTTTGTTTTTTTTTTTTTTTCAAAGAAAAAAAAAACTAACAAAGTTCAACAAACAATTTGTATTTCCTTTACAATTTATTCTAACTTTCAATTCCATCAAAAAAAATATTTTTTTATTTCATTTTCATAAAGAAAATTTTAAAACAATGTTGTTGTTGTTGTTGTTGTTGTTGTTTTTATTTCCACTTTATATAATCAGTACCGGTTTCTTATTCTTTCTCTCTATCTCTGTCTATCTTTAAACTGAACAAAAGTTTTTATTCTTGTAAATTTTCTCATAATTTTTGAATTATCCGTAAGCGAAAAGTACGTCAGAAACTTTTCAATTGATTTGCAACAAACTCACTTCTTCTTCTTCTTCTTCTTCTTCTTCTTCTATATAATAAAATCAGTTTGTTGTTGTATGTTTTTTGTTACTTTTGTTTTTAAATGAAATGTTTTATTGTAGTTCTATTTAAAAGCTGACATTTAGTTAAAAGCTTGTTAACTCCCATTTGTTATTATATTGTTTTATATAAAAAAAATATTGCACTGAAATAATGAAAGTTTTTTGAAATTAAATCAATCAATTTAATGAAAAATTTACTTTATAGATTTATTTATATGAATCATAAATATTCTAAACATTATATTCCCTGTCACTTATAATCTATAATTGATTGAAAATTTTTTGGGAAGATTATGAATTTTCAAATCTATAAATGGGATTAGATAAAAATGATAAAATGCCATTTAATCATTATAGACAACAACAACAACAACAACAACAACAACAAAGAAAAATCTATCATATATGAACTGACATACTTAAACCTGTGTTCGGATATATTCTATGTTTATAGTTTTGATGTTGTTGTTGATGTTGTTGTCGTTGTTGTTGTCGTTGTTGTCGTTGTTGTTATTGTTGTTGTTGTTATTGTTGTTGTTGTTATTGTGTCTTAAATAAAATTATGAATACAAAATAATGTAAAACAATGTAAAATTACTGTCTAATTAAATATAAATATTTATTAGAATTGAAAAATTTAATAAATATCATTTATGTGAAATCTCAATAAACTTTAAAATATTATAATTTCTGAGTAATTTTTGTCTAGTACAGCAATTATGAAAAATATGTCGTATATATACAAAACTTAGAATTTATATTATTTCTTAAAAGGTTTACGTGTGTTTGTAACGGATACCCTAAAATTTTTATCTATTTTCACAATATGGATAAATCACTTTAGTGGCATTGGTTAAGTGACTATGACGCTTACATTCTAAACTTAAATCAATTCTGATCATGATAATGACCAACATATTTAAAATGTAACTGTAAAACTCTAATCATCTTAAATCGTACATTACTAATAATTTTGATTATAAAAACAAGAATCCAGTTGCTAAACATTTAAATTTTGCCCTTTGAATTTCTCATAAGGGAGTTAAAGGAAAAAGCAGTAAAATAAATAAATAAATATATAAAAAGGATAAACCGCTACTGTCTATAATAAATACACACACACACACACACACAAAAATATATGTAAAGGTCACATATTTATGATAACACATAAAATATAATTTATATATGTAAAGTAATAAAGTTCAAGTTGTCCAAAAAAAAAAACCACCCCCGCCCTTAAATCTACAAAAATATGTTAAGAAATTTATTTATGTAAATATTACGTTGTATATTTTATATATTTTATATTCACTAGTCTTTATAATATACAACAATTATTTTCTATACCTAAAATTTTCTTTACCCATTTTCTAATTTATTTGTAAGATCTTTTTGTTTTCCTTTACGTAAACATTTTTATTTTTTATTTTAATGATAATTATTGTTATTGTTATTATTATCAAAGTTTAGAAAATAATTGGTTGGGACATAGCAAATGAATATCAAAGTTATATAATTAAAATTATAAACAGAAAATATGAGCTTTTTTTTTGTTACTGTCTAGTGAATACTGTCTAGTGAATACTGTCTAGTGAACACTGTTTAGTGTTACTGTCTAGTAAAGTAATTTTGCTAGTAGGTTTATTACTAGAATCTAGTAGATACCTGTATCAAAAAATGATTACTAGTAAGTAAAGAAAAACTTAACACAAAGTTTAAATTATTTATTTTCCACAATCTTTGTTGAAACAAAAACCAAAAAAAAAAAATGAACGAAAACCATGAAAGTTTATTCTCGCTTCTGTCTTAAACTTAATTCTCGTGGTTTTCATAAATGTGAATTCCTTAAGATAAATTTGTTTAAAGTTTGCTTTATTTAAAATAATTGTTTAAAATTCCACTTTTGCCTCTATACATTATTTTTGTGCTTCCATTTTAGTCTTTATTTTTTTTTTTTTTTGTTTTTGGTGAATTGAAGTTCGTTTATCCAAACTTCAATCTATACACTAAAAGTAAACTCAGACATATTTATAATAATCTGTTAAGAATCTTAATTATTTTCACATTCTCATTCTTGTTTCCCTTTTACAAACAAAATAGAAAAAAAAAAACAAAAACAAAAACAAAAAGAAAGAATGAAAATGAAAATCATTATTTTAATCTTTTGTCTTTCTTTAGAAGAGATAATTTGTTCTCAATAATATTCTTAAGAAACTGTCTATTCTAATAATTTGTCTCCTTGGGCATACTGAATAGATTTTTATTATCTTTATCTTGTATATGTCTTCATCATTCTTCTAATTTCTCATAGAATATCTTTAATATGATTATCGTAAATTCTTCTTCTTCTTCTTCTTCTTCTTCTTCTTCTTCTTCTATTTTGTTTCACTGTGACAGAGAAATAATAATAAAGATCGAATTTATATTTATAGTTTCACTTCTTAGTCCACAATGTAGCTACTAAGAGAATATCTTATATACAAAGAATATTACGTTGATTTTATAGTAATAAGATTAATGATGTGTAATTATAATAAATCTACTTTTAGATTCAAAATAGACAGGTCACACATATACACATACACATACACATACACATACACATACACATACACATACACATACACATACACATACACATACACATACACATACACATACACATACACATACACATACACATACACATACACATACACATACACATACACATACACATACACATACACATACACATACACATACACATACACATACACATACACATACACATACACATACACATACACATACACATACACATACATATAAACCCACACACACACATACACATGCACACACACACATTGAAATGTAATGAAAGAAATATTGCAGTGGTAGCTCTCTAATAATAATTATAATAAACTGAACTGACAAACTATTGTTGTGTTTTTTCCTTTCTTGTATTTATAGAAAAGAAGAAGAAGAAGAAAAAAAAATAAAGGATAAATTTATCTTCAGAAAATAAAGATAATTTTTCTAGATAATAAATTGGTGTAATAATAATTTACTTTTCTTTAACATTTATTAATTAATTAATAAATAAAGCGATCTTTTGATTTCCTCAAATCGGAAGTGAATTATTTCTTATTAAATAAAATGAAATTTAATTTTAAATTTAATTTTTAATAATTTTCCAACTATTTGTAATTTCCGGTTGGTTTTTCTACTTTTTGTTCTATGATTGTAAAACAAATTCCATTGATACAACATTTAATGGATTGAATAACGCAAATATTTTGTTCTTTAACAAATTCATTAATTTTGTGTAATTTTTAGTTTAAGAAAAATGTTGTAAGCTTAAACCTTGGAAGAAACAGCAATCATAAATTATATGACGTCCGTTCATGTTTGCAGGATAAGGTTTTAACCGAATGATTCTTCTTAGGAAATCTGCATGTTTCCTAAGAGCTGGCAATGCGCCGAATTGAATTAAAAATTGCATGTGCAGATGCTAGGTGATTCAGAACCCACCTCAAAAATAGTAGGTCTCAAGGGTGAATATAACCGAAAGGTTGATTGCCCTTGTAAAATAAATAAAACTAACTAACTAACTAATTAACTAAATTATATGAATAATAAAAATCAAACAAAATATTAAACAAATAATTTACGTTTAAATTAATTGACAACAAAAGAAAATAGTTTTTCTTTAATTATTTTGTTCACTTTAAGTCATTCACATTCACACATACATATAAATCCTTAAGATTTTGATTACAATTTCTTTAGTAGTTACGAGTATGATAAAATATTCTATAAAGTTTTCTATAAGTAAGAAAATAATTAAAGTTATATTGTTTCACCTTTATGAATGTTTTAATAGATTTTAATAAAACAAAAATCCAAAATCAAAAATGATTACAATAAATATTTACTCATTATGTTGTGTGGCTGTGTTCTGTGGGGCTGTGTGGCTGTGTGTATGCGTGTGTGTGTGCTGTGTGTGTTAAATGCAAATAGAAATTTAATTTACAATAAATACATTATGTATTGTTCACATATTACATATTACATATAAGAACTGTGCCTAGATTACGATAAATATACGAGTGCAAGTCGCCATTCCTCTTACTCATTCACTCAGTTAATCGCGCTCGCTCACTCACGCACACTCGCACTCACAATTTTCGGTACTCACATATTTATCGTAATCCAGTCACTGATAAAATAAGTTCAACATTTTTATTATTTTATAAAACGGAATATTTAAGAAGGTACAATTTTCTTTTTTATTGTGACAATACAACATAAACTTAATGTTCACATAAATTATGATTGACGATAATGATGAAAATTTCCGAATGGTTATATATTGAATGTATGATGTGATTTGATGTGATTTAAGTGAAATTTTAAAATAATTCATATTTTGTGTTAATTGACAAACATCAAATTAGTTTCTTAGAAAAGTTGAAAAATTAAAATATAACAAAGAACATTCAAGGAATTTGCAGTATTCATTTTGGAGTCTCCTCTCTTCACTTAAATCATTAATCGAAAATTCACTAATATTCATTAAATCACTCAAAAGTATCTGTAATTTTGTTCTTCTTCAAAAAAAAAACAAAACTAAAAAATCTCCACTCCAAAATAAGTTTCCACCAAAAAAAAAAATATTAAATTTTTGTAATTTCCATTATAAATTTTCCAATATTTTTCATTGTTTTCCATATTTTCTATTTTTTTTTTGTTCTTTCTGTTTGCCGTTGAATTCTGATGTCAACAATCAGTTTAAATTATGCAGATGATATTTTAGAATATTTATAGTTGTTATGATTGAATGTTAACCCATGTGTGTGTGTGGATGTGTGTGTGTGTGTGTATTGAATAGTATTGAATAGTATTCTTTGTAAATCAATAATTCAAATAAATATATTGAATAAATGAATATCAAGAGAATTGATCAAGTCAACTATTGGTCAGTTCTCTTCTTTAAACTGTTTTTATAAAAATAAATCAGTATGGAAAACAATGATTTGGACAATGACTGACGTAAAAAAGTGAAATTTTCCTATACTTTCCTAATGAAAGCTCGGGTAAATTTTTGATTTAATATTTAATACACAACAAACGTAAATTAATAACAACAATACAAAAAAAATTATGTCAGGAAAACATTTTTATAATTAATTGGAAATTTAATAGAATTTTACCCGTTTAAAATGAAGAATGAAGAATGAAGAAATGTAAAAAAAGGAAATAGAAAATTAGTTAATCAGTTAATCATTATACGTTTTATCAGGTATGAAAATTTCTATATAATAAAAAATTCAATAATAATTGAAACATGTTGCCATCTAACACAATCACACTACACTACAAATTCAAATAAATTGTTAAATAATTTTTCTTAGAATACAAAAGAATAATTAAAATTTTTTAAGTTTAAAGGATTTTTAATAATTTATATAAAGTGTATATAAAGTGAATAGATGAAACGGTTAATTACTTTTTATACTGTATAAACTAATATAGAATATTAATTATAACAAATAATTTATCTTCATATAATAATTAACAATCATCATTTTCTTATGTTATAGCCAAAATATAGTACAAAACTTACAATCTGCATAGAATTGCTTTTTATATAGAAAGCAATTAGACGTTCTCTTAAGAGAGAGAGAGAGAGAGAAAGAGCGAAAGAGAAATATAATAACAACAAGAAGTTTACAAAAAAAAATAACTGAAAGGATTCTTAATTATTAATGCATTTTCTTCGCTTAATAATAATTTATTGTCTTATGTTTGTTTTTTTTTGTTTGTCTCGTACAGTAAAAGAAAATTAATTCAAAATGGAAAAATATAGAAAATTTGTTGAATCTTAATAATAAAGGTTAAATGAATACACTGTTGTGTCACCCCTTCTTTTTCTTCTTCTACACCCTATCACTAACCGGTTGTAACACTGTCTTTCTACGTTTACATAAAATTTTTTATATGAGTGCACTTTACAAATTACACTCTTCTCACTCTTCTCACTCTTTCTGTCTTACTCTTAACACAACAATAAATAATTTTTCTTTTCTCTTGTTTACTTTACGTTAAAATATTTAAATATGTATTTTTTAAAAGCTTTACTTTTATTTATGTTGCGCTCTAATTTAATCTTAACGTTAAATTCTGTTGATAAATATAGTTAATTAGTTACTGTATGGGTAGTTATTGTAGTTATTGTTTGAATGAAATAAAAACCTTTTGGTTTTGTAAAGGAAATTTACGTGACAATGTGAAATTTTATTTGTCAGTGAAATGATGAATTTGAATTATGAAGTCGTTGATGATTATTTTAAGGGAATCAACATTTCCGAAGAAGAGGTTTTTACTGGAGCCTAATAATAATCTATCCTAAATTATATTACTTCAGATGGACCCATCTAAAAAATAGTGAAAATTTTAAAGCTTTCATTGTTGATTTAATTGATTTGAAAACCCGGGCTCACTAGACAATACTTTTGAATGTTATAGTTAAATTATTTCAATTGTGAATTAGTCAGTACAAAATAATTAGAAATCATAAAAAAAAAATAGTGAAAATTTTAAAGTTTTTTTTTTTTGTCGATTTTATTTAATTGTAAAGGGAAGAAAGGACGAAAGAAAGTTTTAATAAACAAAAATCAAACAGAAAAGAGAATATAATTTAATTTAAACGTTAATTAGTTTCTATCTTCCTTTCCTCCTTTCTTTCTTTCTTTCACTCTAATAATTTGAAAATTGAAGGAAAATTATTATAATTTCCCATTCGTTGAAGAAAATTTATGATTATTATAATTTTGTTGTATTTGTTTATAATTAGCTAATTAATTAAATAGAAAAACTTCTTATTTTTCATTCACATTTAATTTTCTCTCTATTTTACTCTCTCTCTCACTCTCCCTCTCTCTCTCTCTCTCCCTTCTTCCCTCTTTCTTGTGATAATAATTTTTAATTAAAATATTCAATAAAGACAAATAATATTAATTTTTACACTCACCAAATGATAACAGTTTTTCCCTTTTAAAGTTAAAGTTAAAAGTAAAAAGTGAAAATTGACAGAAAAACAAAAAACTTTTCATTTTAGTAAATACAAACAAAAACAGTAAAATTTATTTAACTTTAACACAATATTTGTTGTTATTAATGTGTGTATGCGTGTGTGTGTGTATGTGTGTGCGTGTGCATGTCTATTCATGGAAATATTTTAATAATCAAATATTTAGAATTTCTCAATAATTTACTTAACTTATCAAAAGAAAAAGGGACGGAAAAAATTTAATATGCAACTTTTGATAGGAATACGAAGAAAGTCTAACGGTTTATCTGTTGTTATCTGTCGGTTAACGCAGATTAATCAACAATATCTAATCACTTCACGTGTTTATCCTTCAATCTGTCATCTTCAATTTTGAACAAATTCAAAAAAAAAAAAAATAGAAAGATTTTAGTGAAAATTTTAAAGTAAAAAAAAACAGAAAAAAATCTCCTCTTTGAATTTTCAATCAATTTTTTCCAGATTCATTTGATGTTCGTTTTAGATTTAATTCAACGAGTAGATTTTCACAATTTAAAATTCAATAAAAAAGGAAATTTCCTTGAAAGAATACAAAAAGGAAAATTGATTTAAAATTAATAATTTGCTCAATAATTTTTCACTTAAAAAACTCTTATGGTGAAGACATTTTTAATGTTGCCAAAAAAAGCAACAACAACAACAACTATAAGGACGACGATGACAACAACAACAACAACAATAACATGGACGACAACAGCAAGGTGACTGATGAGACTTTTTTATACGGATTTTTTTCTTTTTCTTCATAAATTGTTTTAAAATTTAAATTGACAGAATTTTCTATTTTTCCTAAAAAATTTTCAAGGATTTTCCGGTTACCATTTTTCTTTTTTTTTTCTGTAAAATCAAAAGCTTTCACATATAAGTTTGAAAGTTTAAATAAAAACACAATACAAAAATTGTATACAAATTTTTTTTATCTCCCCCAAGGTAACCTCCTCACATCATCAATTATTAAGAAATTATTAATATTTCCTTAATATTCTCTCTCTCTGTCTCACTCTCTTTCTCTGTCTATTTCGCCTTTACAACAAATTTTTTTCTTGAAGCTTTTTTTTTTTTGGTTCTGCATTTGAAATATTCAGAAAATAAATTCTTTCTTAACAAATTGAGATCAATTTTTGGCTAAATAAGAAACTCAATAAATAAAACTTTTCCCCTTCTACTTCTTCTTCTTCTTCTTTAATATTTTTTCTACTCCCTTTTTTCTTCCATTCCATATTTCTTCTTCTTCTTCTTTTTTTGTGTCTATTAATTTTTTTTCTTCTTCTTGTGAGTTGTGACTATTTAGTTTTTCTCTAACTGTGAACTGACATATGTATGTGTGTGTGTGTGTGTATATGGATGTATATGTGTGTGTTATGAGTTATATATGGGTGTGCATTGGTGTGCGTTTGTTTGTAGATGGAAAAGAAGAAGAAGAAGAAGTATAAGATTCTTTGATAGAAAAGAATTAGAGTTCTGATAGATGAATGAATGATTAGTCTTTTCAGCCTGTCTTTTCTCATCAGCAAAAAATATATTTCGTGTGTTGTTTTTTTTTTCTTTCTTTCCTTATCGTAAATATCGCGTATCAATTAATAAAAGCCAACGAATATTTTATGAAAAGAAAAGAAATCAAATGAACGAAATAAAAATCATAAATTTCTCTTCTTCTCATTTTCACTCTTGCGATTTTTGTCCCACTCTCTTTCTATGTTGCTGTCTTTGTCTCTATTTTCGATGATTTTAATATTTTTATTTTTATTTACTTTGATTATAGATTTATTTTTCATACTTCTTTCCCTCACACCCACCAGAACTCATTCTGTGCTTCTTGTGCTGTGTGTGTACTTCTTCTTCGTCTTCTACTTTCTTTCTTTCATTTTGAAAAGAAATCATTGAAAGCGGATGTCATCAAATTAAGAACTTATATAAAGTCAATTATTATTTTCATGTATTTGATTGGGAGTCAATTGAGTTGTGTGTATGTGTGTGTGTGTGTGTGTTGCAAGAGAGTATTGGATGACAAAATTGATTCGTTATATTTATTAAGATGTTACACTTTTTATTTATTTCCCTTTCTCTCCTTACCAATCACTCTCTCTCACTCTCATTGTTGTTTTTTTTCTTTCTTTTTTCTAAAAATAAAAATTTCTGATTGTCGCTAATGATTTATTAATTAGAGAATTAGAGAAAATTCTGTTGATATTTTCTTTATTGAAAATTTTTCCAAAATTAACATCTACCCAGAATTAATGTGAAAATGTTTTTCCTTTTAATCTTTTTACAATTTTCTATAGAAAAAAAAAAAACACAAAATTAAATTAAAATAAAATTTCTTGTTTTTTATCTCCCTCTCTCTCTCTCTCTCTCTCTGTCACACATTCTGTCTCTATCAGACTCTGAGTTTACTAAACTCAATAAATGTTTTATAAATTTTAAAAAAAAAATCGCATAACTTAAATTTAAAAAAAAAAAACAGGATTCAATGAATTTTATTCAATGTTTTTTTTTTTTTTGTTCTCCTATTTTCATTCATGAATAGAAAATCTTTTGTTAAAATTAAAATGTGAGATTTTTTATTTTTTCCTTTTCATTTAACAAAAAAAGCAAAAATGAAAATGAAAATGAAAAAATAAACTTATGAGAAAATGAATTGAATTGTGTTACCAAGTTTTATTCATTTAGATAGACAACATAAAAATACAGTTCAGTATTTCCCCACATCCCACAAAGCCCTCTCGGAAAAATCCCAGACACAACTACAAAAGGAATCGTAAACGTGTTTTTCTTTTTCTTCAACTCCATTTTCTTTTTTCATGAGAATGTTTCTTTCAAAAGAGCACTGATTGAAGGGGGGGAGGGTGGGGAACGTGGGGTTTCTTAGCAGTACACTTGAATTCTATAAAATATAAATTCTATTATTGCATTTCTGTAACATTAATTAGAGTTATCAGAATAATCATTCTACTATTTTTTCATTCCTTCAATTAATTCAAACATAAAATCATCCTTAAATAATTTCAAGTCGGGTAGGGTAGAATAGGAAGGGCTGAGAACTCTGCTTGACAGAATCTCAGTCGTAGGAGATGGTTAACCTCAGCCCACCACAATTCAATAGAAATTTTATTTTATTTTTTTTGGTATACAAAAATAAAAACGAAAATAAATTTCAGTTGATATTTTTGTATATTTTTTCTTCTACTCCTGTCATGATGATGAAGTGAAAATGAAAAGAAGAAAAAAAAAAGGAAATTTTATATAAATACGCACAACAAAATCTATAGTTTGACATATTCATGTTAAACACAAAGTGAAGAAGAAGAAGAAGAAAACGAAGAAGAAGAAGAAAAATATAAATGTGTAAACGTTTACATATGGATAAGTATAAAGACGTAAGGGGGAGGGGAGGTGGTTATAAAAAGATATGATATAAATGTAAATGTAAAGAGTGACAGTGACAACAGTACCATTTAACCTTCTCTAACAAATTATATACACAAAAAATTATTATTTTTAATCTAAAGTAAAAAAAAAAAATAAATGAAAAGAAAATGAAAATTAAATGAGTGAAGTAACAACGAAAAATGTTGTAATAATTTTTTTGTCGCTTCTCTTTTTTCTTAAAACTCTTCGACATTATAAATTAAAAGTGAAAATATTATTTTTTGATTTTGAAATATTTTTGTACCTAATTTTCTTTCTATGTGTTTTTTTTTTTTGGGGTGGGTGATGGTGAAATTTTTATCATTGGAAAATAATAATAATGTAATTTATCTTAAAATAAAAATGTTCATCCCTGGTACTGTCATCTCTTCCTTTTATAAGATTCAACGATAAATATCGATCCTTACATTGAATCAATCAACTATTTTTTTTTTTTTTTTGATAATATAAATTATACCACCTCCAATAACCTGACCTCCCATCCACTACCCGACCATCATCTCACCGTATCTTTACCTTTATATGTTGTTAGGGGATCAAATTTTCTTCTTCGATTGGACTTTTTTCTTCTTTACTTTTAAGGATATTTTTCTCTCTCTCTGACTGTTGTTGTTGTTGTTGTATTTTTTCTTCTTCTTTTCCAAAATAAATTATTCTTCAAAAAAAAAAAAATTGTGTGTGTGTGTGTGGAACTGGAAAGGAAAAAATAAAAAAAAAAATTGTGAATAACATTTGTCTTATACATTTTCCTTTCATTTTCCAACTTAAAAAAAACTGAAAAAGAAAAACAACTAAATGATGACACAAGAGAGTAAATATATAAAACGTCTTTTCGTGACAGCGTCCTTTTTTTTTTCTTTCTTTCTTTAACAAAATATGTGACGACATGCGGAAAAATATAGATAGGAGGCTTGTCTCTTGGAAAGGTGATAAAATTTGGTCGATTGGAAGGTTATATTTCGGTGTTTTGTATTTTTATGTGAAAGGGGACCATGGATCCTTTGAGGGCATTGAACAAAAAAAAAATAGGTGGATACAAGCAGAAAAAAAATGAAAGAGGTGGACAAGTGTGAATGAACGCTACTGACTCCTTATTATTTGATCTTACATATTTTTATTTATTTTACCTTCATATAAGAAAAATCAAAATAAATAATTGTATGTAATAAAATACAAAACATTTTCATGCTTCTATAAAATTTTCTTTTTCGTACCTGCATGTGTGTACGTATTTGTGTATGTATGTAATATGTATGTATGTATATATATATGTATGTATAGTAAATTAAAAGGGACGTATTGAATATTTACAGTAATTGTCACGTTTGTTGATTGTTTCAATTTAATTTTAATTGGAATTTATTTGCTTTTTGGTGCGTGCATTACATAATAGTGAAAATTTATATATAGGTAGATTTTAATGTGTGGTAAAATGAGGTGAGGTGAATTAAAATTAAACATATGTTGTTGTGTGTTTATATATGAATGTGCGTGTATTTTTTGTGTGTGTGTGTGTGTATGTAACATACGCACGCATGTTTTTTTGGTAGAACAAAACAAAAGTAAAAGGAAAACTTAAATGGGGTTTTCCTCGCTTATATAATTGGTTATATAATTATATTATTATCGTTTTATTTACACAACAATCAAAAAAACATAGTGCGGAAAATTTATTAGACAAATTTTCGTGTTTTCTTTTCATTTATTATGTTTTTTTTTTTTAGAAATTAAGAACAAACACATTTAATTTTTGGCAGTTTTATTTTGGTTAAATCTGTTTTCACATTTGTATAGATTTTAATGAATGTCTTGTTTTGTTTCGTGTTTTTTTCTTTGCGAGTTCCTGATTTTTTCACATTTATATGGATTTCTATTGCTGGCTTCTGTTTTTTTTTTAAATTCTTTTATGTAATTGAAAAACTAATTTAATATTTTCAACAAACATTTATTCCTTTCTTCTTGAAAATTTTATAGAAATTTGAATTATTTTGATTTCTTTAATTATTTAATAAATTATAATTGTTATAGAATTTAATAAAAGTTAATGACTATGAATAGAAGTTAAGTCAAAATAATAATCTCACGCATAGCATAAAAAAAAAAGAATATAGAAAACAAAAGATAAATCATGTTTGACGTTATCTTACCCCATCTTACTGTGAGATCAAATCGGAATAAAAAAAAATCTCACATACCAGAAAAAAAAATTGTAAATAAGAAATAAATTTAATTATTTCAATTATTTTTGCTAAATAACAACAACTGGTGCATTGCCAAAAGTTCTAATTTTTTTAAATTAAATTATGAATTGTATGAATATAATTAACTAAATATCTGACATTTTTAAATTATTAAATTGTTCGTTCCCCTACATATCGATTTCTTTTTAATTCTAAAATAAATATTCCACGACACAATTAATTTTCATTTTGAATCTTATAAAATATCCAATAATTCAACATTTCCAAATTTCTAAAATGGTAATTCTCAAAAACAGAAACAAATTTACAATAAGATTTTAATCATAAAATTATAAACTATAAATATTTAAAGGTAAAAAATCAAAATAATCATCATTCACTATATAAACTTTCTTATAAAAGTTAAATAAAAACTTTAACAAACTTACCAATAATTAACAATTTAAATTAGAAAGTAAGCAATTTGTTATGTCGTCGTCGTCGTCTTTTCTATTCTGATGTTGTTGTTGTTTTTGTGGTTATAATTTTACTTTACCTTTGTCTCCACTAAATAAAACTAAAGTGATAATCTTAAAGAACTTTTTGTACCATTATTTTCTAATAATAGAGAGTCAATGTATTTGTTTAATCTTCCAAATATATTTTATGCTAAAATAAATAAACATTTGTTTTGAGTTAAAATGTATGTATCTATGTATGTATGTAAACATCACTTTATAAAGTCAAACAAGGGCAGTGATAACAGTGTTAACTGAATGTATGTTGTTGGTATATTGAAAAGTGTGAAAATACTGTGACCATAATCGATGAAAAACTTTTTGATACAATTTTTGTTTTTCTCAGTTTCAATCAAGTATTTAGTACTAAGAAAATTAATTTTCACATAAATTTATTGTGTCTCCTTTTTCTTCATTTTTTTCATGTCTTTTTTCTGATACATCTTTTTTAGTGCACACGATTTATTATTGTTTAATTTTTTTTAAATTTTTCATCAAAAAAATTGTAAATTCCAAATAAAAATATTGAAGGAAATTCTCATATTTTTCTTGTAACTTTTCAAAATACAAATAAAACTCTTATTTCAATTTTCTGTTTTAATTTTCTTTAAAAAAAGTAAAAAAAAACATAAAAACGAGAAATTAAAATTACTGAAGTTGTTTTTTGTAATAATTTAATTAAAAAATTAATCCATTTATAATTCACATATACTAATATCTGCTTCTCTCTCTCCCTCTTACACTCTCTTTCTCTTTTTATCTCATTCCATTAATTGAATGTATGCTTGAAGAAAAATTAATTTCCTAATACAAAATTATTATTTATATATAAATTTTTCTTCACTCAGTTCAAATTCAAATGGGAATTTAGATTTGATTACCAATGAAAATATATTTTATTTCTCAATTTTTACTTCAATCTTCAATCTTTTCCACTCTTTGTATATACCCTACACCAATCATCCTCTTCTAAAATCCTACTTTACTACCTACAGAATAACAAGTAAAAATACCTTCTTTTTGATATACGATAAAAAAAAAAAAGAAAAGGAAAGAAAATGAAAGAAAATGCAATACTGTAAATATATGAACGGTAAGATCAAAATGAAAAATTATATCCCTAAAGTGCAAAAAAACCACAAACTAAATCAATCAAAACAGATGAAACAGAAAATAAGAAAGAAAACATGAGGTAGAAGAAGAAGAAGAAGAAAAAAAAGAAGAAGAAGAAGGAAAAAAAAAATTGAAAAATGAGAAAATGAAAAAGTTGCACTTACAAAAGTATATTGTACGTTCATTGGTTAAATTTTTCATCAATTATTTTCTATTTGGTATTTTCTAAGGTGCTTCTAATATATAATCGCCTGTTTTTCTATTTGTTGTTGTTACAAATATGAAGAAGAAGAAGAAGAAGAAGAAGAAGAAGAAGAAGAAGAAGAAGAAGAAGAAGAAGAAGAAGAAGAAGAAGAAGAAGAAAGAGAATGGGAAGAAAAGAAATCAGTGATTTATTGAATTATTGATTTTGCAGATATTTCCAGTCGAATAAGATTGATGTTCAATTAAAAGAAACATTCATAATAATGATAATAATGACGATCATCATAATTTTTTTATAAATGAGAAAGTTTAATCTTAAGACAAGAAACAATCATTGAATTGATTTAATATAAAAAATTATTTGAATATCCGACAATTTGAACAAAAAAAAAATCACTAGTCTAGCTAGTGACAACTAGCAAACTAGTACCAAAAATTAAATTCAACAAAAAAGAATCAATAAAATTTCACTATGACAACTGCATTAAAATGACGCAATATTTGACCATAAAACTTTAATGAATTAATTGACTTTTATATTCTCCCCTGTTTTTTACTCATCTGTCATCTCCTATCACTTTCTGAACATCTTTTTTCTTTTTTTTGGTTTCAACCTCGCGTAGATAATTGCCCATATATAAAATTATATTTACGTTTTTGATACAAATATTCCGACATCCATATAATTGATGACAAGATAATTAATTTAAAATTTGTTTAAACGAACTTTTTTTTTTTTTTCATTTTTTTGATCTAATTCTCTATCGGTTTTCTCAATTTTGTTTTTTCTGTTTCTCTCTCTCTCTCTATCTCTGTCTCTCTCTTTTTTTGCTCTTTCTGATGAATTGATTTTTATCATCTGGCCAAAAAAAAAAGAAAAAATGCAATTGAATAACGATGTTTTTGCTACTAGTAAAAAAAATAAATACTGTACCGAGATCAGATAGAAATTCTAGAAAATAATGAACAGAGATAACTTTGACATTAAATGCCAATGCAAAATATTAAATTCAATTATTTGCTTATAAATTCAATTAATTTCATGTCTGTGTGTGTGTGTGTGTGTATGTTTAGACGTGTGAAAATATTCTCATTCAATTAATTTCTGCTTCAAAAATAAACAAATTGAGTTTAAGTTGAAAATTGACAATAACAACAACATCAACAACAACAACAACAACAACAACAACAAAAGGAAAAACTAAAATAAAAATTTTTATAAAATACAAAAAACAAATTTTCATCAATTTTCTACAAATTTTCCTATATTTCTCTGTATAAATAGAACCAAAAAAAAACAAGTAAAAACTATCAAATATTTATTTCTTGGTAACAATTTAAACACGAATCATAAATCATATAAAATACGTCCACTTTTATTAACGTCTCAGGAATCATCCGAAAAAAAAAAACAAAAACAAAAAAAAAGGAAAATACAAAAATATAAAATACAAAATACAAAACAACAAAAAAAGGAAAAGAAAAGAAAATGATGTTCCGTCAAGTTAAAAATAAAAATAAACACGTAGCTACAACAACAACAACAACAACAAGACTAAAAATCTAAAAATCTAAGAAGAAAAAAAAAATAAGAAGATTTTTTTTATTGAATTTCAGTGAATTGAATCAGAAAGATCAAATTAAATTTCAGTTCCTGCGGGAATAAAAAATACAAAATATTTTATAGGAAATAATGTGAAATAAAATAACAACAACAATAATAAAATAGTAAATTCCAGGTGACACAATTTTACTTCTGTTATTCCACGATATGATGAGACACCAATATGAAGAATAAGAACAAGAAGAAGAAGAAGAAGAAGAAGAAAAGAACAAAAAATAAAAGAAGAAAAATATCGTTGATTTTTTTTTCTATTCATAGAAAAAGAAGAAGAAGAAAAAAAAATATAAAAGTCAAGGATAATTTTATATTAGATTTTTTTCAGATTGGAAAAAAAGTAAAAATTGTGAAAAGAAAATCCTTTATCGCGTATAATTACATAAGAAACGTTGATGTCATGTGGTATAGAGTAACAACACACGACTCTCATCAAGTAATATCTCGGGTCCAAATTTGATCATTTTGTACAGAGAAATTGATGAGAAATTTTTTTATATTTAGAAATAATGACTTGAATTTCATTCTAATTGTGAGATTCCTGTATCACAAATGATCCTGATCAAGACACATTAATAAACTTAAATTCTATCGAAATATGTTTTATTGTCCCATTTCCCGGATGGGGTCAAAAAAAAATTTTTTTTTAGTGGCAAACAGAAATTGATGATGAATTTTTATATATAAAAAAAATTGAAAATTTTCACATAATAAACTTTTATTATTATTTGAAAGCTTTATGTTATATAGAATTTTTACGTTAGTTTATCATAAATAATCCTTCCTTTTTTGTCAATTTATAATAACAAAAGAACTTTCACTATATTTTCACTATTGTCTATAGAAAATATTCAGGTCTTCAGTGACAAGGATTTATAAAGAATTTATACAAGTGAAATTTTAATTAAATCAAAACAACAACAACAACAAACAAAATGCATTCTGTTTGTTTTTTTTAAAAACAGAAAAATGGAAAAACAGGACAAATTATAATTCCATATCCAACTCTTAAAATTTGTATTAAATCATTCTACTTGAATGTTTTGTTTTTTTTTTCTTTCTAAAACATTGTCTGAGAGCAAGAGAGAAAAATGAATGTTGTTGTTGTTGTTTTTTTTTGTTTTTCGCTTTTACCAAGTACCAAGTTGAAAAGACTTTTCAACAAACATTTTTGCAACTAAGCTTTTTGTAATTAAGCTTTTTCTAATAAATTACAGAAAGTGCATTTGTGTTAATTATTTTTTTTTTGATGGATGATGGGAAAATTTCACAAAATTTTCACTGAAATATTTTTGAAAAGAATTTTTTTTTTTTTAACAATTTTTAAAGTTAATGAAAGAAAAAAAAACTAAATTGTGATATGAAGGAAAAATGCATTGATCTTATTGTAAGAAGGTCATTAGTGTACAAAATGTTATTTAATTAAAAATCGAAATGTACAAAATGAATTGTAAGTAAAAATTATAAAAATAGAGACACAGAAATTACAGCATCCAAACAAGTAAATATTATTAATACAAGAATTATAGGGTAATCAATTTTGAGTATCCACTACAAACGAAATTGGTTTGAATGTATTTTGGTGACGTCAGGAATATGTGTTGAAGTTTTTGGTGTAAATGAATTAGTAAATTGATTCACCAATAATATTAATTGTCTTCATTGTAAAATTGGATGACCAATTATGTTCACATATTACATTGTCTACATTGTCTTACAGTATATTTGTACTTACACTTCGATCCACATATTAATTTTTAAGATAGAGATACTTATTGATGTGAAATATGTGAGATAAATAAATCATAATTTTTATTCAATTTTATTTAATTTCTATTAAAAAAATGTTTCTTCTTTTTTCTCATTTCACAAATCAAATATTGGGATTTATTGAAATTTATAAAGAGAGGACTAATAAAGTGGGACTAGTTGAAATTCTGGATTCATTTTCTGATGCAACTTAATTATTTACTAACTTAAAGTAAACTTATCCTTATAATTTAATTTCATGAAATAATAAGACAAAACTTTACTCAAAATAAAATTAAATCATTCAATATTTTCTTTTAAAACTTTTGGAACAAAAAAAAAATCAATATAAAACATGAATTCATAATAAATTTCAATCAAATATTTATTAAAATATTTGAAAAGAAAAGAAAAAAACAAAAATAACAAAAATAATGAAAAGGAAGAAAGAAAGAAAACTTTCCAATATTATTCAATAAAAATGAAAAATCAAAATCAAAAAGAGAAAAAATGTTAAAAAAGAAAATTCTGAATAAACTCTGCGTTAAAGCTGATTAAAATAATTATTCGTATATTTAAATATTATCCAAACATTATAATTTTTCACATCAACAAATTTATACAGTTCCGTATTTTATTTAGAAAATCTTTTAAAACGATAATCAATAATTTTCACTTGTAAGCTGAATAAGTCTGGGTTGAAAACAAAAATACAAAAAATACAAAAAAAACTGAATAAATGTGAAATAGGAAAATCAAATGAAATTATGCAAATAATTATTATGTTGTTTGTTTGTTTGTTTGTTTTCTTTCTCACCAGAGGGTTTGATTTAAAATAAAAAAAATAAAAAAAGTTTACGTTTAAGTTTGTCTTGGTATTAATCCGACACTGTGTTGTCTAACATAAAAGCCAAAGCATTCACACTTTTATAAATATATTTTGATCCCTCTTCGTTTTTATTTTTATTTCTTTGGTTAGACGAGAGAGAAAAAAAAAGCACAAAAAAACGAAGCTTTTCTTTTTTGGTAGGATTTGATTAATTATAACGATTATTGTAAGTTTATCGAATTGATGATTCTTTTTATGTTCTTTGATATGTAAAACCACGAATTAGGAATAAGGAATAAGGAATTATTGAAAAACATTATGATTGGGGAGAGTTTTATTTAAACTGATTTCTTTTTCTCACTCTCTCTTTCTCTCTCTATATGTCTTGCTCTCTCTCTCTCTCTCTCTTCATCACAATATATATCTATCTCTCTTTATATTACTTGATTCTTTTTTTTTTAGTAGGATTATTTTTAATATGATTAGGGCTGAATGGTTAGGCTGAGAGGAAGGAGAAAGGGATATGTTTGATAATCATTGGAATTTACACAAAAGAATAAAAAGAATTATATACAAATAATAGGGGAATGCCGTATTATGTACGCGCTTATTGGATACCAACAACAACAACAAAATACATGCAAAAAATTGTGAGCGAAAAAAAAAGGCAACAGATTTTCATTGAGATTTGGGAAAAACCTTTCACCTCACCGACTCTTTCTTTTGTCATTATTATTTTTGGTTAAAACATTTTTGAATTTTGCTGTTCTTTTTTTTTGTATAATTCTTTAATCGTACACACACAATTTCATATAAAATTTGTAAACGTTGTTTTGTATTTTCACATACTGACATACATTTTCCGACATATTTTCTTTTTTGTTTCGAAACAAAAAAAAGACAATATTGTACAAGATTTGATTTATTATTTTAAATCTAAATAAAGTGCATTAAATAAAATGCTGATAAAGAAATCAATAGTTGAATAAACAACTGATAAAAATGATTATAATTCATTAGATTTCTCTTTGACTTTATGATCGACTGCGTTAACGATTCAACAGACTCAACTATGGATCAATTATTCTAATTGGAATTTATACCATTATTTATTTTATTATCTTGACAAATTATCTAAATCGTCATGTGTGTATACACGGGAAATTCTATCTGGATTCCATAATTTTCAACTAAACATGCTGACCCATAAACATATTTGTAGCGAGAGAGAACTAAAAAAGAAAAAAGAAAAAAAAACACAAAATATCCACAATAAATTAATTAGAATTCATTAAAGAATTTTATCAAAGAGAAAATTCATCTTATAAATAAATTCTAAATCTATTTTCTATCCTTTCATTTACTTTAATAATATAATCAGTATTTAGGTCCTGTCTCTCCTATCTGTATTTAACTATTAAAAAAGAACAACCTAAACCCCTAAATTATTATACTAACTGATAATTATACGTGATTCTATCTTATAGAATTTCTTTGTTTATATTTCTGATCAAGAAAATAAAAAAAAGAAGAAAAAGGTTTTAATTAATGGGTAAACAATTTAATTTTTGAGGAAAGTACGGACTAGTACATATTTTTTTTTTGTATTTTTCTTCTCTTCCTTATTTATTTATTTCTCTTTCTTTTACACAAAAAATAAAATAAATTTTTTTTCTCTTATTTTTGGTGTGTGTGTGTACTTTAGTGCGGTTACATGTCTTTTTGTACTTGTGTGTGCGTGTATATATTGATGTGTGTGTGTGTGTGTGTGTATATGTTAATTTCTGTAATATTTAACAACAATTTGAACACAATTGAATAAACAAATCTAATCCTATTTCTTAATATTTAATTTTCTGCCCCTCACAAAATTGAAATGAAATAATTTTTTGTCCAGATATAAGAACAAAAAACCAAGAAAATGTATGAGAAAAGTTGGTTGTATGAATCTATACATTGTAGATAATTATTTTCACATTTTCTTGTGTGTGTGTGTGTAGATATTTTTATGAATTGAATTTTATGTAAAAATGTTTACATTAAAATAATGTCCAACAACAACAAAAATAATTGAGATTTTTTAATAAATTGAATTTTTTAACTTTGTTGTTGCGTATAAAATCGTCTTCTTTATTTCATCCTCTTTTTTTTTATAAGCATTTTTTTCTATCTTGTTGTAAGAAAGTTACATAAAAGTTAAGTAGAGACGTTCAAGTTACCCGGAAATTCTCATTGGAGTTATTTAAAGTTTGTTCAAGTAAGAAGAAAGATTCTTAAAATTATCTAAAAAAAAAATTTTAAGTCAGAGAAAAAGTTACATAAAGTTACATAACGTTACATAAAGTTACATAAAGTTACTTAGACGAAAAAAAAGCTTTCCTTAAAAACTTCATCAATAGAAAAAAAAATCAAAACATTTTCTTTATCAAAATTAATTCCCACATTATATGAAAAAAATAACCAAAAAGAAAAAAAACTAAAGACAAAAAATTGTATTTTTCGCCAAATAATAAAAACGAAAAATGAAAAACTAAGAAATTTACAACAACTATAAAACAAAAGCAAAAACAAATAAAAAAAAAAACAAAACTAAAAAACAAGAACAACAACAACAACAACAAAAAAAACCTATATTTTTGTAGGTGATCTAACAAGAGAGGGGTGTGATGAACAAACACTGCCCATTATTGATACAACAAATCAACCACGATTGATTATAAATGATACAGATACAACAACAATGCATCTGGTACCTCCACCTGATTCTTCTGATTTTACAATAACACAAATAAGAAGTGTTAGCCGTAGTTCTATAAGTCGTCAAAGTCTTGTGGGTAAGGAATAAAAAGTCCCCTAATTTAAAAAAAAAAATAATAAAAACAAAAACAAAAACAAAAAAAAAAACAAACAAACAAAAAAATCTTTATCATTTTTTTTTTCTTTCAATTTTCCATTTTTTGTTGTTTCTTTTTTTTCCTGTTTTTTTGTTTTTTTTTTTTTGTTTTTTGAGTTTTTCTTCGTTTACACAATTTTCTATTTTCCTTGATCTTATACAATATAGAATCATTTTATCTCTTGTACACCTTTTTGTATTTGTGTATTTTTTTTGAGTTAATTTCTTTTTTTTTGTGTTGATTTTGTTTTTGTTTTTTTTTGATTAGCGCTTGATTGTTAATTTTTCTTCTAAGAAAAAAAATTAATGGACGTATGTACAGAGAAACTCGGTTATAACGAACTCCACTTATAACGAACTTTTCTATTGAACCTCAATTTTATTTGTATGCTGACGATAATTCGGTTAAAACGAACGTTGTTTTTATTCCTGTGCGATTCGTTCTGATCGGGTTTCACTGTAATTATGCATTTTCTTATTTTTGTCCATTTATTTTCTTTATAAGTTTTAAGGATGTCTCCATAGATTAAATTAACAAAACCCAAAAATCATTAATTTTTTAATCAAATCTTCTTTTAATTGATTTGTCACAATTTTTCTTTAAATCATCTTAAAACATTTTTTGTAGTTGTTTGTTTTCTTCTTTTCTTTTTCTCCGTTTCATTTTTTTCTTTCTTGCTTTTTGTTTTTTTTTTGTTTTGTTCCATTTTTGTTGTAATTTTTTTTTTTTTTGGTTCTCTTTCTTTTCATTTCTTTTCATTTCTTTTCATTTCTTTTCACTTTAAGTCCATTAAATATATTTTTGGTTGAAAAAATAAATCCACCAAAACAAAAAAAATAATTCGTTCTTTTTTCATCCTGTTTTACTCTTTTTTTCTCTTTTTTTCTTTTGTGTCGTATTAAAAGTTTCCCCTTTTTTTTTTATTGTCATTTAAAAATGTAAAAAAAAATAATTTAAATAAAAAAAAAAAAAAACAAAAAATAATTTAAAAATTAAAAAACAAAACAGAAAAAAGAAACACAAAAAACAAAAACAAAACATAACTCATAAAACAACAACAAAAAAATCAATTAAAAAAAAAAAAAAATTTAAAATAAATTTTCATTTTTCTTTTCTTCTTTTTTTTCGTTTTTCTTTTGTTTCTATTTTTTTTTTTTTTGATTTTCTTTCGTTTTTTTTTTTGTTTTTGGTTATTTTTTTTTTTTTTTTATTCAATTTCAGACATTGTAAGTTCAAAATTTGGTATGTCAAGACCACAACAATTAGGTCAAAGTATATCCCAGCAAGGTTTTTTTTCATCATCTCGCGATAGTTTATCAGCACCATGTGTAACACGTACATCACATACACATGTATCAGCAACAGCATCTGAAATGGATTTATCTAGAAAAACAAAACGTAAAGAACGTGGTCGTTTAAAACCAGGTGAACAACCATTATTAGGTTCATGGAATAGAACTGGTGGAAGGGAATCAAATGCAAATACATTAGGAACATTAGCATCTAGTAATCATTTAAATAGTGGAAATAGCTGTAATGGAACAGACAGGTAAGATACAAATAATTAACAAACAAAAAAACAACAAAAAATTATTACAGCCTTTATTGTTGTACAGTATTTGCACAATTCTTCTAATAATCACCCAAAGAAACAATTAATTAAAAAATAAGATTATAAGTCAAATTAAATGCGGTCTTAATTTATTTGAATTAAAGAAAAAAAAACAAAATAAAGGAAATTTATTAATTGAAATTAAAGGATAAAAACAAATAAATAATGAAAGAAAGTTAGTTGATATGGGGAAAGAATATAACAAAAGTGGGATAGAATAAGAATAGAACTTCCAAACTTTCAAATAAAACATGATCACTTATTATTTCAGTAATTAAAGATTAAAAGTTCACACATTGTTCTCATGATTTATTATCCAATTAAATGGATTTTCATTACAAGTGAATAAAAATTAAAAAGAATTGAATCAATGAAATCAACAAAATATCTGCAATTTATTGAATTCCATTTAAATATTTTCTTATAGAAAGAATCTTTTCTGTTGAATTTTCAGTTATTTCAACACGTCCGATAATATTCTTGTAACAAATCATTTATGGTTTTGTTTTTCTTATTTTGACAGATGTCGAAATTTTCTAACAAATACAAAAAAAAAAAAACAAACAAATGGAAACAAATAAAAAATTCAAAACTATTTTTCATTTGAATGTCGTTGTTTTTTTTTTGTTCGATTTTCAACTTTAAAAATTTATAGACTTAAAGAAAATATTCAAAGTGTTTATTATTTATAATCTTAACGCTGTACACACACGTTGTGTGTATTTTATACAAAATATTTAAATAAAAATTTTTAGTGTAAAAAGGCAAAAACCGTATATTCATGATGGGGAGGACAAAACCCTTACAGCAAAACAGCAAAACAACGAAACAACAACAATAACAACAAGAAAAAAATAACACAAATAAAGAAAAGAAAGGAAAACAAAAGAAAAACAAATCTTGTCCGTTGAAGATTCTTTTTCTTTGTTTTCTTTTCTTTTCGTTTTTCCCATTTTCATTATATTTTTCTTTTCATATTTGTTTTTTTTTTTCTTATTTTTTTTCCTTTTATTTTTGTTGTCTTCTTGTGTATTGTTGTTGCTTTTATTTTTCTATATTTTTCTTCAGCACTTATAAATAAATAAGGATATATACGACATTAACTTGTAATATTAATGTCAAGATTCATTATCATTTGTCATGAGAGGCTAATGATGTCTATTTTTATAACAACTTTTCTACTCATCTCTATCCCTCTCTCATTCACTCACGCTCCCGTTCTGTCCTTCTTGCTTTTGTATTATCTCTCTCTTTTACTCCCGTTCGTATATTTAATTTTACTTTTTTTTTTATAGCATCTTTATAGCAAGATTTTCTTTATAAATTCAATTTTATAGCTGTTCCATTTTAGTTTTTCTTTTTAAAAAAAAAAAAAAGGAAAAACTCTCAATACCATAATTGTATTTAAGTGATTCTAGAAAAAAAAAAACAATTTCTTTATTTCACTCTTTCTATACTCTCCTTTATTCCATTCTGCCGCCACCCCCCATTTTTATTATCTATAATAAATTTGAAAATTTAATTTCAGAAATAATAATTGAGAGAAAAACAAAAAGAAAAAAAGAGAAAAAATTGTCCTCTGATTCGTGAATATTTTTTTTTTCTGTATTTATTAATATTGAATAATTGCGGTCAATTTTCTATTATTGATTTTTAACCCTTTTTTTATTATTTTATTTTCATTTAAGTTTCACACAAAAACAAAAAGTTCAACGATAAATTATTTAATTGAAAAATCAACAAAAGAAAATTGAAAATCGAGACTTTTACATCTTTATTTATTTGAAAGTTGAACGTATTATTTTTGTTTTCTTTTTCTTTAATGCAGCATATTTTTTTTCCTTCTTCTTTGTTTTCTTTTTTTGTTTGTTTATTTGTTGTTGGTTCTTTCTTCTTGCTGAAAATTCAATGAAAAAAAAAGTGAATATACTCGTCGCATATAGTTTGGAAGTTCTTCGGTTTCAGTTTGTTTTGAAAATTAAATTGGTTTGGGTTATGAATTTTGGGTTGTAGTATTTTACTTTAAGAGTCTGAAAGTTAGATCAGTTATATTGGATGACAAATTTCTTTAAGTTGCATTTTCATCTTGTTTTTTCCCCTAGTTTTTTTTTATTTTTTGTTATTTATTTTTCTGTTATTTGCTGTATCATGTCTTTAAAGGCAGACGTTCAATGAACGCACAAAGAAATTCAAAACGAGAATAATAATCAAAGTTTACGTAAAAGTGAATATATAAAGAAAATATATTCAAACTACAGAAAAAAAAGAGAATGAAGGGAAAAATAAGAAAAAAAGGAATATGAAGGGAACAAAAAAAAAACTATCGAAAATATTTACTATAAAAAATCGTATTGTGTTTTATCGGCGAGTATGGTACAATATTTTATGGCTTCACAAAAACAAAATACAAAATTCAGTTATATACGAAAAATATATACAAAAATTATTATGGTTCACCTTTTTTGTTTTTCGTTTATTTTAGGTAAAAAATAAATTTTGATTTGTTAAAAAATTAATGTGAAAAAAAGTTTTATAGCAAAATTTTGAAGCGTTCATTTTATAGCAAATTTTTATTTATTGAATAGATTTTATTTTGCTTTCAAATTTATGCATTTAAAATTTTATAGCACTTTATTTTTTTTCTACCATAAAATATATAAATTTGATAAAATTTTTAATAAATTTCTTTTTCTTTTTTTTGTTTTTTGTTTTTCTTTCTCTATAAAATTTTTAGAATTGGTCGTCGATCTGGCTGTTCAACATCAACAAAATCAAAAACAAAATGGACATTCGTATTTGATCCGGCCGGTCGTTTATGTTATTATTGGTCAATGGTTGTATCATTGGCATTCCTTTATAATTTTTGGGTTATTATTTATCGATTTGCATTTCAAGAAATTAATGGTGAAACAATAATTGTTTGGTTTTGTTTAGATTATTTTAGTGATTTTTTATATTTAGTTGATATATTATTTCATTTTCGTACCGGTTATTTAGAAGATGGTGTATTACAAAGGGATTCAACAAAATTACGTCAACATTATATGAATTCAACTGTATTTTATATTGATTGTTTATGTTTATTACCATTGGATTTTTTATATTTATCAATTGGTTTCAATTCAATATTACGTTCATTTCGTTTAGTAAAAATTTATCGTTTTTGGGCATTTATGGATCGTACAGAACGTCATACAAATTATCCAAATTTATTTCGTTCAACATCATTAATACATTATTTACTTGTTATATTCCATTGGAATGGATGTCTTTATCATATTATTTATAAAAATAATGGATTCGGTTCAAAGAATTGGGTATTTCATGATTCTGAATCAGCTGATGTTGTTAAACAATATTTACAAAGTTATTATTGGTGTACATTAGCACTTACAACAATTGGTGATTTACCAAGACCAAGATCAAAACCAGAATATGTATTTGTGATAGCACAATTACTATTTGGTTTAATGTTATTTGCTACAGTATTAGGACATGTCGCTAATATTGTAACATCAGTTAGTGCTGCACGTAAGGAGTTTCAAGGTAAGTTTTTCATTTTCTTAATATTTCTTTTAACATTTACATTAAATAAATTTGTTTTATAATATTAGATAATTTTACATTAAACAAAATTAAAACAAAATTTAAAAACACAAAGAGAATTTCTACAAATAAACGTTTATGAAAATTTCAAATAATTTATTAATTAAATGAGAAACATAACTTTTCAACTGTTTCAACTCGTCATAAATGTAAAGAGAATTTTTAATGAGAAAATTTTAGATAAAAAAAAAAATATTTTGAAACAAACAAAATAATTATTATTTATTGTATTTTAATTTGAAAATTATTGTGGAATAATTATTTGCTGAATAAGAACAAAAATTTTTCTTTGTTAACATAAATTACAATTAGTATGGAATGGCATTTAAATTAGTTGCAACTTAAATGAAAATTTCTGTGTATTTAAAAATGTTAAGTTACCAGTATGTGAAAAGGGCTAACCATTTTTGAACCAATAAACAAATGAAAATATTAACAACACAACTCCCCACTTATTTCCTCAACGATCAACAATATTTAATTAAAAAAATTAATATCAGAAATTATTTGTATATTCATATTTACAAATTTTATTGTTTTAATTTATTTATGGTAAAAAAATTTTCTTTGTTGACGTAAATCGTAAATTTTTTTTCTCTTATATAAAAATCCAATTAAATTAAAATTTCAATTGTATATCCCTCCTTCACCTCAACATTTACATCACAAAAAATACATTAAAGTTTATAACAATCTAGACTAAAGTACTAAAGTAGTCTTGTTAAAAATATATTAGGTAACCATATATACAAAAAGTATATAATGTTCATAGGGATACAGATACCGTATATAATGTTCATAGGGAAAATAAAATAAAAAATCTATATACGTTCAGAATAATGTTTTTACAAAATCAAATCAATATAGAAAATATGTAGAGATTTAGTTAGACAGCGTTTTAAAGTGAATTTGCTTTTCTACAAAAAAAAAAACATTAAAAGGAAATTTTATTTGGAAAATTAGACGGTTCTTTTTTTGCTTTGCATTTAAAATTGTACTTCTATTTTTTTTTTCCACTTTCCACAATGTGACCAGCAACAACAATAGGGTTGCTGATCTCATTATATTTTCTTAGTTAACTAACGCACTTATAATTCTGCGCCATCTAAAAATATTTTGATTCTTAAGCTGTATACAAATGGGTCCTATTAATTTTAAATAAAACTTAAGACTTTATTTTATTAGATAGTAACCTAACCTATCATCTATAGATTTACAAAGACTATAATATTAATAACGATATATTTAAACCTATTCATTCCTCTACATGACGATACAAAAATAACTCCATCTTCTAAAGTAACTAGCAGTATTCTCAATCCTTAAGGGCATACAAAAATTTTTCTATGTATTTATTTTTTATATAAAGACTTCTTAGACTGAACTCTGAAGAAAAAGAAAAAAAAAACGTAAAACTTTTCTTTCTTTATTCTTTTTTCTGTTTTTTTTTTTTTTTTTGATCAAGAAAAAGAAAAATAAATAAATAAATAAAAAAAAGGAAAGAAAAACGTAAAGAATTAAAGGCCTATGAAAATGTTTATTCATTTAAAAAAAGAAGAAAAAAAAAGGAGAAGATGTGCGCGTGGATTGTAATCAACTCAACTTTTCCAAAATAAAAAAAAGAAAAAGGAAAAAAGAAAACGGCCACTTTCACCATCTCACGATGCATAAATTTCTCAATGTTTTTCTATGGTTTTCTTCTTCTTCTTCTTTTTTTTATTCTGTTTTTTTTTTTTAAACGTACTTTGTACGAGGAGTTTAGAAAAAAAACAGGACGAACGTCTACAAAAATCGACCATTGTGGAAACAAAAGAATAAGGGAACGTATTTATATAAAGTTGTCTGGAACAAATTAGTTTATTTTATACAACGTTTTTCTTTCTTTCTCTCTCTCCCTCCTTCTCTCTCTTTCTCATACTTTCTTTTCGTTTTTGGCGATGTATCACCAAAAAAATGTTGTTGTAAAATTTGCACAAAAATCCAAAGCTTAGAAAATGTTCCCTTTAGTTGACGTTCAATTTTTTTCTTTTTTTTTTTTTGAGTCGGTATAAAAAGAAAATTCGTTCAATAACTTCTTACGCACACACACACACATACACACACACACATGCATACATACGAAGAGAGGTAAATCGGTATAGCAGAAAAAAAAAATTCATACACACACAAAAAAAAAATAAGTACAACGCAGCAACAACGACATACAACAGCATTTTAAAAGATATTATCAGTTTAAAAGTATTCATATAATTTTCCTCTTTCATCCTACTATTAATTTTTTTTTTTTACTCGCTTATAAATAAAATTGTCGACCTTTCCGTTTTTCTTTTTCCCTTTATTATTTTTTTTTTTTTTCGAAAAAAAAAAACTCAACATTTAAACTTAATATCTTCTTCTTCTTCATCGTCTTCTTCTTCTTATTTTTTTTTTTTTTTTTGTGCTTTTGATAACTTTTATCTCGTTTCACCATGATTATAACTTTATAACATATTGCAGACACATGAGTGCTTCTCTGGCTCACTGCTGTGCTGTGCATTTTCTTTTTCCTTTTCCTTTTATTTTTTTTTTCTCTCTTTTCTTTTTTTGTCGTTTATTTTTTTTTTTTGAACATATTTACGTCAACTTTTTCTTCTCATTCCATTTTTCATTCTTTACTTAACTTTTTTTTCTTTCTTCCTTTCTTTCTTTCTTTATTTTTTTTTTATCTTTTTTTTTCTTCATCAAAATAAAAAATAAAATAACAACAAAAAGTTCAGCGATGATAATTTATTTTGTTGCGTTTATTTTAAAGAAAATCATAAATTGTTTAAGAAAATTTTTTTGTGAGATGAAAATTTCTTTTCGATTTTACATTTGATGTAAATTTTAGTTTTCACTTTATTTTGGATTACAGAAAAAAGCACATTTTTAATTCAACTAATTTTTCTTAATGAATTCTTTATTCATCAATTTCTATTCCAAAAACCGATTCGAATTGGACCAACACAATATTCTACTACGAATTCAAAAGATTACAAATTTAATTCTACCCGAAATAATTGTCCAATATATAAATGTGTGACAAGTTTTAATTAAGAAAATGTTCTATAAAAAGAAAATATCATTGTCTCTTTCATTTTTAATTAAGATTTTCTTAAAATTATTGTGAAACCAGCCATAAGAATCTGTCAACTGTTTCTCTCTCTCTCTCTCTCTCTCTCTCTCTGTTTTTCCCTTTAACTAATATTTATTTTGTAAAGGAAAAACTATTCACTAATTTCCCTTTCCCTTCCCCCACCCCCCTTTTTTTTATATGCGACAGAAACAAAAATAGAACAAAAAGAAGAATTTTGATAAAAGATGGATAGCAAAATAAAAAAAACAAGAGAAAATTTAACAAACAGAAAGACAATACAATGAAAAAAAAAACAACAATAACAACAACAACAACACGTAAAGCTAATTTTGTTGACTCTGCATTTAATTGTTTTTTTTTCTCTTAAATTTAAGGATAGAAAATATATCGTCTTCTTTTTTTTTCTTCTTCTTTTTTTTTTTATGTGAAAAGAAATTATGCGTTAATGTATACAGACATTAATGACTTGAAAATGTTTGTGGCCGTATGAGAAGAATTATCCATTCTAAAATACAAAAAACAAATAAAGATAAATTAAAAAAAAAAAAAAAGAGAGACAGAGAAAAAGGAGACACTGATGAAGAAGAAGAAAGAAGAAGAAAAAAGAAATAAAAAAGAAGAAGAAGAGGAGGAAACATTAAAATGATATTTATATCCATCTCCAGTCTAAACCTCTAAAAACTATTTATTTCCAAATTTTTACCGTTTTTTTTTTTTTTATTTTCCCTAAAACACAATTTATAGAATATTAGCAAAAAAAAATTTTCGTTTTCCTTCTTATTTTCTTCAGTTCTTTGTTGTATTTGTCGTCGATGTGTTGTTGTTGTTGTTCTTTCTTTCTTTTTCCTTTTTTTTTTTGTTTTTTGGTTATTTATTATTATGTGCCTTTTTTTTCTTCTTCTTCTTCTTCTTGATTTTCTTCCTCTTATATACACTTTTCCTCTATATAATACGATAGTGAAACTGGAATCGTTTTTCTTTTCTATTTTACTTCTTTATTCTTTTTCTCAATCCTCTACTCTTACTCCATCTCTCAATCTGTGTATCTTACACTCTCTCACACATACACACACACAGATGCACACACACACACACATAAATGATTTTATATAATTCTATTTTTAGAACCGTGAAAATGATATCGACCGTTTCTATGCGACAGCCCTTGCTATTTATAGAACTGGGGAAAGTGGGTTAAACAACACTCAGAAAATTGTGTGTGTGCGGTTACTTTTCTTTGTTTTTTTTTTTTTTTTTTTATTCTCTTACACATTTATAGAAGGTATACATATATATACATTATATATTTATCAATGTATGTGTTATAAAGAGATACACAGAGGTATAGATGAAATGAAAATGTCTATTAAAGGATAGACAAGAACATTTGTAGTAGTATATTGTTGTAGAAGTTTTTCTACTACAACTTTCTATTTTCTTTCTTTTTTTTTTATAATAAAGTAGTAGTGGTAGTCGGAGTAGTCGGAGTAGTAGTAGTGGTTTTTATACTTTAAAAAAAAAAAACCATTCCATATAAATTTTTGGTTCGTTGTACGGTCTATTCGATTATACGTCTAAAATTTTCTCTATGATAGATGCTTTCTTTATATATATACATATATACATACAAACATAACTGACATACATATATCTACATAAACATCCTTTATAATATATTATGTATATCTTATGGATCAATTCCATCTTGAGACTTAATACACATCCTATATATTTTTTTTTTCTTTCCTACAAAGGATAAACAAGATAGAAGAAAAAAAAAACACATATAGCAGCTAAAAGTTTTCTTTTCTACATTTTTCCGTTGTTGTTATTGTTGTTGTTTTTTTTTTTTTTTGCTGTTAAAAAGAAAGAAATAAAAAAAACCCTGCAATCTAATATATTATGATAAGAAAAAACATTTTACTTAAAGTATATAACTGACTATGCGTCTATACACAGTTGGTATAATAGAACAAAAACGAACCTCTTTAATACGAACTTTCTGTAAATTCTTTTATAAATTTCGTGTCTTTTTATCTTGAATTATTCTATACAAAAATTAAAGGTGAACAGTTCTTAATCGTATTTTTAATTAAGGATAGAAAATGATCAAAGGAAAATTTAACATTTTTTCCCCCGTTTTACTTTTGAATTTGTTCAATTCTACAAAATAATAAATTCATCCATAAACTTTCACCCTTAATTCATTATTTTTAGTTTACATTTTATCAAAGTTTCATAATTTAACAATTTAACTTTGTACCCACTGGAAAGGACTAGGGGATGGTTTATAAGCAGAAAGAAAAAAGTTTAAACGAATAAATTTCACTCGAATGAAAAAGAAAAACATAAACATAAAAGTGAACCTCTTTAATGCGAACTCTTTATTTATTCAGTTTTCTTCTTGTTTTTTTTTTTTTTTGTAATTTTCCATAATGAAAATAAATTTCTTTTCTTTTTTTTTTTAAATTGAATTTTAATGAATTCCATCCAAGTTCTGTTGTCTCATAATATTTATTTAGTTGAAACTATTTTATAATTAAATAAAGTTTACAATTTCTCCCACTATATACAAAAAGGAAAATATAATTTAATTTTACATAGACATAGAAATAAGTTTGAATTAAAGAGGTTATTCTGTAAAATCTAGAAGATATTATATATTTTATAGGAAAATTATAAATTTTAATCATAAGATTTATAATTATAATATAACTTCAATGTTTCTATACGTACCTACTGTTCCATCCATCTCTAATAAATAATAATTTATAGTGAAATATTTTCAGTATAAAATTTTATTAGATTTTAATTTTGAAATATTTAAAGTTTTATAGTTTCACTAAAGTTTATATTAATTTTTTCTTTCTTTCTTTCTTTCTTCTTCTTCTTTATCTTTCTTGAAATGTTTTGTTACAAATTATTAATTATAATTTAATTATACAAATGTACAATACAAACGTATAAACGTACATACGTAAATTAATATATAAGAAAAATTATACAAAAAAAAAAAAAATTCTCGTATCTTTATTCGGTATACGAATTTCATTCATTCATCACAGTTTACCTGGTTATGATTTTCTGTGAGGAAAATTGTTTGTTAGAAAAAAAATTAAATATACTGTTGTGAATTATTTTCTAAAGTTTGGAGAATTAGAGGGATTGATACAATATTCAGTAAATGCGCTACAAATGAATAATTATAATTTTTCGGAGTTTTCATTTAAAAAAAATTATATTTTGGATAAAATGTTTTAACCATCTAAGCTACTCTGTATCTAAAATCAACGCAGCGGTGGAGCAGCAAATAAAATAGGGTTCCCCCAGGTTTCCATTGTAATTGTAGAAACCGTATCTTACATAACATAAGCCCAACAGCAATCAACTCCACTTTATTTAATTTAAGATTTTAAAAATTTTGAGACAACCAAAAAAGAATTAAAATAAAATGAAAGAAAAAGAAAAAACATAAAAAATATTTTATATAAATAAATTCAATATTTTATCTGCATTTTGCAACGTTAACAAAAATATTACAAACTAAATGGCAGTTGGCAAAGGCATTCGAGGCAAACAGGAAACAGATGTATTTTATTTCTATAAATAATTCTTTTCATGCCAAATACAAAAGGTCCAAATATTCGAATAAATCGAAAAATGTCGATCAAATAATATTAAATACATGAGAACAAAATAAATTTCAATTCTGTCACTATACAACAACAATACCGATAGATTTGATTTGATTTTTCTGGACTTATGAATTCCGTGTCTTTGTATCAACTCCCACAGGATCATTTAAAGACGCTGAAAAGTTTAGAACTGAAGAACTCAATTGATTATTGTTTGGCGTGTAGCCACGCCACTTTACCATTGCATGGCCTAGCCACACACACACACACACACCAAACAAATAAATGAACATAAGACGAGAATTAAAATTAAGGTAGAGACAAATAAATTTCTCAAAAATATTTTCTGTTTTTATAAAGATAAAAAAAAAAATGACAAAATAAAAAAGCACAGAAAAAATATATTCTTTAAGATAAGAACAAAAATATTATAAGCTTTTATTCTGATGAAACTGAATCAGGATACTAAAACAAAGATAATAAAGTAAAGCTAAAAGGTGTTACTTAAATCTAGCTCATACTCTTTATTTTGTTACCGCAAAAAAAAAAAAAAGAAGGAGAAAAGAAAAAAGAAACAGAAAACAAAAGAGATTCTTAAGGATTTTCTTATTTTCCCTTTTAAGGGAGTTCTGGTTTGTTTGTTTGTTTTTTTCTTTGTTGTATTTGTAATATTTGGTCACTTGGGAATGTACATATGTATATGTATAGGTTTATATATTGAGGAGAGGGAGTTTATTATGAGGATGAGTATAAGAATGGTGTAAGAATGTAGGTCATTCATAAATATAGAATACCAATAATCGCATATCGAATATTACGAGAGAGAAATAAAAGAAAAAAAAAAATACTGTATTTGGATCAGTTTCTTGTTCTTTCTTTCTCTGTCACTCTGTGGTCAATAGAATTTTCACCCCTTATCCACGTTTCATCCTTTTTTTTTTTCTTCAATTTTGTTTTCCTTTTTTTGCTACGATTTTTATTTTATTTTTTTTTTGGTCAATGATTTTTGTTGATCTGAAAAACTGAAAATTGAAAATTAATTGCATTTTTATCGTAGCATTTATTTTCAATTTGTTTCTGTTTTTTAAAAATTAAACTGTATAAATTTGTACAATTTCAAAGTGGTTTCCCATCAAATTTCCAATGACTTTTTGTTGCTTTTTAGCTTTTGATAAAATTTCGTTTGATGTTTCACTTGTTTTGAATCCAGGAAATTATTTTTAATTTGTTCTCAGTATTTGTTTTTTTCTAATTAAAGTTTCACGTACAAAAAGTGGTTTTTATTTTTGTTCCCAATTGAAATCGCAGTGACTGAATTGGTTTTTTTTTTTGTTTTTTTTTTCAAATTATTTTCAATATTATCGTCATCATTATTGAAGAGGGGGCGATGATGATTTTAACCTTTTTAAAAAATATTCACAAATAATTCAATATATTTGTACCTACAGACAATTTATCAGTCAAATAAATTAATATTTCGTTATAAATAATTTCAATGGAATTAAAATAATCTTCAGGAATATATGTGTTGGAAGTTTGTTCGTAAATGTCACCTCAAAAGGTTAACATTTTTTCACTTGACAGTAAAATTGTCAAGTAAAAAAAGTTACCGAAAAATGGCCAGCCTTAGGTGAATTTAGGTGAATTTAGGTTAACTCTTAATGCAAATGATTAGAATATTTTTTTATTGGTTATATAACGACAAACAAATTTCTAAAGATTTTCTTTTGGTTAGAAGTTTTTTTTTTTTGTTTTGAGTTTATCGGGATGTTTTGTCTTAAAAATGAAAACAGAAAGAAAAAAATTATATAAATTTGCGAGATTTATTTTTTATTTTTTGTTGGTTCGTTTTTTTTTTTTTTTTTTGTTTCGTTCATTTTATATTTAGTTTTAGATAAAGACTTCAAAATATAAACCCTATTATATTTTCTTTTATTCCACCATATTATAAATAAAGGATGATATCCTTATAAACTGATGGTGATGACAATTAAGCTTTAAAGCCAAATGACGACATTTTTATTGTGCTGTAAATCTTCTACCAAACAAATAAAACAACAACAACAACAAGAGGGAAAAAGACAAAAACAAAAACAGAAACAAAACAGAAACAAATAAGAATAATAATAAAAAAAAGGCAAATCTTATTCAGCAAACAACAAAATCGAAAACAAAAACAAAAAAAAAATTATTCTCATTCTGTCCATTGGAAATGTGTAAGAAACAAAAAAAAAGTTTAAATATCTCGCAATTAAACCGTGGAAAATTATTTATTATTTTACGTTTTGAAATTATTTTCATTTCTGTTAAAAAAAATTTTTTTTATGTAAATTCATTAAAAAATTAAGTTGAGGCGAAAAAAAAAACCCCTTTCAACAAAAAATAAATTGTATATTCAGTGAAAGTGGTCTAGTGGGAGAATCTAATAAAATTTATCGCTATAAGATGAATAAACACACACACACACACACACACACACACACACACACACACACACACACACACACACACACACACACACACACACACACACACACACACACAAAATATTGTGTATTCTGAGCTGTTTTTTTTTTTCTCGACAATCCCATTTTAAATTGTAACTCCTCAAAGTCCTGTACTTTATATAACTTTTTCTAAGTCCTATAACTTCAATAAAGTATAAAATTAGTATAAAAATGTATTTAAAATTAAATCCACTAACAAAACATCATAAGTACAAGGTACTTGTCATTTTCTAAGAATTTATATTTGAAATATTTTCATCAATCAAAAGTCTAAAAAATTGGTTGATTTACTTTCATTTCTTCTTCTATTTTTTTGGTGTGGGGATTGGTGGAATCTAATTGGCGTGTTTTCTTTCTTTCGTAAAATTCAGCTTCTGTATGTAGATTGAATTGTATGAAAGAGTCGGTGAATTATTTTTTTTTTTGTATTGTAATAATAATCCGGTGTCGTATCAAAGTTACAAACAGAATGTTGAAAATGATTTTGGAATAAGAAAAAAAATCAATATTCTTTAAATGAAAATGAAATCACAAATGAAATGTTAAATTTTGTTCTGTGATTTCAATTTTATTCTGACAACTAAAAAAAAAAAAAACAAAAACAAAAATGTAAAGAAAGAAAATGAAAGGAATGAAAGGAAAGAAGAAAAAAGTAAAAATAAATAAATTTGAAGGTTATTTGATTTTATTAAAATATTTTTGTATGAAAAATGTGTGAATTACTTTCGTTTCTTTCATTCCTTTTGGTTTTCTCTGTTCTTTCCACTTTCTTTTTTTTTTTGAAAGACTCTTTTAGAAAAATATCTAAAATGTTTTCCTTTCTCCTTGCACATCATTCCAATTTAAAAATAAAAAAAAAAGTGAAGAAATAAAAATCAAGTAAAATCTCTATACGGTGAAAATTTTCTTCATAAAATGAAAATGAATACAAAAAGATTTTCATCCTTTTTTGTTCGTCTGTTTTTTTTTTTTGTTTTTGTTTTTTAGAAATTTTTTGTGTTTTTTTTTCTACACGTTTCTTCTTTAATTTCACTTTACTCTCACTCACACTAAACGTTTATCACTCTCTCTCTCTGTCTCTCTCGATCTCACTTACCACCAAATACATTCCCTAATTTCATGTTTAAAAAGAGGTTAAGTTTGTGTGTACCTTGTACCTGTTTATTTATTTGCCACCCTTTAATATCTAGGGTTTAATGAAAATAGAAAATAGAAAATTTCAATAATATAAAATAAAAAGAGAAAGAATGTAATCGAGTGAAAATGAGTGTGTGTGAGAGAGAGACAGAGTGTGTTTATTTTAATAGAAAATCCTTAAGTTTTAAAAGAAAAAATGGGAGAATGAAAAAAAAGAAAACTGAAATGTTGTTAAAACACAAATTAAAAACAAATCATAAAATAGAATTCGTTTTTTAATGAGAACATTTTTCTCCTTCTTCATCTTCGTCTTCTTCTTCTTCTTCTTCTTCATGTTATTCTTCTTCTTCATCTTATTTTTTCTAACAAAAAAATATAATTCTTTTTTTTCGTTTTTATTTATTTAATTGCGAGGAGGAGAGATGAGAGAAAAAGATGGATTCTTTTTTTTTCTTTTATGTAAACATAAAATCCATAGAAAAGAAAATAAGCCTTTTGGCTATAAAATTCTATGCTCCTCCTGGATTCTTTGAAATATGATGCTGTACAGTAACAACATCAACAATAACAACAGTAACAATAACAACAGTAACAATAACAACAGTACCAACATTAACAACAAAATGCACTCTTTAACTTTTATTTTATTGATAAAAAAATGTATATACGGTTCATCTCTCCGTCTTTTCGTCTCTTCGTCTCTCTCCCTCTCTCACTCTCTCAATCTCTCTCTCTCACTGATGTGTATCTCTTTCATTGTTACTATTGATAGTTTTTGTTGAAAAATAACAAAGTTCCGATCAAAAAATCAACTTGTCCTATCCCATCATCCCCCCTTCGACCACCCTCTCTCTTTAAAGTAACAAACAATAGAAGGATTTTTTTTATGTTTTGGTTTTTTTCTTTCATTTTTTTTTTTGTGTTTAAAAAAAAAATAAAAAAAGAAAATCACAGAAAATAAAATCTATTGAAAAAGAGGGAAAAATGTTTTGGAAAAAAAAAAAACAAAAAGAAAAACAAAAATTGGAAAAATAAACACAAAAAAAAAAGGAAATTTTAAATGAAAATAAAAAAAAAAAAAAAACACGACTAAAAAGAGAAATCCTTGAATTTTTATACCTTCAAGCGCTTAAAAAGCTTTTCTTCTTCTCTGTTTTTTTTTTCTTTTCTGCAAAAAAAAAAAAAAAATTGAAGAAAAATAAAGTAAAAAAAAACAACAACATATAAAGCGGAAAAATTGTGGAAAAATCGAAGAAGTGTAATCAAGAGAGAAAAAAAGAGAGAGAAATAAAAGAAAAAAGTCAAAGGACAGGAAATGATAATTTAAATAAAAAGTTTACTTAGCTTTCAAATCATGTGTGTAAATTGTGTATTCTGGAACTTGGATAAAAGAAAGATTTTCACATTTGACAAAAAAAAACAAAAAAAAAAACAGACAGAGATACAAAACAAAACAAAAAATAAAATAAACCAGATTGACTCTAAAGTGGATTGACTTTCATACCATAATTATTTTTGTGTCTTTCTCCTTCTTCTTCTTCTTCTTCTTTATTTCTTTCCATATTTTTTTTTTTTTTTTGTGTATTTTATTTTCATTTTTATTGGTAAAGTCATCACTCTTTAATGGAAATTTTGTGGGTGGTGGGAGGATGACGGATGGTGGGAGGCAAAAAAAAAGTAAAAGAAATTGAATTGAATAGAATTACAGTTTTTGATGGTCATTCAAGTGAAATACGAAATTCATAAGCAAACATAAATTTTATAAAAATAAACAGCAGCAACAATAATAAGAATAACAACAACAACAACAACAACAACAAAAAATAGAAGAAGGAGAAAGAAGACGATGCCTGAATGTGACAATATATATATATTTTTTGAAAGGCTTTATAACCGCACAATGTTTTTTTTTTATGATTGTCCTATACTAAACGTACTCACAATTTTCTTATCCAACCATCACCTGACCCCACCCTCTAACCGTCCTCTTTATTTTTTCTCTTCAACTTACTTTTTCTTTCTTACAATATTTTTTTTTTTCGTTTTCTTCTTCTTTTTCATTTTCATTTTCTGAAAATAAATCAATCGTAACTTACGATATTATTATTTTTGGTTGCAAATCTAACGTATAATAAAAATATTTCTTCTTCTTTATTTCTTTGGGGTTATTTTTTCGATTCCTTTTTTTTTTTTCTTTCTTTTCTTTTCTTTTCTTTTATTCTTTATTCTATTATTTTCTTTTCACATTTCGCTTCATATGTGTGAGAGAGGGAGAAAAGAGACGAATAGAAATAAAAACCCAACAAACGAAAAAAAAAGAAGAAGAAAATGTAATAAAATTTCGGTCGAATCGAAAGTAATCATCAAAACGAAAGCACCAAAAAAGAAGAGAAAACATTCTCTTGTACTTTCTTTTGGTCATGCTTTTACATTATTATCTTGAATATTGACTTGAGTCAATATATTTATGTAGTAAAATAAAGAAAAAAAGGAAGAAAAGGAAAAAGAAAAAAGAAAAAAAAACAGAACCGTCTATAAAAAGGGTTTTTCTTTTTGGTCTGTTTGTTTGTTTGTTTTTGGAATGATGATGATAAGACACACCTGATGCAACTTATTACGTATATGCTATAGAATAGATTATTTGAAGATAACAATAAAATTGTGATTACTCAAGTGAATTTATTTAATTAAAAAATGGATGCGTTAATGGAATTTGTATAGTCATTGAATTTATTGATTTTATACAGATAAAATATGGTGAGTCATCGTCTTAAATTATGATTATCATCGTTTAACTATTAAATTACTTAAAGCCCCACTGAAAGGGTTCCCAACTACAAACTATATCTGTACGTTAATCTAACTCTGTTCATTAGAAATCGTATTATTATTATTTATCAAATCAATTGAGTTTTATAGTAGAAAAAGCAGGTTGTCCATAGAAACAAAACAACAACAAAAAAAAAAGGAAATAAAAAGAAAATTCTGGACCATTATGTTGACACTTCAAAACATTCATCCTGTCGTAATTGTAACCGTATAACGTTAAACGTTAAAACGTCAACGGTTAAGTGTATTGAATTACTTTATTACTTTTCTTTTTTGTTTTTCAACAAAATTGTTTTCTTTCTTTGATTTGTTTTCTTAAATATGTTTTCCCTCCAATTCTCCTTTCATTCAATTATTATGAATTCTTTTTCATCAAATATTTCATTTAACTTTCTTTTTTTTTCAATATTTTCATTATATTTCAATCAGCGAGTAGATCAATCAATTCAATCTTTTCTATACCTATTTCTCTTCTTTCTTCTCCTACCGCAACCCCTCTGTTTTTTTTTTTCACTTAAGCCAAACACAAAATTTTAATTTCTTTATTGAAAAAAAAAAATTAAATTCTTTAAAAAAAAAAATCATAAAACGAATTTTCTTAATTTATTTAATTCTAAGATAAAAGTAAAAAACGCAAATTTATAAAATCACAATCAATATAAATTATTAGCGGTAGTCACGAACAAAATAACGCGTTACCCATAAATACACAATTTTATACTTATATGTGTGGGTGTGTGTATTTGTGGGTAGGTGTGTATATGTGTGTGGATGTAAGTGTGTGTGTGTAAGCCTTAAAATATTTATTCAATTTATTTTCTTAGATAAAATTAAAGTTATTTCTTGTGTGTATTGTATTGTGCTTGTGTGTGTGTAAATGGATTTTATCGACGCACAACGTTACTAAAGATTTATTATAACATTTGTAACTTATTATTTATTCTTTTCATAAAGCTTGAAGCTTTTTATTTAACCATCAAAATAATTAATTAATGATGTGGTACAATAACAACTCTGTTATTATTATTATTGTTTTTGTTGTTTACCAAAAATTGCATTTCTGAATTAATTGTCAATTAATCTTTATCACAATTAATTTTTAATTAAAAAATAAATTAATTCAAAGTTTTTTACCGCATTCTCAATTCTATTTGTCTGTTTATTTAATTATGAAAGAATATAAATATGTTGAATGAAACAGAAACTAAAGGGGTTGTTACATTTGTCAAAATGTTACTGGGTTTACTTAGTGATTACTTAGTGATAAATCTTTACTAATAATTCACTGAGATTTTCCACCAATTAAATCACGACAAATAGGAACAATAAATAAAATATGTCCTTATAGCTGATATTCTGGATTTTCACAATTAATTAATAATTTTTAACATTAACTAAGAAGTGATTAACCCCCAACGGTTATGACTTAAATATTATAAATATTATAAATAAATTATTTTCAAAAATATTAAAATTAAAATATTCAGTTATTATCGAGACGCGTGTAAATTGTGATTGCTTTGGCAACACTAACCCAATTAACGAAACAACTTCCCGAACAGCCAAAAAGAAATACGAGTAACTTGAGTACCTTGCTCCACATAATGGTGCTGAAGGGCATACAAAATGGCAACACTAAACTAAAGATTACTTCAATTATTATTATGAAAATGAAAGAAAATCCGTTTATTCAACAATTTTAAGAATGTCATGTAAAATGAATCTAATCCAATATTATGTCTTCATAAATAATATTATTTTCTTTCACGTTTTATTTTATCCGTGCACAGTCAACAATCTTTGTCGTTCTTTCTTTCTTTTACTTCCTCACTTTACGTTTATTTTTAGGATACAAGGAGGACAGGATAGAAAGGTATTTTTCCCTTTATCTTTTGTTTTTTCACTTTTATTCAACTTCTTCTACTTCTTTTTCTTCTTCTTCTTTTTCTACACTTGCACAACATGGGGGTGTTGGAGGCCACAAAAATGTTCATTCTTCTATACTTCTTCTTCTTCTCTTTTTTTTTTGAACTTTATAATAAAATCTTAGAAGATTTAAGAAAAAAAAAACAAACAAAAATGTGAGAAGAGAAAAAAGAGAAAAACTTTGTTATAAGAATAGATTTTCTTTTATGGTTTTATATACCTTTACTTATATTGCCGCATGCAAAGTCTTATAATATAAAACACATATATTAAGGAACAGGGATGTGTAAACATAGTGAAATATTTTTATCCATAAAATGGTATACCCAATATAATGACAGTAAGGTGGATGATAGTTGGACAGTGAATGATAACACTTGAGAAATCCTTGAAATTGTCTTTCATCTATAAAATCAAAACCAAAAGTAAAAAAAAAAAAATAGAAGAAGATATTTCCAGATAAGGACTTTATTTTTGGTACACTTTTCTTTCTTTTTTTTTTTTTTTTAAATTCTAAGATTTTTATCCAACAACAACAACATCAAAAATTGTCTTAAATCATCATTTTCTTCATTTTCTCCATTTGTTTTCCTGTTTTTTCTTTTACCCAGGCACATTATACTGAGTGTAATAAAATGTAATATTCTTATATGTATAAAACATTGTGTAAAAAAAAGAAGAAGAAGAAGAAGAAAAATTTTGTGTCTTATTTTATTTTTATTTCTTGTCTTTCTTTTCCGTTCTCTCCATCGTTCTTTGTTGTTGTTGTTGTCGTTGTTGTTGTTATTTTTGTGTGGTTTTTATTGAGAACCGGTGACATCATACAATGACAGTTTAGTACCACATTATTACAATATTACTTAAGGTTGATCAAAAGTACCTTTTTTTTTATATATAAGGAAAGAAGAAACAAAAAATCTATATCTATGTGACAGTAATCCCATTGCTGTCTTAAAAATCCAAATGGTTAGCCCTCTTATATATAGTACCTACATTTTTTTTTATATTTTCCTTCACAATCTTTCTCACTCTTTGTTTCTCTCTCTCTCTTTTTTTTTAACTTATAAAATCAATATTAAAGAAATTGTGTTTTTATTTTTTGGGTTTTGTTTTTTGTTGTATTTTTTTTTTCTAATTTTTAAGAAATTCTGCAATTTTCTTTTTCATTTCATTTTTATTTACAGCAAAATTAGATGGTGTGAAAACGTATATGAGAATGAGACGTGTACCAAATCATCTACAAGTTAAAGTTATAAAATGGTTTGATTATTTATGGTTAACACAAAAGTGTTCAGATGAGGAACGTGCTGTATCTTGTCTTCCTGATAAATTAAAGGTAAAAATTTACATTTTTATTTTCTCTTATGTCATTATTTTATTTTATTTCAAAAATGGGAGATAATGAGAGAAAATGGGAAAAATGGGAAAAATGGGGTAAATGGGAAAAATGGGAAAAATGGAAAAAAAAACAGTATAAAATATTTAATTATAGTTGTGTTTTTCTACAATGAAATAACTCAATTGTTTTGACTTTTTCCACAACAACAACAACAACATCAACAAAGAAAAAAAAACTCAGAATGCAAGAGGGAATTTCTATTTATTTATTCTTTCTTTTTTTTTCTCTCTCTCCGGGAATAATGAGAAACAAAAAAAAAGTACAATAATAAGATAAAGAAATACACAAAACAAAACAAAAAAATTAACATACAATTTCCACTCAATAAAAATTCTTTCTATTTAATTTATATTAATTTAATTTATATTTTACAGGCTGAAATAGCAATTAATGTCCATTTAGATACATTAAAAAGGGTGGAAATATTTCAAAATACCGAAGCCGGTTTTCTTTGTGAATTGGTGCTACGATTGCGACCGGTTTTATTTTCACCAGGCGATTATATTTGTAGAAAAGGTAAGTAATAGAAAAGTAATAATAACCAAGAAACCAAAAAAAAATTAGAAGAAAATAAAAAAGAAGAAGAGGAAAAAGAGAAAAAAATTTTGATAAATTTTCTTCTTTTTCTATTTTCTACTTATATTTTTCTTATATGAAAAATGGAAACTACCAAACTTATTAGGTGTTTTTTATGACCTCCAAAAAGAAAGGTATAAAAACAAAAGTAAAAGTATTTCGTTCTTATTCATTCAGAATGGCGCGCGCATACTATTCAAGAAGTTAGTCGCGATTTTCACTTTTACTGAATAATTTACGTTTGAGTAATAATGTGTGAAAATGAATCGTTTTCTTCCCTTTTTTTTTATTTTTTCCTTTTGTTTTTCTCTTTCATTCTTATTTTACTGTATTAAATTCTGGTTGAATTATAAACTTTAGCGTCAGTCATTAATTATTGCTTGTAATGAATAAATTAAGAATGTTTAAGATTTTATAAAATGTTCAGAATTATTCTGAATATATATTTATTTATTTTTTTAATTTGATTAAAATTTATGTGTGACGATTCACATTGCTATATTTAAAAAAAACGTGATATAAAGATCTGAGAGTTTTAATTTCTGGACGTTGACTCTATACTGTATAAACCTAACCAACTGGTTCAAGTTTAGAATTAATTTAAAGAGTTCTTAACATATTTTTGTTCTTAACTAAACTCTATTGGTAGAGCAGTCACCCAGATGGTGGAAGGTCCTGAACTCAAGTCTCAGTTGTGCCATACCAAGTTTTTCCGTCAATCAATTTTTCCTTAATAAACTTTAATCTATTTAAAATATTTGTATAAAGTCATTAATATTTTTCTTAGCAATATTCTAACGTATAGAAATATTTACACATCACTTTCTTATGTAAACACATTAATTAAAACTAATTTTATAACTTTGAACATATTTTTACTGTTCGTTTATTTCAATTTAACGTCGTACCCATAATCTTATCTTTTACTAAGAAACAAAAAGGTTCTTATTTAATTTTATGTATGAAACGATTTTTATGGCAAACCATTTATTTCTTTTTCTCTTCCTCTCTCTCTCTTTCTCTTTTTCCTTATTTTCTATTTATTTAATTTTCTACTTAAGGTGAAGTTGGCAAAGAAATGTATATAGTTAATCGTGGACGACTTCAGGTGGTCGCTGATAATGGTAAAACTGTGATGGCATCATTAAAGGCTGGATCATATTTTGGTGAAATAAGTATACTAAATATGGGAACTGCAGGTAAAGAACTTGGTAAATATCGGCGCCAGGCGGACACAATATAATTAAATTCAATTAAAAATTCTAATTTAATTTCGTCTTTTTTTTTTTTTTTTTTAATTCATTCTTGTTTGAATATTTTGAAATTAATTCATTTTATAATAATTTTTCAATTGAAATTTAAATTTTGACAAAACTAAAAAAGTAAAAAAAAAAACAAAACAAAACAAATTAAAAACAAAATAATGTTTTTTTCTTTTTTTTTTTTTTACAAAAGTTGTTTTGTCTTTTTATTCTTGTTTTTTTTTTCTCTCTCTCTTTCTCTCTTTTTGTATTTTGAAATTTATTTTCAAATTTAACTAAAAAAAAAAAAAGGGGTTGTTTTGTTTGTTTTTTTTTCTTGTTGTTGTTGTTGGTCTATTTCTTTTTTTTTTTTAATATTTTGATGATTATAATGAAGAAGGAATAAACCTACCACTACTCACCATCACAACCCGTAATTCGTATATTAAATTATACAAAATAATAAATAGTCTTGACATGTGTCGTGTTGTACGCTTTGCTTGGCGGTAATTACCAAATGAGTACTTTTAATAACAATTCTTTTTTTCATTTGTTTTTTTTTTTTTTCAAATTTTGTTTTTCTGTTTCCTTCTTTTCTTCTTCTTCTTTTTCCCGTTTTTTCTTTTTTTTTTTTTTGTCAAAAGTTCAAATAAAGATTGAAAATAATAAATGAAAAGTCATCTACAGTCTGCCCTATGCAAAGTGACAGAAACAATAATTTTCTAAAGAACTCTGGTTCAAAGTGAAAGGTTCCGTTTAAAATTAACTGAATTGTCTCTCTAATAATTCAACGCAGTCAACTGGTACTCATGCTTAATTTTAATCGAAACACTTTAGAATGCTCATTATATCCAAATGCAATTAAAAACAGAAAGATAAAAGCATTTTGTTCATCTCTGTTTTATCACCGATCCGCAATCTATATAATGAGCTACAGCCAATCCGCAATATAACTAACTAGATAAAGTGCACACTTTAGTTGAACTAAAGAAAATATCTTTAGATATATTTTAGAAATACTGATTGATAGCATCGGACTTAATAAATAATCGAACTTAATAAAAAATTCATTTTAAAAATTAATCAACTAAAGTCTTCACTTTTACTAATTACACGTTACTCAGTCAGTTCATTTATTAAAGAATTAAGATTTTAGACTTTTCATTCGGTTTACCCAGATGAAATGAAATTTAAAAAAAAAATCACTTTTGAACTCAAAACAAAAAAAAAAAAGAAAGAAAAGAAAAAGAATGAAAAGGAGGGAAAAAACGGAAAAACTTTTTCCCAATTTTTCTTAAATCAACAATTTTTATTCAAATTGTTTTTATTTATTATTCAGTAGCTAGAAAATTCCTAAATTTTTTTTTAATAATTAAAAAATAAAACATAATTTTTTGTCTCTCTCTCTCTCTCTAAATATTCGTAATTAAAAATAATTTTTTTTTTCTAGTTTAGATTTTTGTGACGTAAGCAAAAAAAAAATCCAATAATTTATTTTACCTAAATTTTGTTATTTGTGTTTTTTTTTTGTTCTCTTTCTTTCCAATAAATAATTTTTCTGAATTAATTTTTTTGCGTTTAGTTTTTTTGTGTCTTAAAATTTCTGTTTTTTTTTTGTTAAATTTACTTTTTGCATCCATAATCAACTTTTTTTTTTGTCTTTAGTTTTTATTTTGTTTGTTCGATCGAACAAAAAAACACAAAAATTAATCAAAAAAATCTAAATTACAAAATTATTAAATGAAAAGCAAAAAAAATATAAAATAAAACAAAAATAGAAACAAAAACAAAAACAACACAAAACCAACAAAAAATAAACTAAAAAATTTACAAACAAAACTTTTTTAATACAAAATTAGCTAATTAGCTAATTGACTTAAAAAGAAACAAAAAAACAAAAGTAAGTAAAATTTTTATTTTTTACTGAAAATTAGAAAATTTATGTTAACATTTATGAAAGAAAGTGAAAATGTGATTTAGACTAAATTTATAGGAATAAGATGAAACATTTAATGGGAAATTTAGCATTTTAATTTTAATTTTTAAACTTTTTATGGATAATGCCACAATTGTCACCTCGTTATTTTTTCATCAAACAATAACAAATCTTCAAACGTAATTATGGAAAAAGTCTTAGGGCTTTTTTATTTTTTTTTTTTGGCTTGCGTACACAGGATACACAGGATACAAAATAGAAGAAGATTTTCCTTCGAAAGTTCTATGGAAGAAAACGGAAATTCTTTATCATTTTTTTTTTTTATGTTTAAAATTAAAAAAAAAATAACTTGCTGCTCTATTTTTTCTTATTCATCGATATTGCAACATTTTCATTTTTTCTGTTTTTATTAACAAATAAAGTTCCACGACGTCCACTCCATACTCCAACACAACAGTGAACTAAATCTATCCAACAAGAATTTTCTCTTTTATTAAAATGTAATTGGAAATTCTTTCTAACATTTTTCTTATTTAATTCACATTTATGAAAGAAAGTAGACAGTTTAAAAAAATATTGTCTGAGGAAAGTAGAGAAAAATAAGATGAAGAAGAACATCAAAAAGTTATCAGAAATTTTTCGAATAATTTTTTAAAATAACAAAAAGAAAAAAAAAAATATGAAACAAAAGCACGAATTATTAAAAAAAGTCATCTTTTTCTTTGTCCAAAAGAAAAAATTGTCTTCATGTGTTTTTTTTTTTACAAAGAAAAACTTGTTAAACTTTTTCGTATAATACATCAACGCAATCGTATGTAATCGTATGTACCTAATAATAATTGTTTAAAAGTATGTATAAATAAAGAAGAATAAGAAGAATTGAATAAATGAGTGGGAAAATTATTTTTGTTGATAAAAGAGAAGAGAATACAATAAAAAGGTACTTTCTGTCTTATAATAATAATAAGTAAATACGAAGAAAAAAAAGGAAAATAAACTAAAAGTAAAAAGTAAAGTAAAATGAACAAGAAAACAAAAGAGAGAAAATATGAAAGAATAAGAATAAGAATAAGGAAATAGAAGAGAGCCTTTGCCTTTTATATAGCCTAATAGCTTTATCCTTTAGTTTTCGTAAAGTTTTACGTATTTCGTATCCACAAAAGAAAATAAACCAAAAAAAAAACGAAACGAAACAAAACAAAACTAGAATTACAACAACAACATTCAACATTCAAGAGCAACGAACAAACGAACAAACGAACAAACAAACAAACAAAGAAACAAACAAACACACAAACAAAGAAACAAACAAACAAACAAACAAACAAAAATTGATGATAATACTCGTAGTATATTTAATATAATCAACAGAGCGCAAAAGCAAAGAGTATTTTTTTTTATTATTTTTTATTATTAAATGAACAAACTTTACACAAAAAAAAACCAAAAAAAGCTCCATTAAATTAAATTCTGTGTGTGTGTGTTTTTTTGTTGTTGTTCCTTTCTCTCTACTTCTTCTTCTTCTTCTTCTTCTTTAAAGTTGATTTGATTTGATTTTGAACAAAAATATAATAATACCTTTATACACTCACTTCACTACATACACACACACACACAAAAATACAAATATAAACTAACACATACACCTATGCGCGCACACACACACAAACAGATTCTAATATCTTTTGATATTAAGAATAAAACAGAACGAGTGTACTCCACTCAATATTCTAATAATTTTATTTTTAGAAAAAGAAAATATCGAATATTGAATTGAATGCAACATTTTTTTTTTTTTCAATTTTCTTTTTCTTTTGTTTTCTTCTTATTTGTTTTTTTTTATTCTAGGAAAATTCAAATTTGTTTTTTTTTTGTCATCTAAGAGGAAGGTTCATTGTCCGATTGTACAAGAATCAATGTTTTCTAAAAAAAAGAAAAAAAAGAGAAAGTAGAAGAAGAAGAAGAAGAAAAAGTAAAAAAAAAGTTAAATGGAAAAAGAGAAGAAGAAGAAGAAGAGGTGTTAAGAAGAAAAAGAAGAAGAAGAGGAAGAAGGTGGAAAACGGAGAAGAAAAAATTATATTATTATATCTATCGATATAAATCAAAGAGTTTCCGGAACATTAACCAATAGAAAGAAAGAAAGAAAAGAAAGAAGAAAACAAAAAAAAATATCGAAAATTCTTAGCGTCATTATAAAAATGACTATTTGAGCTTCTTTAAGACTTTTAAATTGAACCTATCATACATAAAATGTAAAAGTCTAAATCATGAAGAGGTGAAAAAAGGGTTTCATTTTTAAACCATGTGTGTGTGTGTGTTTGTATTTGTAAGAAGAATAGGTTTATATGGACGATTAATCAACGATATACAAATATGTATGTACAATAAATTTGAACATATCAATTTAAGATAAAAAATATATTTTGTGATTTTCCTTTTTTATTTATCCTCCTCTCACACTTCGTCCTGTTAGTCAATGAATTTAACGTATATGGAATTTATGAAAATCATTTTCATCAGATCCCGAAAATTAAAGTAGAATTTTTCACTGGAAAATCTAAAACTGACCGAATAGCCGAATTGAAATCAAAAATCTGTTATTTTATTTTCTTTAAAAATGTTTTAATCAATTGGACCCATTGATACGAAAAAATTCAATATTTATGGAAGGAACAACCTTTGAATTTCAATTCACAAAAGTCCAAATTTATTTTCACCTGAATCCCTCTTGTTCTTTCACTAAAACACAAATAATCCATAACATAATATAACATCGGAATTTTATGTCAAAATTAAATATTATCAAAAGTAAATCAAAATCAAAAAAATTTTATTTATCCACACAAATGGAATTTTGTTTCAATTTAAAATTTTAATAATAAAATTATTTATCCTGTATGTTTAGATGAATGTATGAATTGTTCATGTATTGGTAAGGTTAAAAAAAATCCTTGTCTATAAATTTTCTTTAATGCAATAAAATTATTTTTAAGATGTTTACGTTTGACATCACATAAATATAAATATATAAACTCCAAAAATATTATAAAATATTCAAATATTATACATTCACACACACACACATACACACACATACGCAAATAAAAATACACTTCTGTGTAAAGACTGTAGAAGGTAGTAAATTAAGGTCGATTATATCTTTAATTAAACATTTTATTACTTAACTATATAATTATTTTAGAAATTTCTCTGTTTAATCCTATAAATATATTCGTTCATAAAATGTCATCATAATGACATACACACAAACATATATACACACAGTATATATGTACATACTAAGAGATACAAATAAATTATAAGGTTTAATCATTTTAAAATAATTTAAAAATTTTTGTTTTAATTAATTTTCATAAAGAAAAAAAAAAAAGGAAAATTTTCCCAAAGGAGTTATTAAGGGAGTATAATAAATTAATAGACCAGTGACAATCTCCCTCTTCTTTTTCTTTTTCTTCTTCTTCTTCATTCTTTAGTAGATTATTTCAATTAAATTTATTAGCAAATTACCTTTATCTGTCTAATAAAGTATACAACAACAACAACAACAAAAAAAGGAAAAATATTCAAAGTTAAATGAAATTCCATTAAAATGTTAATCTTTCTATGCAGTAAAAAAAAAAACAAACAAAGAACTACAAGTATAAGTCTACACAAACACAACACACATAAGATCGTCATGGTATATCCGTTCAATTTATATTAAACCTTTTTTCTTTATAGCTTCACTTATGATAGTGCGAATCTATATATGGTAATTGTACATAACTAGTAATTACTAACAACTAGCTACCTACCTACTTGTAATTACTACCGTTTTACTCATTTTTTTGGTTCTTTTGTTTTTTATATTTTGCCTTTGATGCAACATTGGAGTGGGACAGTGGAAAAATTTAAACTACCTGCCCCACTCCCCAAAAAAAAAAAGATAAAACTGAGAGATGTAACTCAAACCACAAAATAAACTCATTCCACTATAATTAACGTAATTAAATTCATTCACTAAATAATATTTTTGTGTAACTTCTGTTTTATGTTTTTTATATTTTTTTTTGGTTTTGTATTTTGGTTTTTGCATTTGAGTTTACCGCATAAACAAAGACAAAAAAACCACCCAAATTAAATTAATTTAATTGATAATTATTGAAACAGAATTAATATTTTTTTTTGCAAATAACAAAAAAAAACCAATAATAAACAAGAGGAACAAAAAAATCAAAAAAAACGAAAAAATTAAACAGAATTAAAACAAAAAATAATGGAAAATTCTACTAATTGCAACAACAATAGCCACAACAAACAATAACCATACAACAGCAATAAAGAGCCTAACAAATTATTTTCGGTCAAAAAAATAACACACACACACACACACACACAAAACACAAAAAAAAATCAAACAGAAAAGTAAAAAAAAAAAAGTGGTCGTAGTTGAGTAACGATTATTATGTATCATGTTGGAAAAATCGAGGGGATAACAAGGAGATAAAACAACAAATAGGGTATTATTATACTTGGTATTAGAGTTTATCAATATTATTTATAATATTGACTTTTTATTTACTATATTTTGTTGTAGCACTGTTGTTGTTGCTAAATTGTTATTAATTCTTTGTTTATTTGGATAAAATTAATACACTTCTGGTCTCTCTTGTTCTCTGCTGTTGCCAAAAGAGTAAAAAATCTATTTCAATATAATTTCAATATATAATTATATAATAAATAAATCGTTTTTTATTATTATGTAGTTTGTTGTTAGATTAAAATTACACAATATTTTATTCAAACAACAATTAATAATTAATTGTAAATAATTGGGAAAATATAGAAAATTAATTTACAACAAACAAAAAACCAAAAACAAAAATGATGAACTACAAATATGTTTATATGGTAAACTATTTTGATGATAATGTTGATGATGATGATAATGATGATAATGATGATTATGATGACGAGGTGGTAAATCGATAATAATTGTACAGTGGAATTAGTTAGATTAAATATATAGACAAAAACAAAATTTGCTACATGGTGATAATAAGAAGGCAGGGCAAATATTGGTATAGGCATTGTGTGGCATTGTATGGTGTTTCATTTTCATTTAATTTTCAATTTTAATTCAATTTTATTTTATTTCATTTAATTAATAAATAAAGAAAAACACATCAAAAAAATTACTGATACGATTTTATGATTATTTTTTTTTGTGTTTTTCAGACATTTTTAAAGGCACAAAAATTGTTCAATACGGGAAAACTTTATAATAAACTTTAATGTGGTTGAATATTTTAAAAAGCTTAGACCCTTTTATTTTTCTTCTTTATTTGGTTGAATTTTATTTAACGATTTAAAAAATGGGGGGGTAGAATTTTGTAGATTTTAATGATTTTTCCATTAAATTGAATTTATTTGTTGTAAATAAATTATCTACAATTAATAACAATTAAGCTTTTACGTATACAAAAGCTTCAGTTAATTTGTACAATAAGTCTTTATTAATTCTTTAACATTTTTCTTTTGTTTTTCTTCTTATTTTTTTATAAGAAATTTCTTCAATTTTATTTTCCAATAATTTTCTCTTCATTATTTTTTGTTTTTTGTTTTTTATTTTCTTTGGTTACAAAATTTAAGAAGTAACATTTTATACAACAACAACAACAAATACAATAACAACAGCAGCTAGTACACACCAAAAACAAAATAATAATAACAACAAAAAATATACAAAATTTGAAGCAGCGTACACACAAAAATGACACAATTCAAGATTTTTTGAATAAAAATCTTAAAAAAAAAAAAAACAAACATAAGAATTTAAAACAATTAAATTAAAAACAAAACAACAAAAATTTAGAACCTTTAAAATCCAAACTGAAAATAAAAATAATAATTAAACAATAATAACAAGAACAACAACAAAAAAAAAAGGAAAAAAAAAACAAATTTTGCTATAAAAAAAAAAAAAATTACAAAAATAATTAAATCAAAAGAAAAATTATAAAATTATTATTAAAAAAAAAATTAAAACTAATTTATATTTTTTTTTCCACCCCATTTATATTGCTTTGCCTGGCGATGCAACAACAAAATAAAAATCCAATATAATAAAAAAAAAAAAAAAACCTTTAAAAAAACTTAAAGAAAGAACAAAAAATTAAAAATTCAATAAAAAAAAAAATAAAAAACAGTAAAAATCCTCTCTAAAAATGCTTTTGTACTAAATCCACCCCACACACCCCAAACATTAATATTTTTTTTTTTCTTTAATTTTTGTCTTATTTTATATACAAACTAAAATAATGAAGTAATGTATGTCCATAGGGTAGGATGTGTTTATTATTACCCTTCCACAACCCCACCCCCCCCCCATCCACCGCCAAACCTAACCAACCATTTTCATTATAGAACTCCAGCTAAAATCACTAACTCAATTCAATCACCATGTAAACCCCCCCCCCTCTCCAACACCTTTAAACCTTTCTAATATTTTTGTTTCTTTTTTCCTTATCCAAAGGCTTTTGTTCTCATTTTTCTTCTTCTTCTTCTTCTTCTTCTTCTTTAATTTATTTTTTAATATAATTAATTTTCTCTTTTAATTAAAAAAAAAATTTAAAATAATTTTTTATTAAAGACGAATGATTTTTAGTCACGTCGTTTTTTCTTATTTATTCCTTTTATTTTATTTCTATATTGGCATGCATCTTGAATTGAAACCAAAAATTATTAAAAAAAAACAAACAAAAACAAAAACAAAAACAAAAAACTAAAAAATGAAAAATTTTCTTAAAAAATTCTTTTTCTCTAAATTTTTTTTGGAATCTTTTTTCTTTAAATTTTTCTTCTTTAATTAAATTGAAGTAAATGAAAAATATTTTTAATTTTATTTAATATTTTTAGTTAGTTGATTTTTGTGTGTCAATTTTCCATAAATCAAATCTAAAATCTTTTATTTTAAGAAATAAAATATAATTTGTAATGAATTTTCTTTCTCTTAATTAATTTTTCTCTATAATTGTCTCTTTTTTTAATTGATTTTCTCTTTTTGATTTTCAATTGTTTTTTTTTTTTTGGTTCTGAATAAAATTTTTCCATTTATTAAATTTAAACGTCATTTCTAAAGCATTTTATTCTTGTTCTTCTTCTTCTTCTTATTCGTTAAAAAAAATTTTAGTTAATTTATTTTCTACAAAATGAAAACAAAAAACCGTAAATTGTATACTTTATATTTATTTATTGCATTTTTCTTTTTTTGAAGAATTTTATTAATAAAAAAGGGAAATTTCCTTTTCTTTTTGTTTCTTTCCATTTTGATTTTTTTGTTTTTCGCATCTTCTTCTTCAACCAACAACAACAACAATTAAAACAAAATTATCTAGGTAATAGAAGGACAGCAAGTGTACGTTCAGTTGGATACAGTGATTTATTTGTATTAAGTAAAAAGGATATGTGGGATGTATTAAAGGAATATCCAGCAGCTAGAGTACGTTTGGAGGCAATTGCTGTTAAAAGATTAGAAAAATATAAGAAAGCGCCCCTTGAAAAAGGTAGATGGAACAAAATTTAGGTATTGCATCTAATTATTTTGATTTTCGTTTTTTTATATTTTTATTTTTTTTTATTTTTATTCTGATTTTTTTTTTCATTTGTTTGTATTTTCTTTTTCTTTAATCAAAAGAGAAATTAAAATAATTAAATAAATTTACATAAATGGCTTTAATAAATTATTGTAAAATTTCATTAGAATTACACAAACAGCAAAGTGAGTTCTCAAACTTTTTATGTCACACCAAGATGTGGACGTAGCATATAATCCAACTAATAAAATTACAGCAAAGTATAAAAATGAAGCATAAACAAGGGAGATCTTACACCATCCCTCTGTTAAGATCATATGCACAACTTTGCTCTTGAAATTTTTATCATTTTTTTTTTCTTTGGTGAAAATATAAAAATGAAATTTTACTTTGATGACAATTAGACGGTGATCATTTACAATTTTTATTGTTTTTATTGAAATCTGGTGAAACCACAACCAAGATCCCAAACGCCTCGTCGGGGGTTGGGGTGGAAGACTATAAAGTTTGAGAACCATTTCACAACTTAGAGAAAAAAATCAATTATTTTGTTTTTGGTACAAATTGGCACATTGCACATTTTTCTTCTTCTATTTTTTTTTTGTAGATTATTTATTGTTTATTATTGGCAAGCTTTAATTAATTTTTGTTTCTTTTTTTTTCTATAAATAAATAAAACTTTAAAGTATGAAGTATTTAGAATAACTACAAAAGACTGTGCTGCAATACCGACTGATTATATCTGCCCACATTTTTTTTTTTTTGTTAAGCCCACAATTTATATTCTTTTGAACTTTTACTGGTATATATACTTGAGTGCTTTTTCTGTATATAAACAAACAACAACTTAACGTAGAGAACGTTCACTGTAATTGAAGTAAAAAAGAAAACAGAAAAAAAAACGAAAATAAAAATAAAAATAAAGAAAAAAAAAGTAGAACAAAGTTATTACGAATAAATTCATTTTTTTCCCCTCTTCATCCACATTTTCTTTTAATATTAAAATTTTCTTAAGTACTTTTTAGTTTTGTTGAAACTTTATAACTTTCTACTTTTTTTTGGTGTATTGATTTAAGTTTAATTAGCCACACAGTGGCAGAGTGGCATCACACCCCGGGATTTCAGATTTATACTGGATTTTTCTTTACAAATGTCGTCTATCTGTAGTTTGATGTTTTTTATGATTAAAACATCGATTGAAGATCCACCATACTCATTTATATTTTATTGACATAACTCATTACGTGTTGCTTCTTATTTTTTTTTTAAATCTAACTCATATTTTGTAATTGAAACTTTCATCGGTACAAATAATTTTTTAATTGAATTTTTATTTTTACATTTTTCATTGTAGAAAATCGTTGTCTTTGTCCCATTTTTTATGTAATTATTTTCCTTCTATATTTGTTTTTGAATTGTCAATTACAAATTGTTATTGTGTTATTCAGATTATAGAACTCCTTACAAATACCTTATAGATAGAAAAATAATAATCAATAACATTCTGATTATTTCTTATTAATAATTCTAAAAACTTTGTCTTCTTTTTTTTCTTTTTTTTTTTGTTATTTATCTTATTTAATCTTATGTCATCTTATGCCATCTTATATATCTGTATATATTCTGTTATAACGAATAGTCTTTAGAAATATTATATAGATTCATATATTTTGTGATCCAAACCAATCCAACCAATCTAATATTATCCTTTTTCTATATATGTACAAAGATTTATAAAAATCGATTAGATATCCATAATTCCTTATAAAAAATTTCTATTTATACGCTTTTGTGCATGTTTTCTTTTATATTTTTATTATTAAAAAAGAAAAAACTTGAAAAAGAAAAATATAAATAATGTACATATATTGGTTCATCCTGTTGAATTGAATAAAATTGTTTTATTTTTTCTATACAACTGAAATTGTACAAAACAATTATTTTTTACTTAATACAAGAAAATTTTACAATTATATTAAGTTTAGTCCACTTTACAGGAGATCACCTAAATCATTTTTCATTCTATAATTTTGTATAAATAAAAAAACTTCTATTCATTTCTGATTCTGATTAAAACCAATTAAATATTCACCAAATGTTTATTATTATTTTAATAAAAATGTAACAAATATTTTACGTTAATTAAAGTTTTACACGATAAAAGTTAACCAGAAGCTTTTTATTAGAACGAAACATAATTCTGTATACTGCAGTATTTGTTGACTTCATTATTAGAGCAACTTAATTAATTATTTGAAAAAAAAACGCATATGCAGATGGGAAATCGTTCGGAACCCACCTAAAAAATTGTAGGTCACCTATAATAACTAATAACTTTATAGTAGTTGATGTACAAGGTTGACGTAATAACTAAATACAATACAACAATTACTTTAAATAATTTCCCATCAAATTTCTTCTTTCATTTTTTTATAGATTTACAAATATCATACTGGACAATAAATATTCACATGTCCAGACCGTAATCCCTTATTATTAATCCTGAATATTTCAAATATTGTAAATAATAAGACATACAACAACAACGACAACAAAATTAATATGAAAATTTCTCTTAAAGTCTTTCACAATAGTTTACAAAAATTGAAAGAAAAGAAAAACAAAAGAAAACTAATCGAAATATTTCAGAATATTATATTAAAAATTTTTTTACTTTTTTTTATTATGAATTAAATTTTGATGACGCAACTACAACTTGCTTTGTTTGTCTTTTTCTTTGTTGTTTTTTTTTAATCAAATATGTAACGTCAGTGAAGTAAACTTCTACAGTTTACACAAATATTTTATATAACTTTCCAGTTTTACAGTTTTCTAAAGTATTTTATTAATCTCAGCGGTAATGTTGCACAGTTTTAAATAGAAAGAAACTCAGTCACAGTAACTTTTAATTTCTATCATTTTAGTCTTTGGTTTTTTGATTTTTGTTTTTTGTTCTTTGTTTTTTGTTTTTTGTTTGTTCTTGTATTTTGTTTTTGTTTCTTTTGTGTTCTGTAGTTTTTTGACAAGTTTTTTAGTAATTAAATTTAATCATTAACTCAAATTTATTATTATTAAATTAAAAAAACAAAAAAAAAACAAAAAAAAATAGTGGCAATGGGTAGATGTCAATCAACACCTGGTTTAGTGGAGACAAAAGGACGTACTGCATTGGAGGATATGTGGCTATCGTCAAATATTCCGCCACCATCGTATAGTCAACATCCCGGTTATAGGTAATTCCCATTTTTCTTTTTATTATTGGTGTGTTTTTTATTTTTTTTTATGATTTTTAAAATTATTGTAAAAGTCGGGCACCAAGTCCAAAATCACATCATGGAGAAACGTGTATGGAACGAGCAGCTCGTGTAACAACTGATTCCTGCTCACTTAGTCCTAGTGCACATAGTTCTGAAGAAAGACCACGTAGTCAAACAATATCACAACAATCACGTCCTCAATCTCAACCAAGTCGATTAGGTAAATGTTCAGACATTTTTTTCAATTTTTATAAAAAAATTAAATGAATAATTAAATTTATTTATTAAAAAAGTAATACCATGTGGATCATTGACCCATTTGGAATCATTAGGAGTGACACCATTACTAGGATCACATGAAGTATTAGAAGATGAAATAAGACGTTTAAGAGAACGTCTTCATACTGTTGAAGCTGAAAATGTTGCATTAAATTCAAAATTATCACAACAACAATGGGAACTTGAACATCGTTTAGCTGAAATTGAAATGCAAATCTGTGGTGCATCATCTGATTCTAGTATAAATGAAGAAAATGAAGCTGAAGAATTAGAAAGAAATCGTGAAAGTATTATATAACACGGGGGCGCGCCCCAACAGGTTGCATTGGTTTACATTACATGTATCTCATGACCAGACTACTTGAAACGGGCAGCTCTAGATCATAATAATAATAAAAAATTCTTGTATAAATTATTCTTATTCAATATATTCGAATTTTAATATTAATAAAAAAAAAAAGTAAAAAAAAAAATTAATAAACAAAAAAAAAACTAAAAAAAAATTTAAAAAAAATGGTAAAAAAAAGAAGGAAAATAAGAAAATCAAAAAAAAAAAATATAATGATGAAGAAGAAGAAGAAGAAAAATGAAAATATTACACACAAAAAAAATATTCTACAAATATTAAGAAGAAAAATTATAACTAAAATAATTAAATATTTGTAACAATAATTTTTTGTATTGTCTCGTCAATGCAATTCTTTATAAAGAAAAAAAAAAAAACAAAAAACTAAAACATAAATATTAAAAAACTAAAAGAAATGGTAAAAAAAAAATTTAATTAATTATTTATAAGAAATTTAATCGAAAAACAAAAAAAGAAAAGAAAATAAAATAAAATTAAAAAATAAAATTAAAATAAAATTTAATATCGAAAATATAACAAAATAATCGTAATAAAAATTATTTAAAAGTTAAACAATTTTTTTTTTCTTTTTTTTTTTGTGAATTTTTGTTTAAATACAAAAAACAAAAACAAAAAAAGACAAAAAAAAAACCTTTTTTATTGTTTAGATTTTCGAATTTATTGTGTGAAAAAAACTAAAAGAAAAAAAAAACTAAATAAAAAGTCTAAATTAAGTTCACTATTAAAAATAATAAATAAATAAATTGAAGATATCAAAAAAAGTTTAATGAAAAACAAAATATAATAAAACAAAAATAAAACAAAAAAAAAACCGAACATTAAAAATTAATATTAAAAATATTTTATGTAAAAACAAAAGAAAAAAATAAGAAAATACAAATATTAAATAAATTATCAATCAAAACAAAATAAAAATACAATTATTTGGAAAATTTATTAAGTTCTTTTTTTTTTTGTATTGTAATCTTGAACTAAACTTTTCTGTATAATGATAAAAATATTTCTCTCTTAAATTCACAAAAAAAAAAAAAACAAAAAATTTAATACTGAATAATAATTTTACTCTTGTAATTACCAAAAAAAAGAAAAAAATATATATTAAGAAAATAAATAAATAATAAAAAAATTGTGCTATAATTTTATAGCAAATTTATAAGTTTTACTATAAAATATCGAGATGTTTTCGCACCAAAACATAAATCTAAAAAATCGGAACAATGAAATTTAGTAAATAAAATCAATTGTTCTTTGTGTGACAATATACACACACACACCCACATATTTATATATAAATACGGCTGTGCGTACCTTTATTTTAAATAAAACAACAACAAACAAACAAAAACGTAACAAACCTTTAACAGAGAGAGAGTTGTAGCAAACAACAACAACAAAAAAAAAAGGCAACAATAGTTACATAATATGTAACATGAGAAGAACAACAATCACAAAATTATTATTATCAACCGAAATAATACGACCAACAATACATATGCAACAATAACAACAATAAAAAATAATAATAAGCAAGAACAACAAAAAAAAAAAAAATATGAAAATAAAATATAAATAAATACGAGAACTTTTCAAATAAATAAAATAAAAAAGGGCAGCGCTCATAAAATACACAAATTATTTATTCATTTAAAAACTTTTTTTTATTATTATTATTAAAAAAAATATATATATGTAAAATATAGATTTTAGACTTTTAACAAAAAAAAAAAAAATATTAAAACAAAACAATAACAACAAATAATACCTAAATATAAAAGCACATTTATTCAAAAGAAAAATTGAATAAAAATAACAACAACAAAATTATACAACAAAAATTAAATAAATATAAAAGTTCACAAAAAACAAAATAAATTCAACACAACACAAATACAAACAAATAAACAAATAAACAAACAAAAGTGAAACAAAATATTACGAACAGAAAAAAAGCTTTTTTGTTGTGTGCTTTTTTTCTAAACTCTTTTTTTTTTGAAAAAACAAACATATTTTCAGGATACAGGTCACTGGTTGTTATTGTATAATAAATTATCAACCAAAAATTAAAAATAAATAAATACAAAAACAAAAAACAAATGAAATGAAACAAATACACCGCCATTATTAAATTAACGTCACTAGAAAATATTTTTAAATCTTTACCGTTATTCGTATACCGTTTTTCATTTTGAATTTCATAATAAAAAAAAATAATAATAATAATAAAAAAAAAAAAAAATAGATGTTCAATGGGAAATTAATAAAAAAAAAGAAAAAAGATAAATAGAAGAAAATTGTTGATCAGCAAAAATAAAAAATACATACATACAATATGTACATATATATAATAAGAAAACAAACAAAAGAATGAAATTAAAGGGGATTTTTTTCATAATAAATCGATAATTATACATTTATAGACGTTAGAATATTTCTCTATTAAATTGAATTGTCTAATCACACCAATTATGATGATTTAAGATAACACTGATGGTAGTTTTTTTCCTATTTCTTTTTCTTTTGCTCTGTTCTTTGTTAGGAAGAAGAACAATGTTAGAATTTATCCAAAAATCATCAAATAAATAACAATGACAATGACAATGACCGGATTAGATGATAACAATTGAATGTTGAATGAATTTTTAAAGAAAAGAAAAGAAAAGTAAAGCAAAAAAAAACGAAGCTGTTCAATTGTGCTTGTAATTTGATCGATATTTTATATAAAAGTGTGAATAACTTACCGAAAGGGTTCTTAAGAACAAGAGAGTAAAAGTACAAGAAACATTCATTGTTTATTTATAACATAAGAAATTTTTGTCTCAATGAAAAATGAAAAGGAAAAGGAAAAGAGAAAAAAAAACTACTAAAAGAAAAAGATTCAATAGAGTTTTTCTGTACATTATTTTCATTTGTTTTCACTTTCTTCTTTTCTATAAAACAAAAAAAAAAAACAAAAATAAAGTAAAAAAAGTGTAATTAGGTGTAAGAAGAAGAAGAAGAAGAACAACAACAAAAAAATTGTATAATGTAATTTCTCTGGTTGTGTTGTGGACTAGACAGAAAAATTAATAAAACCAAAAAATAAAAAACAAAAGAAAAAATTTAATTATTTAAAATTAAGAAAGAAAAAAAACCCCAATATTTTTCTATTCGTTAAAAATTGATTTTCCAGAAGTTAAAAAAGAAAAACAAAAAAAAAAAAACTAAACCGACGAAACCAATTAATTAATTAATATATTGTTACTTTATAATTTTGTTTATTATTAAAAAAATTATTAAAAAAAAGTTATTAATTAAATGAGAAAATATATTCTTAAATTTAAATTTAAATTTAAATTATTAAATATTAATTAATTATTCATATTTTATTTAGTTGAATCAAAAAAATAAATTTTAAAAATATTAATAAAAAAAAAAAAAAATAAAACAAAACATTTTTAAAAATATTTAAGAGAAATTTAAACAAAAAAAAAGGAAAATAAAAATTAAAAGAGGAAATAAAAAAACAATAATAATATTTAATTAAATAAATTATTTACCAAATAACATGAACAAAAAAAAAAGAAGAAGAAGAAATAAATAAAAAATGAATGAATATTTTTTAAAAATGAAAAAAAAAAAACAAATAAAATAAATTAAATTTTAAAAAAAAACCAAAAATATAAATTATTACAAAAATTTAAAAAGTTTTTAAGGCAACGTTATTTACGAGATTAAAATGAAGAAAAAAAAGGAGGAGGAGTAGGAGGAAGAAACGGTTGAAGACGAAGAAGAAGAAGAAGAAGAAAGACAATTTTTATTACTTGTTATGTTTTAATTTTAAAGACGACATGAGAGAAAAAAAAAATATATATATATAATTAAAATTATTAATGAATTAGTTAATTATTAAATTAATTAGCCCCAAAAAAAAAAGAAGAAGAAGAAATATTCTTAATAACAAAAAAAAAATTGTTTTAAACAAAAAAATGGGGGACGAAAATGTTAAAATTCGATAATTTTGTGTGAATCTTCAGCAAAATATAATTGAGAATAAATAAAATTAATAATTAATTAATTAAAAGTTAAACAATTAAAACAAAAACGAAATAAAAATGTTGGGTGGGTGGTAAAAAAATTGGGGTGGTATAATTATTGAAACTAAAATAAAATAAATTTAGTTCACTTGAATTAATAAAACAACAACCAAAAAAAAGACAATTTTAACTTCAAAATTCTTTATGTTTAAAATTTCTATCATTTTGATTCGTTTACAAATTTCCTCTTTTTCTCTTTCTCTCCCTCTCTCTCACACTCATTCTCAGTCTCTCTCTCACTCTCTCTCTCTCTCTCGCTCTCGCTCTCTCTTCATTTATTCCTTTTTTTTTCTGTCGTTAGAAAATAAATTTTTACAAAAAAACAAAAAAAAAATGTGTATGAATAGTTTAAAATTCGTTGTAATAAAAAAAAATTTAATTATGAAAAATACAAATTGAATTAATTAATTATTAAAGAAGAAGAAGTAATAATTGAACATAAACAATTTTTCATTATAAAAATGAAATAAAATGTAAAAGAAGAAGAAGAAGAAGAAGATGGTAATCGTGATGATTATATATGAATTAATATAAACGGGTAGGGCATCAAACCGGAACCGAACCGGAACACAAATTTCAGTGTTGGACCTAAACCAGAATTTCGATTTAAAAGAAACAACAACAAAAAAAAAAACAATTTTAAAGAGACAAAAGAAAGAAATCAAACTTCGCTATTATGTGTCACATGTATAAGTCAGTGGGTTGGATAGATGATTGAAAATGAGGGGGGTGGTAGGTGTGGGAAAGGGAGATAGGGCATAAAATAATAATAATAATTAATAAATAATTTAAATAATATAAAAATAATAATTAAAAATATAAAATAAATAATAATTATATTTATTAAAATTAAAATTAAAATACAAAATAAAAAAAAAAAAGAAATTACATTTTATAGAATTTAGCAAAATAAAAAAATAGTTACCAAAAAAAAAAAAACAAAGAAGAAGAAAAACATAAAAGAAAACTTTATATTAATTAAATTCTAACAATAAACAATATCCTGAGCTATCGTCGTTACGCAACGGGACCAAAATTATTAATATTTAATTACCAAAAAAAAAAAAAAAAGAAAATGAGAAAAAAGAAATAATTAAAATAATTAATAAAAATAAATACTAATTATAAAATTAATGAAACTAAAACTAAAATAATTAATAAATGGTAACTGCAGAAAAAAGTTTAAAATAAATAATTTAATAAAGAGAAAAATAGAAACCAAAAAAAAAAAAAAACTAAACCAAACAATAATAAATTAATTATTAATTATTAATTAGGGTAATTGAATTCTTCTTTACACTTTTTCTTATTATTATTTTCCTCTATTTATATTATTTTTTATCTTCTTTGAATATTAACAAAAAAAAAATAAATTTGGTGTGTTTGATGATAAGGAAAGGAATTTTTTTTAATTTCTCAAAATTAATTGACAATGAAATACAGTATATCATAACAACAACAACAAATTCTATGAAAATTATTAGACATTTTGTTCAATATTTTTGTAATTCTTTCCTTTATTGAATTCTTGTTTGGAAATTAAATTACCGTTATTTATAAAAATTTATTTATTAATTTCGTTTTGTTTTGAAATTTTAGAAATTCCTTAAACTAAAGATACGTCACTTCTAAATTTCTTTGATCATTATAACTTTTTATAGATGTTAAACATTTTTACAGAAAGGGGGAGTGACATAATTAAAAGAATAAAAATTGTTAATTTAAATTATTTCAATTATTTATTATTTTTGTCGCTTCATTAAAAAAATTCTTATTTACCTTTAATAAAAAGAAACATCAACGTCAGAAAACATAACACAAACACACACACACAACTTTTAATATTTAATCGTCACGTAAGAAGTTTATCACTAGAACTTTTAACAAATAAATAATTTTAAAAGAATTCAAGAATCCAAAAAATTTGCCATTTTGTTTTGTTTTTTTTCCCGTTTTATTGTGTTTTTTTCTCTCCACTTTTATTGCGTTCTTTTTTCTCCACTATCATTGTGGTTTTCTCTCCACTTTTGTTGCGTTCTTTTTTTCTGTAATGTTGTAAATACGGGTAGACACAAATAAAAAAACATACACACAAAAAAAATATAATAATGTTGAGGCTGATTGAAATAATATTAAAGTAAAAACAAAAGAAAATAATAATTAAAGAAAAACAACTGTAGCTTTATTCCTTTATAAATTGCAAATCTTAAAAAAAACAAATAATAATTAATTAAATATAAAAGAAAATAAACGAGAAGGAAGACGACGAGGAATGAAGTAAAATAAAATTCACTTAAAATTAAACGACAAAAATATATAAAAAAAAATATAAAATAAAATAAATTAAAAAACAAATATATGGAACAATGACACGAAACAATTATTAATTTATCGTTATTCAAAGGAAAAAAACAAAAAAAACAAAAAAGAAAGAAAACTTTAGATAATTTATTAGTCATTTTTTGTAGAACAATTTTTTATGAATTATATTTTTAGATAGTTTTCGTATAATTTTAAAAATCGTATTAAACTACAAACTACAAATAAAATAAACACACACAAATAAAAAGAAAACTAGAAAATAAAATGAAAATGAGAATAAAATAAATCCTTTAAAGAAAACTCTAAAAAATTAAATAAAATTCCAAAAAAAATAGTTACACAGAATTAAAAACTTAATAAAAAAAAATGAACAAAAAAATAAATGAAAGAAAAATAATATGGGAAATAAAAAATTTGTACATTTAATATTTAATTAAATAAATTATAAATAAAAAAATAATAAAGAAAATAAGAAGAAGAATAAAAGAAAAAAAAAAAATACAGAAAATTTAAAATTAAAAAAATTATATTTAAACTAAATAATAAAAAAGATAAAAAGAAGAAGAAAAACTAAAAGATGAAAAACTAAAATGGAAAACATAATAAATAAATAATGAATAAATATCTTATATTTTATCCAATTGAAAAATACTGCCAAATATTTGATACGATTATAAAAAAAAAAACAAAAAAAAAAAAAAATATCTTAAAAAGACAAAAAAAAAACAAAAAAGAAAAAAGTAAATTATAATTAAAAAAAATAATAAATTTCAAAATTATAATTAGAGAATTTACCAAGATTTTTTTATTATTTAAGAAAAAATAAATAAAACTAAAAACATTAAAAACTTTAAAAATTAAAAACTTTAAAAATTTAAACACAAATAATTACTAATTAATTTTTTAACGAAAATTGGAAATTATTTTTCTTTATCTTTAATTTATTTTAAAAAAGTTTCAAACAACAACAACAAAATTAAAATGGAGAATAAAATATTGGAGAAATTTTTAATCGTTTTAGAAAAAAAAAAATCTTTAATCAATTTTTTTCATTAATCTTTAGTTAAAGCCCAGACCCACTTTATAAGAATTTACAATTTATTTTTGGTCAATTTACTAATCATTTGAGAAAATCCACATTTAGTAGTTAGTACAAAATAATAATTGCGTTAAAATAAATTATAAATTCCGATTCGATTCCAGTGGGCGGGGCTTTTTAAAATTGAATTTCTTTCAATATTTATAACAAATATTTTTTATGTTTCATATTAATGGATAACTAAAGTTATGTTGTCACAAACATAGAAGCACCTCCATTATTAATTTAAAACAAACAAAAAAAAATCACTTAAATTGTGAAATTAACGAAATTTATAAAAAAAAAAAAAAACAAACAAACAAGAAAAAATTTTAACTACGAATTATTGTTTTCTCGTAAAAATTATTATTACTTCGAATTATATAGTTAAATGTTTTAATATTGATGAATAATGTTCGTACTAAAGAGGTTTATTATTTATACTTATTTTTAATTCATTTTATCTATCTATAAATATGTTATATATTTTGTACAGTAAATAAAAGTGAAGAAAAAATTTTAATCCACAAAATAAAACAGACAGACAAACAAACAAATTCTAATTAAAATTAAAAAAAAAAAAAATAAGAGAAAAAAATTAAAATGACAGGAGAAAATATCGTGTAGAAAAAAAAAGTGTACCGATAAATGAAAATTAAATGTTTTGCAAATAGAAAAAATTAAACAAGAAACAAAATAAAAGAAAAAATTAAAAAAACGGAAAGAATAAAAGAAAAAACAAAACAAAACATAAAGAAAATTTATTGAAATTATTTCATTGTAAATATTTAAAAGAAAAACAAAAACACAAAAAAAAAAGGATGAAAATTGATTATAAATAAAAAAAAATAACAAAAGAATGTTAATTTAGATGGTAAATTGAATAAAATATATACATATATTGCATTATATTTGTTAAAAATAAGTTTCCAAAAATCAGATTTATTGTAATTTCTATGAAATATAAAAAAAAAATTCAACTTAATGAGAAAAATTTTACTACTACCCCCCTTGACTATCATCGTCGTGGAAAAATGTTGTTTTTCACGAATAAAATATTAAAATTAATTCTATCAGATATTAATTCATGGGAATTAAATACCAAATAGTTAACAATAAATTTCATCTTCGTTTCATACTTACCTTAAGCAGCTAGATTCTAATATCGGTACTTTTTTCTTTTTCTAAATTAACTTCAACATTCCCCTGAATCTAGTTGAATTCAAATGTTTAGTTAAAATATTTAATAGATTTTGTATCAGGATTATTTAACGTACGGAAATATTTTGTTAAAGAAAACATCTATAATTTTTTTATTAGATATATTTTATTATAATTCATTAACAATTTGCAAGACAAAAAAAATATTAACAAAATAAATTTTCTTTTTTTTTTTTTCGTTGTATAAATATTAAATTTTGTTATCGATAAATTCTTAAATTAAATTACAATCCTTGAATATAACGTTGTAATTCTTGTTCTGTATCAAAAATCATAACATGAAATGGTGATCCAGGTACTAATTCTCCTGCCCATTTTACTTCAACACGATAATCTCCCGGTTCTGTTGGATCATATTTACAAAGAATTGTACGATCTTTTTGACTTTCACGTTGCATTTCAACACGGAATGCACCTTTTGGTCCCCGTACACGAACTGTAAGTTGACCAGCACCAGCACCACGTGTATCACATATAAATCGTGATTGGAATGTAGCCAATACTCCGTGCTCAATTCCAGGGCCATATACTTTAACTTTACTTGCATCTGGCGCACCAGCAACACGTAATGAAAATGGTGATCCAGGTACGTGTTGTCCACCATATTTAATTGTGAGTAAATGACGTCCGGGTTCTTGTGGTTTTACATTTAAAGTGAAAGTTGCATCGCCATGGTCATATAGTTCACAATATGCAACCTTGCGAGGGCCTGTACAATGTGCAGTTAATTCTCCTGGACCAGCACGCCTTGTATCAATCCATGATCGAATTTCCCTACCAACAACGCCATTCCTTAAACCTTCACCTGAACACAATACTTTCGTAGCATCAACTCCTGTTCCAACAGCAACTGAGAGTGGACATCCTTTAACGACTCGACCATTCCATTTGACCAATAAATTTAATGGACCTAATGACGCTCTGACTGGAGTATAAGACGCTAACCAAATCGCCTCATTTGGTCTTGGTTGTGTTAAACTAACTGTAATTGATATATTGTCGTGGCTATTCAAAATAACTTCTGGTCGTCCTGGTGAAGCTTGCGTTGCGTCTATTGAAAAGTATATAATTAAATTCCAATTTGATAAAATATGTATTTTTTTTTAAATTACCAATTGTAAAGTGAGCAGGTTCTCCAGTTTGTGCTGCTGCTAATCCTCGTCCAGTTAATACAACTTTATCAGCTGCTTGTTGAGATGCAACAAATGCACTTCTAGGACTTTGTGTCACAGAAACCCCACTCCAAGTTAAATCAAAATTGTGTTCTCCAATGGCTAATCCATCGGAAGAAATATAAACACGTGAACGTCCATCAGATTGTTTGTCAACAGCTACAATTTTAATTATATTACTTAACAATTCAAAGTAAAAAGAAACAGAGAATACTTACATAATTCTCGACCGTTTACACTGCATACTAGCTCACCAGGACCAGCCTGATTTGTATCAAATACAATTCGAGCTGGAAGAATAAGTCTTCCATCGTTATCTAAAAGAGGTCCCCATCCACCGATTGGTGCCACTTTTGTTGAATCTACACAAATAATGTTCCATGGTGATCCTGGTAATGGTCCACGATTCGGACAACTTGCACGTATTTCATATTTTCCAACTGACAAAATTGTGTACGAGACACGCCATTCATTATTTCCGATTGACTATAATAAATATAATTAATTTCATTTAGTTAATTTTCAAATTAAATTAATATTACTTTTATTTTTGGTTCTATTCTATCTCCCATTTCATCAGTTCGTTCAATTTGTATATTTGGTGTAATTGGACAATGAACAATAAATGATGTTTCTTTTCCACGATGTGATAATTCAAGTCCATTTCCTGATGCTCTGGTCTCAGTTTTGGCTGGCATACCTCCTGTTTGTGAAACAGCAAATGTTACGGGTGAACCATTTACAGATTCTTCACCATACATAACCGACACTTTATAATGTCCTGGCATATTTGGTGTAAACTCAATGATTTGACTACCATCAGACTGTTCACGTATTTTTACAGGTGTATTTTGACCAATTGGTGATAATGCCACAACTTCTAATTCACTTAATCCAGCATTATGATGATTAACTAAAAACATTTCAAAAGTAAGAAAACATTTTTTTAAATAAAAATCCTTATTCGTACTTACCAACAAATGAAACTGGATTGTGAACAGCTAATTGTGCTTTTTGTACTCCCTGCAGAACTACCTTTGCTGGATCAAATGATTCGCAAGTGAAAGGACTGCCAGGTAAATGTTTGGATTGATGTAAAACCTCTGAAATAAACAGTTCCTTTGTAATTTTTTCTTTACACAAACTAAAAATAAATATAATTACCAATCATGCATTGTCCAATTTTGTAAATAGTAAATTCAGCTTGTAATTGTCCACCTTTTGTTTGATAACATCTAACAGGAAGTGCTTCACCACCAGGGCCAGACACAACCACATCAAATTCACGAGCTGGACGTCCAACAGTGTCTATTGAAAACGATGTTGTTTTACCAATTCTTGCCTGATATAATCCAATTCCATTAACATTAATCTCTTTTCCCATTCCTCCTGGTTGAACATTAATTTCAATTGCTTTATTTGAAATTGGTATTCCATTGTACATAATAATAATTCTATGTGGAGCAACTCTTGTCGGATGATAGACAATTTCCCATGTTCCATGTTTTGATGGTCCTCTTATTGAGTGTGGTACTTCTAAAGCACCGCAACGTACTAATGCCGTTAATGTGCCTTGACCAGCATCATAAATTGACACTGCTATTGTTGCAGGGCGATGAGAATATGCTTCACCAACTTCTACAATTTTAACAAGTGACGGATCAAAAACATTCATTGTTCTGGTAGCAATATGTGTTCTCGTTTCTGAATCTAAAAATCTAATAACATAGCTTCCAATATAATTTGTACGAAATTCTGCAATATTTCTTGTTAAAGTGAAAGGAATTGGTTTCTGATCAGGACCAGTAATCTCAATTATTTGATTATCATTTAATATCTCTACTGTTGCAACATCACCAATTTGAGAATGTTGAATGTTTTGTTGTACTTCGACCTAAATTACAAATTTTAAAATAAATAAAACTTTAAAGACATATAAGAAGAAATGAAGCTTACCCTAAATGGATTTCCATCCACTGGAACATCATTAAAGGTAATATTCACAAAATGTGGTTCAAATGTTTGTGGAACAAAGGTCACGTCATATAGTCCTCGAGCACACGCTACAACCTCAGCTTTAACAGTGCTTGTAGCTGTTGAGACTACAAGTTCTAATGTTCCTTCACCAGCACCAGCAGCATCAACACTGAAGGTGACTGGCACTCCTAATGATGTTGGGCCACTGTGTTGTTCTAATCCACTAATTGAGACGCGAGAAACATCAAAAACATTACAAGAAAATGGAGATCCTGTGATGTGTTGATCATTAGCCGTTACACTGATTAAATGTCGTCCAACTGTTAGCGGACGATAGACAACCTCATACATATCATCTCTGGGATTTATTTGGCATGGAACATTATCACCTGATGGTGATGTTACTAATACTTGTGGTTCGATTTCATCAAATCCTTCCAATTCAAAACTATTCTCACATTTAACAGGAGCTTGTTTTAAGCATTCCCCTATAGCAGAAGCTTTTGTTAATGAAACAGGTGCTGGAGTAATTGGGCACGAAAATGGAGATCCTGGAACAGGATGACCATTGAACCTTACAGAGAGTGAATGATTGGCAGCCTCAGTTGGTTTAAAATTGACTTTAAATCTTGCATTTCCTTCAGATTGAACGAAATTCGGGACATTCTTGCCGTTAACTGCAACAATAATTTCTAAATTGCCAGCACCTGAAAATAAAATAAATAATTAAAAATTTAATTTTTTACAATTTATGTTTTATTCCTTACCAGCTTGACTTGCATTAATTCCGAAACTAACACTTTTTCCGACAATTCCTGGACGAATATCTGTAACAATAACTTTCTCTGCAGAATATGCTTTCAATAAAAATGGACTTCCTTCTACATGACCACTTTGTGGTATTTTAACTTCAACTGAGTGATCACCAACATCAACTGGTTCAAATTGTACATTAAATCCTTTTTCAGCTTCTTCAACTTTTGTTGGAACACTACGTCTAGCTGGACCAAGTACTTCAACAGTTGGCATTACATCAGATTCAACCAAAAATTCAAATGGTCTTCCTACACTAACTTTATCCAATGTTTCTGGTGACATAATACGTGCAGCAGCTGATACTTTACATGTAAATGGGCTGCCTGGTACATCTTGTCCATTAAATCTTAATTCTACCGTATGATTTTGTGCTTCACGTGGTGTAAAACTAATTGCATACGTATGTTGTCCTTGTGCTTGTGCTGATGTTGGTACTCTACCTCCATTCACAGTTACTTCTAAATTACCGGGACCAGCTTGTGATGTTTCAACTATAGAAATCAAATTATGTTAATATAAGTAAATATATTCAATTAATAGTTAAACTGACCTAAAAATGTAACTGCCTTTCCAACTGTTCCATTGCTTACGTTTTTTACTTTGATGGCACTTACATCGTAAACCTTTAATGAAAGTAAATGTTAAATAATGATTTTCTGATAATTTTCTCAATAAAAATATTTATTACTTTGGCTGAATAAGCGCTTCCAGCAGTTGGCTGTCCTTGAACAGTAACACTAACACGATGTTCACCAACAGATCTTGGTACAAATTCAGCTTTAAAAACACCATCAGCTGTTTGATGTACTTGAGCTGGTACAGATTGACCCGATGGTCCTGAAGGAGGTTTAGGCGATGAGACGAATTGAGAAGAAGTCAAAAGAAATAGAGGATTTTTGTTTTTCCCTTATCTAAGTCTTATTTATCAGTCGGTCGCATTTATAAGTTAATCGACTCGAGCATAAAATTATAGTTTTTTTTTTACCAAATTCAAAAAAAAAAAACAAAAGCAACACAACAAGAAAAACAAAAATTAAGGTAATTCGATACAAAATTAAAATCGAAAAATTAAAACCTTAATTTTTATTTTATAGCAATTTCTCTATTTTCATGCACACATCATCATTAACATCATCATCATCATCATCATCATCATCATTTAATACAAAATACGTATTACTAAATTTTGATAACAGAAATAAATTTAAAAAAAAAAAAACATAAAAAAGCATTTTGTTTGTTAGTAAAAAAAAGCTGATTGAAAAGAGAAAAAAAAAAATAAGAATAATAAAAAGAATTAATTATAGAAAATATTGTTTTGTTTTTCTTTTTCATTTCATTTTTCCTTAATTACTTCCAATTGGAAATTTATTTTGTAATAATTTATTCAAAAGATAATCATTTTTTTTTTTTGAAAAAAATTTAATAAAAGAGTGGGTGGGGGGTTAGTAAGCAATTGTCCAAAAAGTCTAGTACAAAAGTCTTCGTCGTCCTGAAATAATAATAGATAGAAGTGAAGAAAACAAAACAAAAAACAAAAAAAAAAACAAAAAAAAAAAATAATTAAAATTAAAATAAAAAATTGTTTGTTAAATTTTATCAGTTTTTCCATGAATTTAATTTGGGGAAAAAATTGGCTTATTTTTTTCGATGTGGTTATTTAAAAAAAGAAAAAAAACAGAGACCAAACAAAAAACAAAAACCCAAACAAAATCCGCAAAATTAAGACAAAAAATAATAAAAAAAATTGCGTGCATTTTTTTGAGAAATTATTTACAGAGAAATATAAAATAAATTAAATCCATTTCTATGAATAATAAACAAAGATCGTTAAAAAAAAAAACATACGATATTTTATAGCGAAAAGAAAAAAAATGGAAAGTGAAAGAAAGATATCCGTTATAGATTACTTATTATTAGTGAACGTATTGTTTATAAAATTTATAAATGATGATCACTGGAATATCTTTCTAATACAAATATTTCTCAATCTAGAAAATTTTTATAAGATTATGTTTGTCACACACTATATAAGACATAACGATCTTTGTTAATAAAACAACGAAATGGTCTTGATTGTGCTTCGAAGGTAAAATAATATACAACAATAATAAAAAAAAAAACAAAATAAATAAAAAAAGAGAACATTGATCCCCAAAGAGAGAAAACAAAAAAACGTTATTTTCTATAGAAAAAAAAATAGTAAAAAAATCCCGCGTAAATAAATTTTTACCTTCAACGTTAACTTCAATATCTTCAAGACGACCTCCGGCATGATTAATAACAAGTGAATTAGCTAAATGTACTGGTCCCGGACCGCCAAGTGATACTTGTGGTCCAGCTGTACCACCACTTATAACAACGGATATTGGACATCCCGGAACTGGCATTTTATTAAATGAAACATTAATTACATGTTCACATGGTTCTGCTGGCACAAATGAAACGGCAAATCTACAAGAAAATAATTTAATGATTTAATAATAATTTTCTTTTGAATTGATAAAAAAATTATTATTTTTTACTTAGCATTTCCTTGAGGATGAACTTGTGTTGGAATATTATGGCCTTTTGCTGATATTGTTATTTCTAAATTTCCTTCACCAGCATCACCAGCATCTACTGTAAATTGTACAGGACGTCCAACTGTACCTCTTGTAACCGAACCAACAGATACACGTGTTGCATCATATGATTTTGCCAAGAAAGGTGTACCTTGTACAGGATATCCATTATATTCAACATTTATTGTATGTGCACCAACTTGTGTTGGTGTAAATTCAGCAGTAAAACCAGCGTGTATATCACCAGTAACACGTACTGGCAATTCACCAAGTGGACCACGTACACTAACAGCTAATTCTGCAGCACCACCTCCACTAACAGTTATATGAAAGGAAGCCGATCTATTTACAGTTATTAACTCTGTATGACCGCAACAAAAGAATTTAGTTTAAAATTTAAAATTGTACGATGATAAAAGAAAAAGATACAAACCTAAATTAGATAAATTGAGTAAAACTCTACTTGTATCAGCAACAGCACACATAAATGGGCAACCTTTAACTGTTTCACCATTAAATTTAATATCAATTAAATGTGGTTTAGCTTGTTCTGGTGTAAAAGAAACTAAACATCTACCACCGCCAACAACTTGTACATGATTAGGTACTTCACCTTCATTAATTGATATTTCAAGTTGACCCTCACCAGCTGCACTAGCATCAACTAAAGTTTTAACAAATGTTAGAAATTACAATAATTTAGAATTAAATTTTAAAAAAAAAACCTCTAAATTGACAGGGTTGTCCAACAACACCACCATTAACATCTGTAACTTGTATTAAACTAGCATCATAAACTTTAGCAATAAGTGGTCCGCCAACTAATTTTGTTCCATCAACAGATGCTTCAATAACGTGCGTACCAACTTCATTTGGAACAAATTCAATACGCATCGCCCCATTTGCCGCCTCGTGGGTGATCCTAGCCAAAACTTTACTCTTACTTGGAGAAAGTACATTTGCTATACACTCCCCTCGATTAAGGGTTGTACCAGGAGGCGGCAGTATCTATTTTATAAAATTAAAAAAAAATTAAATAATTAAAATCAAAAACAAAAAAAAAATGACATTCGTGAAATTTATGTAACGCTAAATGGTTCTGACCACACCTAAATAAAAATTACTAATATATAAATATTTTTTTTTACCTCAAAAACCGCCGGTGTATTTGCGGGAACTAAACGGGTTGATTCACCAAGTGCTGTTAAACCTGGGGATGACATTATATCAACGTGCCACGGAGAACCTGGGATAAATATTAAAAATAAAAATTATTTATTAGTTTTTTAATGAAAGAGACAAAGAAACGGAAAAAAATAGAGAGAGAGAAAAAAAAAAGATAAATGAAAATACTTTGTACTCGTACTTAATTGTTAATTACCCATTTAATTAGACTTTTATTTTATGTTGTTTGTTTATAATTTAAAAAAACGAATTTTATTATTTCGTAAAAATTGTAAAGAGAAGAAAAAAAAAACTAATATTGTGAAAGTAAAAAAAAAAAAAGAAAAAAAAAAGGTTCATTAAATGTAATTAATAAATTAAATAAAACACAAAGAATTCTCATTGTATTTTTGTACGCAGAAATTTTCATATGAAAATAGAAAAAGAAAAATTTAATAAATTTCAAATAAGTGAAACAAAAAAAAAATTAAATAAAAAGTAAAGTAAAGTAAAGTAAAAAAAAAACGACACAATCACAGATTAAATTTTGTTTTTTTTTTTCTTTTCATTTAAACATTTTTTTTTCTTTTGATTTAATTTTGAAAATAACTTTTTATAAATTTAATCCATCAATTTAAAATGAAAAATACAATAATTTTCTTGTTTACGGTTGTTAACTTTTATTGACAATTTTTCACTGATAAATTTCAAACGTTTAATTTTTTGTGGATTTATGTAATTTCCAAAATAAAGAATTATAATTTTTTTTTTATTTATAAAAACAATGTTTATGATTTTGTGTGATTATTTATTATGTCATTGAAATGATTTAATCGAACACTTTTAAAGTTATTATTTTATGTTATTATTTATTACGTCATTGAAATGACGTCGAATACTTTAAACGGCTTAACTGTGTAAATATATCAAAGTTCTCCAATTCAAATGATGATTTAATATTAATTTAATTTGTTTTAAAATTAATTTTTAAAAATGAGAAGCTTTTTCATTAAAGATTTATCCTTGAATTACCGGAATTACTATAAATAAAACTTGTTCTTATGTTTTCGCAATGGAATGCAATTTCGGATTAATTCCTTTTAACACTAGATCATCAGTGGATCATTTATTGAGTATATGGTTGAGAGAGTTGGATTTTGTGATCAAATATCTATAGACACAAGTGTCTATACTCAAAATGTGTTTTGCGAAGAGACTATAAATTGATATGCTTACTAAAGTCGTGACTCGTGAGACTTATCACTAGATAATTGAAATTTATTTATCACTAGATAACTAGATAACTAAACAACTAGACAACTAGTATTTATTTTTGAATTGTTGTAATATTTTTGTTCTATAGCCTAAAGGAAAGTAATTTTTTTTTTTTAATTATTTACCGTTATGAATAGATAATTTTCTAATTTACCTTTTAATAAATAGAGAGAAAAATAAAATAAAATAAGTACAATTGAACATTTTTGGAGGTTCCCCATACATGGTCAGGTTAACTTCCGATTCACTATTTTAAAAATATTAACTGGTATGTGTCATGTAAAGAAAACATTCTTCAGAAGAATTTTGAAACAAAATCAATGCGCTGAGAGAAACAACTCAATTCAATAATATTCTATAAATAATTGTAGAAACGCTTTAAAAATATTTTACGTTTGTTTTTAATAAAAATTGATGTGGCAATCCGAGAATTCCCCATAGTGAATATTTTAATATTTGTCTTTCTATTTATTCAAGTGATTTTATAAAGAAAGAAAAATTACAAAGAAAAAATTACAGAACGTCTTAAAGACATTAAAAAAAAATTGTATTCACTTTATTTAAATTTGAAAATCTGTAATTTGTGTTAAATCAACAAATTTTCCGATAATTTAAGTCAAATATTATTTAATTTAAGTTGATTTTCAATGAACAACATATTTGGAACATGCAATCATTAGAAGACATACCAACAAGAAAAAATAAGAAAAAACAAAAGAGTAAGAAAAATTCCAAACAAATTCGCGTAAAATGAAAATAAATCAAATTTCACGGTTAATAAAAAAAAAATAAAAAACTATACTTGATTATTTTATTTTAGTTTTGGAAATGAATTATTTAGTTAGAAAATTATAATTTATTTTGAATTATTTTATTAAAATGTCATTTTACGGTTTTCTTGATCAGCATAGCAGCACCAAACATTTTTTTTTGTTTCATTAATGCCTCGCATTTTGTTGTCTATTTTTTTTCTCAAATTTTTATTAAAAAATTCCAATCATTGCGAAGAGACAAGAACAACAACAACAACAAAATAATAAACACAACACACTTTGCAAATAAAGATGAAGAAGAAGAAGATGAAGAGGTAAAAAACATGGGTACGATATTTCAGAAAGACAAGTTTTAATAAATATTTTTCATGTTGTTGTTGTTGTTGTTTTTTTTCCTACTTTATTTGTATTTGTGTTTGGAAAAAAAAAATATTTTTTTATAGTTTCACTTTTTAATCAGTGAGCATATTTATTGTTTTCAATAAAATACCAGAATTAAGAAAAAAAAAAGAAGACGATTCAAAATAGTGATGTCGTATTTTTTTTTACTAAGAAGAAGAAGAAGAAAAAATCTGAGATTTTTTTTTACACAAAAAAGCCAAACACACACACACACACACAATAAGATAGATAAGTTTAATTAAACACGAATATAGACAAATACAGCATCATCTTAAGACTCTGCTCAAAACCCACGTTATTGTGATTTTTTTTTTCTTATTTTCGATTTTCTTTCTCAATAATTAATAAAATTTTGCTTTAAAATTTAAAAAGACAGCAAAAAATTAGAAAAGAAAATTCCAAATTTTATTAAATTATTACTTTTTTTTTTTTTCGTTCATTTCAACCTTAACAATTTTTTATTGATGTTGATTATTCACATTTAATAAATTGTAAATATTTTATTTCTTTTAATTATTGAAAAAGAAAAAATTAAACCAAGGGCATTAAACTATCTAAACGCATCACACATCGTACTTTAACTAGAAAATATGTGAAAGATTAAGTGGGATGATGTTTAAGGTCGATCAAGTACAAGGATTTTTAATATATTGCCTACGTAATTCTACCTTTTTACTTTTTGCGTGTGTGTGTGTTTGTGTATGTGTGTGTGTGTGTAGAACAATAATTTATATAAGTACAAAAAAAAAATTGTATTCTGTAATTTAAGAACTTTAAGATTCAGATGAATTTCTGACAAAGAATTTTATTCTCATTAGAGATTTCAAAAGTCTTATGATAATTAACCGGAAGTTTAGATCCAATTCATCTAATTAATTTGTTTTTAAAACTCGAATTTAATTTGTATAACAATTGATGGATTTACAGAAAATAAATAACAGTACCTCCAGACCCTAATGAATGAGTTGAATTAAAAATTAAATAAAAAATAAATAAAAAAAATGAAGAGGAAATTTTGTGAAAATAAAGCAAAAATTATATTCAATTAAATTAAATAATAATATTTCCTGGTTATAATGGTTACAATGAAAGAGATTATCTTAAAAGATTCTATTTGTACTAAAACACAATTAATTAGAATAAATAATTATCCATTATTTGTATGATTAAAAATAAAACTATTGAAAATGTAAAAATTAATTATCCTTCAAGTTAAGTTCAATGTATCTATGTGTATCAATTTTCTTTATTTTCTTGACTATTGATAACTATTGATTTTTTTATTTCAATATTCTTAGATTGTCTGTGGTCGTATGTTGTGTTTTCATGTTTGTATATATATGTGTGTGTGTGTGTTGTATATATTTTGTTAATCTCATATATTTATCGATTTTTATTAATATAAGTTTAAGATTTTAATTTTATGTTTTTTAACATAACAATTATAACTGTTTCTTATTCTTATTACAGCTACACCATTTAACTATATTTTTTATCTCGAAGTTAAAAGAAGAAAAAAATGAAATAAAAAATTAAAATAGTTCATAGAAAATTATTTACATTTACATTTATCTCTTCGCACTTATTCCACTGCAATAGAAAAATTACATCCAGAGATTACGTCAACCAAAAGTATAAAATACAAAATTTATTAATATTTTATTTTTTTTGTATAATTTACTTTTTATAAGAAAACAAAACTATTCAGTTCAGAATGTCTTCCCGTGTAATAAAAGTCATATAATTTAAGCTCAAACTCATATCTGTCGCTTGTTTTTTATTTTTTATTTTGATTCTTTGAATTCTTTGACCAGATACAGAGCGAGGGGATTGTCACTTGTCATCATGGAAAATTAAATGGGCAATGTTTGTTCGACTGTTGTTTAATCAGTTCAATATTTTTGAAATGTACGACGAAACAATTTTGTTAGTAGTTACCCTTTCGATACAAAGTCTACATAATTATTGTAGGGAGGACAATAAGAAATCTAAAAGCATTTGACATTTTTTATTTTAATTATCACTAGATTTTTTAAACTTTTGACCTTTATACGTTCAGATTTTGTAAGATTTGCCAAAATAGTTGACAGTTGAGTCACACCCATTCCGTTTTATTCCTTTTTTAAAATAAAATGAAAATTTATGAATGGGCGCAAATGAGCAAATAGACGAAATTATTTCATTAAACCTAACAGGATCTTGTCGTTTTTCATTGTGATTGGCTTCAATATTTTTTTTTGTGATATTTGTATAAATATACAAAAGCAAAAAATAAGTAAGCCCGTGGGAGAATACAAAATCGGTCATGCACGGCATACAAAAAAAAAAACGCGCAATTTTTATTTTTATTTTTTTTTTTTGTTAAATAAAAAAACGAATAAAAAAAAATCTAAAATAGAAACGGGTCAACGTTTATTCAAATTTCTCACTTTTATTCTAGAGAAGTTACCTACATTGAGTTAACAAAAATTTTCTTGATACAAAGAACAGAAATAAAAATTTATATTCAACTTTATTTTCATTTTTTTTTTCGTTGAAATTCTTTTGGTTCAAGATAAAAAAAAAATGGAAAATTGAAATAATTTTCAAAAAAATTAGATGGAAAATAAAAAGTGAATTATTTGCTACGCCCTTTTTAATTGCAGTTAAAAGAAGAAGAAGAAAAAATAATAAAAAGAAAAACTTTAATTGATTCCGATTCTTTATAAATTAAATTAAATTAAATGAAAAAAAAAATAAGCAAAGGCAGAAATAAAAAAAAATGTTAAAGAATTTTTTTTCTTCACTTCACTTCACTTAAATTTATTGAATTTCTTTTAATTTTTTTTTTTATTATTTTTATTACAAATAATTGAAAATTAAACAAGAAATAAGAAACATAATGGAAAACGTAAATTTTTACATTTATTTTCTTTAACTGTGTATGTTGATTTATAAAAGTGCAAAGAAGTAAACCCACGATTTTCACTTTTCGTATATGATTTTTTTTTCACAATTTGTCTTCGAAAATAAAATAAAATTTATGTAAAATAAATAAATGTTCATCAGAGTGACAGAGACAGAAACAGAGACAGAGAGAGAGAGAGAGAGAGAGAAACAGTGAAAAAATTATTAAATAAAATTTAAGGTAAGAAGAGAGCAAGAGACAGAAGAATGCATTTCGATATTCTGCAAAAAAAAATATTTTCTTCATCTTTTTATGAATAAGAAAAAATTCCACCATCTTATCGTTTCCACAATTTTCTAAAATATCATAATTTAACCTGGATTGTTTCATTTGTATCTATTATTTGAAAAATCAATTGCAAATAATTGATATTCGGATTACTGATGGTCTATAATTCGAGTACTTCATCAAAAAACATAAATTGAAACCAACTGCAGTTGAAGACAAAAATAAAACTTTCATACGCAAAAATAAAGAAGACGTTATTCTTCCAATATAAAACAAAAGAATCTTCAAGTTTATAAAAATCTCAATAAACACCTCAATGGTTCCAAATCTTATCAATAAAGTTCGTTCTAATTCTCAAAAAATTTAAAATTAGGTTCCGTCGGAACTGCAACTCCAATTACGATTAACAAAACAATTACGATTAACAGAAATATTTTAAAAACAAATTGGAAAATGGAAAAATCAGATAAACTTAAAAGAGGAGAAAAAAAAAACTCTCTACTTTGTGTTTACAGCAAAAATTTCAAGAAGAAGAAAAAATAAAAACAGAAAGATAAACATATAAAAATGAAGATGAAGAAGAACAAGTAGAAGAGGGAAATTTATTTACTTCAAACATTTATGTATGGCTAAAGACGGTCAATGATCTGAAAAATTATACCATAGAAATAACAACAACAAATTTAAATTGTTTATGGTAAAATGTTAATAAATTATCTAGATTTCCCATTTGTAACTTTAAATAAAAAAAAAAAAGGTGACTTTTACATAAGAAACGTACAAAGTGAGAGAAGACAAAACAGAAACCAAGAAAGAAAGAAAGAAAAAAAATAGCAAAACAACAAAAAAAATAAACTGTCAATAAATGAATCATAAGAGAGAATATAAAACGAAAGATTTCAATGCACAAAAGCAATTCATAAAAGTATTTTTAATTTTTTTTTTTCATTTCCATTCCATTCTTCAATGTCATTTGGTCAACTTCATTATAAGTAGATTTGTTTGTTTGTTTGTCTGTTTGTTTGTATTTTTTTTTTTTCTATTTTTAAATTGTGGCTTACATATTTTGCAATTATCTCTACATCAACAACTAATACAAAAAAAAAATAAAAAAAATAACAGCAATAACAATAAACAAAGCTGAATAATCGAATAAAATATCCATATAGACGAAGTGAATGTCTTTCAATAAAAAATAAATGTGAAATGAAAAAAAAAAAAATTAACAACAACAAAATAATTATGAATAATAAGAAAATTATTTTAAAGCGAAAATTAAAGTTTTTTTTTTTGGTTTTGTCTTTTGTGTTTTGTTTTGTTTTTTTTTTTTATGAAAATTAAAAATTGAAAAAAAAATAAATGAAGAAAAAATTTAAAAAAAAAATATAAACGAAGAAACTGAAAAACAAAAACAAAAACAAAAAAAAAAAATATAAACATGAAAATATAAACGATATTTTTACCTTAAGAATGTGGAAAGTTTTCTTTTTATTTTTTTATTTTTTGTTTAAATTATAAAAATAATTTATAATACACCAATACAACAACAACAACAACAACAACAGCAACAACAACAACTGAAAATTTGTTCTTATGTACTGAACAAAAATTATGTCTTCTTCTTTATTATTGAATTGATGTTTAACTTGAAAATATAAAAATATTACCAAATTATATTTTAGTTGTTTTTTGCGATGATGTGGGTTACATTAATATTGTCACGATAAACAAAATTCAATTAAATTCACTTAACATACATACACACACATACACACAGTAGCAGCAAGAATCAGAACAATAAACAATACAAGAAAAAAATAGTTAACTCTTTTTTTTTTTAATCTGGCAAATATTTTAGTTCACTTTATTTTTTTGTTGTTGTTTTTTTTTATAATTTTTTAGAAAAACAAAAATTACAAAATAGAAAAACTGCTTCTTTTTTTTTTTTTGATAAAATAAACAAAAAATTATTATTAATTTTCAAATGTGTACATAAATAATAAAACGGAACAGTGTCACGTCATCTTTTATATTGAACAGTAACACAACACAACACAACACAACACAATAATAATAACAACAACAACAATGATAATAATATAAGAAAAAAAAACACAAAATTATAAACAAAATGGCTGAATTGTCTTGAATATATATAAAAATATAACAAATCAAAAAAAAAAAAAAACAAATTTACTATACACACTGTAAACGAACGTAATCCCCTCTGTCTTTGACGACTGTTTAAATAAAACTACTAAATACCTGAGAAATTCTTCAGGTGAATGTTGTTCAGTTATAATATAAACACACACACACACACACATGGATACATTAAAAATCTGTCCATATAAAAAGAGAGAAGAGAGAGAGAGAGAGAGTAGAGAGAGAATATAATGGTAATAAGGTGCCTAAAAATACCCCCACCCCCCTCTTAACATTCGATCTACCTACTTCTTTTATTTGTATTTATTTAACATTTTTGTGCTGTTGTTGTTGTTGGATGATGATGACGATGATGATGATGATGGTATATTTTATAATAAATTGAAGTTAAAAAATATTGAAGGCAGTAAACATTGTAAACCGGTTAACAGAAAATGGTATTTTATTAAAGAGAAAGATCAAAAAATTTATCAATAAATTTTTCTCTCTCTCTCTCTCTTCGCTCTCTGCTCTCTTATACGTACAAGAAGATAAATAAATATATACTTTTGAATGAATTTCTGTTTTTATTGTTGTGTTAATAATAACAAAATAATTGTGGAGGTTTTTTCTACCATGAAATACCTACATATTTTTTTTTTTTTTGATAAATAAATAATTCTGAATTTGAAACTAGAACATCATCATTATGCAAACAAAGAGAAAGAGAAACAAGAGAGAATAAGATAGTGAGAGAGTGTACATTTTTTTTATGTTAATTTTTTTATATTGATATTTTTTCTTGATAAAAAATGGTTAAAACGCGCGCGGAGTCAAAAAATTATTACAAAATACAGAAGCACAGTAAAACTGTAAAGATACAAAAAAAAAAAAAGTTGGATTCAAAAAGTGCGAGAGTTTGCCGATAGAGTTTTTTTTATTTTGCTATCATACAATAAAATGCATTCAAACATTTCTACATACATGTGTGTCTGTGTATGTGTGGGTGTAAATGCGCGCTCAATTTTTTTTTCTTCTCTAAATTCAATTTTTTTTTTTCTTGTTCTTGTTTTTTCAACAAAACAGAAAAAAAAACATACTCATTTGTTATAAGACGCTACAAAGCTATGAATCACATAAAATATTTATAATAATAATTTCAAAAAGACTGTAAAGTATTAAAGTATTAAAAAATTAAAAAATTTAATTTAAGAAAATTATTATTAAAAATGACCTAACCAAATTGATTATGTATATACTACATTTGTCGAAAGTTTCAAGTCACAATTATTTTCTTATATAAATTCCTAGCGGGATTTTATTCTTCTTCTTCGTCTTTTTGATTTTAATTTTCTTTTCTTTTTTTTTTTTTTCTTTTTGGAATAAATCGATGAAAATTAACGCGATTTTTATTTTTGCCAAGCCTATATTTGTGTCTGGTGTATTTACCTTGTGTTTTGTTTCTACATTAACGCGTTTATTTTGTTATGCAAATAATATGTGACCTAAACAATTTATATTTATAATATAATTTTATTGTGCGTGATCAATGGAAGTATAACAGTCAACTAAACTTTCGAAAAATTATTACCGATGTTTTTCTAATAATTTATTGTTTGTTCATGCACTTTGCTGTTGGTTGAACCTATAAAATACCGTTTGCCTAAGATATTTAATCAAAAGGAAAGTGTAATTCTAAGTTCCTTGAATGACTAATTTCTAATTATATTTTAAGATCACAGATTAGATGAGAACATCCATTAGAATTATTGACTTAATATTTCTTTCTTAATTATATTTTATTCTAATTAAGAAAATTAAAATCTTACTTGGAACAGTGTCACCATTAAATGTAATCAAAACTGTATGAATTCCATTTTCATGTGGTGTAAAACTTGCAACAAATCTTTGTCCACCTAATGCACGTACTGATGATGTAACACGTCCACCGTTCACTAAAATTTCCAAATTACCAGATCCTGCTCTTGATCCATCAACTGTAATAATTTGAATTATTTTAATTAGAATTAATCCAAAATTAATTTAGAAGCTTGTCAAGCGATAAAAGTTTATACTTTCAAATTCAACAGGACGTCCGACAACACCATCTGGAATATCTTGTACTCTAATAGCTTCAGCACCTGTTGCGTCCTTATTAGCAATTGGACGAAATCCTGATGAATATGGTAAATTTATATCTTGATGTTTTGTTGTTACATAACGTTGATTTTCTTCTTTAATTGTTGTCGTAAAATTACTTCTTGAATTGTAACCAATATCTTTAGATGAAACTAAATTTGTTGAATAGCCAATATCTTTTGAAGATGCTAGATTTGTTGTATATCCAATATCTTTTGAAGATGCTAAATTTGTTGAATATCCAATATCTTTTGAAGATGCTAGATTTGTTGTATATCCAATATCTTTTGATGATGATAAATTTGTTGAATAGCCAATATCTTTTGAGGACGTTAAATTTGTAGAGTAACCAATATCTTTTGGTGATCCTAAATTAGTTGTATAACCAATATCTTTTGTGGGAGCTAAGTTTGTTGTTGTTGTTGGTCTATAAACAAATAATGATGTCATATCTCAAAGAAAAATTTAAAAAAAATTATTAAATTTAATTTATTAAACTTACGAATATTTATATCTACCAGTTTCATCTTCACCATCATATCTTGTTACAGATTTTTGTTTTACTTCATTTAAAATATATTTATTATATTCTGTATTACGTTCTGTTTCATTATCAATATCTTTTGGTCTACCATAAGATAAATCTGTATTTAATTGACTTTCTGTCATATTTGCAAGTGATTCTAATGAATTATGTGAAAGCATATGTTTTGTTTTATTTATAACATCCCAACTATCACGTCTTGATGGTCCACCTTTTAAACCAGATACTCTTATATTTGATGTTTGATCAATACCATCAGGACTAACAGGTCGTTGTGTTATACCAAATGATGGACTACTACGATAATTATTATTATCATTTACAACATAATCAGCTGTTGTTTTATATGTTGATGATTGTTGTGATAATTTATAACTTGATGTATCTGCTCCTCCCTACACATAAAATTTTTATAGAATTAAAAATAATAATTTCTAAAATAAATCAATAGAGTTCATACCCTAAATTCTGTTGGACTTGAAATTCTATGTGTTGATGATGTCAAATAATGACTTGGTGAAGTTTGTTGAATTCTTGGTGTTGGTGATGAAATATAATTACGTGGACTGGATGTCAATTTTTTTGATGTTGATTCATAATGTGATGTTGATACTGTTAATGGACTAATTCGTAAAACTGGACTATGGCGAACCTTTAAAAATGAAAAAAAAAACAAACAATTGATTATTAATTTGAAGCAAACCGCAATTATGGAAATTTAATTATTTTATTTGTCTTACTTGTAAAGAATTGGATACATCATTTCTTTGACGATCAAGTGTACTTGTTGCATATTTTTCTGAATAAATTTTTGAATTTGAAAATGATTCTTCTTTTTCACGTGGAGCTGACAATGTTGTTTCTGTTATTAAATTTTTTTTCTGTTGAAGATAATTCGCAAATGTATCCTCTTTTTCACGTGGTGCCAACATTGTTGTTTCTGTTGTTAAATTTTTTTTATGTTGAAGAAAACTAGAAAATGTTTCTTCTTTTTCACGTGGAATTTGTTCTACTGGCTTCTTATTATACAACTCATTTTCTTTATTATAATAATAATCATTACTTGGTGAATCAATTTGTTTTCGAGATTCTGATTTATAACTGGTTGAATAAATTTCAGTACCAAATTTTGGTGAATAAACTTCACGTTTTGGTGATGGTGATGATAATTTTGGTGAATATACTTCAGTTTCTCTTCTAGTTGCATATGTATCTCTTGATTTATAAGATGAATCTGTTTCATGTTTTGGGGAATATTGTGGTGAATATGATGGTGATTTTGAAACATTTTGTGTTGAAAATAATTCACGTTTTGAAACCTGTGAATTATTTTGTTTAACATTCGAAGATGTTGAATAATGTAGTGATGGACTCTCGGAACGATATCGACCTAAAAAATACGTATAATTTTTATAATTTTGAAAATAATTATTTATTTTGAATGAATATTTTTACTATCATGTAATGGACTGCTCCTGGTCTTTCCAGATTTTCCTCTAGTTCCAACTCGTATAATATAAGGTGAACCTTTAACATCATAACCATTGAAATAAACATATACACGATATTTTCCATTTTGACGTGGCATAAATGTTACACGATATTTATTTTCAACAAGTTTTTCAACAGAACAAACCATTGAATGTTTTTCATGAACAATATCTACATGTAATTCACCGGAAACACCAACACCTCTAGCATCAATTTCAAATGAATGAGCACGTAAGGGCATGGCACCATCAAGACCATGAACTGACACACCATCCGGATCAAATACGGCACAAGTAAAAGGACCACCTTGAATATGTCGTCCTTGATATGTAATTGCTATTTCCCATATACCTGCCTCATCTGGTTTAAATATGGCGCTGTGTCCTTCTTCACCCTATTATAAATATTACAAAAAAATTAATGAATAATTTATGAGATGGAACGTCATTATTCTTTCATACTTTTTTAATTGGACATTTTAGAGATCTTCCTGTAGGACTATACGCTGTTACAAGAATATCCTCTGACTTTGGTGCTCCTGTAGCATTAACTAAAACTTCCACAAGACTACCGAGAGCACACGGTGCCATTCCAGGTGGAGCCACATGAACAAGACGTGGTAGAACACGAAAGAAATGTCCACCTAATCTACTATCATCAATTTCAACAACAATTTCATGCATTCCATATTTTTCTGGAATAAATGTTCCTTGTCCATGTTTACTAGTTGGTACAAGTTGTGGAATACCGGATGGTGGCACAATGAAAGTTCTTGTAGACGACATACTTACTTCTTTTGTTAACAATTCAACGCGGAAATGAGTCTATAATGACAACAACATTATTGTTAAAAAAAAAATTCCATTGAATTTGAATAAATAAATCTACATACCGGTTCACCCACACGGCCAGATGTGCTCTCCATATGAATAGCAAACATATCTGACATGGGCGGTCTTGGTGTGATCCATTGTAATTGTGCGGCATATGACATAATGCCTAGATGTTCTACTTCAGGAATACACATGTCTTTTGGTGCTAAAATCGGATGTACACCTAATTTATCACCAGCATCAACAGCTTTACGTATATTACTTTCCCAATATGTATAATCAAGACTTAATTTTTCTGGTGCTGGCGCTGAACCACCAAGATCTTTAATAATTTCACAAAAGATTCGTCCATCATTCCAATCCGTCTAGAGAAAATGAAATTAATTAAAAATTATTAGTTTTGTTTTTAATGGTGACAAAAAGAAAAAGAGATTTTTTCTTAATTGTTCTTTTTTATTATGAAAACTTTACCGTGAAATTGGAGACAGGTTTTTTCACTTGTGAATTAACCCATCTCATTGTTGCATTATAACCAGGACCACCTGGCTTCATAAAATATGATAAGTATGTCATTCCAGATAATTCATCTAACCAAGGTGATGCTAAATATTCTGGTTCTAAAACTTTTGGAACTGAAAATTCACGTTGAGCAATATTCATGGCAGTTGTACAATTTTTTACAGATTGACTTTGGTCCAAATTTCTCCAATGTGGGAATAAACCTAAACAATAATTAAATGAATAAAAATGAATATAGAATCTTGAATATAAAAGTGCATTATTACTTACCAGGTTCACAATAATCCAATAAAGCACTTAAATTAACTCCACTATTCCAATCAGTTGTAAGATTTGATATTTTACAATTTGGCAACGCTGCTTGTAACCATGCAAGCATTAATTTTCTTGGCGGGAATTTACTACGCCCTATTTGATATCTAACAATCAATGACCAGATCAATCCAAGTATAAGTTTTAAATTACCATTGACAATATCAACATTACCAATATTAACAAGTTTAATTCCATCACCTTCAATTGCATTTAATGCCGATGTACAATTTTCTAAATAATGATGTTGATTACCTGGCCTTCGATTCCAACCAGGTTTTAATGGTTTCTTTTGTAAATTTTCAACTAATGCACATAAATGTGTTCCATCACATAAATCCGTACTTAAATCAGCGACCTAAATTTATAAAAATAAAAAAAAAACAAAACAAAACGATATGAAAAAATTATCATAATAAAATTAAAAAAAAAAAATAAAACTTTGTTCTGGAATAGAATGGAACTTGTATCAGACAAAACAAAAACAAAAACAAAAAGCTAAGACAAAACAATGTGATTTTCTTGTATTATTTTTTTTTTTTCACATTTTTAATTTTAAAATTTTTGAATTTTAAGTAAGTTTTATTTTTTTTCTTCTTTTCTTATTTATATAAAGATAAAATATGTTTTTTTTTTCTGTCTCATAAAAACACACTATTCTAATAATAATGTTAACAGAATGGTATGTCGTGAGAATAAGGTGACTATTTAAAAATTCAATTAATCATAACACAAAAAAGGGCAGTTTAAATTATTGTAATTATTTGAACTAAATTTTAAGTTTTATTTCTTTTTTCTTTAATGAATGGAGCATACCAATTATGTGCGTTGTATTTATCTGTTGTGTTATTATTCTAATAAATTAGAATAAATAAATTCATAATTATAAAGAATTAAATAAGAAAAATATATTTACCTTTAATCCAGTTTCTTTTAAATGTTCATTGACCCAATTTTTAAATGTATTCGCTTGTATTTCAACCCATAAATCTTCATTGCCACGAATATTCATACCTTTGGCAGCAGTACCTTCTGGACTACGTGCCAATAAACCGGCATGTGTAATTTTTTGTGGTTCTTTTGTACCATCAGAATTATGTTGTAATATACCAGCGTGTGTTATTTTTACATTTTTATAATCCATTTTGAAATGTACGTCGTCGTCTTCTGCTTATTTTTTGTTTTGTTTTTTTTTTTTTTAAGTGTGTTTCCACACTTCAACTATATCACTTCACTTTTCTGGCTAATTCTTTTTAATTTTTCACTTTTCACTTTATGTTTTTGTCTTATTTTTTTACTTCCTTTTTATAATGTCATTTTTATATATTTTCATAATTATAGTTTTTGCTTGCTTGCTTGCCTTTTCTATATGTGTTTCTTTTCACTGGGTTGCTCTTGCTCAAAAATTATATTATTTTAGAAACACAAAAAAAAAAAAATCTCTTAAACAAAATCTGCCAACAATAAAACAAACGAAAAAAATAAAATAAACAAATTAAAAAAAAAAACGTAAAAATTTCAACCAGAGAAAATAATTTATTTATTTAGTTAATTCCACGCCCAATTCAGGCCAAACCATTAAACTTGTATATTCTATACAAATTCGGAAATAACAACAAACAACAATTTTAAAAAAAATTAAAAAAACAACAACATAAAATCTACCTAAATAACGTCATCGATTGACAGAAGATGAGTCTATCTCGATTGCCAATTAATTGTTTAATGTGAGAATCATCATCATCAACCAAAAATAAAAAAACGTTCAACCAATAAAAAAAAAAAAAACTATGCCTGTCGATGTTAATAAATATTTGGTGATCTTTATAGAAAAAACATAAATTACACGATGTCCATATTATGTAAATAATCGGATATAGCATAATATTTTGATTAGCATTAAATTAAGTCATAATATGTGTGTATGTATATGTGTACGTGTACGTGTACATGTGTGTGTGTGTTTGTATTATTTAAGTTTGATATTTAAATGGAAACCGTTATACTTATATAGTAAGTGTTTATTTCGTATATTACATTATATGTGTGTGGGATGATAAGACATGTGAAAGATTTGTGAAGAAAAATATATAAATTAAATTGGACTGAACGTAAGAAAAAAAAAAACAAATCTTTTTTGTATTTATTGATTATTGTGCTAAGGAAATTAACAACAGGTTGACCCAAATTATTAATGAAAATGTATTTAAATTTAAATTGTCAATTAAAGTCAGTTAATGTCCGGTTTCACAATAACTTTTGAATCGACCAATTAAAACCAATTAAATCCAATTAAATATAAATGAGAGAAATGCAAAAAGGTAAACTTAAAAAATTTAATTTAAATTTAATAATTTGTGTGAAAATTGTCGTAAAAATTTTTTTTTTTTTGTTTAATTTTTACTTTGGATACAAAATAATTTCATTCTTTTAAATAAAAGAGTTCAAAGTGCAATCACCGCTAGTTATAAAGTTCCGGGTTTTTTAATTCAAAGACATTTTATTGTTCATGTTTCTTTTCTTTCTCTATTTATTCTTACAAGGAAATTATTTTTATTTTTAAAAGAACTTAAATTAACGTCTTTAAGTTAAGAAACAAGAAAACAAACAAAACAAAATAAAAAAAAAACAAATTGAAGAAGATGAAATTCTTTAAAGAAATAAAAATAAACAAAGAAACAAACAAACAAAAAATGAAAATCTATAAAAAGTTTAGTAAAATATTTCGATTATTACGTAATTGTTGTTTTTCTTCTATTTAATTTTTTTTTTTTTATTAAAATGAAAAATATTTAATTCCACAATTGATAGAAGAAAACAAAAAAATCTACAAAAAAAATTCCATAAGTATCTTTCTGTATTCGCTTTGCTTGTAATTTTGTTGTGTTTCACAAACAATTAAAAAAAATAAATTAAAAAACTTTAAATTAATTTTTCTTCACATTTTATTTTTGTTCTCACCTTTTCATCTTTTTTCTTTTCTTTTGCTTCATTAAAATTGCTCACTTAAAATTGATTGTGAAACCCAACTTAAAATAAAACAAACTTTAGTTGATGTTGAGTCTTTTTTAGAGTTTATTTTTTCTTCTGTGAAAAATCTAAATTCAAATGAAATAATTTTTTTTAGAAGGAGAGAGAGAGAAAAAAAACAACACAACAGCCATAAGAAGGAAAAATTTTGTGTAGGATTTTTTTTTTAACGAAAAGCAAAATTCCATGGTTAAAATTTTATTTAAAGAAAAAAGAAAAAAAAAATAGAAAGAAATTCATTTCAGTTTTATGTCCATATGGTTGCGAAAAATAAAATAACAACAACAACAAAAAACATAAAACATCCAGACATATATGTAAGTATGTTTTTCTTGTCTTACCTTACCTTACATCTTTTTATTTTTCTTTATTTTTTTATTTTTTTATTTTTTTATTATTTTCAATAAAATTCTTGAGAATGATCTTCACTCACGTTCACGAATAAAGCTTCTTTAATATATATATATATATAGACATTCACACATGCATATGCACAATTACACACACACATATACCTAACTAAAGTATCTGACTATCTGACTTTTTTTTATATTTTTCATAATAATCTGTTTTGTTTTTTTTTTGTTTTTGTATTCTTGTATATTTTTTTTTTTCTGCTTTTCAAGGTTTTTTGGCAGAATTTTATTTTGTGTGTGTGTAGTGAATATGTATGTGTGTTTATATATATATATATATGTGTGTATGTGTGTGTGTGTGTGTGTTTGACTTATTTTTATTACATTTTATATATATTTTTGGCTTAAGTTCTCTCTGTCATTTTTTTTTTCTTTTTTAAATAATAAAAATAATAATATTGTTATTGTTGTTGTTGTTGTTGTTGATGTTTTCGTGTGTGTATTTTTTTTTTTTTGCTTTTGTTGTTTTCGTTAATAAATGCAAAATGAAAAATGAAAAAAAAAAAGTATATATTCACATTTGACGACATACAAACACACATACACATATATACAAAAATAGTGAGTTCGAATTATTATGGTCAATGATGTCATGTCTTTCTTCTGTACACTTTTATTTGTAATTTTTTTTTTTTCTCTTTATTTGCAAAATATTTAAAGTGTTGCTTTTGTTTTTGTTTTGTTAATTTAAGTCAAGTTTATTAAATGATGATGTGAATATTATTAATTAAAATATTTTTTTTGATTTGGTTTTATAAGAAGAAATTTATTAGAGGGGGGATTACAACAGTGAAATGAATTTTTAATTTTTAATTTTAATTCTTTAACAACCGTACTTGCCCCACACCCTTGAATTAAATTTAAATCCGCAACTAAGTAACAAAAAATATATTCTTAATAATTATTTGTTCAAACAGAGTCACGATGACAATAAAATTTATTTTGACAAAAATTCAAAGGGAAAAAGAAGAAGAAAAAAATTTCAATTGATAGAAATTACATAAAAATACATAATTTCATTTATTTTTGTTACGTTTTTTTTTTTGGTTTTTGTTATTTTAAGAAAACCAAAAAAAAAAACAACGTTAATAAATTAACAAACTTTATTGAAAATTAATAATTAATAAATTATTATTGAAAAATAAAGATTTCAGTATTTTTGTTTTTTTGGTTTTGTTTGAATGAATGTCAAGATAAATGTTGATGACTCAAGACAAATAATAAGAATGGAAAAATAATTTATTATAAGAAATTATTTTGTAATTTGAGAAAATTTAATAATTTAATTTTTATAAAGAATGAAAATTTAAACCAAAAAAATAAAAATAAATAAATAAAAGGGGGGAAAGGGAAAATCAACACAAAAAAAAATTAAACAAAAAAACAAAAAGAAAATTAATTTTTTTTTAAAAACCGAAACAATTATTATTGTTATTGTTGTTGTTGTTTGGTTGTTCTTTTGCAATAATAAAATATTATTAATTAAATAAAAAATGAAAACTTAAATTCATATAATATTATACGAATAAATAAAACGCGATGATATTACAACAAAACACTACGTATATGTACGTCAGCGTGTACGTGTACGTGTATGTAGGTAATATTAACAACAACAACAACAATAATGAGAGAGAAAAAAAAAGAAGTAATAAAAATAATAATAATAATAAAACAATAACAACAACTCAATTCTGTGATTGCATAATATTTGATGGAATTTCAATATTTATTTTTTTTCTCTTTCTCTCTTTTTTTTTTTTAATCGTGAAATTTTATTTTGGTTGTAGTTCATTTTTCTTGTGTTGTGTTGTTGTTGTTGTTGTTGTTTTTTCTAGTTTTGTTTTTATTTTAATCGAAGGTGTTTTTAACTGTGGAAATTTAATTACAGAAAAGAAAAAAAAAAACAGAAACAGAATTATGAAAATTTCATTTAAAAATAAATTCAAATTTTTATATAAAAATGTCAGCAGTTTTTTTTTTTTTTTGAATTCAAGGATTGTTTGTACGTTCAATTTTTGTCAATCATTGAGACAAAAAAAAAGCAATACAAAATACCATAAAACAATTGATTTAAATTTAAAAAATTTTAAAATGTATGAGATTTTTTTAACCACCGGCAATTAATTTTTTTTTTGTATAAAGTTTTTTGCAATTTAATCACAATAATGTGAAACAATATAAAAATTAGTCCAATATTTTATGATTATTTTCTTCAACGAGATAGAAAAAAATAGAAGAAGAAGAAAAATGAAAATATTTGAAACACAAAAAAAAAAAAAAAAATAAATAAATTAATAAGAAGAAAAAATTTAATTTTTGCTCAATTCTCCAGGTTTCTCTCTTCAATTAACGCCCAGGTCTTTTGATAGGAAAATTTTTTTTTTAAATTTTTTCAACTTTTAACTTTTATTGCTTTTTGTATATTTTATTTTTTATTTTTTTTTTTTGTAATAATTTTACTACGCCTTGATTATCCATAATTAAAAAAGAAACTAATAAAACTGAATAAAATACACATAATGTTGATGATGATGATGACTGATATAAATTATTCTATATATATATATTTTTTTTGTATATTAGTTAATATTAATAAAATATAGCGCACATATGTTTATTTAACTATTAATTATTTCAATCATATTTATATATCACTTTATTTATTCTTTATAACGTTATACGTTATAATTTTAATTATTAATTTATTTTCTTTAAACAAAAAAACAAAAAAAAAAAAAAAATATAAATTTTTGTTTAATAAAATAAAAACAACAAAAACAACAAAAAAATTTAGATAAATAATTTTTAATTTCAATTTCACTTAATAAATATAATAATTTCACAGTACCATTTATGGTGTTTAAAGACAAGAAAAAAAAAACATTCTTTCAACCGTAAAGGAATTTTTCTTTTTTTTTCTTTTTTTTTAAACTTATGTCTCACCTGTACAAATGACTAAAGTTAACTAAATGAGAGAATTCACTATTCCAAACTCACAGTCATTATTCTCAGTTGTTGTTTTTTTTTTTTAAATCGCAGACGATCTCTGTTTTTTATTTTTTTTTTTTTTACATTTCAAATATTATAAGTAAACAATTTTTTTTTTGTTCTCTTTTTTTCTATTTTTTTTTTTTTTTGTTTAAAGGCTAAAGAGTGGGAAAATGTGGAATGCATTGTAGGCTCAAAAAATTATGTTGAATTATATGAGATAGTTTAGTAATATTTTGTATATGTGATATATATATTTTTACATTGATTCATTGTTTCAAAATATATAATTATTAATAATAAATTCTAATGTTTTTGCCTCTCTCACCATTTTATAGTATTGGTTCAATTCATTGATTAATTTTTAATCCATTCAAATTCGTAAATAAAACTTTTTTTCTTTATTTAAATATTGCCTAAAATATTCCAGATATTGATTTAATTTATTCATTTCAATTTCATCGAAAAAAATAAATAAAATCAAAGAGTATGGTCTTGACTCTTGATTAAACCTTAATTAAATATTCAAAGTTTTTATCTTTGTCACTTGTTTTTTTTTTTTATTGTCTTAATTATAAATAATTTTGTTAGAATTATATATAAAATATATTTAATCCGCTAATTGTTTTTTCATTTAATTTAATTTAATAATAAAAAATTAATCTATAGATAGAGGATTATTTTTATAATTTGAAAATAATTTTGTTCTTCAAGTGACCATCTATCAGGTGAAGGTCTTTTTTTTAATCATATAAAAAACTATTGATTTCAATATATTGATGATCATTAGAATATATTTCAATAGTAAATTCAGAAATTAAAGTATTTTGTAAAATGACTAAAAAAATAGGTATTCTGTTTAAGCCATTTTGGAAAAATTAAATTAAGAATAATTCGAAAAAAAAATACCGCGTTTTAATATTATTCCGAAAAAACTGCCATATGTAAAATATCACTTTAAATTCTAATCGTTACTTACTTCTTGATATAATAATTCAACGTACGTCACGTTGACGTTCACATTTTGTACCAAAACCTAAAATAAAATTATTTAGGTAAATTTGTAAGTTCTTAATTAATAAAATAATTATTTCAATGCTAACAAGATAAACTAGTTTATATATTAAATATTAAAAATATTTCATTTTATATTTTTATGCTTTTTATTTATTTAAGCTTAAAATGCCTAAGAAAAAAACTGGCCAACGTAAAAAAGCTGAAAAGCAAAAATTGCGACAAAAAGAAATCAGGAATAAAGAGGTTTCCTTAGCAGATTTACCATGTAATGCAACTATGGAATGCGAAAAGTGTCAAAGGTATTATATTTATAGTTAAAAACTATTTCCTTGGTTGCAGAATATAAATGTACCGACTGTTTTGTTAAACCATTTATTTATTTAAAAAGTTAATTTTAAATTGCAATATTCCTTTAAACTATTAGAAAGCAAAAATCTCGAGCATTTTGTTACTTTTGCCAGAGTGTTCAACGTTTACCAATTTGTGCCCACTGTGGTAAAGTTAAATGTATGTTGAAAACAGGAGATTGTGTTATTCGTCATCCTGGAGTTTATACAACAGGACTGGGAATGGTTGGTGCAATATGTGATTACTGTGAAGCTTGGGTCTGTCATGGAAGAAAATGCTTACAAAATCATGCTTGTACATGTCCTTTACAGGTACTTTGCATTAATAAATATTGGCGAACATTTCTTTTTATTCTATCAATATATATTCTAGGATGCCACTTGTATTGAATGTGAACGATGTGTTTGGGATCATGGAGGGCGAATGTTTAAATGTTGTTTTTGCAATGGATTTTTATGTGAAGATGATCAATTTGAACATCAAGCTTCATGTCAAGTATTGGAATCAGAAAATTACAAATGTCAATCATGTAATAGAATTGGTCAATATTCTTGTCTACGTTGTAAAACTTGTTATTGTGAAGATCACGTAAAAAGAAAAGGTTTCAAATATGAAAAAAATAAAGCATTTCCTTGTCCAAAGTGTAATTATGACACTTCGCAAACAAAGGATCTTAGCATGTCAAGTAAATATCCATATATTTTGGTACAAAATTTTTATTTACTTAACTCTTATTTTTTTATAATATAGCACGTAGCCACAAATTCGGTAGACAAGGTTATGGATTTGATGATGATGATGATGATGAAGGAGGTGAAGGTGGTGGTTATTACTCTGGAGCAACTGGCACTTCTTCATATGGAGGAGGTTATAGTTACGGTAACAATGAATCTTCTGGTGACGAGGAGGGCGATGATGATGATGATGAAGACGATGAAGATGACGACGATGAAGAAGATGATGACGAAGAGGAAGAAGAATCTGATGAAGATAAAACTAAAAATGAGGATAATCAAGTTCCTAAAAAGTAAATTCAGAGAGAAGAAAATAAATTGTTATAAATATGTTTAGGCGAATTTATTCATATTTTAATTAAATTTATAATTTTAATGAATATAACTCATATTAAAAAGAAATTGTTATTTTAAAAAAATAATCCTCGTGCTCGTCGTGTTCCTTGACGATCATACAACACATTAAATTTATTTACAAGTTGATTTATGTCATTGCAACCTTTTGTTAAAATACCCAAATATGTAATTAAACCAACATCATTAGATTGCTAAAAGAATTATATATTTTTAATAAATTTATAAAAAAAAATTGATTTATAAAATCTTATTATATTTACTGTATAAAATTCTTGACGAAATGATGGGCTTTGAACAACTGGTAATCGATGACTTAATGAATAAGCTTCACGTAAAATTTCATGATTTGGTTTAAGGGTTCCATTTTCAACAGCTTTCATATAGCAAAGTACCAATTTAACTCTTGAATGAAGCATTTTAATTGCGCTATGCTGGGCCATTAAATGTTCAGCCACTAAATAGACAAAAGTTTTAATATAAAAAATAATTATATTATTTAATGGGTTATTAATTTATTACCAACTGAATTTTCCCCAGCTTCATTAGTTGACATTCTAGCGACATGATCTACACCAATTCTTTCTGCTTCTTCAGTAGCTAATGTATAAACTAATGGAACAAATAACATTGTAGCTTCACCTTGAACAATGTCGATTATAGATTCATAAAGTATTATAGGAAGTTGCTACAAAAAATAAAATACAATAAATTCGAAAACTTATAAAATTATTCTCAAATTTACATCAACATTACGTGAAACTGGGTTTAACTGTAACATTATTGGACATTCATTTATCTGACATATTTGTTTGTGAATCTTAATATCACTTTCTGTTGGAGCGTCTCCTGTTGTGTACCATCCAAGAAAATCTAAATCACTAAATACTTGTTTATCTAGAAATGAAAAAAACTTAGAAATTCAATTTATGAACAAAAAGAAATCAATATATTTACATTGTAATTCCTTAGTATTATAATAATCTCGAATAATAATAATTTGTTCATCAACAATGGCGAATTTCAATTCAAATGAGTTCATTACTTCAATATTTCGACCCTTTTGTTTTCCAATCAACGCTCCAATAACTTAAAAAAATATTAGGTTAGAATTACTTTTATGTTAATAACTTATTTAGAAAAATACCTTGTTGTTTAGACCCTTTTTGAGCTCTTATTCTTGTCCAATGTTCAGATATGTTCATAATAACTAGAGGATGCAAAGATACAGTAACCGATGGAACAATAGAAGAGCTTGCCATTACATTTGACGAAGAAATAGTTTTAATTTCAAATGAAGTTGATGGCACAGAATTAACTACATTTGCAATTGCAGCGTTTAAGTCAACATCAACTTCCATTTTTTCCTCTTCTTTTGGGGAGCTCATCTTTAACTATTTAATTTAACCAATTTAAGTAAATCTCAACTATTTTTTGACGTTTCTTGTATTCTGACAATCAAAAACCGCATTGTATAACATGAAGTTTGCAACGATCAATTTAAAAAAAAATTATTTCATTTTTAACACTATTAATTTTAATTGCATTGCAATGCAATTTCATGCAACCAAAACCTTAAGAAATTATATTTTTTTAAACTTTACATTATATATATAGTTTTTTTATGTTTCAATAATCACGATAACAGCAATCTGAACATCAAATTTTTAATAAATGATAATAATTAATAATAATAATTTAATAATGTCACATGAAATAAACGCTAAAATCTGCTTGCAAACTTAATGCATTTCTATAACAATATAAAAATAGCGGGAACTAATTTTAGTTTTTTTTATTATTTTCTGTCACTGTCAATATTATTTATCAGTAAGTTTTTGTCATTAAATTTAGTTCAGAATGGTGAAAACAAGAGGTTCAACTTCAGAAATAAATGAAAGCAGTGAAAGTCCTAAGAGATTACCAGCAGAAAGCAAAGTTTTTTTAATGAAAAGTAATGAAGATTTCATTTCCAAGTTCTAACCAAGAATAATAGAAGTACCCTAACTAACTTTAGTTGGTAATAATTTTCTTTTTAATTTTAGATGATATACTAAAATGTCCAGAAGATGTTCCGATCGAAATAGTTCCACTAAGGAATCCAGCTTCTAATGAAGTATCATATTATATGTTTGCAAACAATAAAGTATTTGAAATAATGGAATTTGATGAATCAAAACGTTCTTGGTTTATTAATCAAACAGTGTCAAAAAATGGTAAAATGTATTTGGTAACAATCATCGATCCCTTATTTCTTCTTTTACCTTATGTTATCCAAGAATGTCAAAATAATGCTATTCCAATAGACCAAATATTAAAAGAGGATAGATTTGAGGACACAATAAAATTACTCAATGTAATTCCAGAAAAACAATTAGAATGTGTAAGACAATATATTTATGTATTATTTTTTTTAGATTTTTTTGAATTGTCTAATTAATATTTAATTTCTTTTTAGATAAGTGATGTAAAGAAATTCGAAGATCTAACAGCCATAAAATACAATGAAGGAAAATGTTTAAATTGGCTAGAAAAGAAATGTAATAAATTATCTGAACTTTTAAAACAAAAAAACATTCAAGTTGGATCAGGTGCTGTTTCTGCAACTTTTGTAAAAAGTACAAAATTAGAAGATATTGATGAAATAGAATACGTCAAATATGCACATGGAATAATTTCAGAGTATTTATCCATAGAATTGTCTGAACAATTACAAAAACATTTAAAAATTCCCGAGGAAACAAATCCAGCAAAGAAAAGAAAATCTTTAGCCGAATTTGAATCAAAAGGCGCAATTAAGAAATCTAAATTAGAAGTTGTGGATGACCATAATACTTCATTCACCTCAAATAATACTCCTATTAAAAAAGAGAAAATAATTGAAAAAAAACCAACAGCTAAAACAAAAGCTCTTGCTAAATCAGCATCTGGTACTAAAAGTATTTCATCATTCTTTAAAAAAAAATAATTTAATGTTAAAATTTTATATCAAATAAAACTTCATCAACTAAGTATGGGAAAAAAACAAAAGCCGATAATTTTGTTTGGGTAAGTTTTCTCTTCTTAAAACTTTATTATTCTCACAACGTTTAAAATCGTCTTTAATAAAATGTAGTTAAATTTTTCAAAATAATTTTATTTGTAATAAATGTAAAATTCTCAATTATTTCTTGATTTATTATTTCTATCATAAAAATACAATTTTAATATTGATACTTCAATAATATTGGCAGAGGACATAATCTGCTTATGTTCTAGTTTACTCATTAGGTAAAACAGGTAGAACAAAAAGTTTCATTAAAAAAAAAAAAGGCAACAAGCCATGATGTTTTTATATCCAAATTTTAAAACAAAAAAGAAATTAAATTTATAAAAAATAATTAAAAAAATGTTCAACAATTTTTTTGTAATTTTTCCTTAAATTTTATTTTCTTTTCACCCAAAAAATTATGACAGAAGCAACAAAAATTGAATTTATAAAAAAACGTTATCGTTATGAAAATATTAGTCGTATTAATTTCTTTTTAAAAAATAAAGATTTAATATATAAAAATGCAAATGATGAAAATATAATTACCGCAAAATTACAAAAATTACAAAAGGAAGCGGATGAGGTAATTAATTACCTCAACTAATTATAATTTTTTTTTATTAAAAAATATATTTATTTTATTTTATTTAACACAAAAGGCAAATCAAAAATTACGAAATCAATTATTACATAAGAAAGAAGAAAAATTACCAGAAATTGTAAAAACTGATAATTTAAAAGAATATGCTAAAAATCTTGAAAAACTTTATAAGGATTTAGGGGATGGTCGATGTTTAACAAATACTATGAGAAAAGTTCCTATTCGTCAATTAAATTTACTTTATTCAAGTAAATTTTTACTAGAATTTTATTCAAACAATCTAAATTAATTATTCCATTTAATTTATTCTTAGATTTTGAAGGAAGAAAAGCATATTTTAATGATAGATATCGTTTAAGACCAGATCAAAAATTTTATTTTCCAGAAACAACAAGTTATGAATATGGGTGGAAAATGATGAATTTACCAAAAGCAAATACAGATGATAAACATTATGGTAGAGAATTTTCATTAAAACATTTTGTTTATCGTAAAAATGGTCCATGTATGTTTCAAAAAAAAGAACAATCATTGAATACAAATATTTCTACATCTTTGTAAATTTTATCTTTTTAAAAATAAATAAATGGAAAATTCAGATCATCGGTATTTTTACTACCAAATTACTAAAAGAATAAGATCGATTGATGCAGGAGATGACAAAAAAAAAACAATGAAAAATTATCATGTGACAAATGACAAAGTCAATTTTCTAATTTCAATGCGAAGATTATTTTTTTTAAATAAAATTAATGAATTCACAAACAACTGATTGAAGATATTAAGTTAGAAGGTGTTTTAAGTAGACTTTATTTGGACATCCATAAATGATAATCATGTTTAAAGAATATTTTGGTAACGGACAAATTTAGTGCGTGTCACTTTTTTGTTTTGATACTTTTTTTTTTAAAAAAAAAACTTATTCAGGAAACTAAACCAACCACAAAGTAAATTAATTACAACATATAAAAAAAAATTCTGTTATTTATTTTTTTTTTATTAGCGAATTTAAAATTTTGAATTACAATAATAATAGGACATTTGACCACACTCACATACTAACCATTTCTTCTCGTTTATAATTTGTTTTTAATTGCGGTTCCAGATAAATATTTTCATTTTTGTATAAATAATTAAATCATAAATAAAAATGGGTTATTTTCTTCTTAACACTTCAAGGAATATTATTGATCATTATTATTAAAATTAAATTTTGATTATTTTTGTTTGTTTGTTTGTTTTTATTGTGAATTTTTTTTATAAAGTGATTTTTGAAAAAAATAAAATGTCACTTGAAGTGGAATCAATTCATTTTTATCCATATGAAAATTCAATAAAACATCATACTGATCATTATGAAATTGTACATATGGATACTAGAGTGCCTGTAATTCGTCGTGGACAAGAATTTAATGTTGCAATTAGATTCAATAATCGATCATTTATTAAAGGAAAAGATCAAATACGTATTATATTCAGTAATGGTAAGTTTTTATACAATTTTCTAAATGGGATAACATCGTTTCTTTTTAACGAACTATTTAAAATTCTATCGGGATAAAAATGAAATTATTGAAAAATTTAAGAAATGAATTTTACAGTAACAGCGAAAAAAAATCAATCGCCCTTTTTTTTTATTGAATAACTTTTTATTATGTGATTCCATTTTTATCCAAAAAAATACAGAATCTTTTAGTCTGAATATTTTGAGAAAATAATTTATTAAATTAAACATTTATTATGTGTCGATTAGGTCCAAATCCGAATCCATTAAAAGGTACAAAAGGAATCGTATTCATAAATGAAAAAGATATAACACTCGATCAAACAAAATGGGCTGGAAAATTAACGGGTAATGATGGTAATACAATTACATTGGATTTAATATCACCATTGGATGCACCGTATGTACACTTCTGGGTAAAATAATAATAAATAATTAAAATAATCTGTTTATAGCATTGGACCTTGGGAAGTTCAAGTTGAATGTGGTCAAGTAACAACTGATCTTCGTACAACACATACGTATGAATCAGATTTTTGGTTGTTATTTAATCCATGGCAAAAAGGTGATCTTGCTCATATGCCAGAAACGGCACTATTAGAAGAATATATTTTATGTGATGTTGGTAAAATATGGGTTGGACCGTGGGGCTCCACAAGAGGTAGAGAATGGGCATTTGGACAATTTGATAAATGTATATTACCCGCTGTTATGCTTATGTTGGATCGTGCTAATTTACCACATTCTAAGTACATTAAAATTAATTTCACATAAACATTCTCGACGATTTTAAATGTTTCCATTTTTTTCTAGCCGCGGAGATCCAATTTTGATAACACGTGCAATATCACGAGCAGTAAATTCAAATGATGATCACGGTGTTCTTGTTGGACGTTGGGATGGTAATTATATTGATGGTACAGCTCCACCAGCTTGGACGGGTTCGGTAATATTTTTTTTAAATATAAATTTATAAAATTATTTTTACTAAACTTTTGAAATTTTTCAGATTGATATTTTAGAGCAGTTCTTAACAACTGAAGAAGAAGTTAAATATGGACAATGTTGGGTATTCGCTGGTGTTGTTACAACAGGTAATCTTGATTCACTTTGATCATAATAACAAATTCTTTATCTGTATTTTTCTTCAACTTTTAAGCTTGCAGAGCACTAGGGATTCCAAGTCGTGTTGTATCAAATTTAGTTTCAGCACATGACTCAAATGGTTCATTAACTGTTGATAAATATTATGACAAAAATGATAAAGAACTTGATTATGATCCACATAATCCAATGGGTGAAGATTCTGTATGGAATTATCATGTTTGGAATGATGTTTATATGGAACGTCCTGATCTTCCTAAAGGTAAATAAAGTTCATCGTTGTATAATAAATAGAAATTCTATATAAATATTTAATTTCCGAAATTAATACACCGGAAATTAGTTGATTCTTCAATTTTCATAAATTTTATCAAAATAACAAATTAATTTTCTAATCAAAAAAGGATATGGTGGTTGGCAGGCAGTTGACGCAACTCCACAAGAAACTTCAAGTGGATTTTATCAATGTGGACCGGCATCATTAGAAGCAATACGACAAGGTGATGTCGGTTTAAATTTTGATGTACCATTTATGATTGCATCTGTAAATGCAGATTTCATGAAATGGAAAGAAGATGATACTTGTGAGCTTGGTTTTAAAAGAATCGAATGTAATCAGTATCAGTAAGACTCTGCTTTATTAAAATAGTAGAATGTGTTAGAAATTAAAAATTGTTTTACTTTTTTAGCATAGGTCGTATGATTTTAACAAAACAACCATATATTTTTGATTTAAATGGTGACAGAGATCGTCAAGAAATTACCGATCAATATAAAGCCGCTGAAGGTAGTAAAGGTGAAAGATTATCGTTGTATAATGCTGTCAGAAATACGACAAGAGCAAAAAGGTAAAAAATAAATTAAAGTAGATAGGATTGATTTAAATCTCTTAAATTATTCATTAATTTTTCTCTGTTTTATAATTCTAGATTTTATGATGTAGCTGATGTTATTCCCGATGATGTTGCTTTTACTTTAACTGATTTAGAAAAAGTGGATATTGGAAAACCATTTGCAACATCAATTAAATTACATAACAAATCAAATAAAGTAATTATATTTTTTCTTGTGAAATGGAATTAATTTAATAAATTTGTTTTTTTGTGAAATAGGTAAGAAGTGTTGAAGTTATATTAACAGCCGGAAGTATATATTATACTGGTGTTAAAGCAAAAACATTTAAAAGATCTTCTGGTGAAGTTATAATTAAACCAAATGGCACAGAATATTTACGTATGAAGGTACTTCCAGGTGAATATATTGATGCATTAGTCGAGTGAGTAAACATTTGTTTTTTATAATTTACATTAAATTAAATTAATTAAATAATCTTTTAGGTATAGCATAATTAAAATAAATGCCATTTGTACTGTAAGGGAGACCAAACAGACATGGGCTGCAGAAGACGATTTTCAAGTGATCAAGCCTGCAATTAATATCAAGGTAAATTTTATCTGAACGTCTTCCTTGAAAATCAAATTTTTATTCACTTTCGACATATTGTAATAATGACATTAATATTTGTTCACAGATACCAAAAGAATTAAATTTGAATGAAACAACCGTTGTTTATATGTCCTTTGTCAATCCATTGGCAAAAACACTAACTAATTGTCAATTTAATTTAACTGGCCCACGTATAATACCACGAACAATTATGATACCATCTAGAGATGTTAAACCAGGAGAGATGGCGAATATTGCCGCATCTGTAACACCAACCACTTTAGGAAACTATAAATTAGTTTCAACATTTACATCAAGAGAATTATCTGATATAACTGGAAGTTCAGTTGTTGATGTAGTTTGAACAAACATTTTTATTTATTATTTTCTTTTCACTTTTTATATTTATTTAATATTTTATTACTTATTCATTTTGTTATATGAAATTTTAAATACAAAAATAACCGTTAATATTTATATATATATTTATATTTTGTTTTATGTTTTTCATTAAAATGTTCTATTAATTTTTAACACAAATAAATGTTCACCACGAATTTTTCTTTCCATAATTATAAATGATTTGAATTGAATTAATTTTAGTTCATTAATTATTTCATATGGTTTATTTTCTTTAATAAGAAGCAAATAGAAAACACCATTAATAGATAAAATACTGTTTAATTTATTTAGAACTTTATCAATAACTTCACGTCCATCTTTACCACCAGCCCATGATTTAATTAAATTTTTATCCAAACCATTTGAGGTTTCATTTTCTATTTCATTTGTTTGTGTTGGAACATATGGAGGATTAAATAAAAGAACATCAATTGAATTTGGTTTTATAAAATTAGCTAAATCCATACTAATCACATCAACTTTTGCCATATTTTTTTCTGCTGTTTTCTTTGTTATCTAAAATGTGTTGGAAGATTTATTAAATGTCTCAATTTAAATATTAGCTTTAAAAAAAAGTACTCACTTTACTAGCATAAGAATTTATATCTGTTGCTAAACAATGACTATTCTTTAATATTTTAGATAAAGCTGTTATGTTGCATCCGCTACTAGATCCAATTTCCAGACAAATTAATGGATTAAGATTTTTTAAATATTCAAGATCACTTTCAATTGCATCTAACATTAGTTTCCATATTTATACTTTTTTAGGTTATGGAAATGTAATATTTTCTTTATAAATGTTGATCATGGATGTTTTATTCTTTGTTATTATCATTCTATATTTTAAAACCTACTTTTATTTATATTCATAACATTTAAATCATGTCAATATTTATTATTTAATATTATTTTTGTAATTTATTCTATGTTGTAATATTTTATAAAGGCGAAGGTTTTCAATTCAAATTGTCTAACTTTCGGAACAAGTTATTTAATTATATTTGTTTTTTTTTATCAATTTTGAGTTAAGCTGCCTAAATACAGGCACAACAGACTGTGTGTCACTACAATGTGACAAACGACAAAGTCAATTTTCTAATTTCAATGCAAAGATTATTTTCGATAATGTATAAATTGCGATTTACTCCAAAATTATAGAATTATAAAATCATATAATTCGAACAAAAGAAAAAGATGATTATTACTTTTTAAATAAAATTAATGAATTCACAAACAACAATATTAAGTTAGAGGGTGTTTCAAGTAGACTTTATTTGGACATCCATAAATGATAATCATGTTTAAATAATATTTTGGTAACGGACAAATTTAGTGCGTGTCACTTTTTTGTTTTGATTCTTTTTTTTTTTTTTTTAAAAACTTATTCAGGAAACTAAACCAACCACAAAGTAAATTAATTACAACATATAAAAAAAATTCTGTTATTTGTTTATTTTTTATTGGCCAATTTAAAATTTTGAATTACAATAATAGGACATTTGACCAAACTCACACATACTAACCATTTCTTCTCGTTTATAATTTGTTTTTAATTGTGGTTCCAGATAAATATTTTCATTTTTGTATAAATAATTAAATCATAAATAAAAATGAGTTATTTTCTTATTAACACTTCAAGGAATATTATTGATCATTTTAGAATTATTAAAATAAAATTTTGATTATTTTTGTTTCTTTGTTTGTTTTTATTGTGAATTTTTTTTATAAAGTGATTTTGGAAAAAAATAAAATGTCACTTGAAGTGGAATCAATTCATTTTTATCCATATGAAAATTCAATAAAACATCATACTGATCATTATGAAATTGTACATATGGATACTAGAGTGCCTGTAATGCGTCGTGGACAAGAATTTAATGTTGCAGTTAAATTCAGGAATCGATCATTTATTAAAGGAAAAGATCAAATACGAATTATATTCAATCTTGGTAAGTTTTTATACATTTAAATGGGATAAGATCATTTCTTTTTATCGAACTATTTAAAATAAACATGAAATTATTGAAAAATTTAAGAAAAATAAAAAAAATGTTTTTTTCACGATATTTTGTGGTAATGAGAATTTTACAGTAACAGCGAAAAAAAAATCAATCGCCCTTTTTTTGTATTGCATAACTTTTTATTGTGTGATTCCATTTTGATCCACAAAAATACAGAATCTTTTAGTATGAATATTTTGAGAAAATAATTTATTAAATGAAACATTCAATACGTGTCGATTAGGTCCAAATCCGATTCCATTAAAAGGTACAAAAGGAATCGTATTCATAAATGAAAAAGATATAACACTCGATCAAACAAAATGGGCTGGAAAATTAACGGGTAATGATGGTAATACAATTACATTGGATTTAATATCACCATTGGATGCACCGTATGTACACTTCTGGGTAAAATAATAATAAATAATTAAAATAATGTGTTTATAGCATTGGACCTTGGGAAGTTCAAGTTGAATGTGGTCAAGTAACAACTGATCTTCGTACAAAACATACGTATGAATCAGATTTTTGGTTGTTATTTAATCCATGGCAAAAAGGTGATCTTGCTCATATGCCAGAAACGGCACTATTAGAAGAATATATTTTATGTGATGTTGGTAAAATATGGGTTGGACCGTGGGGCTCCACAAGAGGTAGAGAATGGGCATTTGGACAATTTGATAAATGTATATTACCCGCTGTTATGCTTATGTTAAATCGTGCTAATTTACCACATTCTAAGTACATTAAAATTAATTTCACATAAACATTCTCGACGATTTTAAATGTTTCCATGTTTTTCTAGCCGCGGAGATCCAATTTTGATAACACGTGCAATATCACGAGCAGTAAATTCAAATGATGATCACGGTGTTCTTGTTGGACGTTGGGATGGTAATTATATTGATGGTACAGCTCCACCAGCTTGGACGGGTTCGGTAATATTTTTTTTAAATATAAATTTATAAAATTATTTTTAATAAACTTTTGAAATTTTTCAGATTGATATTTTAGATCAGTTCTTAACAACTGACGAAGAAGTTAAATATGGACAATGTTGGGTATTCGCTGGTGTTGTTACAACAGGTAATCTTGATTCACTTTGTTCATAATAACAAATTCTTTATCTATATTTTTCTTCAACTTTTAAGCTTGCAGAGCACTAGGGATTCCAAGTCGTGTTGTATCAAATTTAGTTTCAGCACATGACTCAAATGGTTCATTAACTGTTGATAAATATTATGACAAAAATGATAAAGAACTTGATTATGATCCACATAATCCAATGGGTGAAGATTCTGTATGGAATTATCATGTTTGGAATGATGTTTATATGGAACGTCCTGATCTTCCTAAAGGTAAATAAAGTTCATCGTTGTATAATAAATAGAAATTCTATATAAATATTTAATTTCCGAAATTAATACACCGGAAATTAGTTGACTCTTCAATTTTCATAAATTTTATCAAAATAACAAATTAATTTTCTAATCAAAAAAGGATATGGTGGTTGGCAGGCAGTTGACGCAACTCCACAAGAAACTTCAAGTGGATTTTATCAATGTGGACCGGCATCATTAGAAGCAATACGACAAGGTGATGTCGGTTTAAATTTTGATGTACCATTTATGATTGCATCTGTAAATGCTGATTTCATGAAATGGAAAGAAGATGATACTTGTGAGCTTGGTTTTAAAAGAATCGAATGTAATCAGTATCAGTAAGACTCTGCTTTAATAAAATAGTAGAATGTGTTAAAAATTAAAAATTGTTTTACTTTTGTAGCATTGGTCGTATGATTTTAACAAAACAACCATATATTTTTGATTTAAATGGTGACAGAGATCGTCAAGAAATTACCGATCAATATAAAGCCGCTGAAGGTAGTAAAGGTGAAAGATTATCGTTGTATAATGCTGTCAGAAATACGACAAGGGCAAAAAGGTAAAAAATAAATTAAAGTAGATGGAATTGATTTAAATTTCTTAAATTATTTATAAATTTTTCTCTGTTCTAATTCTAGATTTTATGATGTAGCTGATGTTATTCCCGATGATGTTGCTTTTACTTTAACTGATTTAGAAAAAGTGGATATTGGAAAACCATTTGCAACATCAATTAAATTACACAACAAATCAAATAAAGTAATTATATTTTTTCTTGTGAAATGGAATTAATTTAATAAATTTGTATTTTTGTGAAATAGGTAAGAAGTGTTGAAATTATATTAACAGCTGGAAGTATATATTATACTGGTGTTAAAGCAAAAACATTTAAAAGATCTTCTGGTGAAGTTATAATTAAACCAAATGGCACAGAATATTTACGTATGAAGGTACTTCCAGGTGAATATATTGATGCATTAGTCGAGTGAGTAAACATTTGTTTTTTATAATTTACATTAAATTAAATTAATTAAATAATCTTTTAGGTATAGCATAATTAAAATAAATGCCATTTGTACTGTAAGGGAGACCAAACAGACATGGGCTGCAGAAGACGATTTTCAAGTGATCAAGCCTGCAATTAATATCAAGGTAAATTTTATCTGAACGTCTTCCTTGAAAATCAAATTTTTATTCACTTTCGACATATTGTAATAATGACATTAATATTTGTTCACAGATACCAAAAGAATTAAATTTGAATGAAACAACCGTTGTTTATATGTCCTTTGTCAATCCATTGACAAAAACACTAACTAATTGTCAATTTAATTTAACTGGTCCACGTATAATACCACGAACAATTATGATACCATCTAGAGATGTTAAACCAGGAGAGATGGCGAATATTGCCGCATCTGTAACACCAACCACTTTAGGAAACTATAAATTAGTTTCAACATTTACATCAAGAGAATTATCTGATATAACTGGAAGTTCAGTTGTTGATGTAGTTTGAACAAACATTTTTATTTATTATTTTCTTTTCACTTTTTATATTTATTTAATATTTTATTACTTATTCATTTTGTTGTATGAAATTTTAAACACAAAAATAACCGTTAATATTTATATATATATTTATATTTTGTTTTATGTTTTTCATTAAAATGTTCTATTAATTTTTAACACAAATAAATGTTCACCACGAATTTTTCTTTCCATAATTATAAATGATTTGAATTGAATTAATTTTAGTTCATTAATTATTTCATATGGTTTATTTTCTTTAATAAGAAGCAAATAGAAAACACCATTAATAGATAAAATACTGTTTAATTTATTTAGAACTTTATCAATAACTTCACGTCCATCTTTACCACCAGCCCATGATTTAATTAAATTTTGATCCAAACCATTTGATGTTTCATTTTCTATTTCATTTGTTTGTGTTGGAACATATGGAGGATTAAATAAAAGAACATCAATTGAATTTGGTTTTATAAAATTAGCTAAATCCATACTAATCACATCAACTTTTGCCATATTTTTTTCTGCTGTTTTCTTTGTTATCTAAAATGTGTTGGAAGATTTATTAAATGTCTCAATTTAAATATTAGCTTTAAAAAAAAGTACTCACTTTACTAGCATAAGAATTTATATCTGTTGCTAAACAATGACTATTCTTTAATGTTTTAGATAAAGCTGTTATGTTGCATCCGCTACCAGATCCAATTTCCAGACAAATTAATGGATTAAGATTTTTTAAATATTCAAGATCACTTTCAATTGCATCTAACATTAGAAACGTATCTTCAGCTGGTTCATAGACATGCTTTTTAAATATAGAAAATTGGTTAAATCTTTCGATTCAATTTCATGAAATTTAATAAAGATATACCTCATAGTCATCTGCTGTAATATGTGTTATAAATGGTGTTTCCATATTTATACTTTTTTAGGTTATGGAAATGTAATATTTTCTTTATAAATAATTAACTTAAATTATAATCTTTATATATATTAAAAGGCTGATTACGTAATTATTATAACTATTTAATTTTCTTCTGTTGGTGTCGTTTCAATATTAAGGTATGCAACTGATGTACTTAATTCACTGTCTAAAAGGGATTTTCTTTTAAGTTTTTCACGATCAATTAATTGATGTATTTTATTTAAACGATCCTATGAAATAAATAAAATTATTAGATTCACATTAATATTTAAATTGTTGTTATATATTTTACTTGTGCGCCTTGTAAAACATTTGAGACAACAGTCACTTTATGTTTAACGTTTATCAATTTTTTTACATAATTATCCAAATCAATTGGTGATTGTTGAATTTCTTGTATTTTTTTTAATTCTTCACATAAAGTATCAAGTGTTTGTTTAAGTTCTAATTGTGTTACTCTATGATAAAAACAATAATAATTGTATTAAGTAATTTTTATTATTAAGGATTCACTAATTAGTTTAAAACCTTGTTACACGAACACGTTCATCTAATTGATCAACAATAGGTTTAAAAAGTCCCATTAAACCTTCAGCTAATGTATCACGTGTTGGATTATCACAAAAATTTTCTGTATTTTCATCCATGGATGTTGTTGGACTTTCCGATTGATGATCCATGATTTTTGTTAGTAAAAACACTAAACTTATATAATTTTTTTAAATTTTTTTAATATTTGACGTTTTGTGATATTTGAAATAATAATGAAGTTAGCTGATAACTGACATGTAAAAATGAAAATGCACGTTCACAAACACATAATTTATGGATTTTGAGTTGGTGTAAAATATAAATTGTGAAAACAAAGAAGTAGTTTGTGTAATTCAGAAGACGAATTAACCTTTAATTCTTTTCAGATTCTTTATTTTATTTACTAATTAATGTATCTTTCTATCAAATTAAAAAAATTAATTTTAATTGTTATTTTAAAAAAGTTAAAGGATTCTTTATTTAATTACATATGACAAAATGGTCAAAAAATGTTTGTATCAGTTTCCATGAAAACTTGCATCTCTAGACACAGAGTGTGTTTTTGAACGTTTCAAAAGGTGCTTTATCGGGTAACACTAAAACGTCAAAAATATGAATTTATTGCAATGTAAATTTGACATTTATAACAAAAACAAAAACTAAGAAAAGTAAAAAATATAAAAAAAATAAAAAATCAAATTGTTATCAGTCAAATTTATAAAGAAATGTTTTTGTTTTTATCACCTGTATTATCGTAAGTAGACAGTTCGATACAGACTGTGCTCAATTTTATTCTTTATTTTAATTTAAATGTGGAAGAACATTAATTAACTATTATATGATATTGTGCATAAAAAAATCTAAGCTAACAAATCAAATACGTATTATTTTCAAGATTATGTTTAGTTATATTAAAGATTCAAAGTGAGGTTAACGTGCGTTCTATTTTGTGCTGCTAAATTTCTATTTTATTTTTTATTTTTTTGTAAATTATTACGACATTTTAGAATAATTTGCGAATAATTTATTTTTTATTGGATTTGTGCTTTTTTTTTATTTAAAATTTGTATAATGGAAGATACACAATTATCTACAACAAAATCATCTAGGTATTATTTATATTTAAAAAAATTCGTTATTTTACGGTTTACTTTTTAAATTATTTTTATTTTCAACGTCTTTGAAAATTTTCAAAGAATAAAAATAATTTTTATCTATGAATATTTTTTTTTCTCACTAGAACATTCGTAAAATATTATTTTAATAATTGAGATTTACACCTTCTCTTGTGTTTAAAAAAATTAACGTATTATTTAATAGTTTTTTTTTTAATTCTAATTTTCATTTTAGATTTTAGAATCAAAAAAATCAAAATCAAAAAAAAACAAAAGAATCACATTTTTTTTGGAAGGTAAATTAGTGTGAGGCATGTTTATTTATTTTGATTTATTTAATAAAATATGTAGCTACCTTTTATAAAAAACGTTAAAAAAACAAAATAATAACAAATCAATTATCTAAATTGACTTACAAAAAATAATAATCATAATGATTCAGCATAAAATTTTTTTTTGATAAATCATTGCATAAATTATTCTGACGCAATTTCTGATGTCATCCTAAAATATTGTTTTTTAAAAATAAATAAAATATTTTTTTTCTTTCCTTCTCTATCTCTCTCTCTCTCTCTCTCTCTATTGACTTGATTTTCTTATTTTTGCTCTAAAATCAAAGGGATAAACATAAAATGTTTACTAAAAAAAAATGTTTAAAATTAAGTCGCAATAAAATGTTTAAATTGATCTGTTCACTTTTTATCTACTAAAAAGACATCCAATGATTTCACAAAAAAAAAAACTATGCATTAAAAAGTTGATTATGATAAAATTTTGCTTAGAAAAATTTGTGATAAAATATAAAATTGTTTTATAAATTGTTGACCTTGACGCTTTAATAATATTTTTGTTTTTGTTGTTCTAAAACTCTAAATAGATAATTTTTCATATATTTTTTTTTATTTTGTTGAAAAACAAAAATCATTTTCATGTTTAAACAAAATAAATTTTGACTCATATATGGTTCACGATATTTCAATCGTTTTTATTTCTTTATTTTATTGATAATGAAAAATTAATTATAATAAATAATTAAAAAGTATGTTTCCTATTGTAAAAAAAACACACACACACACACACACACTAAGAATAGATAAGAAACTAAACTTCGGTCAGGTACAATAAAAATAGATAAATACCTTCTTTTCTTTGATTAATATTTTTTAAGATATTTTCCAAAACAAAATAAAACATAAAGAAATTTAATTAAGTTTTATTTAAAATTTCTTCTGATATCAATTAAACATTTGAAGTGTTTTTCCTAAAACAATAGATTTTTTTTTTAAGGAAATGGAATTTAATCGATTGAACTATTTTTTTTTTAACTTGGAAATGAATGAATAGAATTTTTTTTATTATTTTTTTAATTATTTTTTTAGTTGGATTTGGACATGGTTCAATTGGACTACATCATCACAAACAATGTTACGTATTACTGAAAAAAAGATTTTATCATGTAAGTTTTTTTTCTCTCTAGTTCACGACACAATTTTGTTAAATTATTTTGTTTTGTTTCTTTCCCCTTATTTTAGATCTTAAAAATGCATACAGAGGTTGGTATGTAGATATTGGTCCAGTTGTTGGTACACAAGACAAAATATGGACAATATCATTAAATACAGATTCACAAAAAACACCACTTGTATTATTACATGGTTTAGGTGCTGGTGTTGGTTTATGGGTTATGAATATTGATTCATTTTCAAATAATCGTCCAGTTTATGTTATCGATATTTTAGGTGAATATAATAAATTGGTCACGAGGTTTATTTTTTGTATATAAACATTGTTTACTTTAATTATTCATGATTTTATTATTTTTGTTAGGTTTTGGCAGAAGTTCAAGGCCAAAATTTTCTACAGATGCAATACAAGCGGAAAAACAATTTGTTAATTCTGTTGAAGAATGGAGACGTGAAATGAATTTAAACGAAATAATTTTATTAGGACATTCAATGGGTGGATTTTTAGCTGCTAGCTATGCAATTTCATATCCTGACAGGTTTGAATTTTTCATAAAACTGTTTTGTAATTCAATATATTTCGGAAAATAAAACAATTTCCATTTACAGAGTTAAACATTTAATACTTGCCGATCCATGGGGTTTTCCTGAAAAACCATCAGATGTTACTATTAAACAAAATATACCATTTTGGGTAAGAGCAGTTGCGAAAATTTTTACTCCAATGAATCCATTATGGGCTTTACGTGCCGCAGGCCCTTTGGGTCAGTGGATTGTTGAAAAAACACGTCCTGATATAACGAAAAAGTTTTCACCACTTGTTGATGATGAACAATTAATACCACAATACATTCATCAATGTAATGGACAAACACCAACGTAAAAATTTTTATTAAAATATTTCCTAAATTCAATAATGTAATCTTATTGTAATTTATTTATTTTAGAGGTGAAAGTGCATTTCATTCAATGATGTCTGGTTTTGGTTGGGCAAAAAATCCAATGATTAAACGTATGCATGATATACGTAAAAATATACCAATAACAATGTTATATGGTTCTAGATCATGGGTTGATAATTCAGCTGGTGAATCAATAAAACAATCTGGTAATCATAATTATGTTAATGTACAAATAATATTTGGTGCTGGACATCATGTATATGCTGATAAACCTGAATTATTCAATCGTTACGTTAATGATGCATGTGCATTAAATGATTTAAAAGATCATACTGTTGCTGTTAGAACAATAAGTTCATCAAGTAAATTATTTTTTAATATAAAAATTTGAAATATCAAATAATTAAATTTTTATTTTAGAATCAAAAGATGATAATACAGAATCAGATCAAGATGATGATATGACATTAACACGTGGTAGAATACCAATTACAAATAATGTTGAAAATAAATCGTAATTCGTAATTCTTAATAATGTTTGTTATTATTAAATAATTGTTATTGTTTTTTTTTTTATAAAGTAAGAGAAAATTCTTTTTCTATGTAAATAATAATTATAAAAAATGTGTTATAATTTATTTTAGGTCAGTAATACCGGACGTTTAATTAGTTATTATTAAATTTATTATCCCCCCACTCCCCTAATTCAAATGAGCTTAAAAAATAATTGTAAGACAAATTATAATTTATAAAAATGATTGATCTTTATTTGTTTTTTTTTCTTACTACTTTTTCCTGAATTTTATTTACAAATAAAAAAAAAGAAGGAAGAAAATAAAATAAAAATGTAAAATATTTTAAAAGATGAGATTTATAAAAATGAAAGTAAAAAACAAAAATATTGTTTATTTATATAAAAAAAAAAAATAATAAATACTGAATTACTAGACAACTAGAGATTAGTTTTGTGTTGACAGAGGAAAAAAAGATAAATGTTAATTTAATAAAAAAAAAATGTATTTTGTTATTATTTTTTTTTTTGTCAGAAACAAAAAACATTTTAAGGTTTTTTTTTTTTTTTATAATTCAAAAAAGAAACAAAAAAAAAATATAAAATATGTATGTAGCTGATAATAATTGACACACACAAAAGTATGAATTAATGAAAACTGATTATTATTCTGTGATGACCTATATTTTTTTTTTCTTATTTTGGTTTATTTTTTTTTCCATTTGTAAAGAGGGACCCAAATATTTATTAATTTATTTGCTATTACACGTTTACAAAATATTATATAGATATTGGTAAACAAGAAACAAAAAAGAAATTTGCTTTCTTTTATTTTTATTTTTTTATTGAATGAAAAAATAATTTATTTTTTTTGTTGTATTTTTCTTATCAAGGAATTTTTTCGTTTTTAAATAGAAAATTTTCAGGGTCTTTTTTTCTCTGTTCTTGTTGTTTTTTTTATTCTTTTTCTTTTCTTGTAAAAAATATAATTGTTTAATGTCAAGTGTATTTACTGTTTCCTCTCTTTATGTTAATTATTATTATGTTGTTGTTGTTTTTTTGTAGTTTATTTAAATAAAATAAATGATTAAAAATGAACTGAAGATTTTTTTAACGTTGTTTTTTTTTTTTGGTTTCAATTTATTTATTTATTAAAAAAAATTTTGAAACATTTTGTTTTTCTTTTTTTTATATCTAAATATTTTTACACAATTATTCTCAATTACATTAAAATGTTTTGAATGAATCTAATTATAAGAAATCTATATCCAATTTTTAAATTTAAATACTAAAGACTTACCTGTTGAAATCATTTTTTGGTATATTCACATTAATTAGAAAAAAAAATTCTTCTTATTCATTGGATATGGCCAAATAATTAAATATTTAAATATTGAATAGAATTTATCTTTATCACAAGTTCACGATGTACAAATACAATCAAAACGTATGTTTAATTGTGTGAAAGTAGAATGATCGATAGATTTATTGTAATTTTTGATTGTTTGGTTTTGAGGTTGCCATAGTTACTTGGAATTATTTTGACTTTTTCTAAATCTAAAGTGGAAAATAATAAAAGTGTTTAAAGTGCTCTCAAGTAAATTGGAAATTATGAATTTAACAGTAAAACCAGTATTTTCATTTAATTTAAATCAAAAGACAACAGAAGGAAAAGTAACAATTGGCAAATATGATGGAACACACGCTTGTTTAACGGCCGCAACCAGTGCTGATAAAGTATTTTGTTTTATTACCGACATAATTTTTTTCATACAGAAATTTAAATCAATAAATTTATTCTTTCTATTTAAAAATAAAAACAAAAAAAAAATAGATATTAATTCATTGTCCACATAGAAGATCAGGTGTATCAAATTCAAGAGTAACATGGTCAGAAGTACATCAAGATATTGCAACATTAACATTAAGTGAACCAGTTACAGCAATACAATCTGGTAAATTAATACCGAATGATGAACGTGAAATTTTAGTTATTGGTAGTCCAACACATGTATTGGGTAATTAAAATAATTCATCATAAGAATCTATCAAATGGATTATTTACTTGTATTTTTCTTTAAAGCCTATCATGTTGATAATAATACCGATGTTTTTTATAAAGAAATGAGAGAAGGTTGTAAAGTTATAGCAATTGGATATTTTAGTATTTATCCAACACCACTTGTTGTTGTTGGTGGCAATAGTAAGTTTTATCAAAAATTATTGAACGATAATTTTACTTTAATTATAAATTTTTTGTCCTTTAAAAAAATTAAAGAATTCTCTTAAGATTCTAATTTTTATTATTACATATTTTCGATACCTTTAATTATTTTATTTAACAAAATATTTATTCATACTTTATTCTTATTCTCTTTGGTAATTGTTCATAAATAATTGAATTGATAAATTTATTAAAAAGGTTGTGTACGTGGTTTTAATTATGAAGGTAATGAAATGTTTTGGTTAGTAACAGGATCAATGGTAAATGCTTTAACATTAATGGATGTGAATAAAGATGGAAAAAATGAGGTAACATAAAATTTGAATTTAAATTAATTTTTAATGGAACATTTTCTATTTTTTAAATTAGTTAAATGTTGGTTCAGAAGATTCAACAATTAAAGTATATAAGGGCGAGGAACTTATCAATGAAATATTAGAAAGTGGAATAATACAGAATCTAATACAATTGGGTAAATTTTTATTAATGCAGAAAAATTAAAAAAATTAAATTAATTCATGTAATTATTAGGAACATTAAATATTGCTTATTCTGTTGATAATGGAACTGTTGGTGTTTATGAGGATAATCTACGTTTATGGAGGATTAAAGTAAATTTCGAATATAAATAAAATAAAATTAATTGTTAAAACATTTTTTACATTGTAAATAGTCAAAAAATCGTGCAACTGCAATGTCTAGTTATGATTTACTTGGAATGGGTTCACCACAACTTGTTACTGGATGGGAAAATGGAAAAGTAAATTTTTTTTTTTTTTGATTCTTTAAATTTAATTTTATATAAAAGAAAAAACTAATTTCTTTAGATGGATATACGTGACCCATTAACTGGTGATGTTCTTTATAAATTAAATTTATATCATAGCATTACTGGTTTATCACGTGCTGATTATCGTGGTATCGGTAAAAATGATTTAATTTGTTGTGCTCAAGATGGTGAAGGTATTGAAATTTTTCTATTTCAATTTAATTATTTGTTAAATTTTGTTTTTTTTTTCCATAATTTTTATTTCATTCTAAGTTGATTAGATTTTATTGTTAATTATTTAATTCTTGAAGTGAATTGAAAATTTCTTTTTTTTTTCCTCTTCAAAAAATTTTCTACTTTTAATTAATTTCGTTAAAGTTTCTAAAAATTTCTCTGAACATTTTACAAAAATTCGTTTTTTTCTCTTTAAAATAAGAACTTACCAATTTTTTTGTTTCTTTCAATTTACAATGTTTTTATTTTTTTTTTGCAGTGCGTGGCTATACAACATCAAAATTTCATTTAACACCAACAACATCATTAGAACAAGAAAAAATAAAAGCACTTTTAACAGCAAAACAAAGTTTAATGCTTGAATTACAACATTATGAAAGTAATTCAAAATTTAATCGTGACATTTATAAAGATGATGATAAATCACGTAATGTAAATTTTCCAGAAGGTGTTGGTATTATACCAGCAAATACAAGATTACAAATTGGTATTTCAACAAATATTGAAAATACTTCAAAGGTTTTTTTTTTTTTTATTTTTCGAGTAAAATTTAAAAGGATAAAACTTTATAAAAATGTTTTCTATAATTTTAGCCTCATATTGAAATAACTGTATCAACAAATAATTCAACAGTTATAAGGGTTGTATTAATATTTGCTGAAGGTTTATTTCAAGGTGAAACATTTATAACACATCCAAATAATCGTGGAATGAATCGTATTATAATACCATTACAAGCACCAAAAGATTTCTGTTACGATATACAAATTAAAGTTTGTTTTTTTTTTATACAATTTTTTTTTCATTTTTCATTTTGATGAAAAATATTCCATTTGATGATGAACTTCTTTGAACGTTTCTGGGCTAAAAATATTTTGGACGAGAACAAATAATAAGATTCTCTCAAAATTTTATTTCTATAAATTAAAGTCGTGGGGGGATTAAATCATATTTTTGAAGTGTCATCTCATAGAATTTTTTAAAACCAAAATTATAAAAAAATGAATTTCAAAATTTTTACTAAATATTATCCGTTAAATAAAATTATTTCTTTTTTAAAGGCATTTGTTGGTTATCAAGAAAGTCAACAATATCATGTATTTGAATTAACACGACAATTACCAAAATTTTCAATGTATGCATTACCAAAAGAAATAACAGGATCACCAAAATCAATAACACAAATAAATGATTTAATTGATAAAACAAAAATAATTGAAAGTTTTGTAACATTTCAAATAAATGAACGAATACAACGTATATCAATGTGGATAAATCAAAATTTTTTATTACCAGCTGATATTGAACCAACACATTCAGAAATAAAATTTGATTTAAAATTACATTTAATATGTTTAAGAAATGGTAAAGATTTAATATTAAATTTTAGTGAAAATGGTAATGTAAAATTTATGACTGATGATATTGAATTAGCTGGTAATTTAATTCATTCAATTGCTGAATTTTTAAATGTTGAACATTTAATGGTAAGTTTATTACTATTAACATAAAAACCAAAAATTAAATAAACATAAAAACATAAGTGTCACTCTTTCTCTTTACGTTTATTCTAAACTTATAAGAAAGAACGTAATTAGAATTTACTTTACAAATTTTTGGTGCAAAAAAATAATCAAAAATTTGTATAGAGTGAATTTATGTTTTTAACTGTAAATTATACTCGAGGGGTTAACCACTCAAAAATTTTACGCCCCACTGATTGCACATTTCAAAAGATTGCACAAAGATTCCCCACGAGTTTTCCCAGGATTGCACACATTTGTTAACCCCTCGATTATACTAAACTAATAAATAAGAATAACTAAATTACAATATTAAATATTAACCAATTATTTAAAAGTCCACAGCACATTTTCCAACGTTATGTGATGAATTAGAAAAATTATTTACAAAATTGAATGGATTACAATTAACATTTAAAAATTTAAATACAGATGTTTCAGAAAAAATAAATACAGTTAAAAATCTTATTATACGTGCTGAAGATGCAAAATCTTATGATTTGTATATTTAATTAAAAAAATTTATAGAAAAATTATAAATTGAATTAATTCGTTTCTTTGTTGTTGTTGTTACTTTCAGAGATATAATGATGAAATATTATAATAGTTTACTTGGTGTTAATGAGGATCTAATTAGTAATTTTACAATAAGACTCAGTAATTTTAATGAAATACAAAAAACACTTAAAATGATTAATGAAATACTTCAAAGAGCAGCTAGACTTCGTGGTAAACTTTTTTTTTATTTCATTTTTTTTAATCTTATTGTTCCTATATTGAAAAAGAATTTTCTTTTTGTTTTCTTAGTTGGAAAGTACGCAACAACTATGATGAAAGATTATAAAGAAGCAGTAAAAAATAATAATGTTGAAGCTTTATTGAAAATAATTGAAACTGGAAGTATTTGAAAATTAAAAAAAAAACAAATGTTAGAAGCATTTTACAAATTAAATGTTTGTTAAGTTTTAGTTGTTGTTTAACAATTTAATGGATTTACTTAATAAAAATAATGAAATTCTAGAAGGTAACGATTCGTTTCATTTCTTTATAAAATAGAATTGCGAATTTTAGACTTAAAGTATATAAGTTAAAGAAAAGAAATATTACGAATAGATTTTTGGATAAAGTTAAGGAAGAAAGAATTCAATTTTTTTTTTTTTGATTTTGAAAACACAATTATTTATTATTTTAAATTTTAAACAGTTTATCTCAATTTGGCTTTTATTTCTACTTTAGTTATTCTAAAAAAAATTATTGTTTTGGTGTTGAGGGAAGTTGACTTAAATCCTTTGAATCAATTTCTGTAAAATCAATAATAATTTTCTTTTGTTTTGGTATATATTGTGTATATTTAATACCACTTGCATCTAACATACGTTTTGATGCAATTGTACTTGTTTTTAATGAATGTTTATCAGATAAATAAATAATATTTTTAATTCCAGATTGTATTATTATTTTTGCACATTCATTACATGGAAATAATGCAACATAAATGGTACAACCATTTATTTCAGCACAATTTTTATTTAAAATAGCATTAACTTCTGCATGACAAACGTACATATATTTACTATCAAGTGGATTTGGTGTATTTTTATTCCATGGAAATTCATCATCACTACAACCAGATGGAAAACCATTATAACCAATTCCAACTATTTTATTATTTTCTGGATTAACAATGCATGCTCCAACTTGTGTACTTGGATCTTTACTTCTTTTAGCTGCCAAAAATGCTATAGCCATAAAATATTCAGTCCACTCCAAATAACCATCACGTTTATGACTACTTGATATATCATTAACAACACTATCAATATTTTTCATATCAAATGACATTTTTATTTTAACTTTTATTTACTAATAACTTACACTTCTATTTCACAATTTGATATTATTTTTATAACTAAACTAAAAACTTAAATACAAGTTGACCTTATTCTAACAAAAAATAAACAAAACAGCGGGAAAAAATACTTTGACATTGACGTTGACACTTGATTTAATTTTGGGTTACCAGACGTAAGCAAAAAACTTGATTTTGAGGCAGAACTGAGAGATGGCACTGAACAACATATTTTAAAAATTATTTAATTTTATATAACTTATTGAGTTTTATGAAAAATTTTCTAATATTTCCACAGATAACTGTTATTATTTATATATGTGTTTGGTATAACTATAAATAACTTGATTTTAAGAGAATAAAAATTAATAATTTGACAAAGATCCGCTGTATCCATGTTTTACTATTAAAGTTTACTCTAGTAAAAAAAGAAAAGTCAGTGTCACCTGAAACGTCAATCACAGTCATAGATAAGAAGAAGAAAGTGCATAATTTTTGTATAAATATTGAAATCTTATAATTAAATTAGTGAATGAATATGACGTTAATTTAAATGTTAATATTTATATTCTAATTATATACAATAAACCAGTGAAATATAAATATATAAAATATTTTTAGTGTTAAAATTTAACAATATGGGGACGTGTATATTTTAATTTTTTTACTATAATAATGATGTCATCAAACTACAATCTAAATATTTCTATTATGATAGAGTTTTTGTATTTATAGACATACAAGAAATTTAATATTATGTCCTCTAAAAATATTATTCCAGTTCATCATCAAAAATTTAATTCTGCAATTTACAATGGAGAGGGTGATTCTAGTGAAGAAACAGAATCCTTACGAAAAATCTCAATAAACTCTAGGAAATCTGGAATTCAGAAAATAAAAAGTATATCAGATATTAGTGGAGATTATTGTAGTAATTTTGATTTTTGGAATAATCGTAAATCATCACGTGCCTCTTCCATAAATTCTCTTATTTCTGATCGACCTGAAAGTAGAATATCTTGTGCTTCCACAAATGTTACAGGTTTCGAAGATGAATTAGATGCATTAAAAAAATTTCTCAAAAAAAATAATTCAGAAACATCAAATGAAGTTTATAATGAAGAAAGTAAACATTTAAGTAAAAAAGTCATTGAACTAAATCATGAATTATTTAGTGCAAAAACAGATATTGAAACTTTAAAATATAAAATAACTGAACAACAGAATGTATTTCAAGATGATTGGAATGTAAAATATCATCAACTTTTATCCATTAAAGATAATTTAGAATATGAAAAAATTCAATTAGAAATACAATTAAATGAATTAAAAACCGTAACAAATTCCAGTGAATCATTATCAGAAAATTTAAAACTTCAAGAAAAAAATCTTGAACTTGTACAAGAAAATAATGAACTTAAAATAAAGATAAAAAATGATGAAAGTAAATTATTAGAAATGACTGAAGAAATTTATAAAAATAATTTAGAAATGTTAAATATAAAAAATTTAATGTATGATAATGAACTTCAATTAGAATGTAAAAAGGGGGCTGTTGATGGTTTAAAAGAAAAAATACGTAATCAATATTGTGAGATTGAAAATTTAAATATTAAAAATTTGCAACAATTAAATTCAATTGAAACATTAAAAACTGAATTAGAAATTGATAAAAAATCAACAAATTGGTTTAAAAATGAATTAAATTCTTGTAGAGAAATAAAAGTGTGTTTACAAGAACGTTTAATTCAATTAGAAAATGATTATTTAAAAGAGAAAAATAAAACAAATCGTTTACAAAATGATATTAAAATAATTTTAACAAATTCTGAAGATATTGAACAAAAAGCTGTTAATGATAAAGAATCATTTTTAAGAAAATTAATGGAAATACAAATACAAGAAAATTCACACAAAAATTCTGATACAAAAGTCAATAATGAAATTAACACAAATGTAGAAACAGAAAAAGAAATAAATACAGAATATTTATTGGTGATGGATGACTTAAAAAATGAATTATTTCATTTAAAAGAAAAATTTCAAAAACAAAATAATGAATTAATTAAATTACAAAAAGAAAATAATGATATTTCACAACAATTAAATGAAATAAATAAAAAATATGCAAAAGATGAATTACAATTATCAATTCATTTGGAGACAAATAAACAATTAATGGATAAAATTGATTTTTTTAAAAATTCTATAATTAAATTAAATGAAAATAAATTAAATATACAAAATGAAAATTCACATTTATTAATACAATTAAATAAAATCAATAAAGAAAAAGATGATATGAATTTAATGGTTGAAAAATTACGAATTGATTTTGATATAATTTCCAATCGTTATTTATTTATGAAACAAGAATTATTAGCAAATAATTTAAAATTTCGTATTGATCAAACAGAAATTGTTAATTTACGTAAAAAATTAGATGAAAATGTGAATGTGTTAGAAACAAATAAAACATTTTCTGATTTTAATTTAGAAAATATGAAAAAAAATTCCGAAAAATTAAAAGAATTCGAATTATTAAATTCAAATCTAAATTTATCAATTCAACAATTAAATTTAAATATAAATGAAAAATCTAAAAGTGAATCATTATTGAAACAGGAAATTCTTAATTTAACAACAACAATAGAATTGTGTAATGTAAAACAAGCAAAATTACAACAGGAAATTAATGAATGGAAAATAAAATGTGATTTAGAAGAATTACAAAAAGAAAAACAAATTGAAATTAATTTAGAAAAAGAAAAAGAAATTGAAATTTTAAAAAATGAAATTCAATTACAATTTTCAAATCAACAAACAGATTCAATAACATCAATTACTGATAATTCTGATTTAGAATTATTTAAAGCAGAAACAAAAAGATTAAAAATCTTTATAAAAGTCATACAAAATGAGCATAAAGAAAAATTGAAAAGGTTTGTTATTTTGTTATCCTTTCTATCTTGTTTGAAATTATTTACTTTTAATTAAATTTAATTTTTTCTCTTTTTTCTCTTTTTTTTTTCTCTGAATTAGATATGAATTAAATACAAGAACACTTTTACGAAAGATCAAAGAACAAATGAGAGCACGTAAAATTGCAGAAAATAAAATTGATAATTTAAATTCTTTAACGTCTGAATTTGAAGTTAATAAATTTCAATTAAATGTCTGTGAAAATGATTATAAATTAGCTTTAAATAATTTTGAAAAGAAACAAATTGAATATAATTTACTTAAGAATGAAATAAATGAGACAATTATTAAATTCACTGAAATATTTCATATTAAATGTGAAACAGAAAACCTTACAAATCTAGTCAATTTAATTATAAATAAAATTAAAAATGATAATATTTTATTAAAATCATTAGAAAATGAAAAAGATAATTTACAAATAAATATTAATTTAAAAGATAAACAAAATAAAGATTTAATTAAATTAATAAATGAAAAAGATTTTCAAATAAAAAATTTTCACGATGAAATTAAAAATTTACAAATTTCTTCTAAAAATAAAATTGAATATCTTCAAAATCGTATTAATACAAATGAATTAAAATTAAAAGAAACTGAAATAGAAAATAAAGAAATACAATTAAATTTTACCAATCAATATTGTGATCATTCACTAATAAATGAAAAGATACAAAATTTATCTGATGATTTATTATTACAAAAGAAAAATGAAATTCAATTACATGAAACTATTAAGGTAATTTTATACAATTGTTTTTTATTTGTTAATTATATTTATTATAACTTAAATTTCTTATTATTACATTTTAGAACAATAAATTTGAAATAGAATCTTTAAAGTTACAAATAACTTCATGGAAGGATAAATTACATACAAAAGACTTATATGAAAAAACTTTGTTACATTCCAAACAAACAATTATTGAACAATTTGAATGTATTAAAATGGAAATAAAACAAATACATAGTGAAAAAATTCAACTACAAAAATTAAATAATGAATTACGTTCTAGTTTGAATGTACTTTTAGAAACATCAAAAACGGTAATTACATTTTAATGGATAAATATTTATTAAATACAAAAACAACCATAAAATTCAAATTCTAATTTTATTATTTTTATTATTTTTAGAATAATTTCAAACGTTTAGATCTAACACGAGCTCATGATATTCTTGATAAATGTGCCAAAAGTAAATCAACATTAGAACCCCTAAAAGAATGTGTTAATTCATTGAAATTAGAAATGAAATTATTAAATTCAATGATTAGAAAAAATACACATTTACGTTGTGAAATGTCTTTAATGGATGAAATGTCTTTTATTGCTGATAATAAATTTAACGATGAAAATTAATTTACTATATATTTTTAAGTTATAAATGATGCTGTGATATATAGTACATATATGTATTATTATGGTTAAGGAATAGTAGTTTATAATATACGAATTTAATATATCTTCTTTGGAAAAAATATTTCCACTAATTAATTTATTTTTAATTTATATAATTACCAATTATACATTTATATTTAAATAAAAGTATGTGGCTGTAGAATATAATTTGTTTCATTACTTTTTGGTTTTTGACTCAAACTAAATAATTAAATTAATGCAAATGAATTTTTGACTGGTTTATTATAAAAATTATCTGTTATAACTTATAACAGACAATTTTTTCGTCTATAACTTAATGAGAAAAAATATTAGATTTATAAATTGAAATATTCAGAGGGCTATATGCATAGCCGTGTAAGTGTTTATATTGAGAATAAACCAAATGTTTATGTGTTCTCTATTCCATTAAAGAGTAACATCTAATAACTAATGACCTTTTGGAAATGTTCCCAGAAAATGACGACTTCTTTTGAATTCCACATCTACTGTTGACATTTGAATGAAGAAAAAAGACTAGAACGAAAAAAATCTAGTACTTTTTGCTTAAAGTCTTTTTTTTTCATTTTTCCATCTGTCAAAATTATAAATAATAAATAATATAAATAAAAGTGTAAATAAAATTCTAAATTAATAATAATAATTAAAGAATAATTAACAAAGTACATATTTGTGATTTATAATAGTTTTCTTAATAGATATTTCTTTGTTTGAAATTTTTTACAAATTTAATTAAATTATTCGTTTTTTTTAATATAACACACCCATTCATTATTCATTTGTTCTTTTTAAAAATTAGTCATAATTACAAGCAATATTCTAATCAACCAAATTATTATTATTAAATGAAATGAGTGAATCAGAAAGTTCATCAAGTAGTGGTAGTATTTGTTCGGATGTTGAAGAATGTTTTTTAAGATGTTGTCGAAATGGAGATGTTGATAGAGTACGAGAATTATTATCAAAACGTGATTCTGGACATTATGCATTTAGTATTAATTGTAAAGGTAAATCGAAAAGTAATCTAGGATGGACACCGCTACACTTGGCTACTTATTTTGGCCATCGTGAAGTTATGGAAATTTTACTGGACATGATTGATATTAATGGAATAAATGAAATCAATGATAATGGTGACACACCGTTGCATAAGGCAGCTTTTATAGGTCGTGAGGTAAATATTGTTATGATTTCTTTGACATTCTAAACAAATTAAATATATCTTCAGGATTTTGTTCTTTTGTTATTACAACATAATGCTGATGTAAATATTATAAATGGAGAAGGAAGGTTACCACGTGATATGACCCCTTCAAATGAAATCGGTCAAGAAATAAATAAACTTTTAAGAGCGGCAGAAGCAACCGAAAAATTAAAAAAAGAAGGTAAACTTTTAACAGCCGCAAGAGAGGGAAATATTGACTTATTAAATAATTTGGTAATTTCATTAAATTTCTTATCAACGTTTAAAAAATAAATTTTAATCCTATAATTTATAGCTAAAAGGTCATCAACCGCCTAATATTAATTGTGTAGACGTTCAAGGTAATTCGTCACTTCATTGTGCCGCTTATCGTGGAAATAAAGAAACTGCGGTGTTACTTTTACAAAATGGAATCGATACAAATATTAAAAATAATAGAGGTGGTTATATTTAATAACACTCTCAAAATGCAAATGATTGATTATTTAATTTATTTTAAAGGTCAAACAGCTTTAGATTTAGCAAGGGATTCACAAACGTTACAGGTTTTAAATGTAAAATCTGTACGTAAAGTACAAAAAACTGCAACTAGATTTGAGGGTCCACTATTGAAAAGATCTAGATTTTTGGGATGGAAACCTGTTTGGGCTGTTTTAGAACGAGGCGTATTACATTATTTTTCATCTCGTGCTGATTCAACTGTTAGCCATAATAAAAGACAAGACTATAAATATTTGGATAGTGCAAGTGTAACACCATTAACAACCGATTTAGCGTCATTTGTGTGTCATTTTAATGATGGTGCAGTTCATAGATTAAGTGTTTTAAGTAATGGTCTAAGTAATGGACAAGTTGAAAGACAAAAATGGATCAACGGATTTCAAGAGCATGCAGCTTATAGTGCCCATTATTTATGGGGTATAGATAAAAAACGATCTGATAGTGATGATGATCTAAGTTCAATTGTAAAACCACTTGGATGTATGACGGATTCTCTTTCAAACGCTACAGCAAGCTTTGAGGTGTTACAAATTAAATTAGGTGAATGTGCTACAATGGTGGAAGCTCTTCAAAAAAGTGTTGATAGTTCTGATGGTTCATCTAGCTTACCGATGACAGCTTTAATGGTAAACAATAATTCAATCGCCTATTTGGTAATTTTTAGTTTCTTATTATTTTTTTATTATTTTTTAAGCTTTCTTTCTAAAGCCTTTATCAATATAATATTTTTACAAAAAAAAACTTTTTCAAGCGCTTCCAATTAGTATCTGAAACAGCTGCCAATATGTTATCATCTCTTCAACATTGTTTAACGCTTCTTCATCAACAAGAAGATATTCGAGTGCTACAATTGAAACAAGAACAAGTAAGTAAATTTTTATTTTGTATCAAACTATTGCGTTTTTCACTTACAATAAAAAATGAATGTTTTCATTTAAATCATACAGAAAAATAATATAATAAAAAATTGAATAAATTTAGCCTTTAAAAAAGCCATATTTTGTAAGCTCTTGAAACAGGAAAGTTATAAGGTTTTCGTAGTGTAGTGGTTATCACGTGTGCTTCACACGCACAAGGTCCCCGGTTCGAACCCGGGCGGAAACATTCTTTTTTTTTTTAACTAATTTTTAGTTCAATATTTTAATTTTATTAATTAGGAAAAATGCCGTGTTCTAGAAGAAGCATTAAATGTCTTAGCTAAAGAACATCATGAATTAGAACAAACAGTTGCATCACATATATCAGAAACAGGAACAGTTCCAAGAATTTTAAATCATAAATCGCCAAGATTATATGATACTGATGATGATGAATTTTATGATGCTTTTGAAGCAGGTATTTATTATAAATTTGTCTGATAATTCAATTAATAATATTATCGTTCTTTTAGATTCTGATACAGATACATTAGCTGCAACAGATTCATTATTTAATTCACCAGAAGGATCATTACAAGAATTAAATTTAATACATTCATCAATGTTATCATTTTATTCAACTGCTGAAAGTACATACGTTAGTAAAAAAGTACGTAGAAAATCATCAGATTCAAATTCATCATCAGGGAGTAGTGATACATTAGTTGATGGTGGTTCATTATCTTCTTGCGCTACATATATATCACAGGGTGGTAATCAATATAAATGTGCAAAAACAGATATTTTAAATGAACGAAAAGTAAAAAAAACTGAGGAGGTGATTCTAGTTCAGCATAGGTAAATATTATTTTTATCCCAATTAATTTATATTATCCTCCTCAATATTAAAATCCTTCAGCAAACCCCTTTAAAAAATGGTTACTCTTAAAATGTTTACAGATATTTCAAAAACCAATTTTAACATTTTTTTTTATTATTCACCCTGTTATTACGTTTTTTTTATGACTAACAAATTGTCTGCACTCTACGAATTTGACAAATAGACAACAAAAAAAAAACCAAATTCAACCCCAAATTACTATAGTGACTAGACAATAAAACACTGCCAATTTTAGCACCCTCGACATAATTAATTTGTGATTCAATTTTGTCAACGTAAAAAAGTTTGTTGGAAAAAGGAACAAATGTAATTGTTATATTGTATATAATTAAATTGGGTAATGATTTTCTATTAATCTTAATCCAATAAAAATTATTCTATTTGTTTTATATTCATAATAAAATGCACCCCTGTACTAACACTCTTCTCAAAAAGGGGTTAAATAGATTTAAAAGAAAAATAAATAAATAGAGCGCATGCGTTGTTATGTTGGTTGCATTATTTAGAAAAAAACAAAAAGAAAATAAAATAGGGTGAAAAAAAAAACGGTGTACGAACGAACATAAAATCTCATCAATATTACGACGTTAACAATTTTTCTCCATTTAGTTTTACGTTACGAATTAATAAAGACGTAGAAAAAAAAATTTCTTCGTTGTTTTTCTGTTGTTTTTTTTTTGGTGTCTTCTAAAGTTAACAAAGAAATTAAATTAAATAAAATACGAATTATAGTACGGCTAATAAAATTTTTGTGAAAATTTTTGTGAAAATTTTTGGTTCAATTTTGGTTTTTGGATAAAAAGTGAAGAAAAAAAAAAAAAAGAAAAGATTTTTAGTTTTTGTTTTTGTAAAATCAAATTTTGGATTTATTTTTTTTTGTATTGATTTATTCTAAAGGCTTTTATCTATCTCTCTCTCTCTCTCTTACTCTCTCCTTTGTTTTTTTAAAGTTTTTGAAAATGAGAATTAAATTATTTATCATCTAAATTAATTATTATAAATTATAAAGAAGAAGAAGAAGAATAAGAAGAAAAAAAAGGATGTGTATGTGTTTAGTATTAACCATTATTACTGGTTTTATTATCATTAAAAACTTACGTCTTATTTTCTTATTTTTCCTTTAACTTTTCTCATTCTATTCTATTCTATTTTTGTCTGCCTCTTCTTCTTCATCTTTTTTCTTTCTTTCTTTTTTTTTTACTGTGAAAGAAAATCTTTAGAGAAGAATAAGAATAAAATTTCTCTGGTATCTTTTAAGTTCATCAGAGATTCATATCATCATTTTTTAATGTAATTTTTTAACATTTTGTTTTTTTTTTTTTGCCATTTTGTTAAAAAAAAATAAGAAGATATTTGTCATTTTATAACACAGGGCGTGTCCTAAAAACGTAATTCCTGGGTTGACTGAAATTTAAAACCAACAAAATAAATTTAACAAAAAAAAAAAATACGAATAATCTGTGATCATTTTTTTTTTGAATCTATTGAATATAAATTTTACATAATTTTAATAGAACTTTTTCCTAAAGAAAAAAAAAGGGAAGACAAAGACTAAGACTTATCAATCTATCAGACACGTAACACTATTAATTTTTTTGATTTTCGTGTTATAATTTCAAAATCGTTGTGATTAAATTTATTGACATTTCAATCAATATCAATTTATATTCATAGTCTTGTTTTTGATTTTTTTTTTTTGTTATTTGAGTAGTTTGATTGTAATTTATTTTTAACGCAATAAAAGAAAAGTAAATATCTAAGAGAAAAAGAAAAAGAAAAAAATTAAATAAAAAAAAAAGAGGAAGAAAATCCATTATTCTTCATTTGATGATAAATTACGCCCTCATGTATGCTACTATTTATACATTTTGATTTTGAATTGTTTCATTTTATATTTTGTTGTTGTTGTTGTTGTCTGCATGTTGTGTGTCTCTTCTTTCTTTCACTTTAAATAAATCCATAAATTTGCTTGCTTTACTTTTGTTTCATTTTTTTTTCTTTCTCACTTTTTTTTTATTAAATTTGTTTTAATAAAAATGAAAAATGTGTACTTTATTTCTGGTTTTGTTCATTAAAAGTTAAATTTTATATTTTGGAAAAAATTTTTTTTTTTATTTGGGAGAAAAAAACTACACAACAACAAAAGTTTTATCTGAAGAAAAGAAAAGAAAATTGAAAGAAAACGAAAAAAAAACGGCAGACAAGAATTTTCATTGTTGAAAATTAATTGTTTTATTTATTAATGTGCGTTTTTACTTAGGCTTTTCATTTTAATTACACAAAAAAAGCGTTTTCGTAAATAAATTTGAAAATTATAAAAGAAAGAGAAGACACACACACACACGTTAATTTTTATGTTTTAAAACATTTTTTGCAATACAAAGAAAAAAAAAAGAATTTATTAATATTAAAAGTTAAAGAAAAGAAAGTAATGATAATTGTGTCGAATGGGTTATCGATGGAAATATATTTGCCATAATATTTAATATTAAAACAAAATATTAATGTTAAAAAAATGGCAGAAAGTCTTCACGATAATGATGAAAATGAACAAACAGAACATCAATTCAGGTAATAGTTTTTTTTTTTGTTGTTTGTTAATTTTCTTGATTTTTTGTTGGTTTTATTTTTGATATAAATAAAAATTAATATTCAATAAAAAAACATAAATGGTCTGCTGATTAAATAATCGATCAATTATAATTTAATTACGTCTACGAAATGAAAAAAAAAATCAATAATGTCCCTGGATAATTTAAGTTTTTTTTTTATCCTCTTCCTAGAAATTTTATCTTTCCTTTTTTTTTTTTTTTGTTGTTTTTTTCTTATGAACGTTTTCTTTAAAAGAGAAGGAAAATATAATATTTTATGTTTTTCAACATCCTGTTGCGTATATTATTCCTTTACTTTATTTGATGATTTTTCTTATTTTTAGTTCATAAACGTATTTTGTTGAGACTGCGTAAAAACTACTAAAGAAATTGTACAAAGTCAACAAGTTCTTAAATATTTTGCTAGAAGCTATTTTAATGGGAGATTTTTGATTCCTATTTAAATATATATATTTTTTTTATTTCAGAACTTCACTTCCCGTACCTATGTTTTCACGTAATGACTTTAATATATGGTCTGTATTAAAAAATTGTATCGGAAAAGAATTAAGTAAAATAACAATGCCAGTTATATTTAATGAGCCGCTTAGTTTTTTACAACGTATGACAGAATATATGGAATATGCAAAATTATTAAGAGTTGCTGCTGAACAAGATGATCCAATTGAACGTATGAAATATGTTGCTGGTTAGTATATATTATTTATTCTTAAATAAGAAACAAAAATTAAATATATATGAATGTATTTTTTTTCTTATAGGATTTGCTGTTTCCGCTTTAGCTTCCAATTGGGAACGTCTTGGTAAACCATTTAATCCATTACTTGGTGAAACCTATGAATTACAACGTCCTGAATTTCGCATTGTTTGTGAACAGGTAATTTTAATTCCCTTTAGGCATTTACCACTAACTGATAAATTTTTATGTATTCAATTTTATAGTTTTACCCTTTTTTTATGTTTTTTTTTCTAACTAAACAAACATTAAAAATAATATTTGTGTTTACCCATATTTATTTTTTTTATTAATATATAATATTTTTATAGGTTTCACATCATCCTCCAGTATCTGCTTTTCATGCAGACTCACCACATTTTGTATTTCATGGTTCTATTCATCCAAAATTAAAGTTTTGGGGTAAAAGTGTTGAGATACAACCAAAAGGTGTGGTCACAGTTGAGTTACCAAGGTAAATTGAATTACTCAATATGAAAGAGGTTTATTTTTCTTTTTTTTGTAATTTAGTTTCTCTTCTTTTTTCATTTTGGAGAAAAAAAAAAGGTTAAAAGGCTTTACTGAATAGGAAATGATTTTCCCTTTTTTTTTTTTTATTATTCTAGATGGGGTGAGGCATATACTTGGACAAATGTTAATTGTTGTGTACACAACATTATTGTTGGTAAACTTTGGATGGAGCAATATGGAACGATGGAAGTTGTCAATCAAAAAACAGGATTACGTGCAGTTTTAACATTTAAACCAGCGGGTTGGGCTTCCAAAGATTTGCATCGTGTTGAAGGATTTATTTTGGATAAAAAGTAAGAAATATTTTAAGTTTTTCATTGGAAATTCTTTTTTGTTGAAACTTACGGATTCATTTATATTAAATTTTTCTAATTCAAATTAAGAAGAAAAAACTTCAACATTATTAAAGTTACGTAACAATATTTCTTTGTATTTGTTTTCTTTTAAGTAAGAAAAAATTATTCTTTCTCTATGGAAAATGGACAGAATTTATCAGATGTACAGAAATTTCCTCATATGACGATTATATGAAAGAGAATGCACACAAATTCCGTCGACATGAAGAAAGAAGTAAATCACCGAATGAATCTCCAGCTCATACACCTAGAAAAGTTTTATCAAAATTAAATAGTCTAAAAATGAGCTCTTTTAAAAGCCTTTCAATGCAAGAAGTAAAAATTTACATAATAAAAAATTGTAAGATCTTATTAATTGCATTTATTTTCAGCCTGATGAAATTCCAGAACCACCGGATGGTGAATTACCAAAATGTGATTCCACATATTCAATTGATATACCGAATTCATTGACTTTATGGGAAGCAGATCCAAGACCTGCAAATACGGCTGAAGTAACTTTTATAAACTTTCTAATAAATTCTTATCCATTTATTAAATATATCTTTTTTAGTATTATCAGTTTACCTTATTTGCAATGACTTTGAATGAGATGGAAACAGGAATGGTATTACCAAAAACACTTTGTCCAACTGATTCACGCTTAAGACCAGACATACGTAAATTAGAGTCTGGTGATATTGATGGTGCTGCTGCTGAAAAGACACGTTTAGAAGAGAAACAGCGTGATGCTAAAAAAGTTCGAAAAGGAAAGAAAGGTGAAGAGTGGGCAGCAAGGTACATTAATTACATTTAATTTAATTTTATTTTAAATTGAATTAATTTTTGTTCCAGATGGTTTGCACAGGGGACAAATCCGTATACAAAACATGATGATTGGTTATATAGTGGCGGCTATTGGGACAGAAATTACAGCCATTTAGCAAATATAAATATTTTTTAAAAATTCGTTTATATTTAGAAAATCCGTTGCCATTTACTGTTTTGATTTTTCCTTCTTTATAAATTTTAAATATAAGACTTTGTGTCTCCCTTCAATGTGATAATTACTTAACTAAATGTTTATTTTAAAACTTTATCTATTATTATATTTATTTATATTTACTTAAAAAAAAAAATCGTATTATTTTTCGCTCTAATAATTCGAATCGATCATCATTTATAATCAATATATTTTATATTAATGTAATTTGTGTTGATAAAAAAAAGGCAAAAAATATATATTTAAAGTGACGGATGATTATGAATGTGAAATTAATTGGAAATATATTTAAGAAATGCGGTCACTTGCTATAATTTATATTGATATTATTTATTATACTTTAATCAGTATTTAAAAACGAGGAAGAAGAAATTATTATATATTGAAAATTAGAAAATAAAAAAAAAAAAAGAAGAACAAAAAATGAAAATTCCAAAGAATAAAAAAAAAAAAACTTTATTTATTGAAAATTATTTTTATTGATTGTAGTTTTTAAAGTTAAATTTAAAAAAAAATTAATTTTTAATCTAAATAAGAAAACAAACAAAAAAAGAAAAAATATAATATAATAAAAAATAAAAACTCTTTATGAATGAATTTACATAAATTTTTGACACGTCTATTTCTTTATTATAGCAAACAAAAATTTTCTATAAATACAAAATTCAATTAACAAAAAAAAACATAACTATTTCTATATACATTCCCTCCTTCCCCACATTTATTAAATATAAATTAAATTTTCAATTATTTATACTTAAGCTAAATATTTAATTATGCTTGGCAGATTCTGATTTAGTCTTTAGTTTTTTTGTTTCTTAAAATTTATGTGATCGTGCCAAGTAGAAAGCCAGTTAAAAAGGAAAGAGAAAAGAAAACAAATGATTCTTGAATGATCTGATTTAAATGAAGATAAAATCAATATTAAAACATTTCTTTTTTAGTTAAAAACAATTTTACATAATTATTATTATTATTATTATTATTATTATTATTATTATTATTATTATGCCAAATATAAACAAAATAAGTAAATTTATATTTGTTATTTTGTTTTTTTCCGTTTTGTTTTTTAGTTGCTATTTGCACATAAGAAGACACGTTTGGACAATATTATATTATATAAACAAAAAAAAAAAAATTATAAATAAATTAGAAGAAAAAAAAAAAGGAAAAGAAAAATCAATGTTTGTTGATCATAGAAATTGTAATTTAATTAAATCTATAAATAATAATTAATAAATGTGTATATAGAGACAAAGGAAAAGAACAACAACAAAAATATATAAATAACATTAAAATATATTTGTTATTAAAATGGAGAAAAAAAATAATAAATAAAATGACCATACAACGCATTAATTATTAGTACTTAAAGCTTTCAAAGCTTTAGAAAATTGTTCAATTAAAAAATTTATTAAAATAGTAAAATAAAATATAAAGAAAATATATTACATATTATTATTATTAAATGATTAAAAGCTAAAAACAAAAAGTAAAAAAAAAAAAAACAAAAAGGAATCAAAGAAAGAATATATTTTTCATTTGGAAAAGAATAAAATCAATGTGCTTGAAAAAGAAGGGAAAATGTAATAAATGCCCATTGAATAAAAAGCTATAATCATATACATTAACATAAATAATAAACAAATTAGAAAGAATATAGTAGATACTTACATATATCATTGTTATCGTTATTTGATTACATCAGAAATTGAACAAACAACTATAAAAGTATATATAAAAAGAACACTCAATTTGTTGTGATGTTTATCTAATTCTAAAGCAATTAGGTGGTATTTTTTCTTTTGTTGAACCAATTTGGATTTACTTTTTATGTAGTTTGGGAGAAAATATTCAAATAACGGACAAAAAAAAAAAGTAAAAACAAAAGAATCCATTAAATAATTTTCGTTGTTGCTATTTTTTAGAGACGATTTTATTTTATAATTAAAGATTGTTTATGTAAATTTGTTTAGAGAATAAAGAAATTATATAAATGTATATAGCGAAATATATAAATGTTTTTTTTTATTCATTTTTAAGATAATTTATATATTTTTTAATTTAACATTTTTAGGTATTATTTTCATAACGAATCTTATTTAAATCTATGGTGCCTGTATTTTTTCGCTCAAAAACATATTCGCTAACATTGTAACTGTCCGAAATTTATTCAATTTCAGTTCAGTGGAAGTTCAATTATGAGAACTGTCTAAAAGATTGAGGTTATGTGATTGTGAAAATAAAAAAAGTGTTTGTTTGACAAAAAATTTAAATGAAATAAATAAATGTGTCAATCAAAATAGCAAAAAAATGAAGGTTTGTAATCTTATTACAAGTGTTTTCTACAAATAATATATTAAATATGAGTTAAAATGATTAAAATACAACAAATACAGTCTGTTTTGTGTAGAATTTGTGAAATTATTACCTAAATTTGACAGATGGTTTTTTTTGTATATTTTCCTTATTTCATTTTTATATAAAATTATAGCCGCTAGTTACATTCCAATAATAAATAAACATTACAGAAAATAAATGATCAAAAGCTTCAGGCTTTTACAATCGGTGCGATGGGCAAACGCGCTTTATCTCGACGAGAACAAGATGAATTAAGAAAAAAAGAGGAGGAGGAAGCTGCTGCAAATGTAATTCTTTTTTCATAAACTAATTATGTATAATTTTATAAAAAAAAAAATTGTTTGTAGGCGTTTAAAGAATTTGTTGAAACATTTCAAGAAGTTCCATCAAACATATCCAAAGTTTGGGTGAAAGCAGGAACATATGATGCCGGTTCCAGAAGTATAATTTTACTAAAAAAAATTTTAGATTAAAATTTCTTTATTACAAGTTTTGTTAATTTTTAGGGGAAGATAGTCGAGAAAAAGGTAAATTATACAAACCTACCTCAAAAATAGAAGAAAAAACAACAGCAGAAAAAGCACATGAATATGCAAAATTCTTAGCTGGAGATGGTAAAAAAGATAATTATGCATTGAAAAAGAAAACAAATGAAAAGAAAAAAAGTAATTTAGAATTATTTAAGGAGGAATTACGACAGTAAGTTTTTATATTTTTAAATGTTAAAAGAGCGAATCATAAAAGAGAAAATTTTCAGAATTCAAGAGGAACGAGAGGAAAGGCACAAATATAAAAATATAGCAAGAACTATGATACCCGTTCCTGAGCCAGATCCAATATTTAAAGATGCTGAAATAGGATCATTTGATAATGGAGATCCAAACACTACAAATTTGTATTTAGGGAATTTAAGTCCAAAAGTAAAATTTGGTTAATTAATAAATACTGACATTTTTGACATGAATTGAATTTAGATTTCAGAACAACAGTTAATGGAATTATTTGGACGTTATGGTCCACTTGCTAGTATAAAAATTATGTGGCCTCGTTCCGAAGAAGAAAAATCAAGAGGACGTAATTGTGGTTTTGTAGCATATATGAGTCGTAAAGATGCTGAACGTGCATTAAAAGCATTAAATGGGAAAGATGTAATGGGTTATGAAATGAAGTTGGGTTGGGGTAAATCAGTACCGATAATGACTCATCCAATTTATATTCCACCGATTCTTATTGAATATGCAATGCCACCACCACCATCAGGATTACCTTTTAATGCACAACCTCCATTAAATGAAATAAATGTAACTAGAAACACGTGAAGAGAATTGTACGTTGAAAATTTAATAAAATTTTATTTTAATTTCAGATTCCAAAATTACATTCAAATGAATACATGACAGAGCCAGATGTTAAAGATGAAATAGACAGAGTAATATTTTGTTTTTCTTTATTAAATTCAATGTTTAAAAATTATTAATCATAAATTTAATTATTACAGATTTTATTTAAATCTATAATAAAAGTGGTAATACCAACAGAAAGACCACTACTAGCATTAATCCATCGAATGATTGAATTTGTTATACGTGAAGGTCCAATGTTTGAAGCAATGATAATGAATCGTGAAATTGATAATCAAATGTTCAGGTACCCACAAATATAATAATAGTTAGAATTTAGAAAGTTTGTGATTTTTTTTTGTTTATAATTTATTGTCGTCCCGAGTTCGACTGTGTTCACACAATATACAATCAGACGAATATATATATTAACTTTTGATTAAAACAAAAAACAATCAAAGAAACCCTTCAAATAAAATCTGTTATTATTATTTTAATAAAATACAAAATTACAAAATTCAGAAAAAAAAGTTTAAATGGAAAAATTTTTTTATTGAAAAATATTTCATTAAAAATTTTAATTTGATAAAAAAAATCTTAAAAAAAAAATGTTAAATTTTTCTAATGAAAATTGATTAATTACAGATTTTTATTTGAAAACGAAAGTCCAGCACATATTTATTATAGATGGAAATTGTTCTCTTTACTACAGGGTGACAGTCCTTCCGAATGGAGGCAAAATGAATTTAGAATGTTTGAAGGTACAATAAATTATTTAATTTTATTTATTTTCTATAATTTAATTATAAATTTTTATTTAATTTTAGGTGGATCAATATGGAAGCCTCCGCCAGTTAGTTTTTATACACAGGGTATGCCAGAAGAACTACTAGCAGAGGATGACTTGGGTGAACCAAATAAAGGAGCACTTTCAACAGCGTTAATAAAATTCATTTAATTTATGAATATTTCATTAAAATAACGAATTTTTCTTTAAATTTTTTATTTATAGTCAACGTGATCGTTTAGAAGATTTGATACGTCATTTAACGCCAGAACGTTCTAAAATTGGTGATACAATGATATTTTGTATTGAACATGCAGAAGCAGCTGATGAAATATGTGAATGTATTGCTGAATCTGTATCAAATCCTGATACATTAGTGCATAAAAAAATTGCTCGTTTATATTTAGTATCTGATATACTACATAATTGCGGTGTGAAAGTTTCGAATGCTAGTTTTTTTAGGAAATCGTATGAATTTTTCATTTTACGTTTAGAATGAATTTTTAAAATTCAATTTTGCTTTTCTTTTTTAGGATGGAAAAGAATTTATTGGCATTATTTCGTGGATTACATGTCAGCTTTAAAAATTTAGAAAGTCGTTTAAAAGCAGAAGGTTTTAAAGTACGTGTGCTGCGAGTATTTAGAGCTTGGGAAGAATGGGCTGTTTATCCAAGAGAATTTTTAAGTAAATTACAAAATACATTTTTGGGTTTACCAATTGTAAGTTTTATTTATTATATTTTTGATTTAATTATTTAATTAATTAATTTGCCAATTAATTTAGGTTGAGCAAATAGAACATGATATTGACGGTGCTCCATTATCTGGTGATGAAAAAGAAGATGAAGATTTAGATGGAATTCCACTTGATGGTGCTGCATTATTGAAAGGCGCACTGTTACGTGGAATACCAGATGCAAAACCACCAACACGTGAAACACCAATTCGATGTCAAGAAAATAGTGGAGAAATGAGTGATCCTGATGATGATATTGATGGAATTCCATGTTTGTTTTTCATTTAAATTTATATTTTAAAATTGTTTCATATTCTTTTTCATTTTTAGTGGATGAAGATATTGACGGAATACCATTTGAAAAGTTAGCGGGTAAAGGTGGAGCATTTATACCTTCTAAATGGGAAACAGTTGATCCGGAACAGGTAAATAGATTTATCTTTAAAAATTTCGAACGATTTTAAAAATAATTAATAATTTACAGATTGAAGCTCAAGCAATAACAACTAGTAAATGGGATACACTAGAACCAGTTGCACCGGAACCACCACAAATCTCAAGGGATACAGATGATAGTAATGATTATGATAGTATTGAAAACAGTCGTGATATTGATGAAGAAAAACGGAATCGTTTACGTGAGATTGAATTGAAAACAATTCAATATCAAGATGAAATTGAATCAGGTAAAAGAAGTCTTAAATCAGGATGGACATTATCACAACAAATTGAACATTATAGAAGGAAATTATTAAAGAAGGTAAGATTGGGTGAAACGTAACTTTAAACTGTAATTATAATTTTGTTTTATTTTGTTTATTCAAGTCGGATAAAGATCGAATTGGCCATACAGACAATTCAGATTCTGCAACAGAAAGATATTCAGTACCAACAAATAGAAAAGATGTGATCAGGAGGAGTGCAAGTCCAGTAGAGCCGTGAGTATAAAATTTTTTTAAGACAAAGTCTAGATTACATGTTTCTTTGTAATTAATCATTTAAATATGATAGAATCCGAAAGTCAAAAAAATCTAAAAGATCTCCATCACCACAATATACACGGGCTAGGTAATTAAATTATATAAAATTAAATCAAGTTCAGTATTTTCTGTTACTTTTACAATTTAACATAATTTTTCAGTCCAACCCGTACATCAAAGTCTTCGCGAAAATCACGGTCACCCTATAATAGACGAGTGAGAGAATCTGTGTCACCGTCTCCGAGGAGTAACAAGTAATTAAAACAATATTTATCTAAATTTACCATGAAAAAAAACACTCATTAAAAATAATTTTAGATTGAAAAGAGTCAGATCAAGATCTAAAAGTTTATCAGAATCACCTAAACGTTATGCACGTGATAAATCTATGTCTCCAAATCGTACAAATCGTTATGATCAAAGTCCAAAAAAATATCGTTCACCATCACCATCACCCAGATCATCACGTTATATTTCACCATCAAAAAATTCATCACGTCGTTCACCAGCAAAAAGTAATTCACGACAAACAAGGGAAACATCACCGGTACGATATGGCAAATTATCACCAGTGAGACATAGATCAGACAAACATAAACATAAACATAAATATTAAATTTATAATTTAATGATAATTATAAATATAATTATGTAAAATTAAGGAAAACACACAAATTTTTTTTTATTTTGATTTTTTTTTTTATTAGAAAATTGGAAAAATAGTGCGAAGAAAAAAATATTCTAATTTAAATCTTTTTATTAATAAAAAAAAATTCTTTTTTTTTTGTTTAATTTTTTAATAAAAAAATATATTATTAATTATAATAATCTCTTAAATAGAAATAAATTTTAAATAAAAAAATTCACGAATAATTCTTTAGGTACATATTTTATTTTCAATTTTGTGTCTTGTTTTTTTATTTTCTTTCTTTCTTTCTTTTTTTTTTTTGTGTCTCCATAAAGAAAAGATTTCATTTAACAAAAATCTTTTGTTTCAATGAATTCCGTTTTTTATGAAACAAAAAAGAAAAAGAAGGAAAATAACAAAAAAAAGGAAGCTATTCACCTAAATTCTTATTGGTTTATTTTCTAAAAAAAAAAAAAAATACAAACCTTTTATTATTCTCGTCAAATCAAATCCAATTTCTGTTTATTTTTATTATCCCATTTTACAGGAAAAAAATTACTTTGTCAAATTAGAGGAATAATCTTGGAGATGTTTACTTTGTTTGAGTTCAAATTTTAAAATCAATTTTCCCTCTTGTTTTGATTAGAAATTTTTTACATAAATTTTAAAAAGTTGTACAAAGATGTGTAAAAACTTTCTCTTAAGTTTAAGAAAAGCATTTTTCTTATTGATTACATAAAAGAGAATTAAAATGAGAATTCATTCGTCATTTTCATTTGAACGAATCAGATCCAATTTTTTTTAAAAAAAAAAACATTTTTAGATTTTATCAACAAATGTCGCATCATTTAATTTATTGTAACAATTGATAGAACATTTTTTGTAAAATTGATGGATGTAGAGTAAATTATGATAACAAAAAAAAAAAAAAACACAATAAAGAAAACACAATTTAAATCTTTTCTTATCAACTTTTTTTTTTTTTTTATAATAATATTTATTTATTTTTCTATTTTCACACAATAAAATTTACAACAAAATTATTATCATTGCACATTAAAATTTGACTTTTTTTCTTTTCTTTTGTTTTAATCAAATTTATTAATAAATTTTGACAATCATAATAATTTTACGTTTAAAAAATAAAAAACAAATAATTAACGTCAAATTTTGGTGTCGTATTTTTTTTTTTTTCCTCTTTCTTTAAATATAAATTTTTTTCATTTCTTAGAAGATTCTAAACAAATACAAATAAATGTCTTCTGTATTTAAATCAGTTGAATATTCTTTTCTACATTTTTATCTTTCATTTTGTTGTTGTTGTTGTTGTTGTCAAAAAAGAAAATGTTTGATTCAACTTTCGTGAAGAGTGAGAAGAAAAACAGTAAAAATTTTATTAACGTAATTTTTTAATAAGAAGAAAAAAAACAAGATTTTCTCTTTTTTTTTATTGTTTCTATCTAAGATTTTTTTCTCTTTTTTAACTAAAAAAAAAAAATGTTTTAAGTATCTAAAGTACCTACAATTACAAAAAAAGAAGTAAAAAAAAAAAAATAAATAAATACAAAAACTGGGTAGGGGGAAGAAGTGCAATTTCATCGAATAAGCGTGTTTTTTTTTTCTCTTTTTGATTAGGATAAATAGGTATAATAATAATAATTTTTCAAATCACTGCAAACTGCCCGTCGAAACATTGATATTAAATAAATAAAATAGATAATAAATGCATTTAAAGCATCGATAAAAATTATTTCCTTCGCAAAAAAAACCAAAACAAATCTAAAATTTTAAAAATTCGTAACCAATTTGATTGGTTTAAATTTGTTCGGAATTCTAATATTCAATTGTCAATTGTCAATTATTTTTTTTTTTAATTCCAAAATGGCCGTTATATTGACGCGTTTATTATGTTCAATTGTTTTTTTTTTGTTTTCGTTGTGGTATCGAGATTAAAATATTCTATTTAAAATAATAATTAAGTGAATTAAAATTCCCAATGTAAAAGCTTTACTAAAAAAAAAAAAAATGTAACAGCCACGAAATTATAGGATATATCGATGCTCTAAATAAAAGAAAATAATTTAAATTTACTGTTTTTCAAGCAAAACGATAAGCTTTTTAAAATAACTTTTTTGAAATTGCACGAAAAAGCTTTTTAACATAAGTGATAAAATTGTTTATTTTTTCTTTTCGTTTAAAATGTAAATTATTTGGTGACATCAACTTTTCCTGTAGTTACTTTTTTCACTTCTTTTTTTCTTGGAGGAGGAACAGGATTACTGGAATCTACAGCCTTGGTGGCTGCACTATCAACTGGAGAAGTCACAGAACCATTACTAGAGGCTGGAACAGTTGGAAGAACTTTTTTTTTACGTGCTACTACTTCTGCTGCTGGAGGAGTTGCTGGAATTTCTGTACTAGCCTTCAAACCTTTTGGATCAGTTATTGCTGATGCTGGTGGTGAAGTGGGTGGTGTTGCACCAGTTATTGTTGGTGTTTTTGGAGTCCTCTTAGTTTTTACAGTTGGAGAATCTAAAGCGGCTCCAACTTTTCCAGCCGGAATTGTAACTTTTGGTTTTACTTTAGTCAAAGTTTTAGTTTTAACGGGAGCTGCCTCTTCCTCGTCAGTTTCTTCATATTCTTCAATCACTTCTTCTTCTTCTGAGTCATAGAATGTAGCTGTCGTAATTTTAGTAGTTCCATCAGTATTAACTGTGGTGGTAACCTCTTGACGTCCTGTTGGAGTTTTCGTAGTAACCATTGATACTTTTGGTTCTCCTAATGGCTTTTTAGCACCTGCTGCTGTTGTAGTTGTAGTGGTTGTAGTGCTTTTATCTTGTTTGTCTTTAGCTGTTAAAGCGGATGTTTTTTTAACACTTTCAGCTGTAGCTTTAGCTTCTGCGACCTTTGTTGTTCCTGTAATACTTGTAGTTTTGGAAGTTTTATCTTGTAATTCTTTTCCAGTTAATACAGTGGTTTTCTTTTCTTCTGTTGCGGTGGCAACTGCAGCTTTAGCTTCTGTTATTTTTGTAGTCTCCGTAGTTTTCGTTTTTGTTGTTGTACTTGTGGTTTTAGTTTTACTTTCAATACCGGCGGCAAGTGTTGTTGTTTTCTTTGTATCTTCTGTTTTCTTTTGTGCTTCTAATTCTTTTGTAGTCGCTACTACACCAGTTTTTTCAGTAGTTGTTTTTGCTGTTTTTGTATCTTTAACTGCTTTTACGTCAGAGGTGCTTTTGACTGCCTTTTTATCAGTTGTTTTTATTGCTTTTTTATCAGTTGTTTTCTTAACAGTTTTAACAGGAGTTGATTCCTCATCAGTCTCTTCATATTCTTCAATTATTTCTTCTTCTTCTGAATCATAGAATGTTGCTGTTGTAATTTTTGTAGTTCCATCAGGATTAACAGTTGTAGTTACCTCTTGACGACCAGTTGGAGTTTTAGTTGTTACCATTGAAACTTTTGGTTCTGCTGGTGCGCCTGGTTTAGCAACTGTTGTTGTTGTAGTAGTTTTCTTATCTAGCGTATCTTTTCCGGTATTTGTGATTTTCTTAACATCAGTAGCTTTACCTTCTGTAACTTTGGTGGTATCTGTTATTTTAGTTTTAGAAATTTTATCTTCTTTACCAGTAATTGTATTTTTCTTTACACTTTCAGCAGTTGTAACGGCAATAGCTGCTTTATCTTCTTTAACTTTGGTTGTTTCAGTTGTTTTTGTTAGTTTAGAAGTTTTATCATCTTTACCAACAATTGTATTTTTTTTTACATTTTCAGCTGTTGTTGTTGCAATTCCTGATTTACCTTCTACGGTTTTAGTAGTTTCTGTTGTTTCAGTTGTTGTTGTTGTTTTACTAGAAACTTTTGTTTGACTAGCAATACCAGCAGCGGTTGTTGTAATTTTTGTTGTTTCTTCAACATTTGTACTTGGTACTACTTTTGTTAATTTGTCATTAACTTTTGTTGTAGCGATTACACCAGTTTTTTCAGTTGGTTTGTTATCTTGATTTTTAACATTTGTAATGGCCTTTTGATCAGTTGTTGTTTTGAGGGTTTTTTGGTCAGTTGTTTTCATTTCTTTTTGATCAGTTGTTGTTTTAACTGTTTTTTGATCAGTTGTTTTAGTATCTTTTTGATCAGTTGTTGTTTTTATTGCTTTTTTATCAGTAGTTTTTAATGCTTTTTGATCAGTGGTTTTTGTGGTTGTAACTGTTTTGGTTGGACTGGTTGTATGTTCAGTTTCTTCTGTTTCTTCGATTTCTTCTTCCTCTTCAGAGTCATAGAATGTTTGTGTTTGAACTTTTTTAGTTCCATCTGGGTTAACAGTGGTAGTAACTTCTTGACGTCCGGTTGGAGTTTTATAAATAACAACAGTAACATTTCCAGTTGTTTTCGTGGAAATTATTGTATTTTTATCGTGAGTTTCACTAACAGTTGCAACAACTGTATTTGTATTTTTCTTAACTTTATCAGTTGTTGCTTTTACATCTTTGACTTTTGTTTCAGTTGTTTTAACTTCTTTTTGATCAGTTGTTGTTTTTATTGCTTTTTGATCAGTTGTTTTAACTGCTTTTTGATCAGTAGTTGTTTTAACTGTTGTTAATGGTTTTGTTGTTATTTTTTCAGTTGTTTCTTGGACTTCTACAGCATCATAGAATGTTGCTGTATGAACTTTTTTAGTTCCATCAGGATTAACAGTTGTAGTAACTTCTTCACGTCCTGTCGGAGTTTTATATACAACAACAGTAACATTTCCAGTTGTTTTTGTTGAGATTATTGTGCTTTTATCACGTGTTTCACTAACAGTTGTAACTGTATTTGTGTTCTTAGTATTCTCAGTTGCTTTGACATCTTTGACGTTTGCTGTTGTTGTAACTTTAGTTGTTTCAGTTGCTGTAACATCTTTAACGTTTGCTGTTGTTAAAACTTTAGTTGTTTCAGTTGCTTTTTGATCTGTTGTTTTAACAGCTTTTTGATCAGTTGTGGTCTTAACTGTTGTTGTTGGATTTGTTACGTGTTCTGTAGTAGTTTCAGTTTCTTCAATTTCTACAGCATCATAGAATGTTGCTGTATGAACTTTTTTAGTTCCATCAGGATTAACAGTTGTTGTAACTTCTTCACGCCCTGTTGGAGTTTTATATACAACAACAGTAACATTTCCAGTTGTCTTCGTTGAGATTATGGTACTTTCATCACGTGTTTCACTGACGGTTGTAACTGTATTCGTGTTCTTAGTATTCTCAATTGCTTTGACATCTTTAACATTGGCTATTTCTGTTGTGTTAACTTTAGATGTTTCAGTTGCTTTTTCATCAGTTGTTTTAACCGCTTTTTGATCAGTTGTGGTCTTAACTGTTGTTGTTGGATTTGTTACGTGTTCTGTAGTAATTTCAGTTTCTTCAATTTCTACAGCATCATAGAATGTTGCTGTATGAACTTTTTTAGTTCCATCAGGATTAACAGTTGTTGTAACTTCTTCACGCCCTGTTGGAGTTTTATATACAACAACAGTAACATTTCCAGTTGTCTTCGTTGAGATTATTGTACTTTCATCACGTGTTTCACTGACGGTTGTAACTGTATTCGTGTTCTTAGTATTCTCAGTTGCTTTGACATCTTTAACATTGGCTGTTTCTGTTGTTGTAACTTTAGATGTTTCAGTTGCTTTTTCATCAGTTGTTTTAATCGCTTTTTGATCAGTTGTGGTCTTAACTGTTGTTGTTGGATTTGTTACGTGTTCTGTAGTAATTTCAGTTTCTTCAATTTCTACAGCATCATAGAATGTTGCTGTATGAACTTTTTTAGTTCCATCAGGATTAACAGTTGTTGTAACTTCTTCACGCCCTGTTGGAGTTTTATATACAACAACAGTAACATTTCCAGTTGTCTTCGTTGAGATTATTGTACTTTCATCACGTGTTTCACTGATGGTTGTAACTGTATTCGTGTTCTTAGTATTCTCAGTTGCTTTGACATCTTTAACATTTGCGGTTTCTGTGGTTGTAATTGTAGTTGTTTCAGTTGCTGTTTCGTCAGTTGTTTTAACTGCAGTCTGATCAGTTGTAATTGCTTTTTGATCAGTTGTGGTCTTAACGGTTGCTGTTGGATTTGTTACGTGTTCTTTAGTAATTTCAGTCTCTTCGATTTCTACAGCATCGTAGAATGTTGCTGTATGAACCTTTTTAGTTTCATCAGGATTAACGGTTGTAGTAACTTCCTCACGTCCTGTTGGTGTTTTGTAAACAACAACAGTAACATTTCCAGTTGTCTTCGTTGACATTATTGTACTTTCATCACGTGTTTCACTTACAGTTGTAACGGTATTTGTATTTTTAACATTCTCCGTAGTGATTGCAGTTACATCTTGCACATTTGTTGTTTGTGTTGATGTAAGTTCTTTTGTTTCGGTTGCTGTATTATCAGTTGTTTTAATTGATGTTGTAGGATTTGATACATGCTCTGTCGTTACTTCAGTATCTTCAATTTCTACGGAATCGTAGAAGGTTGCTGTATGAACCTTTTTAGTTCCATCAGGATTAACAGTTGTAGTAACTTCCTCACGTCCTGTTGGTGTTTTGTAAACAACAACAGTAACATTTCCAGTTGTCTTCGTTGAGATTATTGTACTTTCATCACGTGTTTCAGTTACAGTTGCAACTGTATTTGTATTTTTAACATTTTCAATTGCTTTTACATCTTCAACGTTTGCTGTTTCGGTTGTAGTAACTGTTGTTGTTTCAGTTGTTTGTTTATCAGTCATAGCACTTGCCAACGCTGAAAATTGTTTTTTCTCAACAGATTCTTCAGTTCTTGTTATTGTAGTTTTACCTTCTTGAATAACTGTTTGAGTTTCTTCATATTCTTCTTCGGTTTCTTCACCACGAATTACAACAGGATTAAAGAAGGTTTTTGTTTGCACTTTATTACGTCCATCAGGTGTCACAGTTGCTATTATTTGCTCATAACCATTTGATGTTTTTCTAGTAATTGTTGTGGTATTTGTTTCAGCATCAAATTCAACTTGATCATTTGGTTGTGGTGCCAAAATCTCTTTCATAGGAATTTTAGGTTTAGGTGTAACAGGATTTGCAACAGTTTCTGGAATAGCTACAATAGGTTTAGGATTTTCAGGATTTGTTGGATTACCAGGATTACTTGGATTAGCTGGTTTTACAGTAACACTACCAGGTATAGTTGTTGTTGTTGTTGTGACTGTTGTAGTAACAGGCCCAAGAATTTCAATTGTTTCATAATCTTCAATTTCAATTTCTCTTTCGGGAAATGTTAAAATTCTTTTTTGAATTGTACGACCATCATCAGTAACGGTTGTTATAATTTCTTCAGTTGCAGTACCAGGACTGGATAAAGCTCTTAGTAATTCATGTGGACTACACAATGCAATTACATTTCGTTTTTTTCTCTCCTCATCCTTCCCATCAAATGTTGTATCATCTAATAGCACTATAAAACACGTGTAACAAGAATTTTTCTTTTTTTTTTCTTTTTCTTTCAAAGAAGAAAACAAAAATAATGAAAAAAACTTTTATATTTTTATTTTTTTTCCACAAGCAATTAAATAAAGTAAAAGTAAAAATAATCACAACATAAAAAAAAATCATAATCAAAAAAAAAAAAAATACAATAGAGCAACAGAAAAAAACACAAAATTTAATTATTTGTTATTGGATAAGAAGAATAAACAGAAAAAAAAAGAAATATTAAAACAGAAAAAAAATTGGTATAAAAAAATTAAAATAATTAAAATTAAAAATGGCGTTTTTTTTTTTCTATTTAATTATTTTTTTTTTTTTTTTAGTTTATATTTTTCTCAGATTAGTTTCCGTTTTTTTTTTTTTTTTTGTTTTTTTTTTTTTTTTATTTAGATGCGTATTTTTTTAGGCCTAATTTTCTTTTGGTGGGGGTCTTTTTTTTTTTTTAAACCAACCAAAAAAAAAAAAAAAATAATACGATTTTTTTTTATAATCAACTTTTTATTATTAGATTAGTGTTGCTTGTTTTTTGTTTTGTTTTGTTTTGTTTTTTTATTTCTTGCAGTTACTTTTCGGCTGGTTCTTTTCGGTTCACACAATTAACGACTATTTTTTAGTTGGCTTTTTCTTTTTCCTTTGAGCTGCGATTGAAAAAAAAAAAAAAGAAAAAAAGGAGCAGAAAAAGAAAAACAAAATTAGAATTAGTATTTTTTTTAGTCTATTTTTCTTTCTTTCTTGTTTTATTTGTCGTGCAAAAAAAAAAAAAAAGGCAACAACAATTACAACAAAAAAATTATTAAAATTAAATTTTTTTTTTTTTTCTTTCGATTTTTAATTAAAACCAAAAATAATGTTAGAAGGAAAAATAAAGTGATTTTTAATACTTAGAGTAAAAAAAGAGAGAGAAAACTTTAAGAAGTTTCAGTAAACAAAATTTAGCACAAAGAAAAAAAATATATATATTTTTATCACAGAAGTGAGACAGATGAAAATACATTTGTCTCATTTACTCTCATTCACAAGATTTATTATAAACTGAATAAGAAAATATATTTTTCTCTTCCTTAAAACTTCTTTTACTCTAAGTATAATTTTGATGAAAGATTACCAAGTCTCAAATAAATAATTATTAAGATGATAATGCAATTAAGTATGTGTATGTGTTTGTGTGTGTGTGTGCATGAATAATTTTAATTAATTTTATTTTTTTTTTATTTGTTTATTAAAAACCAAACAATGAATTTGGGTGGTGGGGGAGAGAACAATAATTTCAAAAGACACAACAAAAAAAAAAGAGAGAGAGAATAAAAATATCGATCGAATGAGTGTCGTGGTGTTTCATCTGTTGGTCAATATAAAACAACAACAAATCTTTTTTTTTTTTCTTAGAGGACCAAAAGAATGAAACAAACGTCAACTACTCGATCGTACACTTACTTGTTATGTACGTTTTTTTTTTTTTTTTATGAACATGAGAAAATGGATGGTGTGTAGGTGGTAAAACAGAACACGTACAGGATTGCATTACCATCACAAAAGAACAAAACAGTAAATAAAAAATTATCACGAAAATTATTCAATTTAATTTTTCTAACTCAAAAGAAAAATAAAATTCAAAAAAATTTAAATTTCTGTTTTAATTTTTATGTGTAAAAAGAGAGAGAGAGAGAGAAAGAGAGAGAGGGATGATTTGTAATTATTTTTAAATTAATTTGTATTTAAATGAGACCGGATGATTCTTTCACTTTTCATAAAAAAAAAGCTTTGTTTATAATTTGTAAATACGAACCCGCGCCATTATCTATTAATTTCTAAAAATTCTCACACAGAAAATTAATCTGATTTCAACTATAAAATTTCTCCAAAGAACCGTACACGTTTTGATAATAAAAAAAAAGTCTACCAACACGTGTGTGGATGCCTTAATGTGAGGGTGAATGTGAATATGTGTAAGTGTGTGTGTGTTTGGCACGTATAAAACAAATTTATAAACAAAGTCAAAACTTAATTTTTTTTTTGCCATTTAAAAATATTTTTTTTTTTTAGTTCGGCAACAACAACAATAATTAATTTAGAATACAAAATAAAGAGAAATAATAATATTTGTCCATTTTGTTTTATTCGGTTTAAAATCAAGAAAAACACTAGAATTTTTAATTTTGAAATAATAAGCTTTATTTTAATTTCCCATTTTTTTCTTTTTTTTTTTCGTTGTTGTTGTTGTTGTTTTAATTAAAAAATTCCAAAAGAAAAAGAATAAAAAAAAAAATGTAATAAAACACAAAAGGAAAAAAAAAACACACAAATTAAGGAAAATACAGGAATCTTGCGATTTTGGAGACAAATTCTAAATTCTTTCTAAATAATATTAGAATCCCGGATTCACAACTTTTGTCAATTATTTGTGGATTTTTCTTTGTTTAGTTTTCTTTTATCTTTTTCTTTGATTTTGCTTTTCTTTATATATTTTTTTTTTGTTTTGAATTTTTAATAAAATAACAACAACAAAATTTAATTAAATTAAAATAAAAAAATATAATAATTGAATTCTATTAATAAAATGTAAAAAATATAAAAAATAAAAAGAGAAATAAAGTATTGTGAGTGAGTGAAAGAGATAGATATAAGATAGAAATACGGTTATTTTGACTTTTTCTTTCTTTTTTTTTTGGAGAGTTTTTCATTATTTCAAAATTTTTTGTTTTAAAAATTATAAATAAAACGGGAAACGGAAGAAACTTTTTTTTTTCTTTTTCTTTTGTTGTCTACATTTTTTATATTTTTTTTTTAATTTAACAAATTTTCTAAAACAGAAAAATTGGAGAATAGAAAAATTACAAAAAAAAAAAAAAAAAATAAGAAGTATGAAAAGTCTAAAGAAAGCAATTATGAAGACATTATTATTATTTTATTAAATTTTCTATTCTTTATTAAAAACAAAAACAAAAACAAAACTAAAAAAAAAGAAGAAGGCATTTTTTTCTTTTTTTTTTTAAATTTTGTCTCTTGAATAAATTTAATAAAAAAAAAAATTCGTTTTTTTTTTAATTTAATTTAATTTAATTTAAGAAAAAGAAGAAAACTTTCTGATTATTATTAATTTTGAACAGTAAAAAAAATGTATTTTCTTTTTCTTTCAAATCATTTAGTTGTTTCCCTTTTTTTTTTGACTTTTGACTAAACACAAATAAATTCCCTTATTTTCCAACATTTATTTTATTTAAAAAAAAGAAGTTTACCTTTTTTAAAATCAACAACAGACAAAAAAAAGTTAACAACATTTTCTTAATTTTTTTTTTAAACAAGAGAGAGAGAGAAAAAACACAAAAACAAAAATATAATTTGTGGTGTTGTTATTGTTGTTGTTATGAATAATAATGAGATAATTTTCTTCAATTTTTTTAACTTTTGTTTCTCTGGTTAAATTAAATGTAATGAATTCCCTTCGTTTTTTTTTTATTAATCTTACAACAGATAAATATTTATTGAAATTAAATTGATTTATTGATTATGACAACGAGAAAGAGATAGATTAAGTAATAATATGTATATGTTGGGTAGGGGTTGTAGTGGGTGGGGTTATGTTTTAATGTAAAATGGGATTTTCCATAAATATAATTACATCCCATTCTTTTTATTTATTAAGAAAAACGGGGAAAAAAAATAATTTAATTTTTTAAGTTATGATTGAAAAAAAAAAACACAACAAGAAGAAGAAAATAAATTTAAAAAAAAAATGAAGAGTGAGATAAATGAATGAGATTCGGATTCTTTTCTTTTTTTTTCCTTTTTATGAATTTTAAAAATATCAAAACAAATAAAAAAAAAAAGAAGAAACGTAAATCAAATTAATTATCGATATTTGTTTTTTTTTTTTCTAATTACCTTCCGTCTTTGAGATATCAACAGTTAATTTTACTTCAGGTTGGGGTTTAGCTGGTGCTGCAACAACTTCTGGTGCTGGTGTTGCAACAGCTTCAGGTGCAGGTGTTGGTGCAACTTCAGCTGCAGGTGTGGGTGCTGCTTCAGTTTGTGGTGCAGCTTCAGACTGTACTACTGGTTCAACAACAGCGACTGGTTCTGGTGCTGGTGCTGGAACTTCAGGTTGTGGTGTTGATTCTCTTTGTGGTGGTGGTGGTGCAGATTCAAGTGTTTGTGTTATACGACGCCAAATATTATCAAAAGAATCCTTTCCCATATAATCAATATTACCAGATTCCCAACATTGACGTCTCATACTATTTTCAAATGCTTCCTGTTCAGGTGAACGTGATTCACCTAATTTCAATTTAGCTAATGCACCAGCAATTCCACTCTGTTAATTGTAGAAAAATAAAAAGAAAAAAAATTTGTAAATATTAAAATTATGAAAGTAAAATAAATATTTTTATAAGTTTAGAAACAAAAACTTTAATATTTTATTTATTTATTTATAAAAGAGGCTACGAGAAATATTATCTTTTTACTAAATAAAAGTCTTTAAAAAATGGAAACTACGAAAGAAAATTTCTCTCCAAATTGGATTCAAAAAATTGTTTTTAATCAAAGCAGAAAGATATTCAAACTAATTAAATTTGTCCAATGTTTTCTATGGAAACCAATTAAATGTTTTTTTCTTTTGTTTTTGATTAAAAGAAAATGACAAAAGATCGACAAGTCGCTGTAAGAGCAAAAAAAAAAAAAAAAGATACAACAAAAAAATATTCAATATAATCCTTAAAATTAAATATTGAATAATAATTAAGAAACAAAACTTAACAAGTAAGTTAAGATTTAAATTGAAATAGTAAAAAAAAAAAAATCTACAGTCAACAAAATTTGTGAAATTGTAACATTTGAATGTTACAAACAAATAATGAGGAAAACAAGATGAATTACATAAAAATTGAAAAGTAAAAGAATTTTTTAAACATAAAAAATAAAAAATAAAACCATTAAATTGTTTATTTTGTGTTTACTAAATTTTACACAAAAATTTCTCATGTCATTTTATTTTCAACAGAAAATGTAAAAAAAAAAAAAAAATAAAAAAACAAAAATTATTAATAACGTCATAATAAAGAATCTAATTGACGTAAGAGTAATATTAAGTATTTTAATATCGTAGCCTTGTTTATAAATAAACAAAAAAAAAACACAAACAAAAAAAAAAACAAATAATTTTTATTCTAAATTATAATTTGATTTTTTTTTTGTTTTTGTTTTTAAAATAAAAAATTAAATATAAAAATAAAATGATCCAAAAAAATATAATAATAACTAAATAAATATGTTGGATGGTATGTTTGATAATAATAATGTCATCATGCGACAATATTATAATGACTGCCTGTAAGTATGTATGTATGTATATTTTATGTGTGTGTGTGTGTATATATATTTTGTATCTAAATAAAAAACATGTTTGTTGTCACCCCATTAAAATATTACACAATTAAATTCATAAAAGATAAAAAAAAAATAAATTAATTAATTCAAGAATAACGGAAAGACATACAGTGAAACCTCTATAAACAGACCATCATCTTTTCTCTACAAATAAGAAATGATCCATAAGGTAAAAACAAATAAATATAAAAATATTTCTGACTCAACATTTAATTTGTATTTAAATTTTTCTTTTTTTTGACAGGTTACAGGAATTAAGTTGGTCATTTTAAAGAGGTTTCCATCAATAACAAAAATAAACAACACAAATTTGAACGTTATTTTCTTTATCCAAATTAAATCCCATTTTGATTTTGATAACCTTGGAGTGAATAAAGTGTAGGACGAATAACTCATGACTTAGATACTACAAAAAATATTCTATTAAATTAATTTTAATTAAATTTAAGAAGAAAAAGAAAAAAAAGAATAATTTGAAGCGTTTTAAATTTTAATTTTTTTCTTTTCTGAAAAAAAAACAAAAAAAAAAAAAGAACATTACACAAAACCAGAAAGAATTATGAAAATAATTTACATAAATGAAAGAAAAAGTTAATATTTTATTTGTTAGTTAAGAGAAAGAAAAAAAAACATCATTCCAAAATAGAAAAAAAAAAAAAAAAAAAAAAACAAAAAATAAAAACGAGCCATGCAAAATCAAAAACTAAAAACGGATACCCACCTGAGTATCTGCATGAGTGTCCGTAGTATCCACATCAGTTATAAAATCATTAATAGGATTTATTTGTTGTTGTTTCAAACATGTTGGATTATTAGTGTGATTTTGTTCTTTTGTTATTAAGGAATTATCATTGTGATTATGATTATGATTATGATTATGATTATTATTGGAATTATTTACAGTTGAAGAAGAATGTATTATTTTATCATAATTATTTACATTATTATTATTAACAATAATTTTATTTACATCTGTTTGATGTAAATCCTTATTATTATTTATTGTTAAATTTTTATTATTTATATTTTCAACAAAATTATTATTATTTGTTATTATTAAATTTTGATTAGATAAATTAATCATGTTCAATTGTTCTGATTTATCAGAATAATTATTTTCATTAAATTTTTCTAAATTTTCATTATTGTTCATTGTTACTAATTCAACAATAATTTCATTATTATTATTATTATTATTATTATTATTATTTGTAGCAAAATTATTATTTTCTTGTAATTGTTGTAATTCATGTGTAAATAAATTTTGATTAAAATTTTCAAATTGTTCCCATGGATCATAAAAATGTAATTGATTTTCATGATTATAATTATTTGGAATTGGATCGGGACGTTTACTAATATCAGTAGGAATAAATTGAAATTTAGGTTTCTCGTGCCATAATGTTGTATCATCCATTTGTTGTGTGCATTTCATATTCTGTATGTGAGATATAATAATAGGGTGACACACGCATGCATTTAAAAAAATTAAAAATTAAAAACAAAAAAAAAACACAAAAATAAAAAAAAAACAAATTTACTTTTTTTATTCTGCTGGTTAATAAACTATTCTTGATTATGGCAGACTATTGTAGGCGCTTATTGTAACATTATTCTCAAAGTACTTTATAATTTAAAGAAATTCTAAATTAAATTCTAAATAATTAAATTAAAATCTGTGAAAGAAATTTGAAAAATGAAACAAAAAAAAAATGAATTTAAAGAATTGAATTTAAGAAATTCTTGAATTGAAATAAAATTTAATTGGTTTACAGAATTTTGTTGTGCTAGTAGAGATGGACTGATCAGAACTTATCGTCCTCGTTCAGTAGTAAGTTTTATTTATCTTTAAATAAATCACTTTTCGTGGTAAATTCTTAAATTTAATTGATTTGAAAATTCAAAATTTAATAATTAAAAAAAAAAAATCTATCACAGAATAAATGCGCAAGTGTCATTGAATTAAATTTAAATAGATTAATAACGATCCAAATTTTTGTTAATTAATTTTTTTTTCTTTTGTATTCTAGTAATTAATTATACTGTTATACTGTCATACGGTTAAACTGTTCTACTGTATTTTTTTACATTACACTTTTAATAATTTATTTACATTTTTCCTTTACATTAATTCAAATTAGGTACAGATGAACTTCCAACCAGGAGGTATAAAAATTATATGAAGAGAATATTGTGAGTGAAAAGAATAAAAGTAGTGTAATTAAATGGAAAACGACTTTAGAAATATTGATGAAATGTAAAAACAAACAAAAGTCGTTTATCTACAAAGAAAGCTTTTAAAATAAAACTAAAATCTACAAGAATAAAAAAAAATGTATACTCTGGATAATGATTAAAATTAAAAACACAAACAAATCAAAAAAAGCAAATCATTATCCTCTGCCTTACCTCTTGTTTTTTATCTAATATCGGTTCAGACTTGAAAATTATAGAAATTATGGAAGAGACTTTTTTAATTATAGCTTTTTTTAGTAGAGAAACATATTTAGAAAGAACATTTTTTGTTTTAGAATATTGTGTTGTACAAAACTCTATTAGATTATTTTTTTTTTTGTTAAAGAAGCTCAAAGCTGTATTTACCTTAAAAAATAATAAAGCAATATTTTTGTTTTTTTTTTCTTTACAATAAAAAAATTTCTTTTCATTTCTGATATAAAAAAAAAATCATTTAAAAATTTTACTTACCATTTCAGATGAAAGATTTGGATGAACTTGATCACAGAAAATATTCCACCATAATTGTAAATATTGTGTAATATGACCATAACCTTCTGGGGATTGAACAGTTTTGGAAGCTGGATCAAATCTTTGTAACCAAGGTTTAACAGAACCAATAAAATGGATAATTTTAACGTCATGACCGAATCTAAAAATAAAGAATTAATATTTTAGTTATTTAGTTGTGACAATTAAAAATTCTAAATAAATAATACAAATATTGAAAAGATTATCTAGATGTAAAAGGCTACAGCTTATTAGAGAGTCAAGGTTTCTTTAAGTTTAATAAATCTGACAGCAGACACTGTGAGTTACCAAACTTTATAATTTTTTCCTGTTTTTTTTTTTGATTTTTGTAAAAATTCTCTCACATTTAATAAAATTAAAATAAACTTAATGTTTGTTTACACAATTTGTCTTCTTTTTATATTTTTTTTTAACTGTCCATCCAACCTTGAAATTTTTTCTTTCTTGTTTTTATTTATTTATTAATAAAATTTTAATGCTAAAAATATTACAAATTGCGATTCTTTAATTATTATGATTTTTACTATAAGAAAGAATTGAACGATAAAATTCAAAACAAGTATTTAATCCACATCTGCCAATTTACTAGTATTTTTGAAGAAGGTTAATTTGATCGTTAACAATTTTGTGGTTTCTAACCTTTTAAATGCTGGCAAATAAGAATAAACAGCAGTTGTTGTTGTATTATAAGTGAATGGAAGATGTTTTGAAATATCTTTGGTACTCCAGTCAGAAAAGTAATCATTTAAAAGTCCTTGATCACCACCTTTAGTTTAAAAATAGAAATTAAACAATAAAAATAATTTAGAAAATTTGTAAATTTATAAAATTTATAATATTTTCACTAACCATCAAAACTTCCTTTTGTAACAGCAAATTCAACAAGTTTACCAAAAGTATCCATACTTGGTCTATAAACAAAAACACCTGAATTAAAGCAGTCGGGCCAGCCAACATCACGGGCAGCTGACAATTCTTCTCTATCAAATAATTCATCACAATTTTGAAGAATCTAAAAACAAAATCAAATCAAATTAAAAACATTCTTTTATAATAAAACCAAATAATTGTACCAATGTATCTGCATCTAAGAAAACACATTTTTCGTATTGTGTTAATGACCAACAATGAAGTTTTGTAAATGTTACACCTAATTCTGGACGTGAAAGTAATGCTAAATGAGCAGCATCTTTTGAGTCTAATACATTAACTTCTTGAACTAAATCAAAAACTGTTCCTAATTTTGTTCTAAAAAAAAAGAAATCATTAAAATTAATTCTTACAATAAAAATAAATGATTTAAATATTTTTACCTCATTGATTCAGATACACCTGGAGTTATTAATACGGCTAATTGATGTACAGTTGAAACTCTTTTTAAGGAGTTTGCAACAACAAGTGCACCCAATGAATAAGAATCATTTGTGGCTAAAGTCACCCACGCGAATTCTAGAAAAGAAAAAAAAGAAAATGTTAAAAAGAAAATAAATTTATTATAAAAATTCTATTTTTTAAATTGAAAAGTTGAAATAATATGAACCACAACAACAACGACTAACATTTTAATCAAAGATTAGATTTTTTTTTCTTCTACAAAAATTTATCGATGTTGAATAAAAAAAAAACTTTAACTGCCTGTTTTCAATTCCAGAATAAAATTCATTTTCGAAAGTCGAATTGAAATTCGTTAAGTGATTTATTGTTCAAACATTCTTCACCTCTCGCTTGGGGAAAAGAAAAAATCTCATAGAATTCTTCACATGAGAATATTTTACAATCCCAAATTACCAACAACAAAAATTATTCACTTTCAAAATATGTGAAAATTTCTCTTAAGAAAGATAGAAAAAAATAAATAAAATATTTTTAATGTTGCAATTTCAAATTTTTCTTTGTCTCTACTTCTCCTAATTAATCCATTGCGTAGTTAAAACAAATTTTACATTTCGAAATTCAATTTATTTAGTTTTTTTTTTATTCAAAACAAACGCAACAAGTTTTAATTTTAAAATAAAGAAAAAAAAATTGCAAACAGAGGGGGAGAGGAGAAAGGCAAATAGAAAAAAAAAGAAGAGGAAAAAACGATTCAAAAATTTTGCGACGTTTTTTCTTTTTTTTTTAATTTAATTTCATTTAAATTCAAAGAAAGAAAGAAAGAAAAAAATTGTTTGTTCAATAGTCAAGTCAAACACAAGCCACTATTTTTTCTTCTTCTTCTTCTTCTTTTTTCCCAATTTTTTTTTGTTTTTATTTTTAGATTTTTTTTTTATTTAACGAGTTTGTAGCGCCTGTAGGAGGTTGGTTTGTGCCTCTTCTCTTTATTCAGTTATTTTATTTATTCTTCTATTTGTTTTTTTTTTTCTAAACTTCTTGAATTTTTTTTTTTTTTGTTTTTTATTAAATAAAAAAGAAAAACAAACAAACAAACATTAACGACATTTTTCTGTTCTTCTGTCTCTCTCTCTCTCTCTGTCTCTATCTTTTCATTCTCTTTCTTCTCTTTAGATTTTTCAAAATTCTTAGAAATTTAAAAAGAAAACAAAACACGAGCAATTCTTAAAAAAAATTCTCAAAAAGAAAGAACCGAGGGGAGAAGGGTAAATGAATTAAAAAAAAAAAAGAAAAAAAAAGAAGAAATTTGCAAAATTTCTATAAAAATTACAAGATTTAATTGGTGAGAGTGGGGAAGAATAAAGACAAAAGATTGATTTTCCATATTTAGGAAAGATGTCGAAATAATTATTATAATAATTAAAAATTAAAAATTTTTGTAAAACCTTCAAAAAACACTCACACACACACATACACACACATACACAAAAACCAAAAAAAAAAAACATTAATCAAAATCTATGAATTATTTTTATAATTTTGTTTCAGTTACGAAAAGTTGCCAAAAAAAAAAAAAGGAAGAAGAAGAAGAAAAGCAAAACAAAGTTTAAAAAAAGAGAAGACCACCTGTCACCTCAGTCACTAACACCAAACACCCACCCACCTCCTACCTCACTCCCTCTTAAACACACCCAAACAAAAAAACCCAATTGAAAATAAACAAAATACAGAAAATAATTTCTAAAACGCATTTTGGCCGATTTCTCATTATCTAAAAAACAAAAAAAAAAAAAACTAAGATAAATCGAGAGATTTACCGAGAAACACAAATCCTTCAACAAATTCATTAAAAGTTCATGAACTCAATTTTTTTTTTTTTTTTTATTTCTGTTTTAAATTTGTCCAATTTTTCTAGTTAACTTTTCTTCTTAACTTTTTTTTTTTGTCTTGTTTCCGTTTTTAATTTGATTTATGAAACACTTTAAAAAAAAAATTTACCCAGAACTTGTTTTGTTTTTGTTTGAAGAAGAAAATTTTCAATTAAAAAATAAAAAAATAAAAAAAAATTAACATATTTTTTTTTTTTTTCAAAAGAAAATCAATTGAATTTTTTGACGTCATCAAAAGAGATTGAAAGAAACAGAAGAGATGAAGGGTGTAGAAAGTGGAATAAGAATGAAGATGAAAAAGATGTCATAAAAAAAAAAACGAAAGAAGTAAAATAAAATGTGGGCTGCACTTGACAAAAACCAAAAAAAAAAAAAAAATCACAACGAAAAAAATAAAAAATTTATTTTCAGTTTTTTAGAAAAAAAAAAAAAAAAAAAGAGAAAAAAAAAAAAACAAAAATCAAAAAACAAAAAAAAACATTCTAATTTTTATTTATTTTGCTGTTTAAAAAAAAAATAATTTTTTTCTGGGTTCAAACCAACAAATGAATCGTTTATGTTTCTCTCTGTTGGAACCTGGGGATGTGGCTAAACTAAGAAATAAACAACAACAATAACATGCGCGTATCGTAATTTGTAACAAACATAATTCAGCCGCCAAAAATTGAATGAATTTATTGTATAATTTTTTTTTTTGTTTTCTTTTGTTTTTGTTAATTTTTTGTTTATAGAAAATTAAGAAAATTTAGAAGAAAAAGAAGAAGAAGAAGAATAATTAAAAGATTCTTTTATAAATTCAATCTGTTTCAAAAAAAAAATTTGTTTACTTCGTCGTTGTTGTTGTTTTTTCTCATTTTCTTCAAATGAAAAATAAATAAAAATATTTTTGAAAATAGTTTTTGTTTTTGGAATTTATCCTCGTCCTTTTTTTTTTTTTTTGTTCTATCAAAACACACACGTTTTTATGTATTCAAAATTGAAGACAGTGATAGAGGGGTGGTGGCACATAAAGACAGCAGACGGGGGAAATAATAAAAAAAAAAAAAAAACAAACAAATTCAAAAATTTATAAAAATAGAAAATTTAGAGACGAAATTGTACAGCTTGCATATGTCGATTTATCACAACTACAAATAAAAAAATACAGTAAAATAGAATTAAGATGACGATGAATAAAGACTAATAATAATAAGAAGAAGAAGAAGAAGACATCACCAGAAGCTTAGTGGCATTAAAGTGAAAATAGATTTCCAACTAAATAAAAGTAAAAAAAAAAAAATTGTTGTGTTGAAATATTTCTTCTTTTTTTTTTCTTTACAGAAAGAAAATGAAGAAAAAGTAAATTTTCTCTCTCTATTAGAAAAATTTTCTTCTTTAAATTAAAATAAAAAAAAAAAAATACAAGACGATTCGAGAGTTTGTATAATTTTGGATTTGAAATCTGGAAAGGAAATCTCAGATTACATAAAATGAAAAAAAAAGAGAAAATTAAAATCTATTTTATATTTTATCTAGTCAACTGTCTAGTGTCTAGTCAACTGTCTAGTCTAGTTAAATTTTAAACATTTCAAATATGTTTGACTTTTAAAATGAAAATTCTTAATTTTCTACAGAAAGTTATTGGCTGGCTGTACACTACATCTACACTACATCTACACTACATAATTTTAGATTGATTTGTTTTGCATAAATTTATAAATTTTATTCTTTCAACATTTTTTATGCAGCACGTCAATTAATTTAATAAAACATAGATAAGAAAAATTCTAATCAGTAAACCAGTGCCGTTTAAATTTTATATTGTTAGTTCATAGTCATAGGGGGCGAAAAGGTTTAAAAATATTTTAGTCAGTATTTACTGAAACATTTTTAATTCTATATGAATGATTAGCTGCAGTATTCAAAGTTTTCTTTCCTGTCAGCAGTTGGTTAAAATAATCAAAATAATCTGGAAGATTATTGGAAACTCAGACAACAATAAAAATATTGTGTTGCATTTATTGATTGTCTAAATTCTATTTAATTTTTATCTAACTTGTAACCTTATCAATTTTTAAACGGTACAACGTACAAGGAGTTAAGATAAATACGATGACAACTCCTAATTAAATCCAATAAAAATAAAGTCACAACAGAATTTTTTAAAAATCACCATTGGATCAAATTAAAATCATAAAATGAAGAGAAATCCTTAAATGGAAATTGATTTAGATTATTGATTTAGCAAAGACAATGAATTGATTAGGATTGAAATAAATTAATTGATTTAATTTAATTTCAATAAGAGAGAAATTAATTAATAAACAACAAAAACAAAAGAAACCAAACAAATAATTACAAGTCTTCAATACTGTACTGTATTTTTTTTTTCATCATCACATTTTTAAAAATGATTCACCTTCGGAATTACTAATTTAAATTTAGTCATTTAAAAAACAAAAAAAAAAGATGACAATTACCTCAACACTCCAACTACACAATTTTTCCCTTTTTAATTCATATTACAAAAAAAAATATTTTTAATTTTTTAATAATAGAAATAAATTAATTGTCATTTGTTTAATTTGTTTAAATAAATTAGTGAGAAACGCTCAAAGAAAATTCTAGGTTAAAAGTCTTATTTGTGTTTTTATATTTTAAAGAGTAAAATCTGAAGAGGAGAAAAGGGAAAGGGAGAGAGAAAAATGTAAACAAATAATCAAAATAAAAGTGAGGCTGAATAGATGTGATGTAGGTTGTGTTGTTTTCACGACGTTCACCTTTTTCTTTTTTTTTTTTTTGTCTAAAAAAAAAAAACATTCATCATGTGCCAATTTATGACAAATCTTTAAGAATCATCAGACTATATTATTTGTTTTCCCCTTCACACCCCTCCTACTTTTTCAACGTATGTTGTTGTTGTACTTATTTTTTATTAATCTTTATGATAACAAAAATTCACTTTTTTTTACGCTTTTTTTTTTATCAAAATTCGACGTTTTGGTTTTTTTTTTGATTCTAATGAAAGAAAAAAAAATTAAGAGACGAGACGAGACGAAGGTTCGAATATATGGGTCAATTTTTTTGATTAATTTTCATGTGCGATTTGTGAAGATAATCAAACCGCAGTTGACAATTGTTTTCTCTGTTTAATTCAACGTTTCCAGAATCATCTTAATCCATAATTCACACATAATTCATCATCACGATTTTCAATTAATTTTCTTAATCAATAAATCAATTAAATTAAAAATAAAAAACCACAAGAATTTAATTTCACCTTTCTTCAAAATTTTGTTTAAATTCAAATTTATTTTGTTTTTTCTCTCTCTAAAAGTCTAGATTCTAAAATATCACGATGAACTCTGAACAGGAAATAAATTCAATAATTGTAATAAATCTAACCGTATTTTTTAATTGTGAGAAAAATAATTACAATCAATTAATTAATTGATATCTTCCAATGTAAAACAGAAAAAATTGTATTCGTGGAATATGCAAAAAAAAAAAAAAAATAAGAAAGAAAAAAATTATTGATGCAATTTTTGTGAGATCAAGATTACTTCAGTTTTATAAGTCAAGTGGAACGAAAATGGAAATTCCAGAAAAAAAGGATAATCTTTAATTAGAAGCAGAATTGTACTGGTAGTACTGGTAAACGTAATTGAGTGTAGGAGACAGTGCAAATATTTAATTGTATAGAAAATATTATTAATAAATTAGATAAGAAGAATATTAATCGAATTTTAATTGGTAATTGTAATTTTTTTCTCTCTCTGTTGATAATCGCGCCAAATACTTTACCGTAATTAGTTTACAGTTCATAAAATCATGTCGATGTCAATTCGCTTATCGTTTACAAAATAAATTACATAATTTTTTATCATTTTCATTTTTATTTAATTTTTTTTCTTCTTTTTTCAAAACAACAACAAAAAATAGACAATTTTTTTTCTTCCCATTTAAAAAAAAAAATTATTTTTATTTTTAATTTTTTTTTTTGTTTTAATTTAAATTTAAAATTTAATAATAAAAATGATCATGAATATTCTTTGAAATTTAAGAATCTTATTCTTGAATTATATTGCGTCCTCCCCGATTAGTTTAGTGAAGTAGAAAGATGAAAACAGAAAGATAATAAAGTTGTGTTAAAATAAAAAAATGTTGTTTGCCTGTGTGGGTATGTATGTGTGCGTGCGAGGGAGAGAAGGAAGGTTAATACATTTTTATTTTATTTTCATTTTTTCTATTATTAAACATTTTAAATATCGTATTTGTGACGTAGCCATTAAAAAATATACAAATAAAAATAGAATTTAATGCGATAGTGTTTTTTTTTTTTTCTAGAAGCCGGCAACTTTATTTTTTTTCTGTTTAAAAATTTTTTTTTTTGATTTTTGAACCCAAGAAGAAAAAACAAAATCCAGTAATATTATTACATCAACCCTGATTGGATTCCCCTCCCCCTCAAAGAAAGTAAAAAAAGAAAAAAAAGAAGAGGAAAAAAAAAAAAAGAGTGAGATGATGGCTGTCGTTGATATTTTTAAATCATTACAATTTTTCATTTATGGGAACGTATGATTCGTGTGAGGCAAAATTAAATTGAAATTTTTTTCGATAACCAGAAATATTGAAGGAATTTTATAATGTTGATACAATAAATTTATTAGAATAATTTGAAATTAATCCTGAAGGTCGTACGAGGTCAAGTATTTTTATTAGAAATTTTTTTTTTTTTTTTTATTTCTACTTCGCACACATTTTTTCTTTTCATTTTATTTGATTAGCTTCTTCTTTATCGGGTTCAATTAAAAGAGAACAAAAAAAAAAGATATTTTATGAATAAATTTAATGGGTAATGAATGACAGAAAAAATGTTTAACTTACTGCTCATTTTTAACACAAAACACTTAACTTTGGAAAAATATTAAATGTAAATAATTTTTTTTTCTGGTTGTATAACCTCAGAAATTAAACACACCGAAAAATTTTATAACCAAAAATACCGTGCGATACGTTTCACAAGAAATCCACTACTAAAATTCAATTGATAACTTCACTGAACAAATGCGACTGAAAAAAAAAATTGGAAATTGTTGAAATGAAATGAATATGAAATGGAGTGCAACGTGTATATATTTTAATATATTTTATCTCTTTCTGTCTGACACTGACAATGAGATGAAAATAAAAATGTTGAGAAGACTATATATTTTTTTATCTTTTTATTTTGGTAATGGAATGTGGTATGAACGAGCAAGACAACTAGTTGTTTTTGTGTTGTTATTGCTATTTCGACTAAAGTTGCGATTTATTTGCACTTGCGCAAAACGATTGTTTTTCGATTTTTACAAAAGATATCGTATATCGATATAAACGTTTACCAGGAATGGAAAACCTTTCAGAATTTTTTTTTTATTAATGTTTAATAAAAGCTATTCTACAATTTTTTGATTGATTTTAATTACAATCATGACGTATATAAAAAGATATAAATATATTTCTTAGCTGTTACTGTTATCTGTCAACACAACTGTCACAATAAAATTATTGCACAATCTAAATAAAACACATTTCTGAAAATAATAGAAATAAAAGGAAACTAATATTCATTATATATGAATTTATTTGTGTTTTTATTTTTTGTTTTCTATATTTAAATTCCATTCAATCGACTAACTTGAAATCACAATTAAAATTAAAATAAACAAAATTACGATAGTCACTAAAAGTGGGATGTTATTGCGAAATATAGTTTTGGTATTTAGAACTTTCCGGCCGTTTTTCTATTTCTATTACAATACAAAACAAAAAACTCTGCAAATAATTCAATGTCAATGTGGCTATAATATTTAACGTTTTGTAACAGAAATGTACATATGTATGCCTAGTGTTAATCTACTATAATTAAAATAATAATTGATTGAAGTCCAGCCAACGAAAATATGTGTCTCAATTTTTTCATTTTAATAATTTATATATATTTATAAATTATATTATTTGGCTAAAAATTAAAAGCACTAGATCATATAAATTTAAAGAAAATGCAATGAATATATTATATCGATATATCGATTTTTATTCAAATTTTGTCTTTCATTGTGTACTGTTACCTGTTATTATGTTTTCTCGCTCTTATACTGTGCGAATGAATACGAAATATCATAGAATAATAAAGTACGGTTAAATATGATAATTATTTTAGGAAAAACGATATCTGTGACTGTGATAATGAAAATAAAATTACATGTTTTTTTTTAATAATCCGTGTCGTAGAAATATTAAATATTCGTGAGGATAAAATGACGTCAAAATTTTTCTCCCATAGTGTGTGTTTTAAATTGGAAACATAATCACACTAACACAATTTCTTGTAATGTCACACCAATACTTGAATCTTCTTTATACGAATAGTGGAAAAAAGTGCGTTTACATTACATTGCATATTAAATTTCTTTGAGTATTAGTTTCCGATTCGGTTTGTTAGAAAGAGACAATGTGATATAGATTCCATAAATGGTTATCTTACTTACGCACATTATAAATATTAGAAAAGAACTCCTACGAAAACGGGTGGTTGTTTTTTTGTGTTTTTTTTGGTAATATTCTAACATTTACAGCACAGTAGTAAAAAATGTCCGCGATTGAACACTTGTAAAAAGACAGCTCTCCTTCAGTCTTTTTTTTTTATTTATTATAAATCAATGTAAATGTTGTAATAAAATACAAAATGTTTGTTTAGTTAATCAGGCAGAAGGCATATTAAAAGTAAACAATAGTATTTTCACATTTGTGTTCATTTATAAATTTCTATTTTATAAAGTGTATTGGTTTTCTGTGACTAATTAAAACAATCGTGAATCGTGTTTTTTTTTTTTTTCAACTAAAAAGTGTTCAATTTACTACTTCCTAATAATATTCTTTAATGAAACAAGAAGAAGAAACAAGAAAAAAAAGGAAATATTTTATAATAATTTGCATAATTTAATTTATAAAAAAAAAAGAAAAATAGTAAATAAAATTAACTACTGTTGTTTATGTATTATAGTTTTGTATATTTGTATGTGTTTAGTGTATTATGGCAAATTCTCCAAATTCTATTGAAATGCAAATCGATAATTTTTTGGAACAATTTAAAAGAAGTGCTTCAAAAGCAATGGAAGGAGAATGGACAACATCAACATCATCATCATCAACAACAACAACAACAACAAATAATAATCAATCATCAATGATACGTTCAAGAAGTAGAATTAGTTGTTTTGATGTATCAGAACTTTCAGGTTTGTTTTATATAAAAAAAAAAAGGTCTTCCCCAAAAGTGTTCAAGTGAATTTTTAGTTACATTTTTCTTGTTGTTGTTGCTATTTGTTTTGTTAAAGTAACAAGAATAAAAGTTTTCGTTACTTTTTTTTGTTTCTTATTGATTAAATCCTGGGCAACGCGCGATGGCTTTTTTTTTCCTTGTTTTCTTTTTCTTTTATTTTTTTTGTTCACATTTTCAAAGACACACCGCAATATTAATGCCTTAATTTATTTATTTATGAGCTAACTGGAAAAACTTATTGGATTAAGTTACAGTCTCTTTTTTTTTCTTCTTCTTCTTTTTATCAATCAATAGTGACAATGACGTGAGTATAGTTTCTTTTTTTTTCTTCTATTTTTTTTTATAAATTTATTGATTTTTTTTTTGTTCTCTTTCTTCCGACTTTATTAAAAGAAAAATGATTAAGGAAATCGTGAATTATTTAACTTGGAAAGATAATAACGTCACTGATTCTAAGTTACACCCCAAAATATATTTACTTATTTAAAAATTGAAAAAAAAATGAATTTTGACATAAAACATAAAATTGTTTTTCTTAATTTTTCTCTGATGTTTTTCTCTCTCTCTCTCTCTATCACACTCCTCTCACTTTTAGTTTTCTTGTAATTTTTAATTTAATGAGAAAATTCGAGAGTAAATTTATTATCTTTTTTTAAAAAGCAACAAAAAGAAAAGAAAATTACAATTAAAAAAAAAATCCAATGAAATTTTATTTAATTTAAAAAAACAAAAAAAAATAAATAAAAAGTTTCTGTTTTTAAAATTGAGAAAAAAAAAACAACAACGAACAACGAACAACAACCAAACTAATAATTAAAGTCAGTTTTTTTTTTATTTCTTTCCGTTTAAAATATTAAACTTTAAAGTATTATGAAGAAGAAGAAGAATAATAAGAAGAAGAAGGAGAAGGAAATGAAGAAGATAAAGAAAATTAATAAATAAAGAAACAAGAATTTTAATTTAAATCATATTTTTATGCGTAAGAATTTTCAAATGAATTCTTGTTTTTTTGTTTTCTTTTGTTAAAACAAAAGTTGAAACTCATTTAATTACAAAAAGGGTGAATTGTTTTTTAAAATTTCAATAAGAAAAATGAAACAAATTCTTAACAATTTTTTGTTGTTTTTACTAAAAATCTTTGGAAGCATTTTTTTTTGGTTAAATTATTGTTGTTCAAATTTTTGTTCCAACTCTTAAAACAATTTATTTATTGATTTAACTTCCTAATATATTTCTAGAATTATTAGTTTTCATTTGTTCTCTGAAGAAAATATAAAAAAAAAAACAATAGACAAAAATTAAATGTCGTATTTTAACAATAAATTTTTGTTCGTGTGTAAAAGTGAAGGCAAAAGAGTGACAACAAGATAAGAGGAAAGTTTAAGATTAACATAAAATTATATGGTGAAATCCAACCTAAGTAAATGAACTTTAAATTAAATAAATATGAAATAAATTATGAGTGCAAACTAAGGAAGTAAAGAAAATTCCCTTCGAAAATATCTAACTCAAATAAATATTATGATGTTTGAACCTTCGGATTCAGCTAATAAAAAAACAAAATTATGTTTAAAAAATTAAACCTACCGAAAATATTGAGATTTTCACAAATTACACAAATTTTTTTTTTCAAGTTAAAAATTTCGTTTTTTTGTTTTTAATTTATAAGAAAAAGGAAATTCAATGAATTTAAGGAAAAATGCAATTTCCTTACAATATTCATTCGTGTACACACCCCACAATAATTGAAAATAATTTTCTTTCAAATAGAAAATATTTGGACTTTGTTGTGTAAACCCTGCAAATAGAATTTCATTGAATAATAATCATTGTTCAGTAGCAGTCGTCTGCCAGTCTGACTGGCTGGACTTGAATCCCATTATAATCAGCATTTTGTATTTAGAGCAAATTCAGTATCCGTTGTTACATCAAAGATTATTTTTTTCTGCTCTCTCAACATTTTTTTCTAACAAAAGTCTAAGTTATTATTAAAGAAACAAGAAAATATTCTTGAAGATCGACAAAACCGGGCAATACTGTTTGGATACAGAATTAATTCTGAAATTCTCTTTTTTAAACAGGATACACAAAAAAAGTCCAATTGTCCTCTCTACAGTTTATTTTATGCATTAAATTTGAAGTATAAATAAAATTACAAAAAGAATTGGGATTGGGACTAAATTTGAAGAGCAGCTGTTCAAATGAAACTAATTCATGTCCTACAAAAATAAAAAACAAAAAAAAAATAAAGAACCAGTAAAAAAAAAAAATTGTTTTTAGTTTTTCTTGTCTTAAAGTCAATAAAATTTTCACGCCTTTTAATTTTTCACAAGTTAAAAACAATGAAATTTAATTGTAACTTTAAAAAGACGAATATCGTGTTTTGATATTTAATCTTTCTTTTATTTGTATTGTTTGTTTCAATTTAATAAATAAAATTGAAACTACGAATAGAATTTCTCTACAAATTAATTGTAAAAAGAAAAAGACCAAAGACCTTTTTTCATTGCCTTCTCTTTGTCTTTGTGTAATTTTTCATCTTCATTTTATTCTAACATTTTTAATTCAATAAAAGTTAATTAAGTAAGGGCAGTTACACCATCAGTCTTCACACACTTTTGTAAAATTATGAATAAAGAAAATTATTAAGAGAAATTTTAGTTAAAAAAAATGTTTTTCATTCAATATTAAAAAAATGTGTCTGATTAATGTCACGTTGTGTATCTCACATTTTGATTAAAAAAATAAATCCAGACGAACGGAACCTTTTTATCCAAAATTAATTCTCAAGACTAAATTAACGTTTAAAATAAATTATGGAATATTTCCCAAGTTCTGCTAGCTAAAATTTATCCAGGTCAAACACAAAATGTATAAAGTTCAAAGTATCAACTGTGATGAATCAATTAAATTCTTTCTTTCTCTTAATCTGGATCAAAAAAAAATGATTTAAACAAAATATAATTTAATTTTAATGTTGAATCTATAAATACAAAAATAGACACACGTAATTCGATCTAATTTTTTTCGACAATTTTTTTTTTATCTCTCTCTCTCTTATTGTTGTTGTTGTTTTTTTTTTTTGAATAATGTTTGTTGTATTTGACAATTTGACATTTCCATTTTGTTTTCTTCTCTATTTTTTATTTTTATTAAATTAAAAACAACAAAAAAATTAAAATTTGAATTATCATAATTCATAATTTTTTCCTCTCTAGCAAAACAAAAATATTATTATTCTATTTTTATTCCTGTACTACATCTGTCTGCCTCTGTCTGTTATTGTGTGTGTGTGTGTGTGTATATAGAATTTAGAAGAAGAAATACTATATGAAAGAGTTTTTATTTCCGTTTCTTTTTTTTTCAATTATAATTACAACAACAATAATAACAACAACACCATTTATTATAATATTATTAACATAAATAACTGTACTTAGTGGTGATTCTTCTTCATTTTTTATTATTTTTTGGTTAAGATAAAATTTAAGTGATTTTTGTTTTTTTTCTTGGTTTTGTGGTGTTTTAATTACTATGATAAAAAAAAAAGCATAAAAAACTAGAAGGAGTTTTTTTTTACATAAAAAACAGTATTAAGTATTTTTTTCTTTTCAATAAAGTTCTGGTAACATTTTTTTAATAAAATTAAATGAAAAAGAAAATCACATGTAGAAGTTTGGTTAGTTTACTTATTTGAAAAATTACTCATGTGATTTTACCTTTACGTTAGGTAAATAATAATAATAAAAAAACATTGCGTACCACCTGCGAACGCAAACACAAATTTATTTTATTCAAACAATTTGCTTTCTTCTCTTTCTATCTAACAATTCAATATCGTTTTGGCTTCTTTATCATTCAATTCCTTCCGATTATCTATTTGTCCTGCTCACTCTTATTACAATAATATTTATTTGTTTTGCGCATTGACAATACCACAATGATTGTACTACTCTTTCGTATTATTATGTTATTATCTCTTTTACTCATATCGTGAAATTATTCGATAATGCTGTCATGGCCGACAAAAATTAAATTCAGTCGCCATTATCTAATTCCATGTGTTTACTAAATTTTATTAAATTTAAATAGTTTGCTAATGGCAAAATAATATAAGATTGTTATTAAAGTGATCATTAAAGTGTTTTTAATTAATATTTAGTATTGTTATATCAAAATTATTGTAATTAAATAGTGAAAATGTAAGTAAAACATTTTTTTATAATATACATTATGGTCTACATTTGTAAATCTGAAAACAAAAATTTATACAATTTTCGTTCTTATTGTTTTGATTTTTGGAATGAGAATTTTTTGTTTGGTTGTATGCGTTTATTTTGTATATGATTGTATGGCTTGTGTGTGTGATTACAAATGTATAAATTTTATTCGCGAGAAAAAAATGTAAACAAAAGATGATTAATTAAAGATTAAAAACTATTTTATTTAGAAACATTTTTTGTTATTTTTTTTCAAATTTATTTTTTTAGATGGCCGATGAAGCAGAAATAGAAGCTAGTGAAGTACTTCATACACTTGCAGAACATATTATTGAAAATAAAAACAACATTAAAAAAATAAAGAATCAAACAGATAATAATCTTGTTGATGTAACAACATTAATACAATGGCATACACCTGTAGGTGATGAATTAGATCAAAAAATGGATGATTCTGCTGAGGTACAAATTATTATTTTTTTTTACTTTTTCTTATAAATAAATTTTTCTTTATTGTAGTTAATAATTCCTGATGATTTAAGTTCACCTGAATTTCAGCTTAATGTTGAGTTATCTGACTCTGATAATCAGCCTTTAGTTCCACAAAATAAAAAAATTAAAAAGACGGTCATAAAGAAAGAGAAAAAATTATCGAAAACCGATAATGATGATAATAGTTTAATTAAGTTAGAAGATAGTCCAGAACAAGTACAGGAACGTTTAAATGAAGGATGTGAATGTAAAGAAATGTGTTTTGAAGGTTTAGTTGCTGAACATGTTTATAAACATCGTTTAAATATTGCTGAATTAACAAAAATTGAACATGATATGTATTTAATGGGTGTAACAATGGCTTGTTTAGCAAAACGTAATAAAACAAGTTTACAAAAAAAACGTATAAGACAACGTGCTGCTTATGTTTATCAGGGTGAAAAAGTATGTCTTGATGCATTTTTATATTTAGAAAATGTAACACGTTATCATCTTAAACGTATACGTAATCATGTAATGACACAAGGTGTTATACCAAGAGTACATGGTAATATGGGAAAAATACCACATAATACATTCCCATTAGATATGTATAAAACAGTTGAAATATTTTTAAAAAAATATTTAAAACAATTTTCAAAAGAATTAACAAAAAATCTTGTTATTTATGGTAAAACACGAGCACAAATATATAATTCATATAAAATGCAACAGGAATTAAAACCAAATGAAAAAATTATGGGCTATTCAACATTTCGTCATTTTATGCGTAAACAATTTCCAAATGTTAGATTTGCTGCAAAAGTAGAAAATCAAAAATTATCAAATAATATTTAATGAGTTAAATCAATTAAAAGAAAGAAAAAATAATAAAACAATAAAAAACACGAACATTTGAATTGAACATTAAAATTGATTCAATTATATGATTGGAAAGTTTTCATCATTTTGGCTGTTATTGACGACGATATAACAATAATTTTTCTCATCTCGTCTCACATTAGTTGTTGAAAATAAAAACCTACTATCAATATCTGTATTGAATCTAAGAGAAATTAATGACAAAAAAAAACGAAAGTATTTTAATTGTTTTTGATGAAAACCATAAAATGGAATAGATAAAAAGTTAAGGCAATTTCAATTTAGGAACGTGACGAAATTTGGAAAAAATGATGATCTGTTGTCAGTGGATGGATAATAAAAGAAAAATGATGTAATTGAACAAAAAAAAAAAATTTTGTATAGCTTTAAATAAAAAGGAATTCTTTAAATCATATTTTTATATTTCCTGTTAATTTTTTATTTATTTACTTTTTTTTTAGCATAATTAATAATTATAGTTAATTTATTCAATAAACGTTAAAAGTTTTAAAAAGTACATAAAATATTTTTATATTTTAATTTAAGAAGATTGACTTCATTAGGATCCCATTCTCTCATCTTTTAAAATTTAAACAATTTTTAATTTGTCTTTCTGTTAATTCTTTGTTTGAAACAAAACAAAAACAAAAATTTCTAATCCATTTAAAAATCGTTTTTATTATTTTTAATGTAAAATGATTTGTTAATTACAATAATTAAAATAATTTAATTAAAAAAAAAAAGTGATTTCAAATGAAAGTGGACAATAATTTCAATTTGGGGCACAAGAACAAAATGAATACACACACACACACACACTTCTAATCTCTAAATAGATTGAGATTGTAACATATTTCATTGTGTTTTAATAATGTTAATGACATCAAGATGAAATTATAAAAAGAATTACACAATAAATTAATATTAATTTATGTGTGTCAACTTTTTATGTAAATTTAAATTAATTACAATCTTTTTTTTTTTTTTTCATTATAGATTTATTTTGACAGCATTGAATGAAAATAATGTTGAGGCATACAAATTTTATTGTTTTTTTCTTGCTTTATAATTAATTATTTATTTATTCTGGGTACACGATTTAACCCTTTTTCTTTTTGGTGGTTGAATTTGGAAATGAAGAAAAATAAAACGGGGAAAAATATCGGTTTTTCTGTTCTTTATTTTCTAATGTTTTTTTTTTCCAGGATTTGGATTTAATTTTCCATGAAACAAAATAAATAGTTCGATCAGAATTTTATTTTAAGACTTTAACGTGAAATCAATTTTTCATTATTTCGTTGAATTTTTAGAAAAAAAAAGGAAATATTATTTTTTGTACTGCAAACATTATTCACTGTAGAAAAATTCTATTTATTAAAGAAAATACGTTTAGGGAATTGAATTGTTTTCAAATGAAAATGAATGAAAATTATTTTTATCAGTCAAATTTGTACCAGCATGAGATGACTATTTGATAAAAGTAATACCCTAGTCTACACAATGGGTGGTGTCAAATCAGTAGCATCCCAATGGTCGATAATAAAAATAATCAATCACAATTTATACAAATGTCTCTTTTATTTTTATTTTGATTTGTTGTACTTTTTTTTGTCTTTTCCTTTCTTTTCAGATTTTTCATGTTTTTCGTTATATATTTTGTGTTTTTGAATCGCTTAAAATCTTACAAGCTTAAATTTTATTTATTGGTATATATTTTTATTCTTCTCAATTTCTGAACTTTTTAAGAAAGAAAAATTGCTTCTTTTTTTTTTTTTTATCGATTGTTTAAAATTTGTTTTATTTTGGATTTGTTTTTTTTTTGTTCTTTAAAAAAAAATGGAAATGTAAAATTTTAACGCTTCCAAAATATTTTTTATTTTAAACAAAAACAAAACGTTTCACGGTTTTAAGATTTAGAATTTACGTATTTGATTAATTATTGTATTTTTCCAATGATCCAGAAAGTTAATGAAAAAAAGTAAAGAAAAAAGTTTTAATAAATTAAAGGCTGCTGATGTGGGAATTTTTGTTGCTATGAGAAATTTCTTAGTACCTAAATGACAACTTTCCATCTCTCCTCGCTCTCTTTCTCTCTCTCTCTCTCTCTCTCTCTAGCATCAGTAACCGATAGATCATTGATCTTGTGATTAATCAAGAATTAATTAAAACTGCAATCTTTATACAATCGGTGGAGTAACATTTAGTTGGAAACCTTTTGTTTCTCAGGGAACAATAATTCATTTTCAGAATGAAAATTTATACAAAAACAAAAGAGTCGCATCTAATAAATGTTCCATGTTTTCTTTTTATATGTTTTTTTTTTCCATAAAAGAAAAATTATGATTGATGAAAGTGCGTATCTTTGCATGTCACTTTATGTTATAATTTTTTTTTCACTGTTCTGGTTGTCGTTCAAAAATTTCATTAAACCAAAAAGAAAGAAAGAAAGACAGAAAGAGTAACAAAAGATGAAAGAATAGAGAATACATCACAAATGTTGTTAAAAATGTTAATGTTAATGTTTCGAACACAGAGGTGGACAGTTTTTCTACCCCCACCCCTTTTTTTTAAAACTTTAAATTTATGATGTTTGTGGATTGAGAGATCTAGATAATAAACGCCTTCTGTCTAAAAATTTAAAGTTAATAAACATGATGTAAAAAAAATATTGAAATAAAAGAAAGATTAATTACATTTTTAAGATCAAAAAAGGCAAATGAAAGTGAATCCAAAATATTGTTTCTGTCAAATCAAAGTTTAACCCGAAATTCAAAACAAAACACAAAAAAAAAAAAGTTTATTATAAATTTGATATTGTGTGGGAAGAAAAACATTTTTACCGATCTCCACTTTAATAATAAAATGGAATGGAAATTGCTTAGTAACTAATTATGAGTCATTCACCTAAACAACTCTGATCTGGGAGGACTGTATTGATTCATTTTTAAAATCTGTTTCGTCAACAGTCCAAAATGTGTGCCCAAAATAACAAAAATCTTTATACTCGCGTCTAATTCAACACTTAGTAGATGTTATGGTCTGAGAGAAAAAAAAATATATGCAATTTTAATAAAAATGCGAACATCTCTTTATATACGTATGTGTGTCAACACGTTTTTAATAAGTACATTCAGACATAAATTCTACATACACACACACATACACACACTTTAAAAAAAATCACGAACGTCAAATATTTAACAATAATTTTTTCAACAAATAACTGATATTGAAATAATAAAAAAAAAAGAATAATACGTGTGTGTGTGAATTTGCCTAGTCACGGAATCAATCTTAAAACTTCATAAAAAAAAATTATATAGAAAAAAAGAAAGAGATAGTGAAAGAGGGAGAGAGAGAGAGAGAGAAAAAAAAAAGTAATGTTCAAGGTCCTGAAACCCAGAATTGGCATTCTTTTAATAATGTGAAGCAGTGAACCCTTGGACTTTAAAAATAATAAAAAATAAAATAACGAATTGCATGTTGAATTTTTTTTTTATTTATTCTGCATCAAATGAAATGATAGCAAATAGTTTTTGTTTTGTTTCTTTCTATTAATTTAATTCAAATTTCTGTTTTTTGTAGTTGCTGTTATTGTTGTAGCCTAGTAACCGAATTTATCCCGGCTACGATGTTCTTTTCAAATTATTTGTTTTTGATTCAAAGAGGAAAAACAGTAAAGTCCAAATTTAATTCAATTGATTTTGATTTTGTTTTTTATTTGCTATTGAAATGGACAAAAACTCCGATATAAGTGCATCTCTGTCTTAATCAAGCGATTTAAAAAAAAATTGTTTCCAATTCTTTTTTTTTATTATTCAATTTTTTATGTGCTTTCAATCTTTTTATTTTTTGCAAAAGAATAAAAATAAGAAGAAGGAACGAATAAGAAAAAAAAGTTGCATTCAAAGAAATTATTCTGAATTAACAGTTAATGTACGTCTGATCGTCTGCTTCATTTATTCCATAGTTTTTTATTCTTTATTACACGTTTTTTGTATCATTATTTTTTTTTCTTTTCAAGAGTTCAAGATTGACACAGAATAAAAAAAATACTAAAGAAACAAGAAGAATATCTCACCTTTAAGAAGAAGAAGAAGAAGAAGAAGACAGACAGACTTACTTCAAATATATATTCAATATTTCTGTTACTATAAAAGTTTTTTGTGTGCGCCGTTTTTTTTTCTTTGGTTCTCCGTTTCATCAAAAGAGCAAAAAAAAAAAACATGAAGAAGATTTTTGTTCTTAACGAGAAGACTTTTGAAAATTGTTCTTTATGATTTTTATTTTTTTGTTTTGTTTTTTATGAAAACAAGAATTTAAAAAGTCAGTATGGCGTTTACCTTCCTTTCTTACCTTTTTTTTTTATTACAAAACTCAACAAAAAGTAAATAAAATTTTAAAGTTGAAACAATTTTAAAGAGAAATTTTTGCGCGTGTTTTCTTAAATTTAGGGGGGTGGGGCGTGGGTGGTAGAAACAAAAAATTCTTTATTTTCCTATTTTTCTTAAATCTTTTATGATCCCCAAAAGAGACAATCCTTACTTTTCTTCTTTATCTCCTACTTTTTGTTGTTGTTGTTGTTATTCTTTGTAGTAATAATCACCACAGGTGATTTGGTGTCCGATATAGAAGAATTAGATTGGCATATAAATAAAGTAAAGTCTCAAAGAAAGAAAGAAAATAAAAAACACAACAACAACAAAAAATGATGACAAAACCAAGAGAATAAAAAAACAATAAGTGGAACAAGCAAAGTTTTAAAATGAAAACCAAAAAAAAAAAATATGTAAAGAGAGAAAAATAAAATCGAGAGAAATTATAAATTATGCAAATAAAGAAATTTGAAACAAGAATTTCAATTCAGTTTCTGTGGTCAAAATTTGTAAATAGGTTGGTTGTTTTTTTTTTTGTATTTCCGATTCGATCGGACATTAGAAAACGCGTTCTGTCGTTTTATAAATCTGGAATCTGAGGGGCTCAATGTGCGCTGTCTGTCGGTTATTGGTAACGAAACACGTGATAATCAAAAGTCATCAAACTCGATTTGTTTTTTTTTTCTTGTGTTTTAATTCAAAAAAATATTTCAACACGTTTTTTTTATTTGAACAGAAATCAAAAAAAAAACTTGACCTTCTCTCTCACATTCTTCTTCTTCTTCTTTTTCTTCTTGAAGAAGAAAACAGAAAAAATTTCACTAAATAAAAATATTTAAATTTTTTTCTCTTTTACCTTTTTTTTTTGTTTTCACAGCAAAAAAAATAACACGAAGAAGTTGGGTGCAAGTTGTTTTATCTTGTTTTCTTCATAAGGAAAGACAAAAAAAACAACAACAACAACAAATGTCTTTTCATGTTGGTCGTGCTCCTCTTTCTTTCTCTCTCTCTCTCTCTTTTGTCTCTCACGAAGTTTTGCGGCAAGTCTCATTTTTATTTTGTCAATTTTTTATTTGTTGTTTTTTTCTGCTGTACTTTTTTATTCATCGCTACACATACATACACACACAGAAACATGTACATATACACACTAGTACACTAGTGAATGGCCCCATACAAAGATCAATACTTGCATAAATAAATTCTTAAATTATTTTTTTTTTTGGTACTTGTTGTAATTCTCCTCACCCTCCTCACTTTTCATCTTATTTATTGTCATCATCTTTAAAATTTTGCTTTTAAAAATTGTTTGTGCCAAAAAAAAAATTGTCTTTTTTTTGTCATACGAAGAAAAAAAAATATACATACGTTCAAAGTTACCTTTTATCATCGATTCGTAATAACCAAAAGCAATTGTTTGATTTTTTTTTCTCTCTAAATAATAACAACAACAACAACAGCAACAACAATAAAAACTTCAAATAAAATAAATAATTGTTTGATAATATTTTCCAATACAATTGTTTGATTTTTTTTTAAATAATGTTTAATGATGACTACGATGACGTCATTTGTTAATAATTATAATAAATTGTGCATTTAATTACTGAAGGTAAAAGATAGGGGAAACGTTGGTTTGTAGCTACTTTTTTTTTTCTAACCGTCAATTTGTAACCGGCTTTCTTCTTCTTATGGAAAAATCATCGTTTTTTCCTTTTCTTTTTTTTTAAAAAAAAATTTCTTTTGTTTTTTTAAAAAAAAAAAAAAAATTAATACAAATACAAAACTAGACTCTCCCTTATTTAGTTGGCGGTATAAATTCTCTCGCGTGTGTATTTTACTAACGACTTTAAAATGCTTCCACACATGCACACACACACATACACACAAAACATATGCACAGGCAGGTACCCCGTATGTTCATATACAGATTATTATTAGTTATTTTTTTTATTCATATTTTTTTTTTTAAATAAAAATAACAACAAATAATTTACTTCCACCTACAATATTTCTATAAGAGTGGAATCAATAATCGATAAGGTCAAAATTTGAGAAAAAAATAATACTTATATAAATTTATGACAGAATATGTATGTATGTATGTATGTATGTATTGTGGCAGTGTGACCGTCAATGCCACTATTTACAAATGGACAATCATTTCAAAGTGTCAATGTTCAATGTTTGTAATTGTTTGAAAATTTTTTGATGATGAAATCTGGAATCCTTTTTTTTTGGGTTTTTTTTTAAACAATCTTTGTGTTTGCCTCTGCATTCTACATTCTATCATATGTGGAGGCGGATAAGTATGCTAATTACATCATAGTGCGAATAACCCATCAATTCTTACCCCCTGGCAGTTCATCAACAACATTATTTAGAACTAGAAATATTTTTATCATTTCTCTTTAATTTCTATTTTTGCTGTTTTTGTGTTTTTTAGTTTTTTAGTTTTCATTAAAAAACTTTAAAAATTTAATTTAAATTGTTTGTTTGTTTGATTTTTTTTTGTGTTTTTTAATGTTGATTTTTTGTTAGTTTTTTGGTCATACATTTTATGAAGTGAATGTCAATGTCAAATCAGAGATATTTTTTATTCTGTTTATTTTATTTGTTTCTATTGTTGTTTTTTTTTTTGTTTTATGTTGAAAAAACATGATGTCAAAAAACAACAACAACAACATGAACAACAAACAATACAAAATTTTAAGTACTTTTTTTTTTACCAACAAACAAAAAAAAAATTCAATTCAAATTAAATTCACCTAACAGTTCAGCTCAGCGTTTGGACATTGTAACATTATTGTCAAAATGGATCAGTCCAGTGTACGTAGAAGAAAATAAATTTTTTAATTATTTTTAATTGAAATGAAAAGGGAAAATAAATTCTACTTAAATTTCACTTCCTATAAAGTTCCATATTTTTATTTTCTTTCTCTATTTTTAATTTATTTTTAAGTGGAAGTAAAGTCTTGTAACTATCTAAGAGAACTTCTTGTGTGTGATTATTTATTTTTTTTTCTTTCTCTTCTTTTTCTTGTTTGTTTCTTCTTCTTATTATTCTTGGTTGTTGTTGTTTTTTTTTTGCTGCTTATTTCTCTCTCTTCACTTCAACCAGTTCACAACGAAACGTTATTCATTAAACATCGCGGATTTTTTTTTACAAACAACATTACAAAAAAAAAAACAAGCATTCGATCAAAGTTAAAATAAAAACAAATGAAATTAAAGGTTTTTCCGTGATTCTCTATTTAGTTTTTTTTTCTATTTACGTCATTTACAAAAAACAAACAAAAACAAAACAAAAACAAAAACAAAATAAATAAAATAAAAGTTCTAGAATATAGAAAAAAATTTAAACAAATGAAACAAAAGTGAACAAAATTAAAAACAGAATAAAATTCAAATTTAATTATAGAAAATAAAAATAAATAATTTTTTTTTTTTACAATACAAATTTGTTGTTGTTGTTGTTGTTGTGTTTATTTTTTTTTTGTGCCGTGTCCTCAAAGTCAAAGTCAAAGGTGTTGGAAAAATATTGGAAAAATAAAAAATAGAATTTAATTTAATAATAATAATTAGTAAATGTCAACTACCAATAGTAGTAACATTGTAATCTAAGTGAAGTAGTTGAGGGCTTAGGGGGGAAGTTGTTGTAACCTCTTGTTTTGGTTTCTTATTTTTCCTTTGTTTTTTTTTTTTTTTATAAAAAAAAAATGTTTAAAATTTTAAAGATTTAAAAAAAAATTGTCATTATTGTTGTACTTGGTTCGTGTTTAAAAAGAGTCAGGTGAAATCGGTAAAATTAAAACAACAACCAACAAGTGGGGAGAAAACATTTAAAATAAAAAACAAAATTAATTATTGAATTGAAAGAAAATTGTTTTAAAATTGAAAGAAAATTGAAAGGAAATTGGTTCAAAAAAAAAAAAACTTCATAATAATAATTATTTGTTCTGCCATAATTTTTAATTCTGTAATTAATTAATGAATTTAAAAATTTAATTCAATTTTAAAATTTGTGTGAAAATTTTTTTTTCGTAAAATTTTTAATGAAACATTTTTTTTTGTTGTTTTTGTTTTCGTTTTTTGTTTTTCTATGAAAGAAATATTTTTTTTTTCTTTTTAACTTTAAATATAAAATAGAGAAATTTGCAAATAAAAATAAAATTAAAGAAAAGCGCACAGAACAAAAAAAAAATGCATTCAACATAATTAATAACAACAACACTAACAACAACAACAGCAACATAATGAATTATTTGTACTCCAATTTCTACTTACACTTGCACACAAATTGTTGCACTCACTTCCACACACACACACTTCCACAGACCACACGTGTAACATTTTTTCTTGTTTAAAACAATAATTATTTTATAATATTTTCTTGTGGCTGTTGTTGTTGTTGTTGTTGTTGTTGTTCCGTTTTAATTTTTTTTTGTTGATAGTTTTTTTTCTTCTTCAATTGTCGTTGTTGTTGTTATTTTCTTATCTTTCTAAAAATGAACAAGAAAAAATAAAAAAACGAAGTTACAACAAGAAATTAGTTTACAAATGAAAATTCTATTATTTTTACACGTTCCTCGCTACCCTCATTCGTCAAACTATTTACGATCGACAAATAATATTTTAATACAATAAATATTGAAAAACAAATTTTCATTTAATCTCGGGAATAATTGATTATTTTCTTTTTTTTTTTTGTTTTTGTTAATTCACAAAATATTTACATTACGATTTAATTTGATTTTAATTTTGTGTTTATTTTTTTATATTATTTGTTTTGAATTGGAAACAACAACAACAACAACAACAACAACAACAACAACAAATATATGTAAACATAAACAGAAAAACAAAAAAATTTCATTTAAATAAAAAATACAAAACGTCATGTATTGAATAAAATTTAGATTTCGATTCGCCTCTTGTAAGAAATACAACAAAAAAAAAAAATAAAAAAAATAAAACTAAAAATGACGTCATAAAATTTAGTGTCAACTTTAAAAATGTTTTTTTTTAGTGTAGAGTAAAAGTCAACACTAAATTAAAGTCAATTTTAAATGAATTAAAATTTTTGTAACCGAAAAGTGGAATTTCTTCATTTTGATTGAAATTTGAAACTATCGTCATTAATATTTCTCACACACACACACACGCACACATGCATTCGTAGTACAAAGATGTATTTTAATAAAAGATAAATCTTATTGTTTCTCACAAGAAAAAAAAAAATTAAAATATTTTTATCAAAATTCAAAAATAAAGACACAATAATTTTAAATAATTTCAATTTATTTTTAGATTAATTTTTTTTTTGTTTTTGTTTTTGTTTTTGTTTTCATTTATCGTTCTTTTATTTTAATGTATTTATTTTTATTTTATTTTTATTTTTCTTGTAAGTTTTCTGTAAATTTACAAATTTTTAGTTTTTCTTATAACGTTTATTTGTCGTGCGTGTGCCTGTGTGTATGTGTGTGTGTGTGTGTGTATCTGTACAATTATTTCTTCTTATTCTTAGTGAAAAAAAAAATAAAGAAAAATTGTAATGTGAGAGTTTTTTTTGTTGTTGGTCTTATTTTGCATTTTTTGTTTCAAAAAAAATAAGAAAAGAATTTCAAACATTTTACAATTTTTGTTTTCTGATTTTGTTTTTGTTTTTAAATTTTGTGTTAAATTTTGGACACAAGGATAATTAACTTATTGTTGTTGTTTAATTGTTTTTATTTAGAATTAATTATTAGTGCAATAAAATTGAAATATAAAATAAATCACACACACACAGAGAGTTTTTAAGATAAAAGTGAAATAAAAAAGAAAAACGTTGACAGTTTTTTTTTCTACGTGGAAAAATTGCTTCAAAAAAAAAAAACAGACTTTTTTTTTTGTTGGAAGTTTTATTGAAGAATTATTCAAAGTTTTGTGTTTGTGTTTTTTAAGTTCTCTCTCTCTTTCTCTCTCTCTCTCTCTCTCTCTCTCGCTGTTTGTCTATATTTCTTGTTGTTGTTGTATTTTCTATTTTTTTTCTTCTAAAGAAAGAAAAAAACTCTTTTTGAGAAAGAAAAAAATCAAACAAAAAAAAAAATAGAAACAAACGAGAGAAGGAAAAAAAAAACAAATTTTTTTTTATTATGGAATCAGATGGAGACAAACGACAGAGTATTTTTTATGTCGGATTAGGTCAGTTGTGTGTTCTTATTTTTAAAAACTTAAAAAAAAAATTAAACAAAAATAAATAAAACAGAACAAAAACAAAAAACAACAACAACAACTGTGATTCTTTTTTGTTGTTGTTGTTGTTGTTGTTGTTTTTTGGATTAATTTTTGTTCATTTGAATTTTGGATGCAACGATAAACAACAACAACAAAAATTGTCAATCAATTTTTATTGATTCAACAAAAAACAAAATAAAATTTGTTAAAATTTGTTGTTGTTGTTGTTGTTTTTCTGTTAATCAATTTCCTATAAATATTCGAGTGGTTTCCTTTATTTGCAAAATGATAAAAAAAATAATAATAATAAAAATTTTAATAAAAGAAATAAAGAAAGAAAAAAACTGAACTGAACTGATTAAAAATAGAATATTTTCAAAGAGAGAGAAAAAAAAATTTATCATTTTTTTTTATTGTGAAATTCTGGGGTGCGAATTAATATTTTTGTTTTCCTTTTATTTTTTATTTTGTTCAGTTTTAGATTGTTACTTCAAAAGTGTTCTTGTGTTTTCTTTAATTAAAGTTTTACCCAACTAAATAAACAAAACAAAAAAACAAAACCGAAGAATTGTCTCCTTGTATTGTGTTCGTTAAAAGTGGAAGAAAGGATTAAGATCAATATATACATAAAAAAAAAAGGAAGATTATCAGTGTAACCGAAAATTTTATTTCATTGTCTCTTTTTCTATTTGATTTGATTTTTTTTTTATTTCATTAATTTGTTTTTCTTTCTTCTTCTTCTTCTTCTTCTTTTTGTTTTTCTTATTAAATTAATGCAAAGTAATCTTCTTTGGCTTAAACAAATTTTATTGTATTATTAATTGGCCTTTAACTCTAAAAATATGACGACATAAAATTTTTCATCCTTTCTTTTAAAAAGATTTTCATAAATTTATTTACGGTTGACCTCTTGAGGTTTTTTTTTTTTGTTTTTGTCTTCTCGAAACTATTTTTTTTTTGTCTTCTTGGTGACGTCTTGAATTCACAATAATCCACATCCATTAATTTTATTAATTGATTCCACTTTAATTATTGATTATTTTTTTTTTTATCTTTTTTAATCTGGCAAAAAAAAAAAACATTTCCCCTCATCTGTAAAGGGAGTGGGTAATACTGTCAACTGATACGAGAATGACGCGATAATACCGAAAATCGAAAAAATCGGTATTTTTTTTATCTGTTGTTGTTTTTGTTATCATCGAAAAATAAAATACGTTTGTACAAAGAATTTGCACAAATAAAGAGAACAGGAAATAATTTTATCGTTAAAGTATTTTTCGGTGCGGGGGGTGGTCTGGAGGAGGTTCATCTTTTTTGTTGTCTGTCTTTCCTTTTGAATATTTGGGTGGGCCAATTTATTGATAAAATCGTAATCGTAAATCGTGATTTGTTACATTACAAAATTTTTATAGATTATTTTTTTTTTTTGTTTTTACACGAAATTCTTTAAATGCTTTTTCAAAATTAATTACAAAATAATTCAGCACTGGTTTTAAAAATTGTTGTTATAATTTTTTATTCAGTTTTTTATTTCTTGTTATTGTAGTTATTGTTGTTGTTGTAGTTATTCACGATTTATTCATTCGTCTGTGAAAACTATAACGTATTTTTTTTTTGTTTTTGTTTTTGTTTCTGTTTTGTTTCTTTCTTGTTTTATTTATTTATTTATTTATTATTATTTACGTTTTCGCAGTTTATTGTTATTTTTTATTATTTAATAAAAAAGAATACTTAAAAAAATAAAATAACTGTAATTAGTCATTGGGGAAATGAAAAAAAAAAAATTGCACTCATTTTTCTTCAATTTTTGTTTAAATTTTTGATTTATGAACTTTTTCTTCTTCTTCCTCTTCATTTTTTTTTCTTTTTCTTTTTGTTGTTATTCCTTTTATTTAATTTTTTTTTTTTAAAACTAATTCTATTTTTTTTGTTCTCTTTCATTCTTCTGAAACAACGAAAATAGATGATACAGAAAATATAGCATTAGATAATTTAACATCTAGTCATCATCAAATAATATCATCACAAAATAATCATCATCAACAACAAAATAATCATCATCAACAACATAATAATCATCATCATATATTTCAACATCAATCATCAGTTACAAGTTCAACATCAGTACAAACAGTATATCAACAACAACAGCATCAACAACAACAACAACAACAAAATAATTGTAATTCACAAATAAATAATAGTCATAGTTCATATCAGACACATCAACTAACAAATAATACAAATCATAATAATAAATCCGGAAATATTATGAACAATACAATGCAACAACAAATGACAACAAATTCAATAATAACAACAGAGGAACCACTTTATGTTGCAGATGTTGCAAACTTATTACATCCGCAGTATGCAATTATAACAGGTAAATAGAGAATTTAATAAAATATTATAATTAATTAATTACATTTTTTTTTATTTAATTAAATCAAGAGATTGAGCGAAAAAACTTAGCGATTTTTTTTTTCTAAATTAAATTATAATTGAGGTCGAACAAAGATTTGAGCGAAAAATGTTGGCGATTTTTTTTTTGTAAAATTTGAAACGTAATTTAATTTTGACGTTTAAAACAGCCATTTTAGGCGGAAGAACTGAGCGACTTTTTTAAATACTAGAAAAACTTAATTCGGATAACTAAATAGCATGGGGGGGTGGGCGTAGTTTTTTTTTTAAATTGAATTTATAAAGCGGAAAATTAAAACTAAATACAATTTTCTAGATTTAGACTTTTACAAAGCATTTAATTAAATTTTGATTGTAATTTGATCCCCAAATGATTGACGTTGACGTTGATTATCGTTTATAGTTTTTTTTTAAACTGTTTCGTCATTTGAAGTCTAACAAATTTTTAGCTTAAATAATCTAACAGATGTTAAGAGAAGCGACTAGAATTTCACTTTAATAAAATTTCTGTATTTTCAGGTGGACGATCAAAAGAAGGATGTCCAATTATAACATTTCCCGATCATAATAATTTTCAAATTCTTGCTGATTTAGAATATCAAAAATTAATGTATTATTTAACATCAGTACCATCATTACAAGAAGTTGATTTAGGTTTTCATTTAATAATTGATCGTAGAAGGGATCGTTGGACTTCTGTTAAATCAGTATTATTAAAAATTTCTGTTTATTTTCCTGGTATAATTCATGTCGTTTATGTTTTACGACCAGCTGGTTTTTTTCAAAAAGCAATTTCAGAAGTAAGTGACTTTTTTTCTATTTGCCATTGTTTATTTTTATTTCTTTTTTATTGATTGAAAAAAAAAAGAGAATCTTGTAAAATTGTCTCGTACACGCGTCTTCCTGCTGTTCCTACTTATTTATGTTTTACCCAAAAAAAAAACAACAACAACAACAACTTTATATTCAAATAATATTGAAGTATTCTATTCAATTATCTCTGCTTACACGTACACGAAACGAATTTTAAAATTATTCGTTCCTTTTTTTTTCGGTTTTCGAAATTTTGCTTGTAACAAAAAAAAAATTGTATTTTTTTTTTCTCCAAAATCTTGAAATTTGAATTGATTTTGGTGTGTTTTTTTTTGTCATTCAATTCAACAATTCAAAAGAAAAGATAGAAAAAGGTAAATTTATGTTTCTTGTAAAAATATTAAATTTATTCGTATGAATAAAATTTATCCTCTGATTTACACAATTGCCCAGTTTTGATCCAAACTCAAGAATAAAATTAGAACAAAAAAATGTGAAGAACGTGATTCCTCAATGAATTCATTTTGTGTGTGTTGTTTCTTTTTTTCTTCTATAAAATAAAAAAATATGAATTTCCCTTTCGCTCTGTTGTGGAGTTTTATTTTTTTTTTTTTTGAAAGAAAATTAAAAATATAAAATTTATTATGCAATTTTCTTTAATTAAATTAGAAACACTAAAAATACAACGGCTAAGAAAAAAAATAGAGTCAGAAATTAAGAGGAAAAAGAAAAAAAAATCTCACGATTCCATGAAATATTTTTAACGTTAAAATTCCATATTTTTATTTTTCTCTCTTTCTGTTTTTATTGCAATGTTTTTTTATTTTGTGTAATTTTTTTGTCTTATATTTTTTTTTTTTTTTTAGGTCAGTTCAAAATTTTTTAAAGATGAATTCAGATTTCGTTTAGTTGTATGTTCATCAATAGATGATTTATATGAACATATTGCTAAATCACAAATAACAAATGATCTTGGTGGTACATTAATTTATTCACATCATGAATGGATACAACAAAGAATTGTATGTAACATAGAATTATTTTACTTTTTTTTTTTTTGTTTATTAATTTAAATTTTGTCATTGCAATTTACAATTTTATATATTATTGTTTAATTTATGTGTGAAGGCTAATAGTTTTTTTTTTTTACTGTCAACCCGTTTCCCCCTCCTTCTCTCTCATGGCAAAAAAAAAAACAAAAAAAAAAATTCAAACAAACATTTATCCAAAAATAAAAAAAATTAAAAAAAATGAACAGAAACAGAAACGTTTGTCCGTTTGTCCTTAATCAAAATTTATTATAATTTGTAAAATTAATCCAAAAAAAAACAAAACAATACAAATAAGTTCAATAACTTAATAAGCACGTGCGTTATCCAAAAATAAATATTTTAAATGGAAATAAACATTTTTTTTTTATTTTTTCACCACTCTAAATAATTGGACCAATATATATTTTTTTTTTGTTTTTTTTTCTTCTTTATAATAATGAAAGAGCAACAACAACAAAAATAAAATATGTATCATATGTTTGTTTTTTGTATGTGTGAATTTGTAATATTTCAGCTATATATAGAGAAAGAGTGAAAGAGAGAGAGAGAGAGAGAGAAAGAGTGAGTGAGTGAACGATTAGTAAGTCCAATTGGTTAACGTTCCTTGCCTTGTTTCTTTTAAGCGTTTAAAAGTTTCAATGAAGGTACGTTTTCACACAAATGAATTTAATTTCATTTTAGTTTAACTTAAAACTCAGCGCGGAATATTATTTTATTCTTCCGATTGTTTCTCGTGAACATTTTTGTTATTTTTTTTTTTATTTAAAGTAAAAATTTTAGTTGTGTTTAATTAACCATTCAAATGTTAATTTCATTTTGTTGTTTTCTTTTTCTTAATAAAATTCTAACTTTTAAATTCAATTATTTTAATTCAATCAAATCAATTTAATTGAATTTAATTTTTATTCATTTCGTAGAATTTAGTTTTGTTTTTTTTTTTCGGCAAAAAATTCTTTATAATTTGATGAAGAAATTTTTCGATAATTTCTTCTTTTTTTTTTCTACAAAGAATTTATTTTCATAAATGGAAAATACGTTTTGTGTAAAAAAATACAAAAATACCAAAATTTTATTAAAATGACGATATTTCTCCTTACGTCATCTGATGGATTCTCTTTTATTAAGAAATTAAAATAAAAATAGAATTGAGCGGTTTTCATACAAAAATTAATTGACATTTGACATTTGACAGTAGTGGGGGTAAAGAAATAAAAATTTCTCTATGTTGTAAACGTACCTTTAGTTGTTTTTTAAAAGAAAATGTCAATTTTCATTCTTTTCCCCAACATGTTTCTTTCTTTCTTCTGTTTGTTTTTTTTTTTTTACGTTTTGTGTTCAAATAGAAATAATTGGGAAGAAGGGGTGTTAGATTACAAACTAAATGTGTTGACAACAGTTTCCACCAATTTATCTGTTCATTTTAAATCATATTTGTGTTTTATTTCTTTTATTTAAAAAAAAAATAAAATAAAATAAAATAAAACTCTTTGCAATCATCTTTTTTTTTTTGTTTCATTATCAACGGGAAATGATTCAGTCTGCACATTGCAGTTGTTGGATTTTAATAAAGAATATTTATTTTATATTTTGAATTAAATTTTTTGTACTTACATTGTTTTGTTTAATTTTATTCTCTCAGTTTATATTCCATACGCACTACAGATTGATATTGTTTTGTTTCTTAGAATATCTTATTGGTTTGGTTGGTTTTTTTTTTGTTTTTGGTTTATTTTTGGTAATAAAAGTTTTCGTGATTTTTTTTTATCTTTTATTTTTCTTTTTTTTTTTCTTATTTTTCAGTCATTAGAAAAATTTTCGGGACTTACAAATCAAGTATCATTTAATTTGGATTCATTTATCCGTACAATACATGATACAGAATTTCCAAATTCAGTTGAAGCAACACAACAATTACTTGAAGAACAAGGTGTACATTATGATAAGTTAAAAGTGAGTGAATTCGTTTTTTTTTTTAATTTTCTTTAATTGATAAAAATAATTATACAATAATAATGTAATATTCTAAATGAAATTAGGAAGAAATATTAACAACAGCAAAGCATGGTGAAGTTTTATTAGATGAATTTAAAACAAAAGAGGAAGGTGGAAAAGAATTTGCTGAACGTACTGGAAATATAAGTGCTATTGAACGGTATGTTTAATTATATAAATCCAGACGAATCTCTTTTGTTTTTTGTTCTGGACTTTTATATTTTTACAAAGAAAAAAAAAATTCTTTTATTTGCTCTGCACTGGTTTTCCTTTTCATTCATTCATTCATTCATTCATATGAGAGATTTTTTTTAAATTCGATGCTATTTTGTAGAAAGTTTAAACAGTTCATTCCTTTCTTCTCTCTCTCTCCACCCTTTTTTTTGTTTTTGTTCCTGTTCTTTTCATTTTGTTTTTAATTTTCATTATTTAAAGAAGAAGAATTAAATCTTTGAATAAAGAAAGAAAATATTTGAAAAATTGGGAACAGAAACAAAACTTTTGTTTATTCTTTTTTTTTTTTTGGTTTATTTATTTTTTTTCTTGCTAAAAAATTGGATGAGCTTCCAAGTTTCTTGCATGAAGAGTTTTTTCTATTATTTTTATTGGTTCTATTCAAACATTATTTTAGCTTCATAAAAAACAAAAAATTAATTAAAAAATGATGAAATGTTTTATTAACAAAATTTTCATACAAAAACAGAACAAAATACTTAACACACACACACAATCAACAAAAAAAAACACCAACCACATTCTCATCATCCTTCATTGAATCATTAATCTCATATTTTTTTTCCATATTTAAATTAATTTAATTTAATTTAATTGAATTAGTTCTGTTTTCTGTTCACCATACTCTTTCATCACTCATAATAAAACATTCATTCCTCATAAATAAATTTGCAAAATAAAAAATCTCACAGCACAAATCAATAAAAAAAAAAATGGCTAAATGGCGAACATCAAAATCATCAAATACACACATCACATATTTCATCCTAACTATTATCACATCATAATTAATATTCACACAAATATATACAAATACACAAACAACACAAAGACACTTGTAAACATGAAAACAAAAAATGCATAAAAGTTAGTTTCATTTTCATTGTTTAAAAAAAAAAAACAAACAAACTCTTCTCTTGGCCATTTTCAATCGCATCTATTATTGCCATTTTGTGCGCGCTTCTGTCTTCGTTACGTCATACATCCAGTGCAGGGATAACTTATCGAAATATACATCATCTTGATGAGAGTCGCGATTATCGCAGACTTTTGGTGCAACTAGAGGAAACAGAAAGACGTTTTGATGAATTCTGGAATAAACATTTAATCAGGCTTAAACAGTGTTTGGAGCTGAGACGTTTTGAACAAGATTTTAGAGAACTTCAGGTATTTTTATTTTCATTTAAATATCAAAGAATAATGTTAATTAATGAATGTAATTATTTATTAGACAAATTTTGATAGTCACTTGAAGAGAGTTTCGGAAATGACTGAAATAGGAGAGACAGTTATTCGTGTAGATGCTTTAATTAGAGAAACACATGTATTCCAAAAGATTTGTCAAACGGATATTGAAAGAGCGGAAGAAGTTATTTCAACAGGTAAATTTTATAAATTTAAATTTGTATGTTTATCGAATTTAAATATTTTCTTTTATTTTCCGATCGAAGGTCAACTTTTAATAAATGCTAGAGGAGCATGTCCTAAAGAACTAGTTCAACCAAAATGTGAAGAATTATCACGTGTTTGTGAAATTGTTACAGAAAGATTATCAAAAAGATTAGAAACATTGGCAAAGAATCATGATTTAATGGGACGCGTTGAAAAGGTAAAAATATAAATTTTATTTGAAAATGTTTAAGAAAAGAAAACCTATGTTCAAAATGTATTCAAGGCAGTATAAATTTAGGCGTTTGTGTTATAAAGTTAACGATAACTGAAAGCAGGGTCGTGCAAAATAAAAAATGTTGTGTGTAATATTTTATCGACCATGATTTTAATTTAACTGAATATTTTGCCCCTATTGATTAGGCAATAAATTCTACACATCAGAAACGTGTAATTTAATTTTCTTTAATTTGTTTCTTTTTTTTTGGTAGGCAAATAAATGGTGTGCAAAAGGTATTGAACTACTTGCATCACAACGTATTGAAAAATGTTCTGTATCTGGTGATCTGGCTGAACAAAGTTTATCAGAAATACAACATTTTATTGCATCAGCAGCTGAATTTAAATTATCAAGTCCAAGAGAATTTAAAACAGTGTTCCAAGAAAGTACAACACCAGAGACAAAAGCTTTAGTGACACAGGTAAAAAAAAAACCTTTTTATATTTTATTTATTGAATTAGCATCAATCTTCTAAAAATATTTTAATATGATTAAATCATGATAGAAAATTGTTCTAAAGAATATTTGACTAAAAAAGAAAAATCGATTGTCTTTTCTAGTTCAAGGGAAACAAACCCTAACCAAACTTTGTTCATTTCTATTTTAGTCCGTATTAAAATTTTAGTTTATTCAAAAAAAGAATCCTTATGAAACACGAATTGAAGGTTGAACCAACAAAAAAAAAACCGTCAAATATACCGCACAACTGTTATTTATCCGTAATCCGTTGTACAAGTCAAAAGTTAAATTTGTGACAAAAAAAAAAATTTCAACCAAATTTTGCCGCAGTTTATATGAAATTAGTTTAAGGAACTTATTAAATTAAAGTAAAGTAATTAAAGTGAAAAAAATTAACCGTAAGTTTTAAATTAAAAATGTTTTTATTTTTTAAAGTTTTAAATAAATTGTGTTAAATTTTTTACGTAATAACGTTAATTTTGTAATCATTATTTTCGTTTTATGGAATAATTTTTAATTTTTAATCAAAAAAGAAAATCATTTCAATTACCCAACTAATCGAAACATAATTTCATTTCATTGGATAATCATTAAAGTTCAATAAATAACATCAAATCAATATTTAGAAACAACAACAACAGAAAAATAAATTTAATTCATTTTGAAAATTTAAATGAAAATGACAAAAAAAAATAAATATTTTGTAAAGATTTCAAAGTTACAAAGTTTGAAGATTTTTCGTGTGTTTGTGAAATTGAATAGAAAAAAATAATCATAAATTAATGATTTTTTTTTTGTCATTGTAATCTTTTCTAATGGTTGGATAAAAGAAAAAATAATTGATGGGTGCAAATAAAGCACCAGCTAACACCGGAACATTAATTTTTTTTTACAAAGTATGGAAAATTTATTTTTATAAAAGAAACAAAAAAAAAGGTCACTCAAACACAACTCCCCTCTCCCAGTTCAAGATTCACGATTTACAATAAATGATAATAAAGTTGTTTGGTTGTGATATCATCAGGAACAAAATAACTTTATTAATAAATAACTAATGAAGATTAAATAAAATAAAATAAAACAAAACAAAAGAAGAAGAAGAATCGAATAATAATCATAAAGAATAAAAGTGAAAGTAAAATTTTTATTAAAATTTCTCCTACAAAATAAAAATAATAAATAAAAACAAAACAAAAGTGATTTGTTTTTGTTTTTTGTTTTGTTTATTTTGTTCGCTACAAAATTTTTTTGTTTTAATTTAATTTTCTAATTTTAATTTTGGTGTTTATTTTTTTTTTATTTAATTTTAATTTTTCAATTTTTTATTTCTCAAAAGGTTCTACAAAGAATCGATGATGTTTCTTTAATGTGTGATAAACGTATTGTTAGTCTTAAAAAGTTAACATTAAAACCACCACGTCCAGTTCAAACAGTTACACCTGCTGTTGCTGTACCATTACAACCACCTGGTGGTGCACCACATCCATTTAGGACACGGAAATCTGCACATAAGGTAAATTTTATTTATTTATTTAAAAAATTTTCGTACAAAAAGTTTTCCGTGACGTCTCATTTTATAAATGATGACAGTATTGATCACATGATTCAAATCATACAAAAAATTATAAATATTGATTCGTTAATCGTTTTTATAATTTATAATTTATTTAAATAATTAAATAATTTGATTGAATCAAACATTAAATCATTTTTACTTTCTTTAACCTTTACGTGTTCATCTTTTCTATAATAAACGAATAAAATAAGAAGATGTTTCAACTGAATAATAAACAATCTTGAAATGTTGGATAGAAAATGTGTGTATAATTTGCAAAAATGCATAAATATAACCGGAATAGGAACTTTTTTGTAATCAAGTGGAAGTGTTTTTTTTACACTTTTACACACACGCATACATACGTACACATACGCATACATACGTACACATACGCAAATGTAAATGCAAAGGAGAAAAACAAAACTATTAAGTGGCAAGTGAAAAAAGTTGCATTTAAATGGATTGTCTTTTTTTTTTTGTGTCCTATTTATTTTGTTTACACGTAATTAATGATTTACGTGTTTGGTTACCTGAAACTTTACCAATTATCTTATAACAAAATTTTTATCGTTGTTGTTTTTGTTGTGATTTTTTGTCCATTTTTTTTTTTGATTTAAGAGAAAATTCGTTGTGTCGTTGTCTGTTTGGTTTGTTTGTTTTTGTTTTTTTTCATTTCTTCTGATTTAATAATTTTTTTTTGTAATTTTATTCAGTGAAGTAATAAAATTTTCCTTTTTTATTATCATTCATTAATAATCCGTTGTTATGCCAGAAAATGTAAACACCAAATTGTGTCTTCCCTCATTCCATGGCACTGTACCCATTATTGTCATTGTTGTATATTTTGTGTAACTGTCTTCTTTCAATCAATCAATTTTTATTTTGTTTATTTTTCTTATATATTTTCAATTCATTGAAGAAAAACCAATGAAGAAAATAAAGTGTAACCATCTGGTACTGGTTGTAATAAAAACAAATACACCAAAATCTACACTTTACTACGATTGTAAATTTTGAACAAGAACAAGAAAAAAAAAAAGGAAACAACAAAAACACGAATTCAATTTCAATCAGATTTTCTCAATTTCTCTTTACCCTTCCTCTTTACCTTTCAAAGTACGTATATCCCTAAAAGCAAATCCTTGGCAAAAAGGTTGCCTAACAGAAAAAAAAAAAGAATAAATAAAGAAAAAGGTTTGTCGGTGTGTGAATTCTTGAACGGCCTTTTGTTATATGAGTGATTGGGTTGCGCCCTACGTTTTTCCACATTCTCTCTCTCTCTCTCTCTCTTTCTTCGTTTTCTAAATGAAAAATTACTTCCGATTTTTTTTCTTTTCATTTTGTTTTTCTTTGTTTTTGTCTCGATTTTTATAAAAATAAAGTAAAACAATTTCCATAATTCCCTCCTTCCTTATTTATTTATTTATTTTTCTTCTTCAATAAAAATTGTTTTTATTTTTTTCTTTTATCAAAAAAAAAAAAAAACGAAGAAGAAAACCCAAAAGTATAAATAGAAAATGTGTGTTGTGTTTGTGTGTTCTTTTTTTTTTGTCGAGACAAAATGAATGAATAAAAATTGTGTGATAAAATAATAAATAATGAAAGAAATTGATAAAAATTTACATTCAAAATCTTCATTTTTATTATTTTTATTATTTTGTATTTTATATTTTGTAAGAAGCAAGGTGACAAAAGAGTTTTATTTGAATCTCTTATTATTTTTTTCTTCTTTTCGTCTCATCAGATATTCATCTCTCTTTCTCTCTCTCTCAGTCTCTATGTACATCACTCTCTCTCTCTCTCTTTTTAGCCGTTCGCTCTTTAGGCTCTGACACAATAATAAACCTTATTTATTTTTATTAAATAAATTTTCAATCGATCTAAATTTATTGTGTGTGTTTTTTTTTTGTTTAAATTCAATTGAAAATATTTATTTTTTTTTTATGTAACTTTTTAGGTTTTTTTTTTCGTCTTCTTCTTCTTCTTTTATTGAAAATTTATAAATATTGTACTTTCTATCTGGAGCGAATAATTTTTGGAAAAAAATAAAAGAAACACGCATAGAATTTTTTGATCATTTTTATGGCTGATCATTTTTATTACTGATCCGATCGTTAAGGAAATAAAATTTAAATTTTATTAATATGAATTATTATGAGTTGTGTGCGCGTGTGCGTACATTATTCCTCATTTAAGTTCATTTATCTTCTGTACTTTGTTTTTTCTTGTTGTTTGTGTACTTCGTTGTTTGTTTGTTTGTTGTTACAAAATCTTTTTCTCACAAATGTTTTTTGTTTATATTTTCTTGTTGTTATTTTTTGGTTGGTTCTTCTTCTTGTTGTTGTTTTTTTTTAGAAATTAGAACATAATTAATTAAATCATTCACTAATAATGGATGAGAGGAGTGGTGGGAAGTAAGGGGGAAACGCAAACAATAAATAATCTTTTTCGAAAGAAATTTTTTTTCTGTGAATTTATTTATATAAAACAATAAAGAAGAAAAGTTAATTATTTGAAATAAGAAATTTTCTTTTGTATTTCTTAAAATGGATTTTATTTCTTTGTTGCTCTTTTTTTTTTTTTGTTTCTTCTTAATTTAAGAATAAACAATTATTATTTTTTTTTTATCTGTCTTTAAATATTCTTTATTTTTCGTGTGTCATTTCTCTACAATTTAATCGTATTAATTGAAATGACAGAAGTTTTTTATTTGTTAAAAAGTTAACAAGACAAGACAAGATATTAAGACAGGTAATCGTATTAGTTTATTTTTACCGTAAAGTCTGTTCATTGCTGAAGATATTTTTATAAACATAAAATGATTTTTGTAGAAAAATCAATTTAAATAAAAAAATTAAAATATAAATTCTGAAAATTTTAAGATTCTTCCAAGTTCAAACTTTTAATGAAAAGAACTGATTCTTATTCTGTTGTTTTGTTAATTTTAAATTAATTAGAATTTTGTTGATTTTTGAAGTCAATACGAATGTGGGCACAAGTGAAGTTCTTGTACGGCGTTTTTTTTATCTTCACTTGAAAAATAATTTCAATTACGTGAAAATTATTTACATGATTTTTTTTTTTTTCTGATTTTGAATTAAAATGATTCACTTGCCAAAATTGATTTGCTTCACTACGCCAATTACATTTGAAAATATTGTTTAAAAATTATTCATAATTAATTATAAATATATTCAGGAATAATTTTTAAGAATTTACATGAAGTGAATTTGTGCGTAGTGAGTGGAGGAATTCACTTGGAAAATTTCTTATGCTTTTTTTGTTGTTGTTGTTCTTCTGTTTATTGCTGTTGGTGCGTGGAGTATTTGTTTGGTTTTTTTTTTGTCTTATTACGAAACTCGTCTAAAACTACAGTTTTGTGTGTGTGTGTGTTTGACTCTTATTTTCATGCAAAAAAACAAAAACAAAAAATGTTACGTAAAATACAAATTTTTTTTTCAATGACGCCAAATTGCATCATTTGGTTCTTGGGTATCAGTTCAATTTTTTTTTTTTTTGATTTATAATTTATAGGTGGAAATTTAGTTTGATTTTAAATGAAACCAAGAAGAAGATTTCTTCTTAAATAATCATAATTTTTATTTATTTGTACGATTTTATTAGAGTTAATTTATGGATGGGGTTAACACAAACGGAAATGTTCCTAATTAAATTTTTTTTTTTTTTTGGTTCATTAAATCATAATTAAATTATATTGAAAATGTTGTAATAAAAAGTTATAAGAATTTTAATCTTATCTAATTTTTGGGAACATCTTTTTTTTTTTACAATAATCAATGAATCAATTATTTTTGTTTCATTAAAAACAAATAAAATCTTTTAAATGGAATCAATGAAAACACAAAAAATCTCAACACAAAATTGACTCTGTATTTTTTTTTTGTTACTTCTTTTTACCCAAAAAAAAAATTTACACTTCTGTGGGGCAGGGGACACCAAATACAAGAACAAAAAAAAAAAAGAAGTAGAACAAACAAGTAACTAAAATTATTTACTACCAAAATTGTTAACCTTTTTCCATCTTTGTACGGTTAAAAATATTTAAAAGTCTCACGACTTTATACGTTGACTTTTCATCTAACTAAAAAATTTATATTTCTTCGCTGTTGTTGTTGATGTTGCTATTGTTGTTGTTATTGTTGTTGTTGTTCTTTATCTAATGTTTTCCATTTATTTTGTATTTTGTATTTTTTTGATGTAGAGAAATAAAAAAAAAAACTAAACGTTAATAAAGTTTTATAAAATCATCTTTCTTTCGGAAAAATCATAAATTACGTTTAAATTAAAGTGAAGAAGAAGAAAAAAAAAGAGAAACAGAAAAACCAGAAATCAAAAGAATAAAATTAACAAAAAAAAAAAAAAAATTGTATAATTAAATTATGTGCTGCGAAATTTTATTTAAAAGCAAAATGCAAAATGCAAGAAAGAAAAGAAAAGAAAACAAAAACAAAAAAACAGAAAATTGTAAACGAGAAGAAAAACAGAAAAACAACAACAACAACAAATAAAAAAAAATTCCAATAGTTTGTGAACAAGAAAATAAAAAATGAGTGAATCTTCATATCAGATAAAGTACGCATTAATTCTTTTAACTTTAATCACATTTAAAGAGTGAGTGGGAAAGATAGAGATAAAGAGAGATAGAGAGAGAAATACTACTTTCCTTTTATATTGTAAAACTTCTTAAGAAATTTCATAAAGAAAGAAGAAGAATAATAAAAAAAAAAAGTACAATATAAAAGTTTCACTCACACAAAATACATTTTCCCAAACCTTATGAAAAGATTATGCTACGTTTGAATTTTTGAATTTTGAATTTTCATTTCTTTAATTTCCGATTGAATTAAAAGAAAAAGTGTAATTCGGCTTTTGTTTCTTTTACTAAATCATAATCCACATAGATTGAATTACAAGCAAACTTAACTTTTAATTTATTTTTTCTTAAGAATTTTGTTCCTTTGAATTTTACTGAAATCATATACAACAACAACAACAATTAGTTGAGTTGTGTTATGGGTTAAAAGTTGAATTTAATTTTTTTTTTATTATAATAAATCTCACGAATCCGATATAATTCAATGGAGATTATTTTCAATTTTTGTGTAATGCGTATATGTGGGATCCTACATATCAAAATTAATATGTTATGTATGTGAAATCGTGAGAGCAACAACAAACAATACCAACAACAACAACAATAAAAACAAAGTCTTTTGAAAGACAAAATTTTATAAACAAAAAAACAAAAAAAAAACTTTCATCGTAAACAGAAAAAAGTAAATCGTTTAAATATATTCATCGATTGCGGATCTCTTGATCTGATCTCGTACATATTAAATAGATAAAATTTCATCAAATATTTTTTATTTATTGTTTGTTTGTTTGTTTTTTTGTATGAAGGAAAAATGATTAAATTAAATAATTAATTAGGACAAAATAATTGCACGTTGTGTGACCGAAATAAATAACATGTCCCCGGATCTTATTCTTTATGTTGTTTCAATTCTTTTTGAGTGTAGTGGAGAAAATTTGATTGGATTATGATTGATTTTTTGTTGTTTATTTTTTTTGTCTGGTGGTCACACATTGGTAATTTGGTGTAATCAATTCTTAGGACACGTTAATAAATTATATGGTAACATTTAGGACATAATTGTTTGATGGATTCATTGCACGTTTTTATTGCAGTATACAAACTTTAGGCAGGGGTTAATTTTACGGTTTTCAAAAAATTATATTCAAGAAAAAACATAAAAAACATAAAAAACAATTGCGTGTTTTAGTGAAATAAATTTTGCGGCTTACTTTTGTATGAAAAAAACAAAATAAAAGAATATCTGGCTGACCTTCATCTTTATGTTTTGTTGTTGTTATGTTTTTTTTCTTCTGATAATTCCAACTGAAGAAAGAAAAAATATTTTGATTTTCTCTTAAATAAAATTAAAAACAAAAATAAAACGTCCAATATTTTCAACAAATTTTTTTATTTTATAATTATTTATTGTTGCAATTAGAATCTTTTATTTCGAATGGATTTTTATTATTTCTTTTTCTTGATTCAAAAATACAATTAATTATTTTTAATTCAATAACAACAACAACAACAAGTACAAGTACAAGTAAAAGAAAACTGAAGAATTAATTTCTATAAATTGTGAAGAGTTTATTAAGTGTAGTAGTCGTGGTCATCATATCAAAAGGATTGAACAGTTTTATTGAATGGAATTTTTTTTTTATTTCTTCTCCCCATTAAAGAATAAAGAGAAAGAAGAAGAAGAATAAAAACAGTTTCTTTAATCTGTAATGTTTTTAAAACGGATGCCCAGTTACTGTTGTTTGTTCGTTTGTTTATTTTTCTCTCTATAATAAGTTTTATTTAATTAGTTGATTCTTTCATATAATTTAAAGAATAAGATATTAGTTAGACGGTTACGTCATCTAACGTAAAATTGAACTTTATTGTAGGAGTTCAGATTATAAAAAAATAAAAATTGGTAAGTACACGCGTTTTTTTTTTCTTTTCTTCTGGTTAAAATTTATTCAAAAGTTTTTTTTTTAATTTTTTTCTTCATTGCATATTCAGATGAAGAAGACCAGAATCACGGTAGGCCTATTAAAATAAATTATTCTACACTCTAGTGTCAATAGAGTGTAAAATAACAGTTAACAAATGTACAAGAAGTACAAAAAGTTTACAAATCCAATATCTTTGATAACAAATTATTAATTTGTTTTCTTACTTTTGTCGTCGCGTTACCTATACACGTTTTTTTTTCTCTCTCATCTTTCTTCGTTCTTAATCATAACTTAAGAATTTCACATTTATTTGTAAAAAAAAAATCAAATAAATCAAACAAGACAATGATAATAAAAAATCAACTAAATCTCAAATGTTTCTGTAAAGTTGGTTGGTTTTTTTTGCATTGTTTTTAATTTCTTAATTTTAAAGATAAAATTTCTTATTTTATTAGTTGTTGTTTTTTTTTCCCTCTTAAATTTAACTAAATTTTAATTTGTTTTTATTAAAAATTAAAAAAGAAAAGAAGAAAATCAGATCAGAGTGACGAAATGACAGAAGAAGAAGAAGAAGAAAAGAAAAAATTAATGCAAAACTAAAAAAAAAAAAATATATATAAAATTTTATCGTAAAGTTTGACTTAGTTTTTTTTATTTCTGTTCTGAAATTATAAACAATTGACGTTAGGTAAGGTTCAAGATGTTTCGATACAGTTGAAATTTTATATTTTATATCCTATATTTTTGTGTGGTTTACCACTCGTGTCTCGCATATAACAAACAATTATTATTTAAAGAAATAATTCCGTTAACTAAATTGCTGAATCAAAACATTTGACCAAAATATTTTTTGTTCAAAAAAACGAAATAAGTTTAATATTTAATGACCACAAACACAGACCAGTTAACAATGTTTTATTACATTTCACGGTCATCAATTTCTTAAATTGTAAACAGTATATTTCTTTCTTTCTTTCTTTTTTTTTTTTGTTGTTAGCTTAACATTTTTCTTTCTTTCTTCTTCTTCAAATAAAAAAAAAAATTTTGTAAAACTCTTTACCTTTAATTTTATACAATTCGTTACAAACTGACATTATTTTTTTGGTTTAATGTGATTATTTCTTTTTCTGTTTTCTTTCCATTTAACAATTCGTACTTCTTATGACTGACCATGCCCACTTTTATTGTGCATTATCCAGATCATTTCCACATGAAAAAAAAAAAGAGAACAAATTTTCAATTCATTGAATAAATTTTTTTTTACAAGAAACTCTCAAAACGAAATCTTAAAATATAGAACAATTTTTATTCCTCTCGATTTTTTGATATTCATTTATGGAGATAAACTTACCAGACAATAAAAAGAGAAACATAACCTCAATTATGCAATATAATTATTATTTATAATTTGGTACATGACCTTAACTTAGATCCATGATCCATGATCCAAGACCAACAGATGTTATTATAATTTAAGTATAGGTCAGTTGGTTAGTGCATTTATTTTTCTTCTTCATCATCATCATCTTCATCATCTTCTTCTTCATCTAATTTAAGTTAAATTGTTCAGTGTGTCGCAGTGAAAGTTAAAATCTTGGTTAGAAATTTGATTTAAAAAAAGATTAAAGCCTGATTAACACTTTTTGTATAATTAATGACAGATAATGAGACGTATTTTTTTTTTTATTTAATATGATTATATGGATTGAATTTAAACATAAATTTATAAACGTGTTTAAACCAAATCATCTCTATTTTTTTTTTTATTGAATTTTCAAATTTAAATTTACAGAAATCAAACAAAAAAAAACAACAACAAATATTTGCTAAAAAAAAAACACAATGAAAATTTTATTTTAAAATCCGCTTGACATTTTTAAAAATGGCGTCCTGTGCGCATGCGCCATGTTTTAATATCATTTTTTATGATGAAAAATTTATCGCTGTTTCTATAGAAAAAAGGGTAAATTCTTTTCTAAACTTATTATTATTTGTGCTTTATAAACTTTTGACTGTTTATTTTCATTTTACAAAATAAATTCCTGATTTTAATGAGGTAAAAGTTTAAAACAATTTAAAACTTAATTTAAAAACTCACAGAACATTCTCTGGCAGACATATTTTTTTGTTTAAATTTAGATTTTAACCCAATAAAATATTTTGACAGTTACAAAATTTAATAGATTTTATTTAATAATAAATAATAATTATTGATTGATAGATGAAAGTCATCTAATAAACACTGAATACAAAATACAAAATTAGTAAATGTGAAAATTTAACATAATCTTGATAATTCATGTTGATTAACGTTAAGATTAAAAAAAAAACATCTTTGAATTAAAAACTAATTAATAATTTAAATAAACAGATAGTGGATTTGCATATTAATCACAAATTATATTGAATAGAGAATAGACTGGGTAAATGTGATTATTGTAGAAAATTATAATAAATAGACTAGAGTGATTAAAATATATTTTTCGCATCATTTTTTTTTTGTTTTTATTTTTACAAAAATGAAACAAACTTTACTTTTTTCTTGTCTTTGAATAAACATTTTTTTTTGTATGAAAGAAAATTGAATGAATCTGAATTTTATGCTTATGAATATTTATGTAAAGATTTGACGAATTCTTCAAATAAAAGACAATTTTTTCTTATAATTAGTTTTGTATTATTGTTGGTACCGCCACCACCTCTTTATACCTACGTAAACTAACCTTCTTATTGTGGTCGTTTTCCCTTTCAGTCTTGAGAATAAATGCTAAATTATTTAATCCTTAATCCTAAGCCCAAGGAGTTATTATCAAAAAAAAAAAAAGGCATTTAAAATAAAACAATACGATTAAATATAAATCCAAATGTAATTCGGATTATAATCTTCCATTTTACAGATTTCACAAAATTTGATTAATTTTAGGAAAAGATTTTTTATCATTTATTGTCGTTTTCGAATAATAATTAAAAGACTCTTAATTGTTTGTATTTATCTTGAAGAATAATTAGTTGGGTTTTTTGTTTGGTTTTTTTGTGAACCCTTCGTAACTAACAAACCAACATAAATTTCCATAATTATATTTAAAATTTATTCTGATTAGTAATTTAGGCTTCATAGATAGGCATATAGATAATTTGTGCTTATTAATGTGTAACAACTGCCAGGGTCATGTAAGACACGAGATTTTCTATTATAATGGAATCCAAACCATTATCATACGCTGAAGTTTAAACCAGCTTAGGCTACAAACCACCAACCAATTATTTTATTATTCGTAAATTTTATTTGACAAAATTTTCTCATCATCAACAATTTTGTATTTCAACAACCAAAAGAAGTCCTCCATATTTTGTTTTTGTATAAAATTAAATAAAAAAATTAAAATGTTTTCACTCAAATTAAACAAGCTTCCCATCATCTGTCTAATCCCAATAGAATCTATACCTGTGAAATTTTTATTTTAATTAATTAATTTGATAATAATTGTACGTTTAACTAATTATCACCTTTTTGTAAATGCCGCGGTTATGTCTTACCACAAAAGCCAATACAGTAGAACTTCTTTAAATATTATTTATTAGAACACAAAATAAATTGATTCAATTAATTTTCTTTCTTTCATTCTTTTTTCTTTTCTTCTTCTTTTCTTTAAAATAAAAAAAAAAATCAATTTTTTTTTTAATTTTCCCTATTTTTTTTGTCTTTGGTTTGTTTTGTTTTGTTTCTTGTTTTCTTTAATTTCTATAAAATTAACATAAATTGTTCTTTTATTATAAAATTAATCATACATGAAACAAAATCATAGAACGCACACACTCGTAACATAGTCACCTATAATGATTTTCTATACATCAATGACGTAGTTGATTTTTTTGTTGTTGTTACTTTTATGATTAACTTTTCTTGTCTTGTCTTGTCTTGTCTTATTTTTTTATTTTCATTTTCTAATTTTCTTCTTCTTTTTTTATTTTTCTTTTCTTTTCATTTTAAAATAAAGTAAAAATGATGATGATGATGATGAACTGATGATGAATTGATGATGAATTTAACCGTAACAATTTAAAAATTTCTTCCTGTAACCATGTTTGGCAAAGTTGTTTTATTTTGGTTAATGGTAAATATTATAAACTTGTCTTGTTGTAATTGTTGTTGTGATATTTTTTTTTTTTTGCTGTTTTTCTGAAATTGTACTTCATTAATGTTACATTTTGTGTATGCACATACACACACACACATACATACACATGCACATACACACACGAATAAAAGTCTATAGATTTTTTAATTTAGATTCCTTCGCAGTTTTAATATACTGGTTTACGTTTATTTATTTATTTAACGCAATCCCCAATATTTCTATTTTGTAAATTACTGTTCTTCACCACACTGTGTGTATTAATTTTTTTTTAGTCTTGTTCAGGTTTTTATTTAAAAACACAAAAAAAAAAATTCTGTTCTGTTTGTCGCATTTTTGATGTTTTTTTTTTTTTTGGTTTTTTAATTTAATTTTAATAAAAATTATCTTTTTGTTTTTCTGAAGAGAAAAAAAAGATTCAAAACAAATTCTTTAATAGACAAAAGAAGATCAGTTTTTTCTTATTATACCCTTCCCCTTCTTCCTCTTCTTTTTCTTTTGCTTCTCATAAATAAAATATTTTTTTTTATGAATTTCGTTATTAAATAACGTTAACTTTTTTTTTTTTTTGTTACTGGACCCGAAAATATATTTTAATTATTTATGGATAAAAAAAAAACGAATTTAATTTTCTTCTATTTTTATGCAAATCATTAAATTTATTGTCATATAGTTTGTTTGTTTCTTTGTTTGTTGTTGTTGTTTTTATTATTATCTGGATTCTGGAAGAACATAAGATACGTAGAGGAATGCCTAAACGCACGTATTTTAGAATTAACTGTGTACCCTTTAGAATTATCTCAACGATTTGGTCTTAATTTTTATGTTTTAAAAAAATAAAATGAATTCTTAATTAGAAAATTTAATAAAGTTCTTTAGCAAAATCAAAATCGGTAAAAGAAAATAGACCCAAATAAAAATGTATGGTTTGATGATTCCAGAGATCACACTGATAGAAATAACATGGGCATCCATTGATTGTCAGTAATCATTTTTTATTCGCCCTAATCAGAAACAAAATTTTTTATGATTTTCATCAGCATATTTATGTACTCTGTTTAAATCCCTATAGAGTTTTATGTTTAGTTTTACGAAACATTTATCATTCTGCTATAAAAATGTTTTTTCCCTTTTTTGAATTGTTCTCGTATTGTGTCATCTCTTTTACTCTTCTCTAGCAGACTAATAAAATTGTCGCCATTAAATCTATAAGACTTAAAAATATTCAAATGTACAAAGATAATTATTTAAGGAATTCAACAATTATCACAATTTATTAAAACAACAAAAAGATGTTACTTCACCACAATGATTAAGTAGAATGGTTCAGTCAACCAATTTTTTTTTCTCCATGACACAAATTTTAAACTAAATTAATTAAATCATTTAAAATTATTTACATAATTACACCCAATGGTTAAATTTTTGCATGAGGAAGTCTTACATGAATATCATAATCGTATAAATATCATGTAACAAAAGATTTGTTAGTCACTTCCATTAAGCTTATAATTATAACTGATAAATTTAGATTCCACTAATTTTGTGAATTTAAGATTCAATGAACCTCCTCCCCCTCCAATTGATCTACATTGATCATTTTTTGAATAATTTTTCGTGTAAACTAAATCGACCACCGGATATCGTATCAACTCAAATTTCCTTTGGAAAAAATTGATGGTCCTATTAGACAGGTTTTTTGTTTCTTGTTTTTGTTTTAACTCTGATCAAAAAAGACACAAGAACACAAGATAAAGATTGAACTAAAAATTTTTAATGGGGGAAAAATTGAATTAAAAAATTTAAACACTTCACAGACTAATTAATTTGTTTTTTTTACACTGCACGTTGTTTTTTTATTGCATTTATTTCATCATCCAGACCAGAATAAATATTTTATTTATTAAGTAAAGGCATAATTTCAATCTTCATTTTTTCTTTGCATTTTTTTTTTTTTTTTCGCGTTTTTGCATTTTTACGAGAAAAAATGATTTTATTACAAAATCTGTTATTCTTGTTTTGTTCATTTTGTTAGATACACAACAACAACAACAACAACATTTTCATCCAAACAGAATAATTTTAATAAATCATATTTGGATTCTTATGGTTTTGTGGGGATTTTCACCGTTTTCATTAAAAATTATTTTCTTTCAAAATTAAAAGCGAAAAAAAAAAAAAAACTAAAGCGAATTTTTGTTGTTATTTTTTTTTTACCTCTTTCTTCTCTTTGTCAGAAATTTTTTTATGTTTGCGAACGAATTTTTATTAAAAAAAAGGTACATTATTTTTTATAATCTTTTAAAAAAAATAAATAAAAGGAAAAATCTGAATTTTATAACCTTTACTTTAATGTTGTTGCTGGATTCTCTTGTTTCAATTGTTGTTGTTGTTGCTGGATTCTCTTGTTTCAATTGTTGTTGCTGTTGTTGTGGGATTCTCTTGTTTCAATTGTTGTTGTTGGATTCTGTTTTAGTTGCTGGATTCTGTTGTTTTTCTGCTGGTTGTTATTGCAAATTTATTGTAATAAAAAAAAACGAGTCAATTTAATTTAATAGTTTTGTTTCTTTCCGTCTTATAAATTTCTTATTTAATCATTCGCATAAAAAATGTAAGAAGAAAATATTATTTTAATCAAAATTAAGAAGAAAAAAAATAAAAATAATAATTGAAGAATGTCAAATACATTTTGTCCTTCCGTCATTCCCCCGTGTCTCTTTTATTAAAATTTATTTTTATTTTAATATTTTTTTGTTATTAATTTTTTGTAAAGTTTTGACTGTTCACGTACACAATTTTTCTTTTTCTTTTCATTTTTATTATCACTAAAATATGTTGGAATTTGTAAGATTTTAGCTGATGTTAAGAGTGAAAGATATCTTCTTGAAATTTAACAAAAAAAAAAAAAACATACGAGTTTAAAAGTTTTACATGAAAATAGCGGTCTATAAAGTTCTTTAAAATTCTTCTTCTTCTTTCTTCTTCTTCTACTTTATTACGTAAGAAAAGAAGAAGAAGAAGAAGATTCTTTGCCGGTGTTATACATATTATGTCTTCTCACTAAAATATGTTACGTTACTGCTGCGTATATATTTCTTATCATATTTCTTATCTTTACATTTAAAATTCAGTTTATGCAATAATTTTTTCTTAGAAAATTTTTTTTCAAATAAACAACAACAACAACAAAATGCAGAGAACATAAAAATTCTGGAAATGCAATTTAAACTGTAAATGATAAAATTTTAACATTTGTTTCAATACAATTCTAAAACTGGTTTATAATTTCTTGAAACTAAAGTGAAAAATGTGTAGCAAAGTAAAAAATAAGTCAAAAGATCATAATTGACTTTGATAATAATCGTTACATATTCCCGTTGAATTTAATAATAAATAATCCAACCTTTATCACATTTTTTACAGATCCCATCTTTATCTATCCGTCATTTTTATATGATTCAATAGAATCAATTATATAGAATCAGTCGTCTCTGTTTAACATTAAGAACCTGTCTACTTCTTACATAGATTCTGATGCAATACAAAAAGCACGTTAGAAAAAAAAAATCGAATGCATAAAATATCAGTCAGTAGATGAGTAGAGGAAAATACCAAAGTCTTAAGAAACCAGCCTAGACACATCATTATACAATAACAATTTCTTTATTTTAACTATTTTACCGTGAGCTGACTTTGAAGAATATTTGTTGTTGTTTTTATTCATTTCTTCTTCTTTTTTATTTTATGTAATAATCTTAACGGAATTCTTTACCTCTCCTTCTTCTCACTTCTTTTTTTTTGTTTCTGTTCTTTCCAATAAAATAAAAATAATAATTTTATAAATTTTATCGTCTAGAAATTAAGAAGAAGAAAGAAAAAAAAACAAGGAGAATAAATAAATTGAATTAATTAAGATTTTTGTGTTACCAATTATTGTGTAATTAATACGGTTTAAAAAAAAAATTCATTCATTCATTCTAGGTATGGGTTTTTTTTTCAATTCAACAAAATAACAAGAGCAACAACAACAACAACAACAATAAAATATGTAATATTTAATTCACTAATTTTAAGATCAACAAAAAAGATTTAAAAAATTCTTTCTTTTTATTCTTTCAAAAAGTGTTAATTGATAATTTTGTTTCTGTACCTTTTTTCTCTTTGTCTTCTTCTTCTTCTGTTTTTTTTATTGTGGTTTTGGTTTTGGTTTTAATTTTAGTTTTGAATTCGTAAATGTTACGGATGAATTTCCACGGATCTTTAACAAATAATATTAACAATAAGATGAAAATCATTTAATTAAAAATATTTGTTTTCTTATTTTGGTTGTACGTTAGTTGTAGTTCTTTCCATGCTTTGCGTGTGTGTGTGTGTGTGTCTATTCCTCCACCTCACACTAATCCACACCCTCACCGCTTAACCTTAAGATTAAATTGTTTTATACAGAGAATTATGTTTTATTATGATTAATTTAAAAATAAAAAATAAAAACAGAAAGAAAGAAAGAAAGGAAAAACGGTGAAAATTAACACACCAGGCTCTTTACCACTTTTTTTTTATTATATTTTTTATATGACCGAACAGAGGAAATGTTTTTTTATATTTTTTTTTTCTTCCTTCCACTTTTAAGCTTTTTAACACACTTCCAGTAGCCAAGAATTTAAAGAACCAACAGACGTTTTTTTTTGTTTCTTTTCATGTTGTTGTTGTTGTTGTTTGTTATCAAATTAGGAATCTGTTCTTGTTTCATGATGTGGGTGTGTGTGTGTATGTATATAGAGTGAATAAAAAAAGCCTTTGAACTTTTAATAATATGTTTTTGTATAAAATGGTGTTACTGTAGGGTGTGTGTGTGTGTGTATGTATGTCTGACCCTCCTTAAAAAAAATTTATAACAATTTAAATATTCTGACATTTTCAGTGTAACAATACGTTTAGAATTATGATTTATTATTGTTTGTTTCTTCTTATCTTTTTGTACAAAAATGTTAGAAATGTGCCACGTGCGTGAATACGCTTTTTTTTTTTAGGTTATGTTTCCTTTTATTCACCCATTTATTTTCTTTGAAATCTAATTTAAAGATCTTTAAGGCGAAAAATTTCTAAATGTGTGTTTTCTATCAATTAAAAATATTAAATTGAAAATTTATTCGTAAGCAGAAGTGGAAAGAGAGAAAAACAAACCACTAAGGTCAATTACACCAAACACGAAGAAGGTTAATGTCATGGGGAGTTTTTTTTTTTTTGTTTTTGTATCTCACGATTTATTCCGCAAATAACACAAATTCAATTATAATTTTTTGTACCAAAGAGATTAATCTACATTTTTAATCCCTCGACAATTTTTTTTTTGTATGGGAAGCTCTGTTTATCCACCACAAAAAGTGTATAGTAATAAAAATGTTGACCCCTTGGTAACCGCCTGTTAACCTCCACGCATTTAATCAATTTTAATATTTCCTAATAAATTAACGAAGATTTATTTTCAGTTGAAATTATTTGTGTTTTATTTAAAGTTGTGAATTATATTTACTGATTTTCCATATAAATTTTTCCTTTAAAAATATTTAAGTTTTATTTGTTGTTGTTTTGTTTGGTTTTATAATTTTTATTAGCTTTAGTTTTTGTGGATAATTTTTGCGTTACTCATAGTTACTCTTCTCTTCTCTTCACTTCCAATTTATTAGAACGCGAATAATAATAATAACAATAATTTTGTAATTAAAAATAGTGAAAACTGATATTATTCAACCGAAAATTATAAATTAATCGGCAAAGCCAACTTTTTTGCACAATAAATAAAGTTGTTTTTTTTTTTTGCAAATAAAAATAAACATCCTAAACCAGACAGACAATTATAGACAAGTCCATCGTCTTATAGTTGAGTGCGTACATTTTTTTATTATTATTATTTCTTGTGAGAAAGTTTTAAATTCTTCCTCTTTCTACTCCTCCTCCACCACCGTTATGTACATAGAAGTAAACCTTTCTAAATTTGACACTGGTCAATATTTGTTGGAATCAATAAATTTTTAGATTATGAAATTTTCTGAGTGGAAAATTAACAAACTGAAAAAATTATGCAACAAATTGAAAGATAATTTCTTTACGAATTAGCGAATCGGTAAATTTTTTCTTCCACTTTTATTTCCCGAACACATGCTGCATGGACTGCGCATGATAACAAGTAACGAAATTTATGATTATCACATGAATTATGAGTGATGATGATTTAACAAACAAAAAATTTGTACCTGTAACTATAAAAAAAATTTGTACCTGCAACTATAAAAAAAAAATATGAAAACATGAAATATGAGAATGGGACACACATCAAATATTATTATTCAATAACAAAAAAAATTGTATAATTTTAACTTCACAAATTTGTTGTTTTTTTTTTTCTTGTTTTCCATTTCATGAAGAGAGAGAATTTCTTTCTTTCTTTTTTTTTTTTACATGAAAAATCGCTTGATTTAATTTACGTTTGTTTTTTTATTTTTTATTTAATAATAAAAAAATAATTTGAAAATTTGTGGAAAGTAATAAAAATTACGCACATTAAAAATATACAATAAAGGACTCCTCCCTTCTTCTCCCACTACTTTTCCTTTTAAATTAAATTTCACCTATGTTCATGTTATGGTTTGTTGATAATCATAATTTGTTTTGTTTTTTTATTCTATTAAAAATCAAATATTGAAAATGAAGAAAGCATGAGTCCAATCCAAATAATGTTCTCTATTTTTATTTGTTATTTTATTCAATAGAATGTGTGTCTGTATGTGTGTGTGTATGTAAATCAATAACCTGAAAGTTCTATACCTACAAATATATTGAAGTGTTGAGTTCCTCCGCTCATTATATTTTCATTTCTTTTTCTCTATTTTTTTTTTCTTTTTATTTTGTGTTTGTTGATTTTCTTTCTATAAAAAAAAAAATAAAAAACAAAAATAAACTAATGATTTTTTTGTTTGTGCAATTGTACCGTAAACTAAAAAAAAAAGAAGAATTTCTTCATTTTACCGCATATTGGCATATTACGATGGCAATTTTTTTTTTGTATGTACATATGTATGTAATTTAATTTGCATACACGGCATGGTACAAGAGTCTAAATTGGATAAATATAAAAAATTATAATTATAAAAATTGGACACAATATTTTATGTAGGAATAAAATAAGTACTGCAGATTTATTATTTTATTTATAGAAATAACAGAATTGCAAAGCAATATCTAAAGAACAGACAGAGAGAGAGAGAGAGAAAAAAGGTGAATTATCCCGTTATTTTTTTTTCTGTATTATGCAATTTCTCTGCGTTAACCATTTTTTATTTGTTTTGTTGTTGTTGTTGTTGTTTTGTTCTTGTCTTCTTAAATAATAATATTCCTTATTCACAATGATGGTGTTGGTGTACACAACACACGTACACATAAGTTTATAAATTATATTTGTAGAAAGAATTTTAGGATTAATACAGAAATATCGTTAAAATCCATCAAATCTAATTTTTAAATCTATAAAAATATTACTTACCGTCATTTTAAAGTAATTCTGTAGTTACGTTCTTGTTGTAGTTACTCTTTTGTTATATTGTAGTTATAGCAACAAAATAATGAACGAATAGAAAACAAAAGAAAACTTTATTTTTTGTATAATGTGACGAAAATTTAGGATAAAATTTCAAAACATTTTGTTCACGGCAAATTTACTAAATTATTTTTTATTATTTTTAAGAATTTAGAATTTAAACCTAAAATACAACAATAACAACAAAAGAAAATGGAATTAAAATCTTTTGAAATTTTTCTATAATAAATTATTGTGAATAAAGTTTTTAGTTAGTTAGTGAAAATAATAATAAAGTAAAGGAGCTCTAGTTTTTTCCCCTTCTTCTTCTTCTTCTTCTTCTATATACTGTTCTTTAAGATTAAGATTAACTTTTGTATTCTATTCAAAATCATTTATTCTAGAATGATCAATTACAGGGAAGAGAGAAAATTATTAGGTCGATGAGGCAGAATATCAGATAATACAAACATAGCTACTAACTAACTATAAAAATAGAATAGAAGTTCACATGTATTTGTTCACTTATATGTATTTGTGAAAAGTTGAATTTATATACAAAAGTGCATATTTTTCTTTTTTTTCCTAATTAGCATAATCATTATGATGATTATATAATTTGTACACAAAACCATTTGATATGATTCCCGTTTTTCTTTTTTTCTTCTAACTTTAATAACTTTAAGAACTTTAATAACTTTAATAACTTTAATGTTTAAAGCTTTAGGCCAAGCACTGTTGTTGTTTCCCACATATATTTTTGTTTCCATAAAATAAGACATTTTTTCTGGGTTTTCGTAGGTTAATTTTTATGTGTTTTTTTTTCTGAATCTAGAATATGTTTTTTTTTAAAGAATCTTTAATGACTCCGTTTAAAATTGGTTTTAAAATTAAATTTAGTTCAATTTCATAATAAACATTTTATTAGGTTCACCATGGACCATGGTAAACGTGTTTCTATTTGGGAAATATTAAATTCTACATAAAAAGAAAAAAAAAGAAGAAAAATTCAAAACCAAACCGAAAAGAATTAAAAAAAAATGGAAGCTTTTTTTTTTAATGCAATCATCAAGTTTTTAGTGAAGTTTTGGGATTAGAATAAAAATCCAGATTATAATTTATCCAAACAAAAAAAAAAACACTTAATTCGCAGAATTAACAGCAACAAAAAAAAAACATAATAAAGAAACAAGAACTTGAATGAAAGAAAGTTTAATTCTGGTTGATCGTTCTCAATTTTTTTTTTTTGTTTTGATTTAAAAGTTTTTTTTTTTGTTTGTTTGTTTAACAAAACAAGTTTTATTCACACACACACACACACACACACAAATGCAATAAACACAGATGCACACACACATATGCAATAAACACATGCATACACACACACGCATATATATAAGAATCAAGATTTGTCATTTATAACTAAAATAGTATGTCACATTTTATTGTCAGTTTGTTTGTTTGTTTGTTTGTTTTTTTTTCTCATTGTTTCAACAGAAAACACTTTTTTTTTTCTTGTTTTGTTTTGTTTGGTTTTTTATTAACAAAAAAAAACAAATTTAAAATCGATTATTTATTAGATCAAAATTAAAACAAGAAATCCTAAAATAAAACTTAAAAAAAAAAAAAATCATAACAAATTTTTTGACCGACTTTTTAATTTTTTTTTTATTCGCATAAATTCAATATTTAAGAAAGAGAAAAATAAAAAGTCATTTTATTTTTTTGGATTTTATTTCGTCTTCTTCTTTCTTTTAAATTTATTTTATGATCGAATTTCGAATTTTGTTTTTTTATTCAAATAAAGTTTTTCTCTCTTCAAATTCCATCCAAGTGTGATCCAAATATTTTTTATTGTTGTCGTCGTCGTCGTCGTGTTTTGTTGTTGTTTTGATTGCATAATTTTGTTGTTGTTGTTGTTGTTGTTCTTTTATATAAATTTCGAACGTTCTCGAAATTATTTGAAAAGTAGACATTTTGTTTTTTTTTCTGTTTTTTTGAAGAAAATTATGAATTTTTTTCATTCCTCTTTCTTTAATTCTATAAATTTTTATTTCTTTTGTGATGAATTATTGACGTAATAGTTGGTAACATCAATAATAACAACAACAACAACTGTTGTTAATCGAAATTTTTCCTTGTCTGATTTTAAAAGTGATCAAAAGAAAATAGAAAAATAAATGAAAAACGAAAATGTTGAGGAGAAAATTCGCTTGTTTTTTTTTTTTGTAATAAGAAGAAAATGTGTAACTTAATTTGTTGTTTCTTTTTTTAATTGTTGTTTTGTTGTTGTTTGTTGTTTGTTGTCTTCTGTTTTATTATTTTTTAATTGAAATTGTTATTGAAAGTTGTCAAGTTGTTGTTATGTGCGTTACAAATATCAATAACAACAACAACAACAACTATTAAAATTAATATTGTGAAATTATCGATCACAAAAATTAATTAAAAAAGAAATTTTTTCTGGTTTTTAACAATTTTCTGTCTGGGCCTCCTGTTTGTTTACTATTTTTTTTTTCTCTTTTTTAATGAAAATAATTTTCTTATCATTCGATTTTCTTATCAACTCAGTCATCATAAATTGACACAATTCAAAATTTAATAATAAAAAAAACAACAAAAAAATAAATCTCATGAATTGATGATGAGAAATATTTCTGTATGATGCGCGAAGATCCCAATCCCAATTAATATTGAGATAATAATTTCAACCGTAAAAATCTTAATAAAAAAAATTTAAATTATAAATTTTTTTTATTTTTTTTATTTCATTCTTGGTCTAGAATCGGTTCTCGTTTCCAGTTCTGCTTCTTTTAATCTTTTTTTTTTTTTATTCTTTCTCTCATTTTTTTTTTTTTGTTTGTTTGAATTTTTAATTAAATTTATTTCATGTTTCATCATTTCTGGTTGCATTTAAATGATTCGTGATTCTACCATTTTCATCTTCATCATCATCTGAAATTCTAATTTGTGTTGTTTGTCTGTGTTCTTTTTTTTTTTATTGATTGTGTTTTTTTTTTTATTAATTTTTTTGTCTAAACGAAAAACAAAAATAAAAAAAAAAAGCAGCGATTATTAATTTTTTATTTCATCTCTGACTCGCGGGTTCTTCGCATCTTTATCACGGTGACTCTAATAAATTAACATATTTGAACAATAATTTTGAAATTAAAAAGATGAAAATAAATAAAAAGAAAAAAAAATTCAATTAGGTTAATTCGACAACAAACGTCAAAAATCTAAACTCTTTTTTTTTTTTTTGTTTTTGTTTTTTTGATTTTCTTGTTTATTTTTTTTTTATTTTTGTTTTTGGTCAAGAAAAATTATAAAATTTATCGTTTTTCACACAAAATTTATCCATTATAATTTTATTGTCTCATTCCTTCTTATAACTGTGGTTTTCTTTAAAAAAAAACGTTTAGTTTAGTTTTCATTTAATTTTCATTTAACGAAGAAGAAAAAAAAAACTTCATTTTGGTTTTTTTTTTTAACAAATTGGAAGAAAACCACATCCAGAGATTACTTATAATGATTGTTTGATTTGTATACTGGCTTTGGTTCTATTCAATTTTTTATCTTCACAACAAACAGATCTCGTTGGAGTTGATTAATTAGTATCGCCTCTTAATGGTGTCTTTAGATCTGATTATCAAATCCATGACAAACTCACATGATTTATTTTTATAAGGGAACAACAAATAGTGGATTATGAACTCACGATCCTACTTCTACACTCACGTACCACGTGCAAATTGCAAATATAATAAACATAAAATTTAACTTGAAACTTCCGCATTTTCTTCAGTTCATATTTTCTTTAAAATATTTCCGTTTTTTTTTTATTTATTTATTTGTCGGAGATGATCAATTAATTCTTTCGTGTGTTAAATGAGAAAATTTTACACATAAAAGAAAAGAAGAAGAAGAAGAAACAGACAAAAAATGTGATCAACAACAACAATAAATTTAAATGACAAACAAAAACAGCAACAACAAACAAACAAACAAAACAGCAACAAGAAACAAATAAACAAAACAAGAAACAAAAAACAAAATAAATTCATTGTTATAAAAAAAAAGAAAAATCAAATTATAAATTCTTCATTAATTTTCAAAATCAAAAATATTTTTTATTCATTTTTCTTCTTTTATTTTGACAAATTTAATATTGGAATTAATAAATAAAAATAGTTTCGTGTCTTATTTAACGAAATGAAAAATAATAATTTCAAGTGGGTTGTCACTGGGAAAGGTTGTCTAGAAAATTTTAAAATTCTGCACATGCATCTTTCTTTTATCTTTTCTTATCTTTTCCGTTGAGTTTTTTGAAAATCGGTAAAACCATAAAGACACAAAGTCTTGGGGGTTTGATCATGGTTTTTCGATTTCAAAGTCTTTAATGGTGAATTTTAACACAAATGAATTGAATGAGATTAGATTAAATTTATGTTTTATTAACGTGTCTTGTATTAATTGATTAGGGTCATGTAAGGCCGTGTAAGTGATGGAATCTAGGATTTTAATGGAACCCAAACCATTATTTTTTCCACAATGCAAGATTATTGAAGGAAACCTAAAAATTAGTGATGTCAATTTTTAAAATTTACAGAAATAAAGTAAAGCAAAAAATCAGAAATGAATTTATTAAAGAAAATCCTTCAATTCCTATTTTTACACGTGACGAATGGAAAACATATTTGAGTGGACTGTTTGTTGTGAGCGACATCCTAAAGTTCTACAAACGAAGATGTTGTCTAATTCACACAACTAAATAATTCAATTCACTAAAAGCAGATTCTTCTTACACCAGAGTATACCGAAAACTGTGCTAAAACTACAAAGCTGTACGATTTTGATCGTGTTTGATCAAATAATTTAATTTAATTTATTTCAATTAATTTATACAAAAATGTCAAAGTCTATATTTAACAGAAAAATGACGGCTTTTTTTGACAATCGATACCGAATTTAATTTAATTTAATAATCAAATCAAATCATAACAATAAAAAGAATAATAGGAATTTCGCATTAAAGACGACGACACCACACTATGAAGAAATTTGCATAATTTTATTTTACAAAAAAAAAAAATAATTTAATGCAAAAACATAAAAGACAAAAAGATCAACGATCAACGATCAACAATCAAATAGAGATCATCAATTAATTTTTTTTTTGTCAAAGATAACTTCACCTTCTCTGAACTCTTCTTTTATTTTTAAAATTTGAAAACAAAAGTAGTGATGACCATCCAAATGACCATCCGTACACTATTTTCAGTAGCACAACTTTTTTTCATCTTCTTTTCTTCTTCGTGAAAATGATCACTTCAAAAATTTTATAATGTGAAGAAGAAATAAACAAGAAGTTAAAAGAAGAAGAAGAAGAAACTTTAAAACTCTTTTTTATTTTTCTCTTTCTTTCATTACATTATTTTGTTGTTTTTGTTTTTTTTTTTTCCAACTTCTCGACTTTAACTTGAATAAAGTTTCTTTATAAACTTTTATTAGTGATAGTCAAGACTTCAATGTGAAAGCATCCATTTTTTTTTTATTCATAGTGATCGCGTTTAGTTTTGTTGTGTTTTATTTTTCTTCTTTTCTTTTTGTCTTTTTATTTATGGAAGACAATAAAAAAAAACAAGAAAAAAAGAAAAACAGAAGAAAAGTTAACGAAATCAAAAAGAAAACTTTTTTTATTTTTTTTTTTGGAAACCGGAAAAATTCTTTTGGACATTTTTTTTGTCCGGAAAAGTGAAAAACTGTTTAATTTTTTGTTTTTAGAAAAAAGAAACAAAAAAAGTGAAAAATATTTTTCTTTTTTGGAAAATTTGTTTTTTGTGTGCGTGTGTAACAAATTATATGGATATTTCTGTCTTTCTTTATTTTAAATTTGACTGAATAAAAAATAATTAAAAAGTGGAATAAAATTGTTTTTTTATTCAAATTAAAGTTTTTTTTTTGTTCAAATGTGAAATTTTTGATTTATTTTGAAAAACAAAAAAAAAAACTGAAACGAAACGAAAGAGAAAGAAAATAAAATAAAATCTCTTTCAGTAAAAGAGAAAAAGTGACAAAAAATTAAAGTACCAATAAAATATATTGACAGACCCACGACCTCAGACCTTAATTTTTTATTTGGATTAATTTTCATCTCACATAATTAATTCAATACAAATTAAAAGTTTTTGTTTGTGTGTTTGTGTGTGTGTATTATTCAAATCTAATCAGATCAACCGATTTATTTCAAGTCTAGTTCACTTTGCTTTTTGTTTGTCCTACAAACAAACAAACAAATAAATAACAACAACAATAACAACAAACATTGATTAATTGACGTAAAAATTGAGAAAGAAAAAAAAAGAGAAGATCGTCGTCGTTCCATTCATTTTGATCGTCACTTATTTTTTTTTATGTTGTGTTGTCTCTGTCCTTCTTGTATATTTTTCGTGTAATGAAATGAAACCGGCCAAATTAAATTAAATTATTTTGTTCTTGTGTTTGTGTCTTCAGTGAAATGAAAAAAAATTAAAGAAAAAAAAAAAAAAAGTTTCATTATGGGAAAAGAAAAAGAAGAAGAAGAACGAATGAAAAAAAATGTGTGTTAATTGATGGTGATTATGTTACGCTAAATTATTTATTATGTCGATATTTATATGAGGACGTACGTGTTTATTGTGTACCAACCATCACACACACACACACACATAAACATTTCTTTTATCTTTCTTGTGTAAAAAACAAAAAAAAAAGTGTAAAAGAAAAGTTTGATTTTGATAAAAAAAAAACAACAACAAAAAACTGACAGGAAAGAAAAAAATCGAAAACTGTAAAATAAGAAAAGAATTTTTTATTTTTTTTGCTAATTGTGTGAATTTATAATTTTGTTTTTTTAGCAAAACAATTGATTTTAACGATAAAAAGAAGTTAAGTTTATTCGATCAGTAAAAATAAATTTACTTTTATAATTTCGTGCTGTACCCAACATTTTGTTGTTTGTGTTGTGATTGATTTTTGCTTCATAAAAAAAAATACAAACAAAAAAAAGTGTAATTGAACTTTTGCAAATAGAAAAAATAATAATTAATAAAACAAAAGAATTGTGTTGTTGGTGTTTTTTTTTTTGTTTTCATTTTTGCAAATTTCAAATTAGTTTTCCTTCCCCCCCTCCATTCAGGAAATTATTAATAAAAAACAAGATTATTTTTTTTTTTTACGGAAATGAAAATTGTTTTACGTTAAATCAATCAACTGAAACTAAAGCCAACAACAAAAACATCAGTAAAATAACTACAAAAAAAATCCGTTGTGATTAATAACAACAATAACAACAACACAAAAATTTGTAAAGAGAAAAACGAAAGAATAAAAAAAAAAAGTAAAAACCAAAAGAAGACAACAACAACAACAACAAGAACAACAAAAAAATGCTACGTAAAAAAAATAGTTTTCAATTGAAAGAAAAAAATTGTCGTCAATTAATAACGAAAATAAATGACGATGAGATTTTACTAGATTCTAATAAAATACCAAAAATGGAATTATTAAAAATGAATTATGTGAATTTTAATCAGAAACAAATACAAAAACAACAAAAACAAAATCAATCAATAAAAAAACAACAACAACAGCCGCAACAGCAACAGCAGCAGCAGCAGCAGCACAGTAAAGATAATTTAGAACAAATAAATGATGTAATTAGGCCATTAAATAAAAAATTAACAATAATAAAAAATAAAAATCATTATAATGATTATATTGATAGTAATGATGATGATAATTCAATTGATGATAATCAACATGATAATGATAATGATGATAAAAAACGTAAAGAAAATTTATCAAAATATTCTGTTTATAAAAAATATAATGGTTTTGGTACAACAACAATTAAATCAGAAATAAATAATCAACATACAACAACACCAACAACAACAATTAAAGATGAAATTCTTAAATATCAAAATGATGATGAAATAAATTGGTTAAAAAATCGTCGACGTTTATTATTATTTGAAGGTAAAAAAATTGTGAAAACTAAAGATAAATTAGAGAATATACAATTTTATTTTGATAATAAAAGTTATGAACGTTATGTTGATAATAAATTGTATGGTATTATTGGTGAACAACAATTAATTGATAAACAACCAACTGAAATTGATATTGAATTATATGGTAATAAATCAAATAGTTGGGATTATCGTAGACCAGATATTAGTAGAATACCAAATAATATAATAAATGGTAATTATAAAGATATTAAATATCGTCTTGATAATAAATATCCAATACATCGACAATCATTAGATAAAAAAGTGAAAACAATTAAATTAACGTCTAAAGAGGATGAACAAATTTTATTGAAAAAACGTCAACATACAAGTGCAATACGTTCAACACAATCAACAATAATAAATGCACGTTTATCACAATCTAGTGTAACTACACCGGTAACAACAATTATAACACCAGTTACAACTAAAACAAATTTAACTAGAAATAATTCATTAAGTGATGTTGCTAAAATAACACAAATTTTTAATGATGCTAAACGTTTATCAATTGAACAACAATTAAAAGAACGACAAAATGATAAAAGTCAAAATAATAATAATAATAATACAAATAATAATATTTGTAAAAGTGAAAATATAAGAAAATTAGTTGATAATTTTGAGAATAAATGTAATTGTGATGATGTACAAAAACCAATAGAAAAATATCGTATAAATAAAAATGGTAATAATAATAATAATCGACGTAATACAATTACAAATATAAGTAATATTCATATTCCATCAAAATCAAATAACATTAACAATAATAATAATACAGAAAATAATAATAATAATAATAATTTAATGGAAATACAAATGGAACGTTTTGATGAAAATAATGAAAATATTCATAGAAAATTAAAACAAATGTTTGAACAGCAACAACAAAAAATGAATGAATTAACATCGGTAACATCATTACAAGAAATAAATAATAATAATAATAAATATACACGTAATAATTGTAATAATAAAAATGATTGTAGTAATTTTATAAATTCAAATCCAACATTACGTATAATAAATGAAATGGAAAAATCTATAACAAAAAATGATATTGAAAATACGTGTAATTATAAAAATTGTACATTTTCTAATTGTCCAATGACAAATTCATCAACGGCATCATGTTCATCATCATCTGTATCATGTTTATCAATATCATCAGTAACATCATCAACATCATCATTATGTGATGATAATTTAATTAAAGATTTACATTATTCACAACAACAACAGCAGCAACAACATAATAATGATGATGGAAAAATTTTACATAATGAAAATATTAAAATGAAACAAACAAAAAATCATCATATTAAAACAGAAATATTAAATCAAATACCTTTACAACAACAACAACAACAACAGACACAACAAGAAAAGAAAACATCAAAAATTTTTATAACAAATAATATTTCTGATAAAAAAACAAAATTAATTGAAAATGATTTTCAAATGAATTTTAATGAAAAAACAAATAATTTAAAAAATTACAACAACAATAATAATACAAATGATTTAATATTACAACAAACACAACAATTTAATGGTAGTGAAAAATTTACAACAGACAATAATGATAAAAATATTAAATCAAATAATAATGAAATAAAAATGATAACAAATAAAAATGTTAATGATTTATTAGAAATAAATAATAAAAATAATAAATTAGATGATAATTGTGTTAAAATATTTATAACAAGTCCATCATCACATTTATCTGTATCATCATCTGATTCTGATAATAAAGATTATAGTTATTTTAATCGTATTTCAATGTCTGATAGTATTAGTTCAAATGAATTATTATCATCATCATCATCTAGTTCCGTTGATTGTGGTATTGGTGTTGGTATTATTGAAAAGACAACAACAACACATTTAGATTTACCAATTAAATTAGATTGTGATGGTGCAATATTTTGGAATAATTGTTATTATTATGAAGAACAATATGATTGTGGTAGATGTTGTCGTATGGATAAACGTGATAAAAATTGTGATGATAAATATGTATGTGTGTGTAATGTTCCAGGAGAGGTAATTTTTAATTTTTCTCTCTATTTATTTGTATTTTATTTTTTTTCTTCTATTTTTATCTCTGATGCTTTACAGAACTAAATTATAATTCTCTCTAGATTTCTGACAATAACTTATAGCCACAAAAAAAAAAAAAGAAATAAACAAAAACGAAAAAGAGAAATTTTTACTAAATTCTAATTTTTAACCAATTTATTATAATTATTTGTTACAGATTGATGGTAAAGATTCACGTCCTCATTCTATGGAAGGTCCACCAGATTCTGGTGTATCTATAAGTGGTGGTGATACAATTTCTAGTCCAGACAGTGATCATTCATCAACTAATGCACAGAATCAAACGGTAAGTTATTATTTTTTCTTATTAATTTGAATGTTGACGTCAATTATTTTCTATTGTTAATTTCTTTCGCCTAAATTTATACAATCTATGTTTTGATTGCCTATTTTATAGGCGCGAATTAATTAATTATATTTTACCGTTAATGAAAACAATAAAAATTTTGCTTAAAAAACAAAAATGGAAATTATTGTTCTTATTATTATTGGATAATTAATTGGACTTATCAATTTCCCTTTCCCTTGTAAATTATTATAAATATAAATAATGTTTAACAAAAATGTGAAAGTTTCTTAATGATTAAATGTTTATTAATTAAATAAAAATGAATTAATAAATTTATTATAATAAAAATATTTAGGATTTAGAGTCGAGACGATTAAAACGTGGACATGTTTTAGCTGAACTTTTGGAAACTGAACGTCTGTATGTGTCAGAAATGGGTTCAATATTAAAAGTAAGTTAAATTAAAATCATGTAATAGTTTTGTGTCATTTTTTTTCGGTTTGTTTGTTTCTTATGATGATCTAGATTGATACAATTTTAATTATTTTTGATGCCAAAATAAAAAAAAGAAAAGAAACAAATGTTTAAAATTGACATAAATTCTTAATTATTGTTGCTGTTTTTTTTCTTTCGTTTTTATTTTTATTAAATAAAATCTTAATCTTAACGAATTCTAAAATTAATGACACCACATGGAGAAATTCTATTTATAGATTTTTTTTTCTTGATTCTTAATATAAACGCTTTCTAGTATTATTCAAATCATGTAATCGTGAACGGTTAAATATTATCGAGATCAATAACTTATGAGAAATATTATGATGATGGTTTATTATTATGACTCTCAGGTCTCAGCCTCTTTTAAATCTTCTTTAAATTTGCATTTAAATATATTGTTGTTTCTGTTGAAGTAAATCTAGTGTTAAATGATTTATTTTAAATTTTATCGTTGTTGAGGTTAAATATTCTAAATTAAATTGAATTTTAAATAATTTCAACAAAGAAGAATTACAGAATATTTTGTTGTTGTTGTATAATCCAATGAATTCAGACTCAATTCCTAACTCAGCGGTAATTGTCGGAAATAACGAGATAATTGAATGCATTCCAATTTAGAAATTGGAAAAAAAAAAACATTTAGGGCAAAGGAAAAAAAAAACCGGTAAAAATAAAAACCTTACAAAATTTTCATGTTTCTGTTGTTGTTGTTAGAATTAAATGCAAATTAAAAAGTTTAAAAAAAAAAATTTAATTATTTGAATAATTTAAAATTCATTGTGCATTTATAACACCAACATAAAACAAACATGTTAAAAAATTATAACGTAATTATTCGCTCATGTAGAAAATTTAAGATACAAGAAAAAAACAACAATAACAACAACTAAAGAATAAGAAGAAGAAGAAGAAGAAATAAATAAACAGTGCATTACAATTAACCATGATTTAATTATTGTAATAATGAACAGAAGATTAGAAAAAAAACGGATTAATTAACTGCACTCTTCTTCTTCTTTTATTGTTTTCTTTTTCATTTCCTCTCCAACCCACACACAAATAATTCTTCTTGATTATTAAAAGATTTAATTATGAATTAGTTTTTAGTTATCTACAAAACATCATCGAATTTAGATCAAAATTTAATAGAAGCAAAGTGAAAAGTTCTTTTTTTTTTTTATTTTAAATTATCATTCAATTGTGTTACGAACACATTTAAAGACGTTTTGTATTTGTTTCTTTTTTCTTTTTAAAAAAGCGTTAAAGATTTTAAGTGAAATTTTCAACAACCCATTTAATTTGGACTTGGAATTTTGATAGAATATAATTAGAACTTGTTGTTGTTTTTTTTTTTGTTAACTAAAAATAATTTCTTTTAGTCAATTTTCTATTACTGTTTCTTCTTCTTCTTCTTCTTCTTCTTCTTTGCCGTCATTATTTGATTTATTTTTGAATTACAAAAAGAAAAAGAAAACAAAAACATCTTTTTCGGAAGTTACCTGAATTTTTAAGTGTTTACCATTTTTCGTTTTTGTTGTTGTTGTATTCTGTACAATTTTATTTGTATCAAATTAAATTAAATTTGTATCGATTAAAAATCAATTAAATAAATGTGGGTTAAGTGCAATTTGCTTTGTTCGTTGTAATTGTTTTGAAAAATAAGATTACTTCTAATGAAATTTCAAAATAAAGGAAACAAATGAAGTTTATAGAAAAAATTATATTTCCTTTACAAAAATAAAATAAAAATGGACAACAATGAAGTCATCTTGAGAAATAAAAAAGACGGTCAATGAACTTTTATGAAGTGAAACATAAAAGAAAATAATTTTCCGTATTGTTGATTTTTTGGTTCAACTAATTAAAATCGGAAGAAAGAAAAGTTTTTATTTAAAACACGATGAAGTTTGGAAATTATAATATTACAACAATACCACCTAGAACAACAACAACAACAACAACAACAACGACAAAAACAACAACAAAGAAACGTCAGAATTTTTATTTAAGTAAAATAAAAATATCAACAAATAAATTTGTGAAACGTTTTAATAATAAATTTGGTACATTTAATAAAATAACATTATCCCGATGTGAATCACCAATATCTTATGAAGCATCATTATTTGATAAAAATATTTTTTTAAATAAAACAACAACAACAACAACAGTAACAGCAGAATCAGGAATTGAGAAACAATCAGGAACAACAACAAATATAAAATCAAAAATTAATAGAAATGAAAAATTTGTAGAAAAAGATTTTCCACGTCGTATTTATTCTGATGAAAATTTTTATACATTTGGTAAATGGACAAATAAAAGTCATTCAATATCTGGTAAAAATAAATTTTTTTTACAAACAAAACATTTACAAAGAACAGTCACATCAACAGATCATATAAAAAACAATACAAATGTGAAAAATATTGATACAGAAACATTTGATAGGAAAAATAAAACAATTAGTAAAAATATGAATTTTAATTTAAAACAATTATTGGATACAAAAATCAATGATGAATCCATTGAATATAAAATATTAAAAGATTATTTTGAAACAAATTCATATTCAGATATTGTTAAAGATTCTGATTTTAAAAATTATTTAAATATGAAAAATTATAATGATATTCTTGATTATTTAAATTCTGATTATTCTTCTTCATCTGATGAAATTTTAACGGATATGACGACCAAATCAAATTATGATTTCTCAACAACAATGAATACAAGTAGTAAAACTATATATCCAGAAACAAATGTTAGTCAAAGAATTTATAAAACGTGGGGTCATCAAAAAAGAATAATTAAAACAAAACAAAAAACTTCGAGTTTTTGTGACAGTTTAAAACGGGTTAAAACAAAAATTTTTAAAACAAATGAAAAATTTGAATCAAATGGAATACGTAAAGAAATTTATAAAATTCATAATAAAAATTGTTCATATGCAAAAAGATATTGTGAATTAATTACTTATTGTGAAACATTTTTAAATCAATATTTAACAATTGATAAAAAACTGTACAAATGTAAATGTACTGAATTAAATTATACAGATAAAAATTATAAGAAAATAATAAATGATTTTATAAAATTAAAAGGATTTACAACTGAAAATAATTATATTTATTTTAAATACGGTAATTTCTTAGATCGTATTTTAAAGAAACAAATCGAAACACAAAATTATAATAATGAATTAAATAATAATGATAATGATAATTTATTAAATGATTCTGTTGAATTTCGTGAAAAATTAAAAAAAACATCTGACGAATTATATGAGAATTTTTTATATGATGACGTTTTTAAAACTTATGATTATGTTAATCATAAATTAATTAATAAAAAGACAACAATTTCAACGGATATTATAAATTTAAAGAATTATAAGAATTTTTATTTTAATCAACGTTATTCAGATAATGTTAGTGAGACATATTATAATAATTATACAAAGAAATCAATTGATTCTGATTATTTAAGTCAAAATAATGATGAAAATAATTTCATTAATAATTATAATTTATCTGATGGTACAATTAAACAATCTGATGATATTCATGAATTTCCTGATGTACATTCACAAATTGATAGTTTTTATTCAAGTGATTATGATTGTGTAAAGTTTTATTTTATTATTATTATTTATTCAATTTTATTTTCAATTGATTTCCATTTTAAATAATTGATTTTCGTTTTTTCTTTCTTTCTTCATTTTTTAGGGTTATCGTGATCAAATGTTATCTGAAGAGATGGCAGCACTTGTACCACCAGGACTTCAAGGTAAAGAGGATATATTATTTGGGAATCTTCATGAATTATACACATTCCATAGTGAAATATTTTTAAAGGATCTTGAAGATTGTATTTCAACAACAGAATTGGTTGCATTGTGTTTTGTACAAAGGGTAAAAATTTTCTATTCCTCAAATTTTTGTCAATTATTCTAAAATTTGTTTTTTTTTTTTAGAGGGAAACTTTCTATCGTTTGTACTCATATTATTGTCAAAATATACCAAGATCTGAACGATTACGTGAGACATTAGTTGATACACATTTATTCCTTCAAGAATGTCAAAAACGTTTAGGGCATAAATTACCTTTGGCTGCTTATTTATTAAAGCCAGTACAAAGGATTACAAAATATCAATTATTATTAAAGGATTTATTAAGATTTAGTGATCAGAAAACTTGTGATCATGAATTACAAAAAGCATTACATTGTATGTTAACTGTACTTAAATGTGTTAATGATTCAATGCATCAAATTGCTGTTACAGGATTTCCAGTAAGTCCTTCTTTATCTAAATACTAACAAATTTATATATTCTAATGTTTTTTGTTTATTATTTTTATAGGCTGATTTATCACAACAAGGTGATCTATTAATGCAGGATTCATTTCAAGTGTGGACAGATAGTAAAAAAGATTTACGTTTACGTTTAAAAACACAGCAACGTCATATATTTTTATATCAAAAGGCAATGTTATTTTGTAAGCCAGCATCAAAAACAGGTCACAACAAAAGTACCTATCAATTTAAACATTTTTTAAAGGTAAAAAAATTCTATTAAATTTTTATTATTCAATCAATTTACACGTTGTAATGGTTTTTAACTGAACCGAATACAAACCGCATGAACCGGTTATTTTTTATTGTAAATCAACGGAATTATAAAATAAAATTATTACATATTTTTTAACTAATGGATTCTGAAATTAAATATGTACAAGAATTAATTTTCTTAAAGTTCACTTACCTCAGGAAACCGTATAAATGTATTTCCATTTTCATATAAATCTTTTAATTGTTTTTAAATTTTTTTTACAAGTTTACCTCATGGAATTTTTTTTATTTTACTTTAGATGTCACAAATAGGATTAACGGAATCAGTTCGTGGTGATCCTAAACGTTTTGAGGTATGGCTTCAGGGACGTCAAGAAGTACATACAATACAAGCGGTTACAGTTGAAGCTAAAAAGAAATGGGTAGCAGAAATAAAGCGTGTTTTATTAAATCAATTGGAAGAATTAAAGGGAGAGAAAATAAAACAATACAGTCTAAATCATAAGTAAAAATAATCTTTTAAACTGTTTCAATTAACTGTTTTTGGGTTTATTAAATCAAATGTTTTTTTTTGTAGACAATTACGTCAAACGGCTTCATGGGATACGCCACCATCAGCAACATCAACACCACATCGAACAAAAAGTTGTGATACAACAAGTGAAGGTAATAGAAATTCAATAATAAGTGAAGATGGACCACATCCATCAACTGGTATTAGTTCATCATCATCTGAACATGATAATCAAGAAGCGGGTGCTTGGAGTTCAGATTATTCAAATAGTGAAGATGAATACAATGGTATTGATGATACAGTTACAACGGTAGGAATTATACAAGTTTTTTTTTCTCTTTTATTTATTTTATTGATTTTTGCTGCTTTTTAAAAAATAATAAAACTTTTGCTTTTTGTTTGTTTTTCTTTTTTTTTTTTTTTTTTAAGAAAAAACAAAATTTATAAATATTTATTTTTGTTTTCTTTTTTTTTTTTTCTTTTTTCTTTTCTTTATATTTAATTTCACAATGTTTTGGTTTATGGTGTGGATTATTGATGATGCTCTGGGGGGTGGGAAAATATTTTTGAAGGCTGGTGGTTGGCATATAATTGTTAAGGAACCATCTATAGATGAGACATCGTCCTGTAAAAGTGACAATAGTAAAAAATCAAATTCCACTTTTTATGTTTCAGTTGATTGAATTAAAAAAAATTTTCTTTTTTAATTTTGTATTTAATTTTTTAGATTTTTTTTTTGTAATCAAAAATATTTTTTATTTTTCTCGGTGTAAATTTTTGTGTTTTTTTTTTTTTATATAATTTTGGAAAAATATTTAATCGTGATAAAAAGTGGAATGAAAATGATTTATTGTTGTTCATTTAATTTCATTTTTCTATGGATTTAAGAAATAAAGAAATAAAGACAGGAAAGACTTCAAATACTTTTGTTTTTCTCTCTAAATTCACAAATTTTTTAATGTAAGTTTTACTTTTTGTTTTTTTTTACTAATTTTAATTATTGTTTTTTTTTCTGTAAAGTGGAAAAGGGATCAAAATAATGTTCAATCCTTTTTTAAATCTGATTTCTATTTAAATTGAGTTTGGAATTTTTCGTTTGGGTTCCATTTATGAACGGATAATTGATTTTGTAATTTCTGCTTTACATTCATCAACTTTCCACAATTATCTCAGCTGTATAAAAAAAATGTGTGCTTAATTTTTGGGCGGCAAAGTTGAAATAGACAAAAACAATTGAACATTATTTTTTTCCTTTGACAATTGAAACAAACGTTCCAATCCTCAACTGAGGATGTGAACGTTTCGTCTTTTGTTTATTTTTTCATATGATTTGTTTTTTTTTTTTTTTGGTTTTGGATAAAAATAATTTTATATTGAAAGTTGTATTTGTAATCGTTATCAATAAACAAACACAATTATTTTCTACCCTTACACAAAAATAATTTATCTTCCCTCATTTAGATACAAAAATTTTACACAATGTTTTGTTTTTTTTTTAATTGAATAAAATACAACTTCCAATTTAGAATTGAAATCATTGAAATCACAAAAATAGTTTTCATTTCATTCAGTATTTTCCATTTCATTTAATTTTTCTTAAAAAATAAAGTTAGAAATAAAGAAAAATTAAAACAGAAAATTATAAAACAATACAAATGTGAAAAGTAAAAAAAAAAATGTATAAAAATCAAAACTCTATCTCTCTCTCTTTTGTATATACAAAAATTTATAGGGCAGTAGATTTGTGTCATTAGCTGATTATTGTGCGATTGGACATTCTGAAGTGTCTATGAAAGATGGTGATACAGTGGAACTCTTAAAAGTTGGTTGTGCCGGTTGGTGGTTTGTTAAAGTTTTAGGTAAAAAAAAAACTCTTATTTCTATGTTCCTTTTTTTTTTGTCAATTGAATTTTTAAAAACAATTTTTCTATTTTTTTTGTATTTTGTTTGTTGAAGAGAAACAATTACAATTGTTTCCAGTTAAAACTAAAATCTAATTATTTATTAATAAAATTCACAGGACCTAATTTGGAAGGTTGGGCACCAGCAGCATATTTGGAATCAATCAATAAAAAACCATCATCGAGATGTCCAAGCCGAAGTTAAAATTAAATAAGATAAATTTACAAGCAAAACAAAAGAAAGAGAAATTTTGTGTTGTTTTTTTTTTTTGTAGAAAAACAAATAAACTCAATTTAACCTAACAAATGTTAATATTAAAGGTCTAAAAAGAAAAACAAAACTCTTAAAGAACCGACAGCTTTAATTAAGCGCTTTTGTTATAAAAGTTACTTTTTTTTAAAAAAAAAATTACTTTCGAATCTGATGTGTAAAATTTTTCACATGTGAAATTATTAACCAAATGAAAAAGAAAGAAGAAGAAGAAGAAGAATAAAACCTTACAAAGGTGCCAGATATAAAGAAAAATGTAAAAATAATCAAAGTATAAAACAAAATTTAAAATTTAAATGGAAAGAATTAAGAATTAATACGTTTCAAAAGCAATAATTTTAAATAATCAATAATAATCTTCTTTTATTTGTTATTATTGATTAAAATTAACTGCCACACTGTTTCGTCTTTGTTTTTTTTTTGTTTTTTTAAAAAACAAAATGAAACAATTGAAAAGAAAATTATACCCTTTCCTTCCCCTCTATAAATCTCTTTCCAATTTCTCTTTTTAAATGAAAAAACATAAATTATGATTAAACGATTTCTTGTGAACAAGAAAAAAGGTTAAAAAATAAAATTAATCAAAAGAAAAGAAAAACAGAACCTAATAATTAAAGATTATAAAAAAAAGAAGAAGAAGAAAAAAAAAAAATGTCAATCCAAAAAAATAAAATTACAAAATTGAAAGAGATGAAAGAAAAAGACGATAAAAATAAACGTTAATAATTAGAGAAATTAGTGAAATTAAGAAAAAAAAGAAAAAAAGAAAAATAAAAAAAAAGGCAATCTAAATTATTGATCTGCGTATTAGAAAAAAATTTTTAGTGAATTTTTAGTGAAAAACAAAGAAAAAAAAGTAAAGAGGAAAAGAAAAAAAAGTATATAATAAAATTGTTGTTAGATTCTTTGTATTTTTGTAACTTCATTTGTTTCTATTTCTCTACAAATGAAGTATACATAAATTTTCTAAACTAAACTTAAAGTAAAACAAAAAAGTCTTTATAATATATTTTTGAAACGACCAAAAAACATAAACATTAACAAACAACAACAACAACAACAAAGAAATGGGAAAATTATTTAATTCTTTTGATATTTTGTCCCAAAGTTCTTTCTTTCTTGTTTTTTGTTTTTGTAGACTAAAAAAAAGAAACTTGTATGCTTCTAATTATTTATTTTTCACGATGATCTGTTTGGTTGATCTCCCATCTTTATTTTAACGATTTTCATTTGAAATTCTGAAGTGAAACCCAAGTTAGATTAAATTAATTTTATTTCTGTCAACGACGGAATATTCTGTCGTGTGGTCTATTCAAATTTTTGTTTTTTTTTTTTTTACAAAATTAAAACAAAAGAAAAATAATTTTTGGTTGAATTCTTCTATTTATTGTTAATGAGAAACAAAAAAAAAAAAATATTCTAATTGTAAAATTATCAATTAAATATAATTATATAAATATACAAATAATGTGGATAATAATAAATAATGAATAATTAAAATAAATAAATAATAAAAACAACAACAACAACAACAAAGTAGTGGCTGCTCAAAGGGAAGAAAAACAAAATTTGTAATCAGTTTTTATTAAAAAGTTGAAATTTTGTTTGGGGGAAAAAAATCAGAAAAAAAAATTTATAATTTTAATTAAAATTTAATGTTTTCTTATTTTTCTGTGTTGTTTGTTTTTATCGAAGAAGAAGAAGAAAATAGGAAGGGATGAAAAAAAAGAAAAATGTGAAACGAATGATAATTTTTTCATTTTGTGCAATAATTAAAAACCATTGATTTTTTTTTAAGTTTTTCGTTTAACATTTTTTTTTTTGTTTTTTATTCTTGGGTAAATTTTAAAACACAAAAAAAAAAAAAATATCCCAATTTTTTATTCCTTATTAAAAAAAAAAAAAAATATCCCAATTTTTTATTCCTTATTAAAAAAAAAAAAAAATATTAAAAATATTTAAATTATTTATTTTCGTCTTATTTTTTTTTTTTTGTTTTCTTTTAGTATATTTAATGACTTAGAATTATAATTTTAAATAATATTTATATAAAACCTGTACTGATTAGATTTAATTTAATTAAAAAAAAAAAAAAAAGTAAAGGAAAAAAAAAACTCCAATTTGATAACAATTTGTACATAAGGGGAGACACAAAAGAAAAACAAAATACAAATTTATACTTACTTATTCTTATCCTTATTCTTATCCTTATTCTCTTATTCTCTTATTCTAATTATAAATATTTATCTTATTTTTATATTTAATAAATTTTTCAAAAAAAAGAAAAAAAGAAAATGGAAAAAAAACAAAAGAAAAATTGAACAAAACTTGTGTATAAAAAAAAACAACAGATAAACAAATAAAGAACAAAAACAAAAATTAAATTAAATTAAATTTTTTATAAATATTTTGCACATTTTCAATATTTTTGTTTTTTTTTTTTTTTGTTGCAAATAAAAAATAAACAAAAGCGAAATGTTAATAAAAAAAAAATATAAAATATAAAATATAAAATAAAAAGAAGAAGAAGAAACATTTTCACAAATATACAATAATTTTAATAAATAATTTAAGAAAAAGTAATAAAAGACAACAACAAATAAAAATAAACAAGATTTGGATTCCCTTTAAAATAAAATAAAATAAAAAAAAAAAATTATACAATTTAAAAAATATTTAGATAAAAAAACAAAAACAACAAAAACCTAAAAAAAAAATAATAAAAATACAAAAATAAAATTATATGTATGTATATGTATTTATAATTAGGTAAAACATTTATTTGTAATTATGTATAACTTGTTAAAAAAGAAAAAGAAAAAAAAAAATTGTTATTAAAAAAAAATATAAAAAATAATGTTGTTTTGCTTTATAAAAAATATTATTGGAAAAATGAAAGGAAAATAAAAAAAAATCAAGTGTGTTTTCTTTATATATTTAATATTTTATAATGTTTAAGCTTGAAGAGATTTAAGATTTTGGAGAACGTTGATTGTATCCGTTTGTGATTATTTTTCTTTTATTTTATTCAAATAATTTTTTAAAGAAAAAATTTAATATTTTTTGAATCTTTATAAAATACGCGGGAAAAGCAATAAAATGACTAACTTCATGTTATTGGGAGGTAAACATTTGATGGTGAATTTAAAAAAATTATTATTTTACCATAAAGTGCCAACTTCACTTTCATTCGTTTGTCAAATTTGAGGAAGTTGGAGAATTTTTCTTTATAGAAAAGGTAAGAAAATTATAAATGAAAAATATTTTCTTAATTGCTAATATCGTAATTATATCAAATAATGAATCAATTATTACAATTTAATTCAGAAATATATAAAAATATTTTTTTTTAATTTTTAGGTTAGGTATGGCACCGAACGCTAGGGCTTTAAAAGTTGAGGAAAGTAAGGAACGAACTGGTATTAATGCCATTTTATTAGGACCACCAGGTTCTGGGAAAGGAACACAAGTATGAACATTTTATAATAACATTGTAATTTCAAGTGTCAACATTAAAAAAAAAGTTCTGACGTGTAAACTTTTTTTTTTCGTGTCTCAACCACTTTGAATTAAATTTAATAAAAAAAAAAAAGAAGTTGACCTTACAATAGAAAATTGAAAGAAATATATTAAATAATTCATCGATTACAATAAAAATATGATTTTCATTCAAGAATTAAATAACTGAAAAAATAAAGAAATTTAAGTAGATTTTTTGAATTGAATAAAATGTTATGTAAATATTTATATAAAAGACCTTTGACCTTGACTTATAAATCACGATGAATTTTTGTAATACAAATTAGTTATTTTATAAATAGAACCTTTTAAATCAGAATGTAATCAATTGTGATATTTTTTTTTTTTTTGCTTATCGCTGATAAAAAAAATATTTAATCAATTTTTATTTTCTTAGAACAAATTTAAAAATAACGATAAATGATTTATTATGATTTTATTTTTATTTATTTTTTCTTTTGTTTTTATTAATTTAGGCCCCATTACTTAAGGAAAAATTTTGTGTATGCCATTTATCAACTGGTGATATGTTACGTGCTGAAATACAATCAGGTTCTAAACTTGGTGCACAACTTAAAAAAATTATTGATGAGGGAAAACTTGTATCAGATGATCTTGTTGTTGATATGATTGATAATAGTTTAAATAAACCAGAATGTAAAAATGGTTTTCTATTGGATGGTTTCCCAAGAACTGTAACGCAAGCGGAAAAGGTAATTTTTACAAAAAACAAAAATTAAAAGGAACCAAAGTACAATTTTATTTCATTTTTTTGTTCAGATTATTTTTAAATGATTTTGATAAAAGATAAATACCTAATAAATTTATTGACTTAAAATTTTAAATATAATCTGCTTTCTTAACCCACTTAAGCATGAATAAGCTAATATTCTTAGCTTTATTATTAGGGTTAAGTTAATAATCTAAAGTTAAATCCACCTATGTACAAATTTATTTTACATTTTGATTTCTGTTTAGCAAAAAAAAAATCTTTCGACGTTTCATTTTTCAGTAAATTATAATTAAAATTGAAGGACGTTTTTAATAATGTTCGAAATGTTGTTTGTTAATTTTCTAAAATAATTCTAAATTAAAAAAACGTGAACAATGATTTAATTTTTTTTGTTTTGTTTCTTCTAATTTTAGTTAGATGGTTTATTGGAAAATCGTAAAACAAGTCTTGATGCTGTAATTGAATTTAATATTGATGATAGCCTATTGGTAAGAAGAATAACAGGACGTTTAATTCATCAAGCTAGTGGCCGTTCATATCATGATGAATTTCATCCACCTAAAATTGCAATGAAAGATGATTTAACTGGTGAACCATTAATACGTCGTAGTGATGATAATGCTGAAGCATTAAAAAAACGTTTAGAATCATATCATAAACAAACACGTCCACTAACCACTTATTATGCCTTACGTGGATTACATTTTAAAGTAGACGCTGCTAAAAGTTCAAAAGAGGTTTTCTCCAAAATTGATCAAATATTTTTGAATCAACGTACAAATCGTCTCTCTAAAGCATTGTAAATATATAACAACAACCATAACAACAACAACAACAACCAAAAAACATAAAACATATAAACAGGATAACATAATTAAACAACAAAAGAAAGACATAATTAATTACGATTATTTCAGATCAAAGTTAATAATTTTTTTGCCGTAAAGTAAAATTCTTTTTTTTTATAATAATTTTTTATTTGTTGAATTTTTCTTTTTGAAAATATTTGTAAATATTGCGTGTACAATCTTTTGTTATTTTTCTTCAAACAAAATTATTTACATAGAATTTATATAAATGTAAAAAAATAAGGAAAAATGTTCTTTCTAAAACATTTTCATTAATTATTAATTATTTAAAAAATTTAAGATGATTTTTGTCATTTCAGTTTGCATCAAATTTTATTTTATTTTATAACGGTATCTCCTCACCACCTAAATTGTTATCCTTAATAATTCCATAAAATATTGTGTGTGTGTTAGTGAGAGAGTGAAAATAATAATTGCTATTTTACTCACTCGCACACGGAATATTTTTTTTAAGAATTATTCTTTTTTTTACTGCTGTGATTATAAAAAATAAATTTTGAAATTAATTCATTCATTTATATGGAATATATAAGGAACAGTAAACAAGTAAAAGTGAATAGAAAGAATTATTGGAGAAAAATTACAAATGTTAAGGGGAAAAAAAAATTGTAAAAATTAAAAAAAAAAAAAACAAACCAAACAAAACAAAAACAAAAGAAAATATTTTAAAAGTGAAAAGAAAATTAAATAAAAAAAACATAACTGTAAACAACATATCTCTTAAAGTCTAAAATTAATTAACGAAATTATAACAAAAAAAAAAAAAACAAATCCATACAAAACGTAGATAAAATAATAATTGTTAATATTTTTATTATTGTACTTTTTTTTTTGTTTTTTCTTTTTAAATCTTAAAAAAGAAATTTCTCTATTTTTGACGAATCGTTTTTTTCTTTTGTTGTTGTTTTTTTTTTAAAGAGAAAAAAAAAAAAATTTCAAACAAATTGTGAAAATGAAGAAAATAATAATTTTGTAGAAAATTATATAAAAAAAAAAATGAAGAAGAAGAAGAAGAAGAAGATAATTTGCATGTTTATTTTTAAGGAATTAAATATCCAAGAAATGATTAAAAAATTAAAAAATTTCCTTGTTATTTTTTTTTTTTGGATAATATTTGTAGAATGCTGAACAAAAATAAAAAAAAAAAAACTATTTTCTTAGATAATTTTACAAAAATTAGAATCAAAAAGAAAGAAATCAATTTTAAATGCAGAAGAATTAGAAACGAAAAATGTGTTAGAAACAAAAAACAAAAGAAAGTGGTGTCGGTGATTAAAATAAAAATATGTATTTAGAGAAATTATAAATGTTATAAGAAAAAGAAAATGAAAATGAAAAAAAAAAACAATAAACTTTAAGATAAACGATGAATAAAAAAGAAAAAATTAAAAGTGTAATATTTGTAAAGTTGTTCGAATTTTTTGTGAGATGAAATTATGTCTTGAAAAAATGTTATATTTTAAAAGGAAAAAAATACACACACACACACATACATACACACAAATGAAATTGAATTGAATCATAAAATTGTTTTTCTTTATTTTAGTTTTTTTTTTTTTTATTTTCTCCTCAATTTATCGTTAATTGTTGATTTTTATTTTTCCAACAAAAAAATCAATCAACCAAAATTTTCGTAATGTATTTTTAGGTTTTTGAATCTTAATCATTTTTTTTGTTATTTGGATCTTGATTCTGACAGAATTATTTGCCTCTCAAAATCCAGAACTAAAATTAATTGTAATTTACAATTAAAACAAACACCAATAACACGAACACCATTAATTAAAGCATACGTCTAATTTTTTAGTAATTTTTCACGTTACTTAATACAATGCAATGAACTTATTCTGTTTGATTTATTTTGATTCAACGTCATAAAATTAATGTTTTTGTTAAACTTTAACCTAAAATTAATTCATACACAAAGTTTATCATAATAATTTAGTTAATATTTTATTCAATTTATTTATGTTTTGTTTATAGAAATAATCAGGAAAAAAAGTTTATTTTATTTTTAAAATTTAATTGTTTGCATTCGCGTGATTTAAATACAAAAATATTTGCTTGTGAAAAACGGTCGGATTACGGAAGTGAGAATTTTATAAAAATTGTAACGGTTGAATGAATTTCTCTGAAACCGGTTTCTTTTTTATTCTTCCATTTAATATTTTGATGGTCATTTTGTTTGTGATTTCATAATTAATTATTTAATTGTAAAATCTTTCAACAAAACATTAATAATTGATTTTCTAATTTGTCTGTTAATTTTTGAATAATTAAAATAAAACAAACAATATTCATTTTTCGTTGCTATGGATACTTTATAAGTCAACAACAATAAACAAATAATTTTTAAACCAATCAAAATCTAGCATTCTTTAGAATGACATTTCACCTGTACATATATATTCTGTTTTCACCTGTGTTTTAGACTGTTTTCTTAGAAATTTTAAAAAAATAAATGAATGTTGTGCAAATAAGATAAATAATGTTTGTTTATCTAAGCAAAAAGGTTTGTTTATTATTGAAATAAAAAATTTCAATATTTTTATAAATAATATTTTACTTAGATTGCAATACCGAATAATACGCGTCTTAATTGTATATCATGGAATAAAGATCAAGGCTATATAGCGGTCGGTGGTGATGATGGTCTGCTTAAAGTACTTAAATTGGAACAAGGTTAGTTATTTTTTTCTATATCGTAAACATTTCACGGAACATTATAACTGTTTTTTAGCAACGGCCCCAGCACAAAATCGTGGTTTAGCAGCACCAAGCAATCTTTCTATGAACCAAACACTTGAAGGTCATAAAGCACCTGTACAAGTTGTAACATGGAACGAGACACAACAAAAATTAACAACATCTGATCGTGATGGTGTTATTATGGTTTGGATGTTGTATAAAGTAAGGAAGAGTTAATTTTAAAATAATTCCAATGATAAAATCTAACATTTGGATAAATTTCAGGGGTCTTGGTATGAAGAAATGACAAATGATCGTAAAAAATCAATTGTTAAAGGAATGGCATGGACTGGTGATGGACAGAGAATATGTATTGTATATGATGATGGTGCTGTTATTGTCGGTAAGATTTATAGAATGAGGAAAATGTTATTTTCAAATAAACACAAAAATTCGATATCTTTAATTATTCTTCATTTTTATTTATAGGTTCTGTTGATGGAAATCGTATTTGGGGAAAAGAATTAAAAAATACACCATTAACTGGAGTTCAATGGAGTCCTGATGGAAGACTTATATTATTCAGTATTAGAAATGGTGAATTACAAAAAGAAAGAAATCAATTTTAAATGCAGAAGAATTAGAAACGAAAAATGTGTTAGAAACAAAAAACAAAAGAAAGTGGTGTCGGTGATTAAAATAAAAATATGTATTTAGAGAAATTATAAATGTTATAAGAAAAAGAAAAAGAAAATGAAAAAAACAAAAAAACAATAAACTTTAAGATAAACGATGAATAAAAAAGAAAAAATTAAAAGTGTAATATTTGTAAAGTTGTTCGAATTTTTTGTGAGATGAAATTATGTCTTGAAAAAATGTTATATTTTAAAAGGAAAAAAATACACACACACACACATACATACACACAAATGAAATTGAATTGAATCATAAAATTGTTTTTCTTTATTTTAGTTTTTTTTTTTTTTATTTTCTCCTCAATTTATCGTTAATTGTTGATTTTTATTTTTCCAACAAAAAAATCAATCAACCAAAATTTTCGTAATGTATTTTTAGGTTTTTGAATCTTAATCATTTTTTTTGTTATTTGGATCTTGATTCTGACAGAATTATTTGCCTCTCAAAATCCAGAACTAAAATTAATTGTAATTTACAATTAAAACAAACACCAATAACACGAACACCATTAATTAAAGCATACGTCTAATTTTTTAGTAATTTTTCACGTTACTTAATACAATGCAATGAACTTATTCTGTTTGATTTATTTTGATTCAACGTCATAAAATTAATGTTTTTGTTAAACTTTAACCTAAAATTAATTCATACACAAAGTTTATCATAATAATTTAGTTAATATTTTATTCAATTTATTTATGTTTTGTTTATAGAAATAATCAGGAAAAAAAGTTTATTTTATTTTTAAAATTTAATTGTTTGCATTCGCGTGATTTAAATACAAAAAAATTTGCTTGTGAAAAACGGTCGGATTACGGAAGTGAGAATTTTATAAAAATTGTAACGGTTGAATGAATTTCTCTGAAACCGGTTTCTTTTTTATTCTTCCATTTAATATTTTGATGGTCATTTTGTTTGTGATTTCATAATTAATTATTTAATTGTAAAATCTTTCAACAAAACATTAATAATTGATTTTCTAATTTGTCTGTTAATTTTTGAATAATTAAAATAAAACAAACAATATTCATTTTTCGTTGCTATGGATACTTTATAAGTCAACAACAATAAACAAATAATTTTTAAACCAATCAAAATCTAGCATTCTTTAGAATGACATTTCACCTGTACATATATATTCTGTTTTCACCTGTGTTTTAGACTGTTTTCTTAGAAATTTTAAAAAAATAAATGAATGTTGTGCAAATAAGATAAATAATGTTTGTTTATCTAAGCAAAAAGGTTTGTTTATTATTGAAATAAAAAATTTCAATATTTTTATAAATAATATTTTACTTAGATTGCAATACCGAATAATACGCGTCTTAATTGTATATCATGGAATAAAGATCAAGGCTATATAGCGGTCGGTGGTGATGATGGTCTGCTTAAAGTACTTAAATTGGAACAAGGTTAGTTATTTTTTTCTATATCGTAAACATTTCACGGAACATTATAACTGTTTTTTAGCAACGGCCCCAGCACAAAATCGTGGTTTAGCAGCACCAAGCAATCTTTCTATGAACCAAACACTTGAAGGTCATAAAGCACCTGTACAAGTTGTAACATGGAACGAGACACAACAAAAATTAACAACATCTGATCGTGATGGTGTTATTATGGTTTGGATGTTGTATAAAGTAAGGAAGAGTTAATTTTAAAATAATTCCAATGATAAAATCTAACATTTGGATAAATTTCAGGGGTCTTGGTATGAAGAAATGACAAATGATCGTAAAAAATCAATTGTTAAAGGAATGGCATGGACTGGTGATGGACAGAGAATATGTATTGTATATGATGATGGTGCTGTTATTGTCGGTAAGATTTATAGAATGAGGAAAATGTTATTTTCAAATAAACACAAAAATTCGATATCTTTAATTATTCTTCATTTTTATTTATAGGTTCTGTTGATGGAAATCGTATTTGGGGAAAAGAATTAAAAAATACACCATTAACTGGAGTTCAATGGAGTCCTGATGGAAGACTTATATTATTCAGTATTAGAAATGGTGAATTACATTTGTATGATAATCAAGGAACTTTTGTTGTAAGAAGAAAACATAACAAATTTCTATTTTAAAATTTACTTTAGAACATTGTTATTTTCAGATGAAATTACAAGTTTATTGTGTAAATTTAGGACCATCTAGAAGTATTTCTGTGATTGGTTTGGCATGGTTTAATGGATTAACATCAACATTAAGACCAGTTCTAGCTGTGTGTTATGAAAATGGTAAAATGCAAATTATGCGTAATGAAAATGATGATGGTAAGAAAAAAGTGAATGATCGAATGGAGGAAATACATTTTATTAATTATTCATCTCTTTAAGCGCCGATAATTATTGATACACAAATGCAAGCAATATCGTGTTTATGGAATCATGATGGAACAATTTTGGCTGTTTGTGGTATGAAAAATTCGGTAACAGACAAAGAAACAAATCAAGTTATGTTTTACAATCCACAAGGAATGGTAAGTTTGTCTAAATGAATTCTCTTTAGTTAATTTGTTATTAATTTATTAATTTAAATTTTTCTAAAATATTTTAGCATTTACGAACATTAAAAGTACCTGGTCGTGAGATAACATCATTATCATGGGAGGGTAAATCATTACGTATTGCATTAGCTGTCGATTCATTTATATATTTTGCAAATATACGTCCTGATTATATGTGGTGTTATTTTAGTAAAACAGTTGCATTTTTACAAGCGAATGAAAATAAGGACGGTGGAATAATTGTTAATTTTTGGGATACAACATCAAATCAAAATTTTTTAAAACAAATTGATCAACCATTAGCAATTACATCTAGTAATGATCATTGTTTAATTGCTGTTGAATCATCAAAAATTGATATAAAAGATGTTAATATAATTGTTGAAAATAAATTTACAGAACAAATTTATCAATTACTTATTTGTAATTCAATGAGTACAACAGTTGATGGTAATTTAAAATCTAATCAGTTTCTATTTTTGATTAAATCTTTTAATTATTAATTTATATTATTTTTAGCTAAATATACCGATTTACGTCCACAATTTATTGCAATGAATTCAACACATGCAATTATTGCATCACGTGATCAATTTTTATTATGGCAATATCATACACCAAAAAATTCATCAAATTTACATGGAATTAAAGTACGTAAAGAGAAACGTTATCATATTGATGATAAACCATCTGGTGTTGCTGAAGTACTTCATGATTTAGATAAGGGTGGTGGTTATGAACTACCTGTTAATACAGGAATTACAAAAGTAAATTGATAATTTTATAATTATCTTATTTTTTATTCTTTTAAAGAAATTTATAATCAAATGTTTTTAGGATCCAATATGTTGTGTGGCAGCATCAGATAAATTATTATTAATTGGACGTGAATCAGGTTTAATACAAGAATATACAATACCACATATAGCACTTTGTAATCGTTATACAATAATAAATCGTGCATATAAAATCGCAATAAATTGTAATTCAACACGTGCAGCAATTATTGATGCAACGGGATTATTGACAACTATTGATTTAACATCAAATAATATTAATACAAATATTGATGTTAAAGGTAATAATGATAATGGTAAAATAGAACGTAAAGATGTATGGGCAATATGTTGGGCAAAAGATAATCCACAATTATTAGCAATTATGGAAAAAACACGTATGTATGTATTTAAAGGTTCAGATCCTGAAGAGCCAATATCATGTTCTGGTTATATATGTAATTTTGAAGAATTAGAAATAACTGGTGTATTATTAGATGATATTGTTAATGGTGCATCAATACCAAATACTTTAGAACATATATTACAATTACGTGTTAAATCATTACGTGATACAGAAGAATTATTAACACATGTTGGTATATCAGAAGCAAAACAATTTATTGAAGATAATTCACATCCAAGATTATGGCGTTTATTAGCTGAAGCATCATTAAAAATACTTGATTTTGAAACAGCTGAATCAGCATTTGTACGTTGTACAAATTATCCTGGTTTACAATTAATAAAACGTTTACGTACAATACAAAATGAAAATTTACAAAAAGCAGAAATTTCATCATTTTTTGGTGATTTTGATGAAGCTGAAAAACTTTATATGGATGCTGATCGAAGGTTTATAAATTTTTCTTAAATTATTATTAACTCATTTTCTAAAATGTATAATTTTATGGGTTTTGTCTTTTTAAACTAAACAATAGAGATTTAGCAATATCATTACGTCAAACATTATGTGATTGGTTTCGTACAGTACAATTATATCGAATGGGACCAGGAATATCTGATCAACAAATGGAACAAGCTTGGAAAGAAATTGGAAATCATTTTGCAAATTTACGTTCATGGTTAGTTTGATGCATGTGAATATTTAACAAATATTGTATAAATTTCTGTTTTTAAAAAAAAGGGAAAGTGCTAAAGAATATTATGAGAAGGCACATTATATTGAAGGACTTATGGAATCATTATATCATTTAGAACAATATGATGAACTTGAAAATTGTATTAGTAAATTACCAGAAAAAAGTTTACTTTTAGGTAAACTTGGACAAATGTTAGGATCAATTGGTAAAATATTTTTAAAGGTTAATTTAAAAAAAGTCATATTTAGGTGACAGAAAACTCACTTTTGAATGATTTTTTTTGAAGGAAAATAAAATAAATAATTAAATTAAATATTGTTACGATAGGAATGTGTGATCAGGCAGTAACATCCTATTTAAAATTAGGCGATGTTAAATCAGCTGTTGATACATGTGTTAATTTACGACAATGGGGTCAAGCAGTTGAATTAGCACAAAAATATAAAATGCCACAAATAAGTTTATTACTGGAAAAGCATGCGGCACAATTACTAACAGAAGGTCGCCTACCAGAAGCTGTTGAATTACAAAAAAAAGCTGGAAGGTTTGAATTATTATTTGGTATTTTTTATTTGTTAAAAATTTAATTGATTTTTATTTAGATTTTTAGATTCAGCACGTTTACTTATGAAATTAGCAGAAGGTGAAGTTGAAAAAAAATCTGATTATATTAGAATCAAGAAACTATATATTTTGGCTGGTCTTTTAGCTGAAGATTATTTACAATTACAAATATCATTATCGGGTACAAATCGTGCAACAGTATTATCACATACATCACCAGAGGACTCAACATTAATTGAACAAATATGGCATCATGCTGAAGCATACCATTTTATGTTATTAGCTCAACGACAATTACGTGCTGGTCTTATGCATAGTGCGGTTTTAACATCATTACGTTTAAGAGAATACGAAGATGTGTTAGATATTGAAGATATTTATAGTTTATTGGCTTTGGCCAGTTGTGCTGATAAATCTTTTGGTAAGTGATTTTTTTTTCACAACAATTTGAATTCACATTTGATTATACTTTTTTAAATTCGATTTTAGGAACATGTTCAAAAGCATTTATAAAACTTGAAGCACTTGAAACAGTTCCGGAATATAAAAGACAGGAATATGAAGAATTGGCGGTAAATATTTTCTCCAAACATGATCCAAATGATAGTCGTGTTGATCGTATTGAATGTTTTACTTGTGAAGCATTAGTGTCCGATTGGTGAGTTTTTATTTTACATTTGTATCATTTTTATTTTCATAAACTTAACAATATTATTTTAATTTTGTTAGGTGCACTTCATGCCCAAATTGTGGTACACATTTTCCCGCCTGTATAAGTTCTGGTAAATCATTAATGAATCCACAAGATGGATGGCAATGTAATACTTGTAATCATTGTGCTAATCCACTAGAGATAACAGGACGTGTTTCATGTCCTCTTTGTCATTGCCTTATTTCGAGTAAAGGAATAGAAATTTAAAATAAAATATTTGTGTTGCACACAACAGACTTAATTTTAACAAAAAATAGTTTTAAAAAGAAAAACAAATTAATGTTTAGAAGTTTTATTTTAATTTTATGCCTTTATTTACCTACCTTAAAAATGTTATGTTTCCTGACATCTAATGATAATCATGAAGCTCTCTAAATTTCGCATGACAACTTTCCTTTTTGTGTTGTATTCTTATACTTTTGATATTAGTAATTTTAAGTAGTACGTGAAAACATGTTGTTGTAAATGTTATACTTATACACAATTAATTAAGAATTATGTGTTTTTATTTTTATAAAAATTATTTCTTTATTTTTAAATTATTTTTCAAAATATTGTGCAATTCCTTCTTTTGTTTTCTTTCATTTTTATTTAAACACAATTTGTTTTTTTTTTGTGTTTTAACTTAAAAATCAAAACTAAAAAAAAAACACCAATAAAATTGTAACTTTTTTTCTGTATTTAAAGAAATAAAAATGATCTATCAAATTTATGTTATTTATGACTTTCATAAAACATTTCTTAGTCTGCTAATTAAAGTTATGTTTTTTTCCTAACTTGTTCTCAAATTGTATTCTTTTTTTCACTCTTTCTCAGTAGACTACTAAAATGTTCGTGAAACTTGTCATTAATCTTTTAAGTTTTATCAAAATGTTAATTAACTAAATACTAAACTAATATCAAAAACATTTCAATAATAATAATAATAATAAAAAAAAATCATTTTTAGGAACCATTTAACCATTTTAATTTTTTAGCTTCTGCCCATTCTGTATAATGCATTTTTTTTATATGTGAATACATATTTGCTTTTGCATTAAAATTTTTTGTACAATGTTGACATTTGTATAAAACTTCACCAGTATGTATACTGGTGTGTTCCTGTAAACAAAAAAAGGAATAAAATTAATTTAAATTTACAAAGTACAAAAATAATGTGACTTTATGAATTAATTGTTTTGAATTATTAGTTGACTTGAATGTTGAAATTTAGTCAATTGTTACTGTTATTTGACTATTAGACAAGTGGAATTCTATTAGAATTTAATCATATATCCTTTATTAGTTAACTAATCACATAAACATTTTATCTAATAAAGAAACAAATGATGGAATTATAAATATTTTGTGTGTATTACCTTTAGTGTTAATGCCTTCTTAAATGTTTTATCACAAACATTACATTTATGTTTTTTTTCACTATGAACATATTGTATATGATTCATTAATGCATTTTTTGTTGCTAATATTTTATTACATAAATTACATGTATGTACAGATGGATTATGTACACGCATATGTATTTTTAATGTTACTTTATTTTTTAATCTAGCTTCACAGAATGGACATTGTAAACGTGGTATATTTATATCATGTGTTCTTTTATGTGCTGTTAAATTAACTTTATCAACAAATGAACGTGCACATATTTCACACATAAAATTTTTATCACGTATGTGTATATGTAGTTTATGTTTTTCTAATACAAATTTAAATGCAAAACTAAAAAGAAATAAAAAAACAAGAAAAAAAAAATGGAAGAACATGAATTAAATTCACGAATAAATTTTGTTTTATAAAAAAAAACTTACGCTTTACCACATTCCTCACAAACAAATTTCTTTTGTTCATCTGTGTAATGTGATTTTTCATGACTTTGAAGTTGTGATTTTAATACAAATCCTTGATTACATTTATCACAATGAAATGGACGTTCTTCAATTGGTAAATGCTGTTTCATATGAATTTTTAATGTTATTTTACTTTTACAATTTTGATCACATTGAGGACATCTAAAATTAAACAAAAATTCACAAATGTGTAACTTAAAAAAAAAACTGTTACATTACAATATAAGTTTTCAATTTCATAAAAATGTAAAAAGGGAAATAAATTTAAAATTCCAAATAAAATAAATTTTATGAAAAGGAAAGAAATATTGAGTTTGTTTATAAATTTTGTTATTTACACAAATTGTTTTGGATTTAAATGATAACTAATGTGTTCCATAATTGCTTCCCGTCTATACAATTTACGATTACAACATGTAACAAAACATTGTTGATTATGTATTTTTTCCATATGTTTTTTCATTGTTGTAAATGTTAAAAAAAGTTTGTTACATTTTAAACATTTTAAATCAAAAAATTCACGTATTGGTCCATCTAATTTTATTCGATGTGTTAATCTAGGTGATTCGTCATCATCATCATCATCATTCTCATTATCTTCATTATCATTATTAAGGTCATTCTTCTTATTTATTTTACAAAAATTATTTTTTGATTGAGATTCTTTTGATTCTGTTGTAACCGGTCGTTTAGTTTTTCGTATATTATTTGAAACTGATTCATTGATTTTAGATAAATCACAAATATCACCATCATCTTCGTCTTCTTCGTTATCATTTTGCTTTTGATTTATTATTTTACTTTCGTCACTTTCCAATTGATCATTTTTCTACAAAAAATAATAATAATAGGAAATAAAATTAATTTGTCTAATTAAAGAAAAGTTTTACTTTTCTTTTTGTTCTCGGAACAATTGAAGCTCTTTTAATTAATGGTATATCATCATCTGATACAAATAGATATTCCTCATCATTTTCAGACTTTATACAATCATTTTCTGATTTAATAATAACACTTTCAATTGGAATTACTTCATCAATAATTGAATTAAGACAGTCTAATGGATCAAAAGGGATTATGGCTTGTTGTTGATCATGTTCCTCTACTTTTAACAAACCTAATTCTTTTATATTTTCTAATTGTATTTCTTGGGTTAATATACTATCGTCAGTTTCTAAACCAATTTTTAATTCATCATATAAGGACATCAATGTTTTTTGTGTTTCATGTACCTTACCATAAAATAAACTAAACATTTCAATTTTTTCAGAACATTCTAGACAAATTAGCCAAGGAAAATATTGTTTTGATATCTAAAAATATAAACATGAAGATTTTAGTTTCTAACATAATCTTTTGACAATGTTAAAATGAAGAAAAATTATGTAAATATTTTTGTTGAAAACGGTTTAACAACAAACCTCTATATGAAATAATTCTGATAATTTATTTCTTAAATTATTCTCCAATGTCTGTTCACTAAATAAATCAATAAATTTATCATTTTTAACTAAACATAAATGACAAATATGTAATTGTTCTAATTTTTGAAAAATTTTGGCGTTTTCAACCATTTTTTTCACACACACAAATTTTGCTGTCAAAAATTATCACTAAACTAAAAACTAATGGAAAAACATAGAAATTTATAAGTAAAAATAAAATAACATAGAATATAGTTACTTGCTTTTGTTTTTGTTTTATAAATATTGTTATGTGCAAAAATTGCAAATATTTATGATTTGATTTTACTTAAAAATCATGCATGTGACTTAAATATTAACTAACGTGAGATTAAAAAAGAAGAGACTGTTATTTTGTGCGTATAAAGAATGAAGGCAGTTCATTCCCAATACAAATAATTCAATCACCTTGCTATATAGTTGATCAACAGTTTTCGATTTAATACAATTTCCATCCGGATTAAAAAAAAATAAAAAAGTACACAATTAATTCCACTAATTAACAATTTATTATAAAATATAAAATATTTCTAAGTAGGTACATTATTCAACATATTTATTTTAAAATCAACCAAGCATAATTATTAAAAACAAATGATGAATGTAAATAAAAATTTAAATTACACAACTTATACTAAATATATTGAAACCACGTTCTCTTAGTATTAGCAATATATATAAGAATGAATACATTATTTGATAAATTAACAAACTTAATACAAATAAAACAATTAAAAATATTAATTAAATTAAATTTTGATTAACGAAAAACAAAAGTCTGATTTTACGATGGAATTTAAATTAATTTCGTATCAACAAAATAAAATCTATAAAATTTGTCTTTAGACCTTTTCTTAATTTATTAAAATGACAAATTCAAAACTAAATTAAATATTGAAAAAATCTACCACCGAGATAATAATTTCATAATTAAATTTGAATTTTCATTTTTTGGATCTTTATTCCAAATTTCAACAGCTAACTTAATTGGAGTTTTTCCATTTTTATCATTTATGTTTGAATTTGCATTTTTAAGCAACAATAATTTAACAATTTCATAATAACTTCCCTTAGTAGCCCAATGCAATGCTGTTTCTCCATCATTATTCTGCATATCTAAGTTTGCTCCATATTCTAGTAACATTTTAACCATTTGCAGATGTCCATTTTCAGCAGCCCACATTAATGGAGTATCACCTTCATTATCATTGGCATTTATAAATGGATCCATAATTGGTTCTGTTCTTTTAATTTCATTTAAAATTAATTGCAGTATTTCTTCATTATTCATCTTTACTGCCTGATGCAATATAGTATCATGATTATTTCTTGCAACAACACAATAATTTAGTTAATATTTTATTCAATTTATTTATGTTTTGTTTATAGAAATAATCAGGAAAAAAAGTTTATTTTATTTTTAAAATTTAATTGTTTGCATTCGCGTGATTTAAATACAAAAATATTTGCTTGTGAAAAACGGTCGGATTACGGAAGTGAGAATTTTATAAAAATTGTAACGGTTGAATGAATTTCTCTGAAACCGGTTTCTTTTTTATTCTTCCATTTAATATTTTGATGGTCATTTTGTTTGTGATTTCATAATTAATTATTTAATTGTAAAATCTTTCAACAAAACATTAATAATTGATTTTCTAATTTGTCTGTTAATTTTTGAATAATTAAAATAAAACAAACAATATTCATTTTTCGTTGCTATGGATACTTTATAAGTCAACAACAATAAACAAATAATTTTTAAACCAATCAAAATCTAGCATTCTTTAGAATGACATTTCACCTGTACATATATATTCTGTTTTCACCTGTGTTTTAGACTGTTTTCTTAGAAATTTTAAAAAAATAAATGAATGTTGTGCAAATAAGATAAATAATGTTTGTTTATCTAAGCAAAAAGGTTTGTTTATTATTGAAATAAAAAATTTCAATATTTTTATAAATAATATTTTACTTAGATTGCAATACCGAATAATACGCGTCTTAATTGTATATCATGGAATAAAGATCAAGGCTATATAGCGGTCGGTGGTGATGATGGTCTGCTTAAAGTACTTAAATTGGAACAAGGTTAGTTATTTTTTTCTATATCGTAAACATTTCACGGAACATTATAACTGTTTTTTAGCAACGGCCCCAGCACAAAATCGTGGTTTAGCAGCACCAAGCAATCTTTCTATGAACCAAACACTTGAAGGTCATAAAGCACCTGTACAAGTTGTAACATGGAACGAGACACAACAAAAATTAACAACATCTGATCGTGATGGTGTTATTATGGTTTGGATGTTGTATAAAGTAAGGAAGAGTTAATTTTAAAATAATTCCAATGATAAAATCTAACATTTGGATAAATTTCAGGGGTCTTGGTATGAAGAAATGACAAATGATCGTAAAAAATCAATTGTTAAAGGAATGGCATGGACTGGTGATGGACAGAGAATATGTATTGTATATGATGATGGTGCTGTTATTGTCGGTAAGATTTATAGAATGAGGAAAATGTTATTTTCAAATAAACACAAAAATTCGATATCTTTAATTATTCTTCATTTTTATTTATAGGTTCTGTTGATGGAAATCGTATTTGGGGAAAAGAATTAAAAAATACACCATTAACTGGAGTTCAATGGAGTCCTGATGGAAGACTTATATTATTCAGTATTAGAAATGGTGAATTACAAAAAGAAAGAAATCAATTTTAAATGCAGAAGAATTAGAAACGAAAAATGTGTTAGAAACAAAAAACAAAAGAAAGTGGTGTCGGTGATTAAAATAAAAATATGTATTTAGAGAAATTATAAATGTTATAAGAAAAAGAAAAAGAAAATGAAAAAAACAAAAAAACAATAAACTTTAAGATAAACGATGAATAAAAAAGAAAAAATTAAAAGTGTAATATTTGTAAAGTTGTTCGAATTTTTTGTGAGATGAAATTATGTCTTGAAAAAATGTTATATTTTAAAAGGAAAAAAATACACACACACACACATACATACACACAAATGAAATTGAATTGAATCATAAAATTGTTTTTCTTTATTTTAGTTTTTTTTTTTTTTATTTTCTCCTCAATTTATCGTTAATTGTTGATTTTTATTTTTCCAACAAAAAAATCAATCAACCAAAATTTTCGTAATGTATTTTTAGGTTTTTGAATCTTAATCATTTTTTTTGTTATTTGGATCTTGATTCTGACAGAATTATTTGCCTCTCAAAATCCAGAACTAAAATTAATTGTAATTTACAATTAAAACAAACACCAATAACACGAACACCATTAATTAAAGCATACGTCTAATTTTTTAGTAATTTTTCACGTTACTTAATACAATGCAATGAACTTATTCTGTTTGATTTATTTTGATTCAACGTCATAAAATTAATGTTTTTGTTAAACTTTAACCTAAAATTAATTCATACACAAAGTTTATCATAATAATTTAGTTAATATTTTATTCAATTTATTTATGTTTTGTTTATAGAAATAATCAGGAAAAAAAGTTTATTTTATTTTTAAAATTTAATTGTTTGCATTCGCGTGATTTAAATACAAAAAAATTTGCTTGTGAAAAACGGTCGGATTACGGAAGTGAGAATTTTATAAAAATTGTAACGGTTGAATGAATTTCTCTGAAACCGGTTTCTTTTTTATTCTTCCATTTAATATTTTGATGGTCATTTTGTTTGTGATTTCATAATTAATTATTTAATTGTAAAATCTTTCAACAAAACATTAATAATTGATTTTCTAATTTGTCTGTTAATTTTTGAATAATTAAAATAAAACAAACAATATTCATTTTTCGTTGCTATGGATACTTTATAAGTCAACAACAATAAACAAATAATTTTTAAACCAATCAAAATCTAGCATTCTTTAGAATGACATTTCACCTGTACATATATATTCTGTTTTCACCTGTGTTTTAGACTGTTTTCTTAGAAATTTTAAAAAAATAAATGAATGTTGTGCAAATAAGATAAATAATGTTTGTTTATCTAAGCAAAAAGGTTTGTTTATTATTGAAATAAAAAATTTCAATATTTTTATAAATAATATTTTACTTAGATTGCAATACCGAATAATACGCGTCTTAATTGTATATCATGGAATAAAGATCAAGGCTATATAGCGGTCGGTGGTGATGATGGTCTGCTTAAAGTACTTAAATTGGAACAAGGTTAGTTATTTTTTTCTATATCGTAAACATTTCACGGAACATTATAACTGTTTTTTAGCAACGGCCCCAGCACAAAATCGTGGTTTAGCAGCACCAAGCAATCTTTCTATGAACCAAACACTTGAAGGTCATAAAGCACCTGTACAAGTTGTAACATGGAACGAGACACAACAAAAATTAACAACATCTGATCGTGATGGTGTTATTATGGTTTGGATGTTGTATAAAGTAAGGAAGAGTTAATTTTAAAATAATTCCAATGATAAAATCTAACATTTGGATAAATTTCAGGGGTCTTGGTATGAAGAAATGACAAATGATCGTAAAAAATCAATTGTTAAAGGAATGGCATGGACTGGTGATGGACAGAGAATATGTATTGTATATGATGATGGTGCTGTTATTGTCGGTAAGATTTATAGAATGAGGAAAATGTTATTTTCAAATAAACACAAAAATTCGATATCTTTAATTATTCTTCATTTTTATTTATAGGTTCTGTTGATGGAAATCGTATTTGGGGAAAAGAATTAAAAAATACACCATTAACTGGAGTTCAATGGAGTCCTGATGGAAGACTTATATTATTCAGTATTAGAAATGGTGAATTACATTTGTATGATAATCAAGGAACTTTTGTTGTAAGAAGAAAACATAACAAATTTCTATTTTAAAATTTACTTTAGAACATTGTTATTTTCAGATGAAATTACAAGTTTATTGTGTAAATTTAGGACCATCTAGAAGTATTTCTGTGATTGGTTTGGCATGGTTTAATGGATTAACATCAACATTAAGACCAGTTCTAGCTGTGTGTTATGAAAATGGTAAAATGCAAATTATGCGTAATGAAAATGATGATGGTAAGAAAAAAGTGAATGATCGAATGGAGGAAATACATTTTATTAATTATTCATCTCTTTAAGCGCCGATAATTATTGATACACAAATGCAAGCAATATCGTGTTTATGGAATCATGATGGAACAATTTTGGCTGTTTGTGGTATGAAAAATTCGGTAACAGACAAAGAAACAAATCAAGTTATGTTTTACAATCCACAAGGAATGGTAAGTTTGTCTAAATGAATTCTCTTTAGTTAATTTGTTATTAATTTATTAATTTAAATTTTTCTAAAATATTTTAGCATTTACGAACATTAAAAGTACCTGGTCGTGAGATAACATCATTATCATGGGAGGGTAAATCATTACGTATTGCATTAGCTGTCGATTCATTTATATATTTTGCAAATATACGTCCTGATTATATGTGGTGTTATTTTAGTAAAACAGTTGCATTTTTACAAGCGAATGAAAATAAGGACGGTGGAATAATTGTTAATTTTTGGGATACAACATCAAATCAAAATTTTTTAAAACAAATTGATCAACCATTAGCAATTACATCTAGTAATGATCATTGTTTAATTGCTGTTGAATCATCAAAAATTGATATAAAAGATGTTAATATAATTGTTGAAAATAAATTTACAGAACAAATTTATCAATTACTTATTTGTAATTCAATGAGTACAACAGTTGATGGTAATTTAAAATCTAATCAGTTTCTATTTTTGATTAAATCTTTTAATTATTAATTTATATTATTTTTAGCTAAATATACCGATTTACGTCCACAATTTATTGCAATGAATTCAACACATGCAATTATTGCATCACGTGATCAATTTTTATTATGGCAATATCATACACCAAAAAATTCATCAAATTTACATGGAATTAAAGTACGTAAAGAGAAACGTTATCATATTGATGATAAACCATCTGGTGTTGCTGAAGTACTTCATGATTTAGATAAGGGTGGTGGTTATGAACTACCTGTTAATACAGGAATTACAAAAGTAAATTGATAATTTTATAATTATCTTATTTTTTATTCTTTTAAAGAAATTTATAATCAAATGTTTTTAGGATCCAATATGTTGTGTGGCAGCATCAGATAAATTATTATTAATTGGACGTGAATCAGGTTTAATACAAGAATATACAATACCACATATAGCACTTTGTAATCGTTATACAATAATAAATCGTGCATATAAAATCGCAATAAATTGTAATTCAACACGTGCAGCAATTATTGATGCAACGGGATTATTGACAACTATTGATTTAACATCAAATAATATTAATACAAATATTGATGTTAAAGGTAATAATGATAATGGTAAAATAGAACGTAAAGATGTATGGGCAATATGTTGGGCAAAAGATAATCCACAATTATTAGCAATTATGGAAAAAACACGTATGTATGTATTTAAAGGTTCAGATCCTGAAGAGCCAATATCATGTTCTGGTTATATATGTAATTTTGAAGAATTAGAAATAACTGGTGTATTATTAGATGATATTGTTAATGGTGCATCAATACCAAATACTTTAGAACATATATTACAATTACGTGTTAAATCATTACGTGATACAGAAGAATTATTAACACATGTTGGTATATCAGAAGCAAAACAATTTATTGAAGATAATTCACATCCAAGATTATGGCGTTTATTAGCTGAAGCATCATTAAAAATACTTGATTTTGAAACAGCTGAATCAGCATTTGTACGTTGTACAAATTATCCTGGTTTACAATTAATAAAACGTTTACGTACAATACAAAATGAAAATTTACAAAAAGCAGAAATTTCATCATTTTTTGGTGATTTTGATGAAGCTGAAAAACTTTATATGGATGCTGATCGAAGGTTTATAAATTTTTCTTAAATTATTATTAACTCATTTTCTAAAATGTATAATTTTATGGGTTTTGTCTTTTTAAACTAAACAATAGAGATTTAGCAATATCATTACGTCAAACATTATGTGATTGGTTTCGTACAGTACAATTATATCGAATGGGACCAGGAATATCTGATCAACAAATGGAACAAGCTTGGAAAGAAATTGGAAATCATTTTGCAAATTTACGTTCATGGTTAGTTTGATGCATGTGAATATTTAACAAATATTGTATAAATTTCTGTTTTTAAAAAAAAGGGAAAGTGCTAAAGAATATTATGAGAAGGCACATTATATTGAAGGACTTATGGAATCATTATATCATTTAGAACAATATGATGAACTTGAAAATTGTATTAGTAAATTACCAGAAAAAAGTTTACTTTTAGGTAAACTTGGACAAATGTTAGGATCAATTGGTAAAATATTTTTAAAGGTTAATTTAAAAAAAGTCATATTTAGGTGACAGAAAACTCACTTTTGAATGATTTTTTTTGAAGGAAAATAAAATAAATAATTAAATTAAATATTGTTACGATAGGAATGTGTGATCAGGCAGTAACATCCTATTTAAAATTAGGCGATGTTAAATCAGCTGTTGATACATGTGTTAATTTACGACAATGGGGTCAAGCAGTTGAATTAGCACAAAAATATAAAATGCCACAAATAAGTTTATTACTGGAAAAGCATGCGGCACAATTACTAACAGAAGGTCGCCTACCAGAAGCTGTTGAATTACAAAAAAAAGCTGGAAGGTTTGAATTATTATTTGGTATTTTTTATTTGTTAAAAATTTAATTGATTTTTATTTAGATTTTTAGATTCAGCACGTTTACTTATGAAATTAGCAGAAGGTGAAGTTGAAAAAAAATCTGATTATATTAGAATCAAGAAACTATATATTTTGGCTGGTCTTTTAGCTGAAGATTATTTACAATTACAAATATCATTATCGGGTACAAATCGTGCAACAGTATTATCACATACATCACCAGAGGACTCAACATTAATTGAACAAATATGGCATCATGCTGAAGCATACCATTTTATGTTATTAGCTCAACGACAATTACGTGCTGGTCTTATGCATAGTGCGGTTTTAACATCATTACGTTTAAGAGAATACGAAGATGTGTTAGATATTGAAGATATTTATAGTTTATTGGCTTTGGCCAGTTGTGCTGATAAATCTTTTGGTAAGTGATTTTTTTTTCACAACAATTTGAATTCACATTTGATTATACTTTTTTAAATTCGATTTTAGGAACATGTTCAAAAGCATTTATAAAACTTGAAGCACTTGAAACAGTTCCGGAATATAAAAGACAGGAATATGAAGAATTGGCGGTAAATATTTTCTCCAAACATGATCCAAATGATAGTCGTGTTGATCGTATTGAATGTTTTACTTGTGAAGCATTAGTGTCCGATTGGTGAGTTTTTATTTTACATTTGTATCATTTTTATTTTCATAAACTTAACAATATTATTTTAATTTTGTTAGGTGCACTTCATGCCCAAATTGTGGTACACATTTTCCCGCCTGTATAAGTTCTGGTAAATCATTAATGAATCCACAAGATGGATGGCAATGTAATACTTGTAATCATTGTGCTAATCCACTAGAGATAACAGGACGTGTTTCATGTCCTCTTTGTCATTGCCTTATTTCGAGTAAAGGAATAGAAATTTAAAATAAAATATTTGTGTTGCACACAACAGACTTAATTTTAACAAAAAATAGTTTTAAAAAGAAAAACAAATTAATGTTTAGAAGTTTTATTTTAATTTTATGCCTTTATTTACCTACCTTAAAAATGTTATGTTTCCTGACATCTAATGATAATCATGAAGCTCTCTAAATTTCGCATGACAACTTTCCTTTTTGTGTTGTATTCTTATACTTTTGATATTAGTAATTTTAAGTAGTACGTGAAAACATGTTGTTGTAAATGTTATACTTATACACAATTAATTAAGAATTATGTGTTTTTATTTTTATAAAAATTATTTCTTTATTTTTAAATTATTTTTCAAAATATTGTGCAATTCCTTCTTTTGTTTTCTTTCATTTTTATTTAAACACAATTTGTTTTTTTTTTGTGTTTTAACTTAAAAATCAAAACTAAAAAAAAAACACCAATAAAATTGTAACTTTTTTTCTGTATTTAAAGAAATAAAAATGATCTATCAAATTTATGTTATTTATGACTTTCATAAAACATTTCTTAGTCTGCTAATTAAAGTTATGTTTTTTTCCTAACTTGTTCTCAAATTGTATTCTTTTTTTCACTCTTTCTCAGTAGACTACTAAAATGTTCGTGAAACTTGTCATTAATCTTTTAAGTTTTATCAAAATGTTAATTAACTAAATACTAAACTAATATCAAAAACATTTCAATAATAATAATAATAATAAAAAAAAATCATTTTTAGGAACCATTTAACCATTTTAATTTTTTAGCTTCTGCCCATTCTGTATAATGCATTTTTTTTATATGTGAATACATATTTGCTTTTGCATTAAAATTTTTTGTACAATGTTGACATTTGTATAAAACTTCACCAGTATGTATACTGGTGTGTTCCTGTAAACAAAAAAAGGAATAAAATTAATTTAAATTTACAAAGTACAAAAATAATGTGACTTTATGAATTAATTGTTTTGAATTATTAGTTGACTTGAATGTTGAAATTTAGTCAATTGTTACTGTTATTTGACTATTAGACAAGTGGAATTCTATTAGAATTTAATCATATATCCTTTATTAGTTAACTAATCACATAAACATTTTATCTAATAAAGAAACAAATGATGGAATTATAAATATTTTGTGTGTATTACCTTTAGTGTTAATGCCTTCTTAAATGTTTTATCACAAACATTACATTTATGTTTTTTTTCACTATGAACATATTGTATATGATTCATTAATGCATTTTTTGTTGCTAATATTTTATTACATAAATTACATGTATGTACAGATGGATTATGTACACGCATATGTATTTTTAATGTTACTTTATTTTTTAATCTAGCTTCACAGAATGGACATTGTAAACGTGGTATATTTATATCATGTGTTCTTTTATGTGCTGTTAAATTAACTTTATCAACAAATGAACGTGCACATATTTCACACATAAAATTTTTATCACGTATGTGTATATGTAGTTTATGTTTTTCTAATACAAATTTAAATGCAAAACTAAAAAGAAATAAAAAAACAAGAAAAAAAAAATGGAAGAACATGAATTAAATTCACGAATAAATTTTGTTTTATAAAAAAAAACTTACGCTTTACCACATTCCTCACAAACAAATTTCTTTTGTTCATCTGTGTAATGTGATTTTTCATGACTTTGAAGTTGTGATTTTAATACAAATCCTTGATTACATTTATCACAATGAAATGGACGTTCTTCAATTGGTAAATGCTGTTTCATATGAATTTTTAATGTTATTTTACTTTTACAATTTTGATCACATTGAGGACATCTAAAATTAAACAAAAATTCACAAATGTGTAACTTAAAAAAAAAACTGTTACATTACAATATAAGTTTTCAATTTCATAAAAATGTAAAAAGGGAAATAAATTTAAAATTCCAAATAAAATAAATTTTATGAAAAGGAAAGAAATATTGAGTTTGTTTATAAATTTTGTTATTTACACAAATTGTTTTGGATTTAAATGATAACTAATGTGTTCCATAATTGCTTCCCGTCTATACAATTTACGATTACAACATGTAACAAAACATTGTTGATTATGTATTTTTTCCATATGTTTTTTCATTGTTGTAAATGTTAAAAAAAGTTTGTTACATTTTAAACATTTTAAATCAAAAAATTCACGTATTGGTCCATCTAATTTTATTCGATGTGTTAATCTAGGTGATTCGTCATCATCATCATCATCATTCTCATTATCTTCATTATCATTATTAAGGTCATTCTTCTTATTTATTTTACAAAAATTATTTTTTGATTGAGATTCTTTTGATTCTGTTGTAACCGGTCGTTTAGTTTTTCGTATATTATTTGAAACTGATTCATTGATTTTAGATAAATCACAAATATCACCATCATCTTCGTCTTCTTCGTTATCATTTTGCTTTTGATTTATTATTTTACTTTCGTCACTTTCCAATTGATCATTTTTCTACAAAAAATAATAATAATAGGAAATAAAATTAATTTGTCTAATTAAAGAAAAGTTTTACTTTTCTTTTTGTTCTCGGAACAATTGAAGCTCTTTTAATTAATGGTATATCATCATCTGATACAAATAGATATTCCTCATCATTTTCAGACTTTATACAATCATTTTCTGATTTAATAATAACACTTTCAATTGGAATTACTTCATCAATAATTGAATTAAGACAGTCTAATGGATCAAAAGGGATTATGGCTTGTTGTTGATCATGTTCCTCTACTTTTAACAAACCTAATTCTTTTATATTTTCTAATTGTATTTCTTGGGTTAATATACTATCGTCAGTTTCTAAACCAATTTTTAATTCATCATATAAGGACATCAATGTTTTTTGTGTTTCATGTACCTTACCATAAAATAAACTAAACATTTCAATTTTTTCAGAACATTCTAGACAAATTAGCCAAGGAAAATATTGTTTTGATATCTAAAAATATAAACATGAAGATTTTAGTTTCTAACATAATCTTTTGACAATGTTAAAATGAAGAAAAATTATGTAAATATTTTTGTTGAAAACGGTTTAACAACAAACCTCTATATGAAATAATTCTGATAATTTATTTCTTAAATTATTCTCCAATGTCTGTTCACTAAATAAATCAATAAATTTATCATTTTTAACTAAACATAAATGACAAATATGTAATTGTTCTAATTTTTGAAAAATTTTGGCGTTTTCAACCATTTTTTTCACACACACAAATTTTGCTGTCAAAAATTATCACTAAACTAAAAACTAATGGAAAAACATAGAAATTTATAAGTAAAAATAAAATAACATAGAATATAGTTACTTGCTTTTGTTTTTGTTTTATAAATATTGTTATGTGCAAAAATTGCAAATATTTATGATTTGATTTTACTTAAAAATCATGCATGTGACTTAAATATTAACTAACGTGAGATTAAAAAAGAAGAGACTGTTATTTTGTGCGTATAAAGAATGAAGGCAGTTCATTCCCAATACAAATAATTCAATCACCTTGCTATATAGTTGATCAACAGTTTTCGATTTAATACAATTTCCATCCGGATTAAAAAAAAATAAAAAAGTACACAATTAATTCCACTAATTAACAATTTATTATAAAATATAAAATATTTCTAAGTAGGTACATTATTCAACATATTTATTTTAAAATCAACCAAGCATAATTATTAAAAACAAATGATGAATGTAAATAAAAATTTAAATTACACAACTTATACTAAATATATTGAAACCACGTTCTCTTAGTATTAGCAATATATATAAGAATGAATACATTATTTGATAAATTAACAAACTTAATACAAATAAAACAATTAAAAATATTAATTAAATTAAATTTTGATTAACGAAAAACAAAAGTCTGATTTTACGATGGAATTTAAATTAATTTCGTATCAACAAAATAAAATCTATAAAATTTGTCTTTAGACCTTTTCTTAATTTATTAAAATGACAAATTCAAAACTAAATTAAATATTGAAAAAATCTACCACCGAGATAATAATTTCATAATTAAATTTGAATTTTCATTTTTTGGATCTTTATTCCAAATTTCAACAGCTAACTTAATTGGAGTTTTTCCATTTTTATCATTTATGTTTGAATTTGCATTTTTAAGCAACAATAATTTAACAATTTCATAATAACTTCCCTTAGTAGCCCAATGCAATGCTGTTTCTCCATCATTATTCTGCATATCTAAGTTTGCTCCATATTCTAGTAACATTTTAACCATTTGCAGATGTCCATTTTCAGCAGCCCACATTAATGGAGTATCACCTTCATTATCATTGGCATTTATAAATGGATCCATAATTGGTTCTGTTCTTTTAATTTCATTTAAAATTAATTGCAGTATTTCTTCATTATTCATCTTTACTGCCTGATGCAATATAGTATCATGATTATTTCTTGCAACAACACTACCTTTGTAGTTTATAAGAATTTTAACAATATCTGGTTGTCTAAAGCCAAGAGCATTGTATAATGCATTACCTTCATGAATGGTTTCTTCATTAACGAACTCCCACAATTGATCAGGTTTTGATTTTTCTACAGATTTTATTAAAAGTTCAACAATTTCAGTTTTACCTTTTTGAGCTGCTATATGTAGAGCCGTGTAACCGTTTTTTTGTTTCATGTTTAGCAATTCCAAAATTCTTTCTGGAAATTTCGTTTCGACTAAATTTATTAAATATTTAATTACTTCTGTTTTTCCATAAAGAGCAGATAAATGCAGAGCAGTATAATTGAATTGGTTTTTTCCTTTTAAAAACTCGAATAATTTATCGGGTGTTGATTTTTCTACTGATTTTAATAAAAGTTTAACAATTTCTGTTTTACCTCTTATAGCTGCTAAATGTAGAGCAGTAGCACCGAATTTATTTATAGCCTTAACATCACTGCCTTTTTCTAGTAAAACTTTTGTAAGATTTAATAAGCCTCGTTCAGCAGTGATATGTAATAATGTCATATTAGACTGAGAATATGGATTATTAGGACCCTTATAAACTTCATTAATGTTGTCTATTTCTTTATACATGTCATCACTATTAGCCCCTTCTTCTAAAAGTGAATCAGTAATATTCCAGCTACCACATTTTTCAGCATACAATAGAGGAGAAAAACCAAATATTTGATCTTTGTTATTAATAATAATTTTTGTTTGTTCTGAATTTATTAAATTCCAAATTGTAGTAAAATTATAGGATGCAATCAAGTGTAAAGCAGATCGGCCTCCTTTATCAAGACTACGAATAATCTCAATTAAATTTTCAGATTCCAATATTTTAATGATACTTTCAACATTATTATTCAAAATAGCTGCATGTAATTTATATTTACTATTTAGAATTGGAACACTATCCTTTAGAAATTGTTCGCTGTTCTCACTTTCATAATCCCTTTCAGACCCATCCTCAATAACGTCTGGATTGTTTTCAGAAGCTAACAAAATATCGAAAAATTTTCGAATCATATAATTTTCTTCTTTAAAAATATGTTTTCTAAGAAAAATCTTAACTTTATCTTTATTCCAATTATCAGCCATCCAAAGTGCAGCAAAATATTCAGCATATGATTTGTGAATAAAAATTGGTTTGTCATTAATCACTCGATCAATAATTCCTGCCTTTTCCTTCCCCAGTTTAATATCTAAAATTGAATTTCCAATATCAATGCTCAAAATTTCAATTTCATCCGTTCCAAACAGGGACAACAAAGCTAATTTTTTATGATTTGAAATAAAATGTGTACGCGCGTTCTCAATCATTTCCGTCATATGTGGGTCAGCTTTATTTATTCCCGATTTTTTTTCTTGCATTAAAACTTTGTAAAATTTGTGATCAATAAACTTTTCATATAAAGTCAGTAAACTAAGATTTCCTCCGAACATTTGTTTATAATTTTTAGATAACAAATCTTCAAATTTACTTTGAAAAATTTCAGCAATCATTCGCAGTTGTAAAGGGTTAGTAACAAAGTCACAATTTTTATCATTTGTTATTTTGGAGAACCATTCAAGAAATTCTTTAATAATCGCTTTCAAGTTTTGTGCCCAATAAGATTTTAAGAAAGAAATTTGATTTTCTTCAGACATGGGTTCAAGACTATACGAAAATGTATTTAAAACATTTTCTATTTCGCTTTTGATATTATAAGGGCGTGTGGTTATCCACAACCCTCCAATTGTAGTCTTTTGTAAAACTTTTAATATTTTAATTACAACATTTTTATAATTCGGAGTTATTTCATCAAACGCGTCGAACATAACAATCAGTTTACCCTCTTGATAACAATAATCGAAAACTGTTTTCTCTAATGCTTTTATTGGTCCTTCATTTGTTCTTTCTAAATAACAAGAATACAAAAAGTCATTAATATCAGATTCTGTAAGCGTCCTTTTTTTGATCCACGATTGAAATGTTTCAGCATTATCAATTAAATTTATTTTCAAAATACATAAAGTGGGTTCTGATTTCTTAGTTTGCAATGCTAAATGTGTGAGTAAAGTAGATTTACCCATGCCAGGCTCAGCAACAATAACGATCACTTTTTCTTTTATATCTGTAGCAATTTTTGGTTCTGTGTACTGAACAGAACTTTTATCAATAAATTCTCTCAACTTTGATAAATTACCTCCATAAGATTGTTTCCATATGAGCTTGTCTTTATTCTTCTTGAGCCAATGAATATTTTTTTTACTGTATTTGATACAAAAATCATTAAACTCATTATTAGAATTGTTACAGACAATTATTATGTCTTGATAATGATCTGGTACGTCTGGTAAATTATTTTTCAAGTGTTGATAATTTTCAAATATAGAAGAGTTTTGAGTATCTTTCTGAATATCTGGGTTAATATTCATACAATATTTGAGTTTTCTCATAATATAATAATCCTCACTTAAATTGGGAACTTCAGCTCCTATCTTTATTTCCTGTTTGTGAATTAAGTTTGATAAAATATTTCCATCGATAGCATTACATAATTTGCAGTTCAGTAGTTTGTCCAAATTTATATCCTGCCCTTGAAATGATACAATTCCTTCCACAAGGATTTTTTTCTGTGACTCAAGAGTAAGATCAATTAAATTGAGATTTCTATCCTCATATTTGTCATTACTCAAATCTGCATTATTTAAAAGAGCTGATGAACCAATGAGAATAATTTTCGCCATAGAATATTCATTCAAAATTGATTTTAGCTTATGAATCAATTTTATTAAGTCATCCTGTATTACGTTTTGGAGTACAATAACCAATAAATTATTGTTTTGTAAACTAAATGCATCCCCTAATTCTAAAAGTGTACTCAAACGTAAAAATATGTAACTATAATTGATTTTTTCTTGTAAGATTTGATAAAGTTTTATCGAAATTAACTCCGTTTGTTCAGTAATAATATTTAAAATTCGTCTCTCCGAATTATCAACTAAGTCTTGGAAATTTGTATTCAATTCAATAATTGCATCTGAGTTAAATTTAATTCCATGTTTCTTAATATCTGCAAGAAAATCCTCAGTATAGTAACTCATCCGTAAGTTGGAACTTGTATCTTCAAAGAACTTTTTTGCATCTTTTTCTGTAAGAAGTTTGGCCTTCTCTTGTTTCAGCCAATCTAACATATAAATTTGAAACTTACTCATTAGAAATTCATTAACGATAGGATTATTTGAAATCTCGTTTGCAATGATATTACCCAACTCAACTTCATTTGGTTGATTTACAGCAAAAACTAATTTATTCAAAAAGCCTTGAATTTCTTCACCAGTAACGTAATCAGTTGGTAATGAACTCTTTTGATATGGAAAATTCTTAATACAAAATTTATATTCATCTCTTGTAAACGCAACTTTCATATTTCGAAGTTCCTCCTTCAGCTCGCTCGTGAAATGACTTAAGTTCCCTTTCAATTCGCAGTTTTCATTAAAAAAACTTTCATTGAAGTAATACAGATCTTTTTCATCATCGCTTCTATTTTCTAATAAATGTTCCGATAGTTTATCAATATTGTCTTTTATAATTTTTTTTTTTTTAGTAAGATAAACAATTTTATCAGTTGTTTTAGCTTTAACAATTTCTCTTGTAATCTCTTTAACAAAATCTTTAACGTCGGATATTACGGGTTTTTCATTGCTAAAAAAGTTCAACGCTAATTTTTTCCAACTTTTCATCTTGTTTATATCAAATATTATTCCTGGCATCCAATATTGAAAAAAAACAGTTTTAAATTCGATCATTTTTTCTGAGTTTATAAAGCTTTCGTTAAATTTTACGTAGTAAAGTCCGTTTTCCTTCGAAACCTCAAACACTTCACGAGCAAGCACACTTCGGTATTGCTTCAATGACTCATTTTCAAAATTTAAATTTTTTGCTGTAGCAAGATATTTTAACATTTTCCAAGAGTTATTTGTAAATTTCTGAACAATTTGTTTCTTTAACTCACCCTCTTTTATCTTTAAAAGTTTACATTCACGATCATTGTAATGCAAAATGTCATCAATTTCAATTGAGTCGAAATTAGCTTGTAAATTTTGATCAATGTCCATGTTTGTAAAAATTATAAAGTCTTGTATTTTGGTGTCGTCGTTTGTATATTGTGGGCTTCTTACAATCTTACGATAAGAGGAAAAATATTTTGAAATACCAAAATTACAGTTTCCATCCTTTAGCAATTCTTCTTTTGTTATTTTTTTGTTCTTATTCTGTTTATGCTTTGCTTGAACCAGACGAATAATTTTTCCATTTTCTGTAACAAATTCAAAGAATATATCATCAAAGCATCCAGTATCAGTTTCAGATCCTAAATGAAAAGTATATCCCCTATCCAGTCCTCGTTTTAAAAAAAACGCGAGTAGTTTTAACTGGTAGTTAATACCATGTATTGATTTTTTAAATCCAGTTTTATCCATTTTTTTGTCTATTTTTATTTATTCCTCTATCTGAATTTTATAAGTACCTAGACATGGAAAATATGTAATAAAATTTAATTATAATGTACGGATCTTTTTTAATACTATAATTCAGCCATACCTTTTATTCGAACAATTTTCAAATAATATTAAAAATTTTGTTGACTCAGCAAAGTAAATCAAGATTGTTTTTTTCCTGTCAAAAATGTATATAGAGTGAACTTTAATGGATTTATTTATTAAGTAAAATTTGTTAGCAAATATAATAATAAAAATACTAGAAAGAGTGCAAATAGTAGCTTTGATGGACTAGATATCACTTCCTACTTGAGAATTTATTTTCATAAATAAGAAACAAACAAAGTTCTCATGAGAAGAATCCTTCAACTTTTTGATTAATAAGAAATTTAAATGTATTTAATCACAATCACACTTAATAAAAAATTATTTTATTTAGCACCGTTTTAGAGAAATGAAAAAAGTATATTTTGCAGGATATTCTTAATTATGTTTTCCTTAAATTAGTTAGAATTAACGAATTAACTTATGTACAATAATTATAACCAACCGACATACATATAAACATGTAGTCCAAGAGTTTGTTTCATCTAAAGCCAATAACAACTATCAGAATATTTCTTCAGTATTTCTCATATCCAATATAAAATACAAACATTCTTTAGAGACACTTTTCTCCAAAACTTTTATATAAATGTACACTATATTACCACTATAGACTAGACTAAAGGATAAATTTGTTAACTCACAATTAAATGTTTTTGATTATTTAGTATAGAGAAACTATTAAATATTTACAACTGGTCCTTTTAGAAAAAAATTTGCTTAAATTAAATCAATTAGATAAAATATTTTGTTTAAAATTACATATATTGCTAAAATAAAATAATAAATAGCAACTTAATATTCTCTACATATAAGATCATTTACCGAGTGCATTATTATTTTTATTATTCTTTTATTTCAACTCTAACACAAAAACAATTTCTATTGTTATGTATTTGTTTTTAATGGATTTTTTAAAATCTAAATCATTTTGTATTATTCATACAATTCAAATACTATAAAGCTTCCATAAACTTCCATAAACTTATATTCGAAACTTAATTCAGACTTCTAATTTATACTTAATTTTTTTTATCATGTTCGTTTTATTTTAATCTAATTATTAAATTTAAAATTTTATATAAAATATAAAGAAACATTTATTTGGTTAACTCTAAATAATTACCACAACTATTTTACGTTTATAATCTGATGATCTTATTAGGTATGTGACCTTTAGCTGTTGTGATTTTGAAAATATTCTGGAAATACAAAAGAATAGAACATTAAATATTTTTTTGAAATGGTTTTTTTTTTCTTATTTACAAATTTTAACATTAATATGTGAATGATTATTGAAATTTATCTGGCATTTGAAATCATGAATGACAAAGAATTATTCTTAAACCTTATAATACCAAAATAAAAAGATTACGTCAATTTTTATATCGACCAGATTCACAATAATAAATAATTAAAAATACATAAACTTTGTGACGTATTTTTAAATCTTGCTAAAATATATTATTAATTACCAGAAAAAACAACTTAACTTTCCAAATAGCTTTGAAATATTTGCGAATATGAATTTATTTAAAGAACAAATAATTTTTGATCGTTTTAATCGTTTCCTTTGTAAATAAAAGTTCTTATATTCCGATAAGAACATGAGTTTTAGTCGTAATGATTGTAAGTGTTGGTCACAGAAACAATCAGAATTTTTTCTCAATTTCTGTCTTTCGATACCAATACACTTATAGTAACTTAATTTCTTAGAAACTTAACAAATGGGTTAAAATTTGTTTCCAAGAACATATTTTGATAGTTGGGGTTTATTCGGTTTAACTTTACATTTAAACTAACTACATACCTTAATTAACCTTAATAAGCTAATATGGCGAAGTATTTTCGACTATATTGTTTATTTGTGTTTATGATGGGCTACAATTATAAAATAATCAACAATGCAACAGGAAATTTACTTCACTCTAAAAATAATTATAATTAAAAGATCACTAAAATTTTATAAATATTACCATGGAAGTTTTTAAATTTTTCTAACGTTCGTTTGTTAAATCTATTCAAAATTTAATGTTCTTCTGTTTATTAATAAATAAGTGTTACCATGGAAGTCACGAATATTTTAAAAATTTATGATTTAAATTTTATAACTAGAAATATAATATTTTTTATAATAAAAATATATGTATCTTTTAATAAATTCATCATATGAATTTGTTTTATTACACTTACAGAATATTTATTTTAAAAGTCTATTTTTACAATGCACGTCGTGTACCCATGCAAGGATGGTAGAAGTATTAGGGTTAATAATTTTTCCTTTGTAATTTGAATTATAATAAATATTTCATCACTTTTCCTTTTTTTTTTTAATTTGTTTTGATTCTCAAAGTATATTAATTAATGAATTTATTTCTTTTATTTAAATAAATTATTTAAATGAAAAACTAAAAAATTCCTTTAATTATAACGTTTTTTCATTTAATGAACTTTTATATTAAATCAACACTATATTGTTACTATAAGACTCAGTTAGGCATAGACTAGAGGATAAAATTGTTAACTTTTAACTGATAATTAAATGTTTTTGTTCATTAGAGAAAATATTGAATATTTAAAACTGTATTGGAATAAATGGAAATAAACTTATTTTATGCATTAATCAAAAATTATTTCAATTTTAAGTGATTTTTCTAAAAAATACTTGCATGGCCTCTTGCAAAATAAATGTGTTTTAACATAAAATTACACACTATTATTAATTTTCAATGTAAGTAAATTAATATAAACATTTTCATCAACTAAAAATAGCATTGAAATATTTGCGAATATGAATTTATTTAAAGAACAAATAATTTCTGTTCTTTTTCTTTTATATTCTGATAAGTGAAACGGAAATCAACATTAGTTTAGTCATCAATTTTATGGTTGGTCATCACGATCACTAATAAAAACTAAATACCAATACACTTATTATGTGTCGTAATTTAATTTCTTAGAATCATTCTTAGCTGATTAGCTGAAACAAATGGGTTAAAATTTGTTTCCAAGAACGTATTTTAGATAGTTGGCTTTTATTCTGTTTCACTTTACATTTTAACTAACTACATACCTTAATTAATAATTTTGCGTTTGCAATTTTAGCGTTTGCAATTTCATCACTTTTTCATTTATTTCAAATATGTTCTTCTTATCAAAGGATATTAATTTGTTATATAGTTCGAATTTAAAAATGAATTTATTTCTTTTATATAAATAAATTATTTAAATGAAAAACTAAAACATTCCTTTAATTAATTTAAAAATGTCCTTCTACTTGTAGAATGACTGATAAAGTTTCACTAACAAAGATTACACAATCATTTCTTTAAGTCATCTGGGAACGTTTCAATGCGAACTGTACAAAAAAAAATTGTAACAAATATAACAAATATAATTTAATAATAGATTAAGGCCCGCATCTGTTTTCTTAGCTTCTGAAATTCGTTAATTACAGAATGGTTTTATTGAAGTTAATTCTTTAAGCGTGATTTAAACGTAGTTCGAATATTTATTAGAACAAATTTTATAAATCTTTCTAAATTCAGAAGCAACCTTAATGATGGAAAGGGGAATTTGTAAATTAACAAAATCAAAGTTTTATTCGGGAAGAGTTTATTTTCGGATGCAAACAAAACTAATAATAATGCGAATATTTTATAAGATTTACCCTCTCTACAGAAATACAAATTGTAATATTTTAATATGAAGAACAAAAGAATATATGTATTTAAAAATTGTCTGAAATTAAGTCACACTTGAAGTTTTTTGATTTGTTTTTTATAAGAATCTGTTGGAATTTATAAACATATGAATATAAAACACAACTACAGTTAATTTATGTTGTTCATTTATTTACTGAAAAATTATATATTTTTTCCCAGATGATCAGATGATAGAACTAAATATTATTTGAACATAAAAGACAATGTTTGTGAATTATTTCATTTATTGTTTTTTTATATCTCCAATTCGACTACTCTCCTTAAAACATTTTAAAAAAAACACAAAGAAAACCAAATTAAAAATATTTACAAATATTTATATACAATACAATAAGAAAAAACAGTAATTATTTAAAGAGAAGCAAACTAAAATAAAATATATACCAAAAATATTACAAAATATTAAATATTTAAAATAAATAAAAACCATAAAATAATAGAAACAAAAAACTTTGGTGGTGATATGTAAAAAAAATAATTTTTAAATTAATATTTATAATTTTTCTTGTAAAATATTCATGAATGTGTAATAAAATCTGTAGTCGTTATTTGTTTAAATCCTATTGTTAATATTAGTACAACTACAAAGTATGTAATTTTTATTTTTTTATTTACATAAAAATCGTTTGCTTTGTAAGTATTTTTACCTTTAAATAAAAATGTTTTAATATATTTGATGAATTTTAGGATTAAGGAATAATGTATACTTGAAAATATTTTAGATGTTTTATAATAAATTGTTGTATTTTGGAATTGTTTTAGTATGGATAACAATATGAAAAGGTACGATAAAATTGAAAAAAGCAATTTACTGGCATTTTAATTCACTTTCGAGAAATATATTATTCGGGAATTCTACATAATTTTGAAGAACCTCAATATGATAGGCAAGTTTTTAAATTGTATGAAGTTTAATTGTTCGAAGATATTATTAATGAAAATCTGATTTATCCAAGTCACTTTTGACTACAGCTTTAACGCAAATTTATTAATTAATTACTCTTAGACGCATCCGGTATTCGACTTTATATTAGTTTTGTGAATTTATGACAACTTTAGAACAGTTTAAAAATGCGCATTGTCCGAAAATGCGTTTTATTGAAAATAAAAAAAAAAATAAAAAAAATTATTCCCTATTTGAATGTTTGCTTCCTTTTGTTCTTTATTTAATAACTTTAAATATTAGCAATTAACGCATGACCTTTCCTTAGAAAAGTTTAAATAAATATTCTTTTTCAGATTTATTTTAATTGCAGTTTATTTTTACATTTAAATTGGAACTAAACTGATGAAATCTCAACTTAATGAAATTTAAATGAATTGATCTTACAATTCCATAAAATTGTTAATTTGTTCATGTGTTCAATTTTTCTTAGAATCTTGAATATTTTGAAAATTTAAACGAATTTAATGATACGAATACCGTCAAATTTTCTAATCTCAATTAAGTGAATGTTTAAGTCAGGTGATTTTTTACTGAAATTGCATGAAAGTATTGATTAAAGATAATCCACTTCAAACATAAATAATCTTTTATTATTATTAAACATTTGCCACTCGAAATTTAATTAACATTAAGGTTCATTTGTATCTGTATAGAAATATCTGTGGCAAGTAAAATTCAAAGACTTATTTTTGGTTTGAAAACGATGCGAGAACTTCAATAAGAGAACAAAATTTACCTAATCATGATTTTTTAGTTCTCGTTGCATATGAAATTAAATAAAAATTGTTTCCAGTTCGTAACATTTAAATACTTTAAGTGTCGACATTAGTATATGAGTAAGTTATCATTACTGTGCGTAAGTATGTTATAGTTATTCAATGAAAATAATTTAGAGAAAAGGAAATTGCGTAATTTTATAATCACGATATAATATTGAATAAGAAATCGTTAGTCATTCTGCCTCACCTTTTCAATAATTACAACTACAATTACAATCATCACACATTTAACTGATAAGAAATGAAAGAAAAAACAAAATTTAATAAATTTTTCAAATAAATTGATACTGTTTAGTGAGACTTTAGTAATAATATAGTGTTGATTTAATAGAAGAGTTGAGGTAAGAAGTGCCTTAAATACAATGTGTAATTTTTAGTTATTTTTTAAAAGTTAAACGAAAAATTAGAACAAAATAAATTAATTTATTGTTTTAGTTAAATCTGAGAAACAATTTATTTCAAATAAGTTTTAATAATAATTTAGTGTTGATATCTTTTTAATGATAAAAATAGTGAATACTTTTCCTGGATGGAGCTTTTGGATGAAACAATTGAATTAAATTTTTATTAGTATCGGTAAGTTATTTTGGTAATTAGTTAATTATAGTGAATTTAGTGAAAAGAAAATTAAGTAATTTTATACTAATTATTAATAAGAAATTAATAATTCATTCTACCACATATAAGTTGTTATCTGTTTCACCTAGTTTTTTAGTAATAAAACAGAAATGAAGAAAATAATATTACAAAAAAAAAAAATTGCTAAATGATTCCCAGAAATAAATTATAAAGTAGAACAAATATATTTATGATCACTTTAAAATAAACAAAGTCAGTGAAATTATATAATCAAAAAACACAATTAATTTTTTTCTTCCTAAAATGGATACGAAAATAGAATAGAATATTTATATTATCAATTTTTGTAGTAATTCCAACGGAGATGACTAGAGTATACCTCTAACTTTAAATTTTAAATTGAAGAAAGTGTTTTTTCTATAAATTCAATTATTTTATGGAATTTACCGAATTGCATTTTAATTCCAACATGACATAATCGTACAAATCACGTCACTTTTCCGGAAAGTAAAGTTACTTCTATTATTCGATTTTAAAAAATAATTCTTAGCTAAATCGATTAAATGAAATTATTTTTTACAGGAATAAATAAAAATAGACAAAAATATGGATAAAACTGGACTTCAAAAAGCTCTAAATTCAGCAGCTGAAAATGGTAAAACAGAAATTGTTGAACTTTTAATAAAATCTGTAGAAAAATCAAAACCTGAACAATTGTGGGAGTTTATAAATGATAAAGATGAAAACGATTTTACTGCTCTGCATTATTCTGCTATTAATGGACAAACAGAAGTTGTTGAACTTTTAATAAATTTAGTAGATACTAAATTTCCCGAAAAAATGTTTGAATGGCTAAACGTTAAACAGAACAACGGTGTCACTGCTCTACATTTAGCTGCTGAAAATGGTAAAACAGAAATTGTTGAATTTTTAATAAAATCTGTAGAAAAATCAAAACCTGAACAATTGTGGGAGTTTATAAATGATAAAGATGAAAACGATTTTACTGCTCTGCATTGGTCAGCTATTAATGGACTAACAGAAATTGTTAAACTTTTAATAAATTTAGTAGAAAATAAATTTCCCGACAGAATATTTGAATTGCTAAACGTGAAACAGAAAAACGGTTGGACTGCTCTACATTTAGCTGCTGAAAATGGTAATACAGAAATTGTTGAACTTTTAATAAAATCTGTAGAAAAGTCAAAACCAGATAAATTGAGGGAGTTTATAAATGATAAAAATGAAAACGATTTTACTGCTCTGCATATATCTGCTTTTAATGGACATATAAAAGTTGTTAAACTTTTAATAAATTTAGTACAAACAAAATTTCCAGAAAGAATTTTGGAATTGCTAAACACGAAACAAAAAAACGGTTACACGGCTCTACATATAGCAGCTCAAAAAGGTAAAACTGAAATTGTTGAACTCTTAACAAAATCTGTAGAAATATCAAAACCTGAACAATTGTGGGAGTTCGTTAATAAAGAAACCATTCATGAAACTACTGCATTACACTATGCTCTTGGCTTTAGAGAACCAGAGATCGTTAAGATTCTTATAAACTACAAAGCTAATGTTTTTGCAAGAAATAATCATGATACTATATTGCATCAGGCAGTAAAGATGAATAATGAAGAAATACTGCAATTAATTTTAAATGAAATTAAAAGCACAGAACCAATTATGGATCCATTTATTAATGCCAGTGATACTGAAGGAGACACTCCATTAATGTGGGCTGCTGAAAATGGATATCTGGAAATGGTTAAAATGTTACTAGAATATGGGGCAAACTTAGATATGCAGAATAATGATGGAGAAACAGCATTACATTGGGCTACTACTGGAAGTTATTATGAAATTGTTAAATTATTGTTGAATCAAAATGCAAATTCAAACATAAATGATAAAAATGGAAAAACTCCAATTATAATTGCTATTGAAATTTGGAATAAAGATCCAAAAAATGAAAATTCAAATTTAATTATGAAATTATTATCTCGGTCGTAGATTTTTCCAATATTAAATTTAGTTTTGAATTTGTCATTTTAATAAATTAAGAAAAGGTCTAAAGACAAATTTTATTGATTTTATTTTGATAATACGAAATTAATTTAAATTCCCTCGTAAAATCAGACTTTTGTTTTTCGTTAATCCAAATTTAATCTAGTCAATATTTTTAATTGTTTTAGTTGTATTAAGTTTGTTAATTTATCAAATAATGTATTCATTCTTATATATATTGCTAATACTAAGAGAACGTGGTTTCAATATATTTAGTATAAGTTGTGTAATTTAAATTTTTATTTACATTCATCATTTGTTTTTCAATTCTATTTTATTTTTTACTTTAAGGAAAAATGTATTATTAATAATTATACTTGGTTGATTTTAAAATAAATAATATGTTGAATAATGTACCTAGAAATATTTTATATTTTATAATAAATTATTAAATATTGGAATTAATTAATTGTGTACTTTTTTATTTTTTATTAATCCGGATGGAAATTGTATTAAATTGAAAACTATAGCAAGGTGATTGAATTAAATGGTAAGATTTTTATTTGTATTGGGAAAAGGTAAGATAAAATGAAAAAATAATTTAGTGGCAAAGAGTTAAATTTACTTCAGAGTGAAAATAGCTCAGAAGTTCTGAATAATTTTTATAGAATCTCAGTGCGGAGGTAAATTTTAATTTGTATTAAATTTGTTGTATTGTATTTAATTTTTTCATTAACCTAGTACATCAACGACTAAGGGTTATAAGTCACTAATTTAGTATATAATTAGTCGAATGAAAAATTCAATTTTAACTGTTGCCATGCTGCCACTTTGGTCCGGTGCGTTAAATTTAAACGTTCAAAGATATTATTAGTAAAATTCAAAATTAACCAAATCAATTTTGACTATAACTCATTTGAGATTAATTTCTTTCCAATAGTAAAGTTCTGAAAAGTTAATCAATTTGTGCAGATCAATTTTGAAATATTCATGGAAGAACATTGGTTTTTTATTTGTAATGAATATTTTCTAATAATTTTTTTTTAAGTAGCATATTTATTTTAGCTCCGCATTTAAAATTTGCAATAAATAAATAAATAATAATAATTAATAACTTTTTTTATATATTTATATATATATGTCATATTTTTGTTTTATTTAAATAAGAACTCCCCTGTGTTTAGTCAAAATTTTCTTACTATTGGTTGAGAATCCTTGTTTAAAGCTATTGTTAATCCGAATCGCAGGCGTAATATAATTATTGATAACGCCGTTGACGGTACCGGTGTAATTGGGTGCACTTCTCTGTGGGTGCAGTTCCCTTTGGGTGCACTTCTCGTTGGATGCACTTCCAGTTGGGCTTTATTCTCTGTGGAAAATAAAAATGTGGGTGCACTTCGCTGGCACCAAATTATTTAATTACATATAACATAAAATTAGAATTGGTCAAAGATAATAATATAACCCGGATGTGTTTCAGATTGCAAATAGAAAAAAAATATTCCTGAAAACAAACACAAACAATTTTATATTATATTGACATTCTAACGATGAAAAGGGTGAGAACAACATTTTTTACTTATGCATCGAAGATCAACTTGTGGAATTTGGACAGTGATCCTTAGCAATGACATTTGGTGTCTCATCATTGGATAATTTTGTTTGAATTTTCATCAAAAAGCTTTCGTGACAGATATATTAATTGATAATTAACACTGAAACCGCAATATAGTTAACTACTTAACGTACGTTTAATAGTTAACTTGTAATGTTTTTTCTCTATCCGCCTCGCGTCAAAATGTATCGCTCTTTCTCACCTCTCCGTTAGTTCAACTAACGAAAAATGGTTAACTAGAGAATTTTTGTTAGTTGGACTAACGTTCGAAAATTTTCGCACTTTAACTAGAGGTTTCAGTTCAGTGATATTGGAGAGCAAAATGGCTCTGAAAGTAATGTGGTAGATAGCTAAACTATGAAAATGATCAAAAAAACAACAAAAATAATAAAACCAAGACCCGCCAAAAATAAATAAAATATATTTATTCTAATTAAATAAAATAAAATTAAAATAAAAATGTATAAATTGTGATTTTAATTTTAAAATCATTTATTAATAATAAATATAAGTAAAAAATTTTAAATTTAAAATTAAAAAGAATATTTTTGATTCAAATTTGGAGATCTACACGTTAGTTCAACTAAAGTCTACAATTTAAGTAGTTAACTATATTGCGGTTTCAGTGTAAATGCTAGTTTAGAAGTACAGAAGTAAATATAAATTAAATGAATGATAAATGTAGAATACTAAATTCAATAAATTAATAATTAAAAATAAGTTCTAATTATTGCCAATTTCATCAGTTCATCTGCCTACAGTTCAATTATTAAAAATTCCAATGTGTGCAATTTTAAGATTGTTTAGGTCAGAGTAAAAAAAACACAGTTTTCGTTTTGTCAAAATATCAAAAGATTAGATTATTATAAATTTCCAATGTTGCCAATGTCAACACAAATATTTTTTTTTTTGACGAATTGAATGATCATATTATATTATTTTTTATATTTAGTTATTGAAAATTACTTAAGGAATGTTTTTTTTTATTATACTTTTTGGTTGAACAAACGTTTTTTAACTTTACACATATTTTGCGTTAAATAAATATTTAATTCTGTACAAAAAATCTATTACCATTCGCATACAAAGTTTATCAATTTAGCACCGAGCACAATAAAATTTATTACACTAATATTTAATTTTTATTAATATGAAATAATTATTAACAACTACTGAATATTTACTGAAACTTCATATAACATTTTTGCTTTGTCTTTGATGAAAATGACAATGAAAACAAAAACAATTTAAAATTAAAAAAAATAAAAACAATTATTGCCTCTTTGACTTCCTTTTGTTCGTTATTTAATAATTTTAAAAATTAGCAATTAACGCATGCCCTTTATTCTTTTTAAGAATTATTTTAATTGCAGTTTATTTTTACTTTTAAGTCGCCATTGGAACTAAACTGATGAAATCTCAACTTAATGAAATTTAAATGAATTGATCTTACAATTCCATAAAATTGTTAATTTGTTCATGTGTTCAATTTTTCTTAGAATCTTGAATATTTTTAAAATTTAAACGAATTTAATGATACCGTCAAATTTTCTAATCTCAATTTAGTGAATGTTTAAGTCAGGTGATTTTTTACTGAAATTGCATGAAAGTATTGGTTATAGATAAACCACTTCAAACATTAATAATTTTTTATTATTTTTAAATATTTGCCACGCGAAACGTAATTAAAATTTAGGTGACTAAAAAAATGTGTTCATTTGTATCTGTATAGAAATATCTGTGGCAAGTAAAATTCAAAGACTTATTTTTGGTTTGAAAACGATTCGAGAACTTCAATAAGAGAACAAAATTTACCTAATCATGATTTTTTAGTTCTCGTTGCATATGAAATTAAATAAAAATTGTTTCCAGTTCGTAACATTTAAATACTTTAAGTGTCGACATTAGTATATGAGTAAGTTATCATTACTATGCATGAGTTTGTTAGTTATTCAATGAAAATAATTTAGATAAAAGAAAATTGCGTAATTTTATAATCACGATATAATATTGAATAAGAAATCGTTAGGTCATTCTGCCTCACCTTTTCAATAATTACAATTACAATAAACACACATTTAACTGATAAGAAATGAAAGAAAAAACAACATTTAATATAAATTTTGCTGATTTTAATAAAATGTTCATCAATTTTTATATTTTTTATTAAAATTTTGGTATATTTTGATTTTCACAATAAACATGAAGTTTGATTATTCAAATGTTGATAATTTAAATCGGGTTGAGTAAAAATGAAATACGAAAATTTATTAGAATTTTCATAATTGAAAAGTGAGCAAAATACATAATAATCAATTTATCTTTTAATTAATCTTTCCCACCATTGAATATTCTTTATTCACCTTATTTAGAAATCACGCGCTGATAAAAAAGTGTCTTTGATGAAATTAAAAAAAATATTTAATTATTCCTTATTTGATTGTTTCCATCAGTTCATCCTTTCTTTAATAATTATAACGCAAGTAATGAACAAATGCCCGTTCCGTAGAATAATTTAAATAAAACTTTTATTTCTGATTAAATTTAAATCCAAATTGTTTTAATTAAATCGCAACTTATTTAAATTTAAAAGAATTTACTTTATTATTGCATAAAGTCAATATTTTCATGTATTCAATATTTCATAAAATATTGCACATTTTTTTTTAATTCAAACGCTATAATAAGAATATCGTCAAATTTTCTAATTTTACTTTAGTTAATATTTAAGTCCGGTGAGTGTTTTCGCCAAAATTTCATGAAAGTATTAGTTAGGTAAATCACTTCAAACATTAATAATCTTTCATTTATTCATAAAAGGAATTTAGTTTCATCGTTCACTTACATTAAATTCAGTTTTCAAAGAAGGAAACATTTACAAATATTTAATACTTAGTTTTTCTAATTCTAAAAAACATTTTATTGTGTGTATGAGCCAATAAGTGCCACTAGAAAGTTAATTAATTAACAAACTTAAGTTTAGAAGAAAAGTGACTTAAAGAAATGTGTACATTTGTAACGGAATAATTGAATTCGTGGCAAGTGATATTCTAAGAATATAAGTTTTGTGTTAAAGACAATAAAAGAACTTTTATGAGAGAACAAAATTAATTTATTCATGATTTTTTAGTACTCGTTTCATATGAAAATAAAGAGAAATTAGTTTCCAGTTTAGAATATTTAAATATTTTAGTTAGTGTCGATATTTATAATATTTCCGATTCAAATTTATTTATTGTCTTAAATTATTTAATGATATTTTCATAAGTATGATAAAGTTTATCCTTAGTGTGCATAAGTTTGTTAGTTTATTAATTTAATTAATTTAAAGACAAGAATATTGCGTAATTTTATAATCGTTAGTCATTTTACCACACCTTTTCAATAATTACAATTGCAATCAGCACACATTTCACTGATAAGAAATGAAAGAAAAAAATTCTATTTAATAAACTTATTCGACTTCAATAAATTCAATCGAATAAATTTATATCAAAATTTTGTTACATTTTTGATTTTTAAAATAAACATAAAGTAAATTTTAGTGCCAGATATTTTGCTTGAAAGAAATTTTATGTTAAAACCACGATTTGCACATGGAAACTTTCGATATCCGGTCAAATGATTTACGAATTTTTAATGTTCATAATTCATTAATCGGAATGCTTAAAATTGAAATTTAAAAACTTATAATTTGAAAACTTCATTTAATTAACGAAAATGTTTTGATTAATTTGCTTACATTGAAAATTCATAAACTGTTAACATTTAACTACATTATCCTGTAGTCTAGTCTATGCCTATAGTGATTCAATACCTGACACGATTAATAAACTAAAAATCAGAGAAAAAAAAACAATTATTTTTTCAAAAATTCTCAAAAAAAAAAAATTTTAAATAACAAAAAAAAAATGTTTTTTTTCACATTTTTTTTTATTTCCAAATTATAAAAAAAAAGTCAATATTTTTTAATAAAAACATTTTTTGGTCCAGTCTTTTTAACCTTAACAAAATGTTTTACATTTAGTAGAAATTTTTCCTTACACAAATATTGGTAATTAATTCTACTTTTATAAATAAATAAAAATTTATTTTTAAAATTGAAAATTTTGGTTATTTTAAATGGAAAAAGTGGAAGAAAAATTATGAAAATCTTGATAAAACAAAAATTTCATCATCGAAAAAAATTTGTGAAATTTCCAAAATTTCTTTAATTTCTTATTTTTTTTAATTAAAATGTGCGAAAATATCTATCTAACGGTGCCACCATTGAAATGACTTTACTTTAATTTAATTACTTTTGGATCAATTCTAAAATTGTCTGTGTTTTTTTTTTACTATTTTTTCTTTTCATTATTTATACCAAATAAATGAAAGCGAGTAATGGTCTCTTAAACCACATAATAGCAATTAATTAGCAATTACTTCTAATGAAAAAAAATAATTAGCTAAGCATATAAACATTAGCTTGTGTTTTGGGGAAAATTTCCGTTTTCAAATAAAACACCCGTTTTGTATTAAGTTTTAAGATACACTAATTATTTTATTGTTTTTCAAATATTTCTTATAAAAATTATAATATATATTTTTGTCTATTCATCGATACTAATACACGTGCGGTTAAAATCGAATGATTTCAATGTACGCGCGGTGTAATGACTTTAATGCACGCGCGGTGGACTGATCGCAAATTAGAATCGATGAATGACCTGTTATTGTACGGATGGATTTACAATATTACAACACTTGTCAAACTAAAATTATTATTATATAATATTTTTTGATTCCATAAATAGCACCATTAAGATGATTAAGCTTATTTATTATTTTTTCAATTACATTAATTATTTTTTTAGAACTATAAAGTATTTTTTCTTTTCTGCCCAATTCCCCAAAAAAAAACAACTACTTCAAACCCATTAAACTGAAAATGATAACAGTAATCTATTTTCTGTATTTGACCCATCAACAAATATTCACCATTCATTATTATCTGTATTTAAAAAAAGCGCCATATTTAAAATTAAAGACAAAAAATTTAAATCTTTCAAAATTTTGAAAACTATTAATTAATAATTAAATGCTAGTTTAGAAGTACAGAAGTAAATATAATGTAAATGAATGACAAATTTAGAATACTAAATTCAATAAATTAATAATTAATAATAAATTCTAATTATTGCCAATTTCATCAGTTCATCTGCCTACAGTTCAATTATTAAAAATTCCAATGTGTGCAATTTTAAGATTGTTTAGGTTAGAGTAAAAAAAACACAGTTTTCGTTTTGTCAAAATATCAAAAGATTAGATTATTATGAATTTCCAATGTTGCCAATGTCAACACAAATATTTTTTTTTTGGCGAATTGAATAAATGAAAATGTTTGTAATATTTTCTATATATTTTTTATTATTGTATGAATGATTTTTATTTTTCTTTTCATTAATCAATTTCACTTGAAATCTGACATCTATTGGTTTTCTTAACAAAAAACAAATATTTTGTTTTTTGTATTTGTGTTTTTCTATAAGAAACAAATCATTTTGCCATAAAATCAATATTTGGCTTGGTTAAATATTTTGTTTACATTTTTTGGTTTTTTGGATTATGGAAAAATCGAAATGAATTGTGTGATGATATAAATTAGTTGTTACTATTTTCGGAAGAATAACTTTTACTTTATTTTACGTTGTTTAATTTTATTCTCTTTGTTCTTGTATAAAAAAATTTTTTCAATTCTAATGTTTGGATAATTGTTGAATTTGATTAAAAATTTTGTTGATTTATAGAATAAATTTCAATTTTTATATTTAAAATAAAACTTAAAGAAATGTAAATAATTTTAGTTTCTGTAAATTACAAAAAATTATTACTAGAATTGGCGAAATTTTTGAAAAATAATTTTGAAATAATTAAATGAATTAACTCTTGCAATTCATTATTGCCTGTTACAAAAATACAATATTTTTGTCAAAAAGTCCTATCGAAATTGTAAAAATTCAAATGTTTTTTTAAAGACCTTTTCAGCATGAACAAAATATAAAAATCCCGTTCCCACTTTATTCGTTATAAAATTGTTTCCAAAGTTTCCAAATGAGAAAATAATACATTTGACATGATTGTAAGGACTACGATTATTGTCTGGTCCCAGTAACCATTTTTTTTTTATTCTGTTGCCTTCAAATAAAGATGGGTGAAAAATGTATGAAACGAAACAAAGAATTTTTCCTCATGAACCAACAAAATTATGAGAATTTAATTAAACTTAAACTGATAAACTTAAATTTTTAAGTAAATTTAAAATTTTTTAAGCTCAGAATTTTTTTCTCTCTTTCGCGACTTTTCTTCTCTTCTCACGATCAGTAATTTTCATGAACTTTTTTACATAATTCAATTTTCATTATTTAATAAAAATTCGATTACAAACTTTCAATTTGTAGAATGAAAACAATTTTCAATTAAAATTCAATGGGATTGGGACTTTTTTGTTTCTTAAGAAATTGTACGAATTTTTACTATCGTCAAAATATTTTCGTAAACAAACAGAAATATTTGTTAAATTTACACTGAAAATTTAAAAAACATCTGTTTCCCTGTTCAAAAAAACTCTCAATTTTTGCCAAAACATCCATCGAAAATAAAATAATATTTACGAAAAACAAAAATTGTATGCCGGGAATTATTTTTCAAGAAAAATAAAAACTTTTTTCAACTCGTTTTCAGTGGAAAATTCAATAGAATTTTAATTGCTTTCTGGTGTTTCTGTTTTTTTGATTGAAGTTAAGATTCTTCTCATTTTGAAGTTTAAAGAAATAAAACCGAAAAAGTATAACGAATGTAAAATAATTAAATGAATTATAGTGACATCTTGTTGGAGAAACATTTACTTGTATTTTATTCAAAGTTCAAAACCATTCCTATAAAATTATAGATTCATTCATAAAATTATTAGAATATGTTTTGTAAAAAAAACTCAAATGGAATGAATTTCATAATAAAGATAAAATTTTAGTTTGTGTTAGAAGTGATTAGGCGAAATTTGTTGAAAATAAAATTGATACTTTATTTTGTGTTTCAGTTTCAATAATAATTGTTATCATGAGTTTTTCATTAAATAATACAATCAATTTGTGGTTGGATCAGAAAATTCTTTGGTCTGGTTATAGTCATTCACTAATTACAGAATGTAAACAAATAGTTAAACCATCAAAATTTAAATTAAATGACCTTGAGAAAACGTCAAAAAAATTTCCCATTAAAGTTAGTTGAATTTTTTTTTTTTTGAAAATATTGAAATATAACAAACATTATTTTTTCAGTTTCCAATTATTACTTGTCTCATCAAATCACAACCAAAACATAGACGACCCATAATAGAGAATCAAGCTTTCACAGCATATCCAATAATACATGAAAAAGTTCTTTGGCTTTATTGCAAGTTTTTAGAATACAAAAAAAATTATGGTAAGATTTGAAATATATTGATGTTGATGTTTTCTCATAAGCATTTTGTAGGATCCAAAATTGAGCAGCAACTTTATCAAAATATGAAATTACATGAATTAGTTCAACGGTTATTGGATAAGAGATGTGTTGCATTTCTTACGTCATGTGATTATTATTTATTAATTAATGGCAGTCAAGGAATTGGAGGATTTGATCAAATTGGCAAAGAAACAGAAAAAAGTCCTTTAATTATATCTAAATGTTTAAGTTATGATGAAATGAAGGTTTGTAAAAATAAAATTAACTTTTTAGGAAAAATACCACAACAGCTTTTGATTTAATTTTAGCTGGCTGCATTGTTAAGTATTTCATCTCATAGTGAGTTCATCAATAATGGAAATCGATATAATGCGGGACAAGTTGAACATGATAAATCAAAAATTGAGACAGAAGGAGTTATCATGGGACTAATTGGAGCTCGATTTGAAAGAGATTATGTCATGGAGTCTCAGGTTCTAAAATATTTTATTTAATTATTTACTCGTTAATAAATTAAAATTTCAAATTTATAGGATATTTTGATCACAAGAACACAGAATATTGCATCGAAAGGATATGGTCAGGATCCTTCAAAATATAGGTTTGTATTTATTTAACGCTCCTTATAAATTCGAAATCAATAAATAATATTTCACTATTTTTAGATTACTTTGGAATGAATTTTATGATCAGCCCAGTTTATTATTCACTGAAGTTACTGATACAATGATTAAAGAAAGAAAAGTAGAATTGTTTGACAGTACTATGATGTTCGATAATGTAACAATGGCAAAACGATATGCAATTACATTTGATACTCTACTTATTGAAAGTAACGAAAGAGCCAAAGCTGTGAATAAAAAAGCTTATATTCATGTCGTTGGTTTTGGTATTTTTTTTATCAAATTTATCTAAACATATACTGATAATAATTTCTATTCAACAATTAGGATTAGGTGTTTGGAAAGTACTGGATTACCAAGAAAATATATTCTTAAGTATTTTTGGTGAAATAATTGTTAAATTGCTTCCAAAATTGAAAAATATTTCGCATATACATTTTTCATGGTTCTATTTAGAGGAATGTGGAGTTATAAAAAATGGAAATATTATTAAATCTGATGAAAATCCTGTTGGAATCACAATAAATCTCTCTAAACGAAATCCGGCTGACAAATTGGTAACTTTTTCTAACTTTAGATAATTTTTTTTCGTTTAATTAATTAGGTTGAATTTAATTTTAATTTAATTAGGTTGAAAAAAATACAGAAAATTGTTTATTGATTGTGACTTACGCTTGGGATAGTAATGCATTACCGGGAAATGAATTTTGGCAGGTATAATAATTATTGTAAAATTTAAGAGATCAAAATTTTATATTTATTTATTAACAGGGGAATTTATCAGCATCCGGCGATCCAGCAGCCGCATGTAGCACTTTGATTACCGAACTACACAATCCTCACATTAATACAAAAATAATTTCTGGAAATAATTTACACATTGCTACAAAAAGTGGTAGTATCGTTCATATTGCTGATTATGCTAAAAGTATTTGTTAAATATATTTTATGACAAAAAAAAAATGAAATTCAGTTTTTATTTGTAACAATTGTTTTTATTTATACATTTAATATTTTTACAATCAAACACAAAATGACTAAATTTCTATTAATAAATTTTTATTGTTATTCTTTTAACACAAATATTAACGTTGGAATTAAAACAATTAAATAAATAAATATATAAAATCATTTATTATTAATTTTGTATTATTATTTTATAAAGAATAAAAAATTTGTAGTTTTCTAAGAAAATTTTCATTTCATGAACCAAAAAATACTGGGCGTCTACACATAAATTTCTAACTTTAATTAACTTTTTAAATAACTTTTTCAATTAAAGTTAACATTCTAAACATGATTCAATTTTAATACTACTATTCCCAATTTTCCTTTTATTTTTATTATTACGATTACCTTTTGTCTCTTTTACAATAATGTCAGCTTTAATATCATTTTGCTTTGAATTTAAAATTTTTTTTTATAGTTTTTAGTTTTTTTAATAGAGTTTCTTGATAAGTGGATTGATGATTGGCATTCTATGGAAAATAATAATGGACATTTAACCAAAGATACATATAAATTTAAAAAAAAAAATAAGAGATTTTTCAAAAAAATTCATGTTGCCAAATTTTACAAATTTTTTTTAAAATAAAATATTAAAAAAAATATTTAAAAGAACAAAATGAAAATGAATTAGTATTCGTTGTTCTGTGCCGAAATTTCTACGAAAGGAAACTCCGTGTATTCGTTTTTTTTTTGATTGTGAATTTTTGTGTAATTGTGTGCGTTTGAATTAGCAAATTGTTTTAAATTTTTCTGCCTTAGATTTTTTGATGTGCAGATTTTTTTGAATTTTGGCTGTAGATTTTCAAAATTATTTATTTAATTTTAAAATAATTTATTTTTGAAAATTTGATCGATGCTTTTTAAAATATGTAGGTCTTTTTTTTATATAAGTTTTAGTATCAGAATTTAAATACAAATCTAATGGCAAAAATAATGTACACATATGCGTTAATTATTTTCTTTAACCGTTGAAAAAGAAATAATCTAATAAATAAAAACCATTTAAAAATATCGCCGTTTTCCTCCCTCTAAATATTTTCGTTTTCTTTCTATTATCAATATTCCCTTCATAAATAGAAATAAAAATTGTTTATCTAATTTACATAAGAATAATAAGAGCCAAAGAAAATATAACTCTTCACTAATGTTGTAAAAATAAAACTCAATAATTTATTTGGATTTATGATTTTAATATTGTTTTAATTTAATTGAACTTGTTTGTTGAAGTTTTTTTATAAAAGAGAGACTGATTATTACTTTTGTTACTCCTTATTTTGCATTTACAGTAATTTGTTATTATTATTATATTGGTGTAAGAGTAACTAATGATAAGGTTGTGTGAGGATATATAACACTAAATTCAAAAACGAAAAAATGAAACTGCAATAGTTTTTGTTTCTTAGTTCATATCATTTCTTTTTAATTTCCTTTGGTTTTGGTTGTTTATTTTCCAAAACAAAAATAAGAGAAGAACAAAAATAAAAATATTACGAAATGAATTTTTTTTAAAATATTTAACCTTTTCTATTTACAATCATGATAAAAAATGAAAGACGAAACAATATTCAATAAATTTTGCAAAAATATTTTTAATATTTGATTAAATTTTTGTATAAATTGATTTTCAGAATAAACGTGAAGTTTTATTGGTAGATTACTTTTAATAACCGATACAACTGAGATTTGAACACGAAACCTTTCCATATCCGGTAGAAATCTCTACCAATTTTTATTATTTTTTTTTCATTTTTCAAATGAGTAAAATTCAAATCGGATTGATTAAAATTGAAAAAGGAAAATTTATTAGAATTGGACAAATTTTTGTGTATTGTATTTTCAATTATATGAAAAAGGAAGTTCAAATAATCGATATCGAAAATATTTATATTAATTTACTTATATTGAAAATTATTCAACTGTTATTCTATTACACTTTTTATGCGTTATTTTGCGATAATAATTAGTTACTACGAAATTTCCTTAAATTATGTAGTTTTATATTCACATACAAGACAATTATTTGTATTTTATTCAACAATAAAAAATATTCAATACTTCCTAAAATGTGATTTTAAAAAATTTTCAAATTTAGGATTATTTTTTAATTTTAATATTTTTAGTAAACTTAATGAGTTTAATTTAATTTTGGATGAAGTACATACACTTTTTTCCTTTAATTTTAACAATTACAATAACGACTTCCTTAGCAGAAAGAAGTTTTTCGTGTGAAAAAATACTATGAACCAAGAAAGGACATCAATGCTTTTGCTCATTAGCAAAAACGAAATACCGATTAATCCAAATTAAGAACTACTTGTAATAAAACGAAAATGAGTTTAATTTAAATTTTCGTAATTTTTTATTGGCCTCACTAATTTTTTCTTTCCAAAGCCGCTACTACTTTCAATACAAAAAAATTTATGGATGCATTTCACATAAATTTTGGACTTTTTTCCACATCCATCAAAATCAAAATGCTACCCACATACCCTTATTACACTTATATTTAAACAGCTTTAGATGAACAATATTATGTTTTACTGTTGAACTTTGAAAAATTATATTAAGTGAAACCAAGATTTTTGACACACCTTCAGAAGTACAGAAGTAGAAGATTGTGTAGAAATTCATTAATTTATTAGTAATAGAATTTAAAATAAGACAACCACAAATTATTAGGGTTCAATTGGAAATTAAAATTAGCTTAGATTTCATCATTTGGTTAGATTAAGTCAATTCTAAAAGAAGGAAAATCTACAAATATTTAATAATTTTCTTAACATTCAGAAGCAATTGTTGTGATGTAAGATTTAATTAAATTCTTTATTCATCATAATTTTTAAAAGAAAATGGGGGCCAATTAAAATTGAAAAACTAACTTTTGTGATTTTTGAGTTCTCGTGGAATACTAAATTGCATTTAAACATTTAAATACCTTTGTTGACAATATTGGTAATTTTTCCGATAAAATTGATATTAATTGTTTTAAAGAATTTTATACCATTTCCCTGAGTTATCTTTTTGTTGCATTAGTTTATTAACTTTAGTTAATTTTATTTGAATACTCGTTATGTAAAATATAAATTGAATAATAATATATAATACAATATTAGTTCACAAAAATTTTCTTCTGTTACAGTCCTCACCTTTTCAAATATTACAATCAGAAACTGATAAAAAACTCTTTATCGAACATCCGGTCATGTTTTTCATTTTATAAAATTTCATTTTGAAACAAATCCAAGAGTTCATGCGAGTATTAGTTAGATAAGCCACTTCAAATAATAAATAATCTTTTATTAAAACAAATTTTCTATTCATTCATTTCAGTTATAAAGATTAAATAGTTTCACTTATGATCAAATACTTTTATTTGTGAGTTAAAACTTATTGACCTTATTCAGAGATGGACATGTTGTCACTCTGCCACAGCGTGCCTTCCATACTATTCCATATGCATTAAAAAAATATGTTTAAAAAACAATCTTTGATTATACAATAAAATTCAACAAATGAAAAAAGAGATGAAAATCTTTTTTGCATTCATTCACACATCCATGAGGCGTATATTCCAGGAAACTGAAAGAAACTTGAAACTTGTTATAAAAATGTTATAAAATATAAAAACTAATTACTTTTAACTAATTCTTAAGAAATGCGAATCAATTCGATAATGTAATTAACATTTTATTTAATTTTGTGAGGAGTTTAGATATCATCTACTGAAGTCTAAATTAACATGAAAACTATTCTACATTCATTTTATCATTACATTTTATAAAAGAAACTAATAATAAATTTTTGATTATAAATTTTTATCGGGCATGCGTCATACAACACACACACGCATGATGTTATCATGCGACTTAAAACTGAATTAAAGTTAATTAATTGAATTATTTTAAAATATTCACAAATTAATTAAATTAATAATTAATTATGAGGTGAAAATACTAAACAATACAAAATATGTTCTTATGAACAATTTTTGATCAGGATTTTGCTATTTTTGTATTGAAACCAGGCTGATAAGAATACCTTCAAACTTTTTAATCTCACTTCAGTGAATGATGAGACTTAAGTCTGGTTTATCGAAATTTCATGAAAGTATTAGTTAGATAAACCACTTCAAACTTTTATTAAAACATAACAGAAATTTAGTTTCATCAGTTACTTACATTAATTCAGTTTTAAAGAAAGGAAAACTTTCAAATATTTAATACTTTTTCTAATCGTGAGAAATATTATATTGTGTAGAAAATTTATTAAAAACTTAAGTTTAGAAGAGAAGTGACTAAAAAAATTTGTATCCGTGGCAAGTGAAATTCTAAGACTTAGTTTTGGCTTAAAGACGATACGAGAACTTCCATGAGAGAACAAATTTAATTTAATCGTGATTTTTTAGTTTTACTTGAAGTTAAATAATAATAGTTTCCAAGTTCAAAACATTTAAATACTTTGAGTAGTGTCGATACTTATAATTTTTCCGATTCAATTTTAATGATATTTTCCTTGGTATGATAGAGTTATCCTTACTGTGCATAAATTTATTAGTTTATTAATTTTATTAATTTAGTTTTAGAGAAAAGAAAATTACGTAATTTTATAATCGCGAAATATTATTGAATAAGAAATCGTTAGTCATTCTGCCTCACCTTTTCAATTACTATATAATTATAATCATGAGTGCTGGTAAAAACTGATAAAAAATGAATGACGAAACAATATTCAATAAATTTTGTCAAATTATTTATATTTTTGATTAAATTTTGGTATATTTTGATTTTCAAAATAAACGTGAAGTTTTATTCGTAGATTCCTTTTAACAACCGTTACAACTGAGATTTGAACACGGAACTTTTGCATATCCGATAGAATTCTCTACTAATTTTATTTTTCAAATGATTAAAATTCATATCGGATTGATTGAAAAAGGAAAATTTATTAGAATTGGACAAATTTTTGTGTATTGTATTTCCAATTATATGAAAAAAGAAATTCAATTAATTGATATCCAAAATATTTATATTAATTTAACTATATCGAAAATTATTCAACTGTTATTTTAGTACACTTTCCCAATCTAATATTAATTATTCCCTAATTCATTCCGTAATTCTAAGTTAAACCATTATTTATTTTGCGAGAGTTCATCCAAGTATTTGTTAGAGAAGCTTCTTAAAATAATAATAATTTTTGATTAATGCAAAAAATTAATTTGATTCCTTTTATTTCAGAAATGACCAAAAACATTTATTTGTAAGTTAAAACTTAACAAACTTACCTTCTACATTAAAGTGGGCCAATAGTGATAATATTGTGTTGATTTAATATTAAAGTGACTAAAGAAAAGTTTTGCTTTATATTCCGAGGAAATTCAATTTTTTTTAAATTTTTGTATTAAAAGTTATACGTGAAATTATATTTAAAGAACAAAATGAATTAATATTTAATTAAACCTAAAATACAAAAACAACTTTTACAAATATCTTTAACTGACTTTTAGTGTTGATATTTTTTTAGTAATAAAAATAGTGAAAATTTTTCCCGATAAATTAGGAACTTGTATGGATATGCAACACTAAAATTCCTTTTTCTAAGTATCGGTAAGTTATTTTTATTTTTGCAAAAGTTAGTTTAGAAACAAGAAATTTACTCGTTATGTAACATTGAATAAGAAATTATTTATGGATAACACCATAAGAAATTCTTCAGTGAAAAAATAATCTTCGTTTTAGTTAAATCATTTTTTTTGCTTTTCATTAAATGTAATTTAAGATGAATTTCTCAAAACAGAATACAAAATCCATTTTTTATATAAATTTGGAGTTAATAATAAACGAATTTTTACATATTTTTAATATTGTTTTAAACTTCTTTTTTATTTCATAGCATCAAAGCTTGAGTAAATAGAAATGAAAGCACAACAGTAAATGAAAATGGGTTCGGAAATAAAGAAACACAAATTAAATGAGGACAATGAGGAGCAGATTTCGGGAAAAAAAAATTAAACTATCTTTTTTACACAACTTCACGGAGCATCCAAGTTCAGGATTAAAACTCACTTTGCATGGAAACATTTACCAGTTGGAATTACTAATGCTTTTTATGATTAGAGGACTAAATCTAAATCTACGTATGTATCCATTATATTATTACTTCAGACCGCATTATTCATTATTCATTATAATGAAAATAGCGACATCACTTTTTACATTTATATTATTTGGACTTTGAAAAATCCGTTTGCGCCATCTATTTTATCTCACTTTTAAAATGTGTTACATATTAAAATACCGTGCGTAAAATAATATGTAATTGCGATATTGATTTAATATTGGACATTTTAAAAATAAGCTGTGATTGAACGTTAATTTAACAGTTTTTAAGAGTTGACCAAAATTTTTTTCTCAGTGTATACATACACATTTTTATTTTTTTTACTAAGCTGGAAACGAAAATAAACATCATAGGAAAATTCACGTCACTTCTTCGGAAAGTTAGTTACTTCTCTTATTAGATTTATTTTTTAAAGCTCATAACATATTATTATATTATTTATACATATTATCTTTAACAGAATCAACAATAAAATTCTAAAATAAGTCGAATACAGGAATACAGGAATTTATTTGGCCGAGTTAATAAAAATTACCTCTAGTATACACTAATTGAAGAGGTAAGGACAATTTATGCTATTAAAGTAATCCTTAAATTATAATAACATTTTATATTATGTGTTCCATATCTAGGTTACTTTATGTATTAAACGTTCCCAATTAAACTCATGAAAATATTACTTTTTCTTGATGAAAAATCAGACACAGGAATAGATAAAAATAAATAAAAATATGGATAAAACTGGATTTAAAAAGTCAATACATGGTATTAACTACCAGTTAAAACTACTCGCGTTTTTTTTAAAACGAGGACTGGATAGTAGATATACTTTTCGTTTAAGTTCTGAAACTGCTACTGGATGCTTTGATGATATATTCTTTGAATTTGATACAGAAAATGGAAAAATTATTCGTCTGGTTCAAGCAAAGCATAAGCTTAATAATAACAAAAAAATAACAAAAGAAGAATTACTAAAAGATGGAAACTGTAATTTTGGTATTTCAAAATATTTTTCCTCTTATCGTAAGATTGTAAGAAGCCCACAATATACAAACGACGACACCAAAATACAAGATTTCATAATTTTTACAAACATGGATCTCGAGGAAAATTTAAAAAATAATTTTGACTCGATAGAAAGTGATGACATTTTGCATTACAATGATCGTGAATGTAAACTTTTAAAAATAAAAGACGGTGACTTGAAAAAACAAATTGTTCAGAAATTAACAAACAATGCTTGTCAAATGTTAAAATATCTTGCTACATCCAAACATTTAAAGTTTGAAAACGAGTCTTTGAAACAATACCGAAGTGTGCTTGCTCGTGAAGTGTTTGAGGTTTTGAAAGAAAATGGACAGAACTACGTAAAATTTAACGAAAGTTTTTTAAACTCACAGTCAAAGGAATTGATCGAATTTAAAACTGTTTTTTTTCAATATTGGATGCCAGAAACAAAATTTGATATAATCAAGATGAAAAGTTGGAAAAAATTAGCGTTGAGCTTTTTAAACAATGAAAAACCCGTAATATCCGACGTTAAAGATTTTGTTAAAGAGATTACAAGAGAAATTGTTAAAGCTACAACAGCTGATAAAATTGTTTATCTTACTAAAAAAAAAAAAATTATAAAAGATAACATTGATAAACTATCGGAACATTTATTAGAAAATAGAAGTGATGATGAAAAAGATCTGTATTACTTCAATGAAAGTTTTTTTAATGATAACTGCGAATTGAAAGGGAACTTAACTCATTTCAGGAGCGAGCTGAAGGAGGAACTTCGAAATATGAAAGTTGCCTTTACAAGAGATGAATATAAATTTTGTATTAAGAATTTTCCATATCAAAAGAGTTCATTACCAACTGATTACGTTACTGATGAAGAAATTGAAGGATTTTTGAATAAATTCATTTTAGCTGTAAATCAACCAAATGAAGTTGAGTTAGGTAATATCATTGCAAATGAGATCTCAAGTAATTCTATCGCTAATGAGTTTATAATGAGTAAGTTTCACATTTATATATTAGATTGGTTGAAGGAAGAAAATACCCAACTTCTTACAGAAAAGGATGCCAAACAGTTTTTCCAAGATGCAAGTACCAACTTAAGAATAACTAACCTTACTGACGAATATCTTGCAGATATTAAAGAACTTGGAGTTACTTTTAATTCAGATGCAATTATTGAATTAAATACAAACTTCAAAGACTTAGTAGATAATTCAAGACGAATTTTAAATATTATTACTGAATACACAGATTTAAGTTCGATAAAATTTCTGCAAATCTTAAAAGCGAAAACCAATTATAATTACATATTTTTACGTTTGAATAGTTTTCTAGAATTAGGAGAAGTATTCAGATCACAAAGTAATAATTTCTTGGTTATTGTACTCGAAAAAGTAATGCCCGACTTACTAAAACTGATTCAGAACTTAAAATCAATTTTGAATGAAAATTCTAACCTAAAAATTATTATCATTGGTTCATCAGAGAAAGCTTTGTTGAATGATAAAGAATTAAATATCAATAAATATGACGACAGAAATCTCAATTTAACTGATCTTACTCTTGAGTCACAGAAAAAAATTCTTTCTGAAGGAATTGTATCACTACAAGGGCACAGTATAAATTTGGATAAACTAATGAACTATAAGTTATATAATGCTATCGATGGAAATATTTTATCAAAATTAATTCACAAACGAGAATTAAAAATTGGAGCTGAACTTTTCAATTTGGGTGAAATTGAGCATTATTATATTATGAGAACACTCAAGCATTGTGTGAATGTTGACCTGGCATTGAAGACAAAAACTGAAATGTTTTTTATGATTGATGAGAATCAATATCCTAAATCAAATAAAGAAAATATTTTTTTTAATATTGAGTATAAAAACAATCGCTTTAACTTTAGAAACAATGAAAATGAAAGTCATTTTATGAAAAGTAATGAAAATAATTTTCACTCAGACTTAAATAAGTTTGATGATTTAAATAAACAAACCACTGAAAATTGTATTGAGAAAACGGTGACTAAAAACTTTGAACATGCAGAATTTAAATATGTCGAACCGAATGATCAACAAGACATAATATTTATTTCTGACAGCAGTGAGAGTTATTTTGAAGAGCTATGCAACAAATATGACCGAAAAAATATTCATTGGCTCAAGAAGAATAAAGACAAGCTCATATGGAAGCAATCTTATGGAGATAATTTATCAAAGTTGAGAGAATTTATTGATACAAATTCTGCTCAGTTCACAGAACCAAAGAGTGTTACAGATATAAGAGAAAAAGTGGTCATCATTGTTGCTGAGCCTGGCATGGGTAAATCTACCTTACTCACACATTTAGCATTGCAAACTAAGAAATCAGAACCCACTTTATGCATTTTGAAAATAAATTTAATTGACAAAGCTGAAAGATTTCAATCGTGGAAGAAAAAAAAGAAGTTTACAGAATCTGATATCAATGATTTTTTGTATTCTTGTTTTTCAGAAAAAACAAACGAAGGATCAATAACAGCTTTAGAGAGAAAAGTTTTCGATCATTGCTTTCAAGAGGATAAAGTGATTGTAATGTTCGACGGGTTTGATGAAATAAGTCCGGATTATAAAAATGTTGTAATTAAAATTTTAAAATTATTAAAAAACTCCTCAATTGGGGGGTTGTGGATAACCACACGCCTGTATAACATCCAAAGCGAAATAGAAAATGTTCTAAATAGATTTTCGTATAGTCTTGTACCCATTTCTCAAGAATATCAAATTTCTTTCTTAAAATCTTATTGGGCACAAAACTTGAAAGTGACTGAAAATGTTGATGTGTTTATTGAAAAATTGCTTGGATGGTTCTCCGAAATAACAAATGATGAAAATGGTGACTTTCTAACTGTCCCTTTACAACTAAGAATGATTGCTGAAGTTTTCCAAAATAAATTTGAAGAGTTAATTAAATCAGGGAAGCCTGAATTATCTAAAAACTATAAACAAATGTTTGGAGAAAAACTTAATTTAGTGATTTTATATGAAATGTTTATTGATAACAAATTTAATAAAATTTTAATGCAAGAGAAAACTCGATTGAATATAGCTGAACCAATTATAAAAACAATAATTAAACAGAAACAAATAATTTTTATAGAAAATCACAAAAAATTCGCTTTGTTATCTCTGTTTGGAACTGTTGGGCTTAAAATGTTGAACATTGAAATAGGTGATTTAGTGACAGATATTAAAAAAGGAAAAGAAAAGACAGGAATTATTGATCGAGTGATTGAAGAAAAACCAATTTTTGTTCACAAATCGTATGCTGAGTATTTCGCTGCACTTTGGTTTGATGATAATTGGAAGAAAAGTATTGTTAAGAGTTTTCTAATGCAATATATTTTTAAAGAAGAAAATAATGGGATTCGACGTTTTTTCGACTATTTGCTAGCTTATGAAAATAATAGAAAAGAAATTGAAGAAGAATCTGAGTGCGATTCTGAATATGAGGATAGCGATAACAGTAAGGATGAAGTTGAAAATAAATATAGGGTCGAAGAAATATGCAAACCATTGAAGGAGAATAATTACGCTTTACATACATCAGTCTTAAATAATGATAAAAAAAAGTTGATACAATTACTGGAACAAGGAAATTCATCTGAGATAATAAATGATATTGATAAAGGAGGTCGAACAGCCTTACATTTATTGGTGTCCTATAATTATTTGGGAAATTATTTTTTATTAAAGTCAGTGGGCGCCAAATTTGATATTGATAAGAAAGATAAACTATTTGGTTGGAGTCCTATCATGTATGCTGAAAAATCTGGTAGCTGGAATAATGCTGAATTGCTTTTAGAATTAGACGCCAATAATGATGAAATTTTTAAAGAATTAGACAACATTAATGGAATATATGAGGGTCCTAATAATCCATTTACCACAAATATGACATTATTACATATGGCTACTAGAATAGGGTTATTAAATTTAACCAAAGTTCTAATAAAAAGAGGAAGTAATGTTACTACTCCTGATGGATTAGGTAGGTCAGCTTTACATTATGCGGCTACTCATGATGGCCCAATAATAGTTGAAATTTTACATGAACATCTAAAGGAAACAAATCTAGATAAATTATGGAAGTCTATAAAACTGAAAGACAAACACAATTACAATGCACTACATTTCGCAGCTGAAGAAGGTAAAGCAGAAGTTGTTATGCTTTTATTATTATTACTTAAAACGAAATTTCCTGAAATTTTTTTGGAATTTATAAACGCGAGAACGACAAACGATCTTACTGCTCTACATATAGCAGCTCATCAAGGTAAAAAAGAAGTTGTTGAACTTTTATTAAAATCATTTGGAACGATATATCCTGAAAAACTGTTGGAATTTAAAAACACGAAAAATAATAGAGATTTCACTGCCCTAAATTTAGCAACACGATATGGTAAAACAGAAGTTGTTGAACTTTTAATAAAATTTGTAGAAACGGAATTTCCTGAAAAACTTTTGGAATTTATAAACACGAAAACAAATGAAGGTGTCCCTGCTTTTTATATAGCAGCTCAAGAAGGTAAAACAGAAGTTGGTGAACTTTTATTAAACTTAGTTGAATCGAAATTTCCTGAAAATTTGTTGGAATTTATAAACACGAAATCGAATGACGGTCGCACTGCTCTATTTATAGCAGCTCAACAAGGTAAAACAGAAGTTGTTGAAGTTTTATTAAAGTCAGTTGAAACGAAATTTCCTGAAAATTTGTTGGAATTTATAAACGCGAAAACGAATGACGGTTTCACTGCTCTTTATATAGCAGCTCAAGAAGGTAAAACAGAAGTTGGTGAACTTTTATTAAACTTAGTTGAATCGAAATTTCCTGAAAATTTGTTGGAATTTATAAACACGAAATCGAATGACGGTCACACTGCTCTATTTATAGCAGCTCAACAAGGTAAAACAGAAGTTGTTGAAGTTTTATTAAAGTCAGTTGAATCGAAATTTCCTGAAAATTTGTTGGAATTTATAAACACGAAATCGAATGACGGTTTTACTGCTCTACATACAGCAGCATATCATGGTAAAACAGAAGTACTTGAAGTTTTATTAAAATTAATTTACACGAAGTTTCCTGAAAATTTGTTGGAATTTATAAACACGAAATCGAATGACGGTCACACTGCTCTACATATAGCAGTTCAAGAAGGTAAAACAGAAGTTGTTGAAGTTTTATTAAAATTAGTTGAATCGAAATTTCCTGAAAATTTGTTGGAATTTATAAACACGAAATCGAATGACGGTTTTACTGCTCTACATACAGCAGCATATCATGGTAAAACAGAAGTACTTGAAGTTTTATTAAAATTAATTTACACGAAGTTTCCTGAAAATTTGTTGGAATTTATAAACACGAAATCGAATGACGGTCGCACTGCTCTATTTATAGCAGCTCAACAAGGTAAAACAGAAGTTGTTGAAGTTTTATTAAAATTAGTTGAATCGAAATTTCCTGAAAATTTGTTGGAATTTATAAACACGAAATCGAATGACGGTCGCACTGCTCTATTTATAGCAGCTAAACAAGGTAAAACAGAAATTGTTGAAGTTTTATTAAAATTAGTTGAATCGAAATTTCCTGAAAATTGGTTGGAATTTATAAACGCGAAATCGAATGACGGTCGCACTGCTCTACATACAGCAGCATATCAAGGTAAAACAGAAGTACTTGAAGTTTTATTAAAATTAATTTACACGAAATTTCCTGAAAATTGGTTGGAATTTATAAACACGAAATCGAATGACGGTCACACTGCTCTACATATAGCAGTTCAAGAAGGTAAAACAGAAGTTGTTGAACTATTATTAAACTTAGTTGAAACGAAATTTCCGGACAATTTGTTGGAATTTATAAGCGCGAAAACGAATGATGGTTTCACTGCTCTTTGGATAGCAGCTTACCAAGGTAAAACAGAAGTTGTTGAAGTTTTATTAAAATTTGTTGAAACGAAATGTCCCGAAAATTTGTTGGAATTTATAAACGCGAAAACGAATGATGGTATCCTTGCTCTATATATAGCAGCTCAAGAAGGTAAAACAGAAGTTGTTGAAGTTTTATTAAATTTAGTAGAAACCAAATTTCCACAAATTTTTTTGGAATTTATTAAAGCGGAGACGATACACGGTTCCAACGCTCTACATATAGCAGCTCAACAAGGTAAAACAGAAGTTGTTGAAGTTTTTTTAAAAGTAGTTGAAACGAAATTTCCTGAAAATTGGTTGGAATTTATAAACACGAAATCGAATGACGGTTTTACTGCTCTACATAGAGCAGCTCAACAAGGTAAAACAGAAGTTGTTGAAGTTTTATTAAAGTCAGTTGAAACGAAATTTCCTGAAAATTTGTTGGAATTTATAAACGCGAAAACGAATGACGGTCGCACTGCTCTACATATAGCAGCTGCAAATGGTAAAACAGAAATTGTTGAACGTTTAATAAAATCTATAGAAAAATCAGAACCCGATAAATTATTCGAGTTCGTTAATGAAAAAGACCTTTAATCAACCAGAGATTGTTAAAATTCTTATAAACCATAAAGCTAATGTTGTTGCAAGAGATGAACATCATACTATATTGCATCAGGCAGTAAAGATGAATAATGTAGAAATACTGGAATTAATTTTAAATAAAATTAAAAGTACGGAATCATGCATGGTTCCATTTATCAATGCCAGTGACACTGAAGGTAATTCGCCATTAACGTGGGCTGCTGCAAATGGACATCTGGAAATGGCTAAAAATAGAATATGGGGCAAACTTAGATATGCAGAATAATGATGGAGAAACAGGATTGCATGAAATCGTTAAATTATTGTTGAATCAAAATGCAAATTCAAACATAAATGATAATAATGGAAAAACTTCAATAAAGTTATCTGTTGAAATTTGGAATAAAGATCCAAGAAATGAAAATTCAAATTTAATTATGAAATTATTATCTCGGTCTTAGATTTTTCCAATATTAAATTTAGTTTTGAATTTGTCATTTTAATAAATTAAGAAATGTTCTAAAGACAAAATTTTATTTTGTTTATACGAAATCAATCTAAATTCTCGAATCAATATTTTTAATTGTTTTATTTGTATTAAGTTTATTAATTTATCAAATAATGTATTCATTCTTATACATATTGCTAATACTAAGAGAACGTGGTTTCAATATATTTAGTATAACTTTTGTAATTTAAATTTTTATTTACATTCATCATTTGTTTTTCAATTCTAGTTTATTTTTTACTTTAAGGAAAAATGTATTATTAATAATTATACTTGGTTGATTTTAAAATAAATATGTTGAATAATGTACCTACTTAGAAATATTTTATATATTTTATAATAAATTGTTAATTAGTGGAATTAATTGTGTACTTTTTTATTTTTTATTAATCCGGATGGAAATTGTATTAAATCGAAAACTGTTGATCAAATATAGCAAGGTGATTGAATTTAATGGTAAGAATATTATGAAATATTTTCTATTGGGAATGAACTGGATTCTTCTTTATATATTTTTAATATGAAAAGGTAAGATAAAATGAAAAAATAATTTAGTGGCAAAGAGTTAAATTTACTTCAGAGTGAAAATAATTCAGAAGTTCTGAAAAATTTTGATAGAATCTCAATGCGGAGGTAAGTTTTAATTTGCCTTAAATTTAAACCTTAATTAATTTCAATAATTAAATTTCTTTAGATTTTTTTATTAAAATTTTTTTTTATGAAGTGACAATGAAGCGGAGACACAAAATTTAACATTTTTGAAAAATTTTTAATAAAATAAATGATTTAAAGTTTATTATTACATTTTACTCACTTTCACTTTAATTTAGTTAATTTTTTTTTCATTTTGTTTTATTATTTAAATTATTAATATATTTTTATTTAATTCCAACAAAAGCTTATTGAAGCATGGGAAATTGGAAAAGTAAAGACACAAACCATTAAGCAAAGACACAAAAAAATTGTACTAGATTTTGTATTTTAACATTTTTTCTGCACTCTTTGTGAATTTCGAAATTGATCCGTGATCGTCTTTTCAAATATTTTCATTAATTAAAAGTGATAACTAAAAATAAGTTATCTAACATAATGTAAATATTAAATAATACTTCACTTGTCCAGTTTGAATTTCAAAAAAAGTTTTAGTTGAGTTACTTTTGAATTAAAACAAATAAAAGGAGGAAGGGATGGATTAAAAATTAAAATTAACAACATTTTTCATCATTTTTTTTTTATTATTGCTTATAATTTTACGTTTTTTTTTCTTTTGTAATATAAAATAAAATTTAAGTTTTAAAAACACATTTTACTTTCTTTTCAATTTCTTTATTTTTCCCAGTTTTTTTGTTTGTTTATTTTAGTTTTGATATTTTGATTCAGTTTTAAGAATTTTGCATCGTCGTAATCGACTAAGCCTAGTAATGGATAATTTTCAAATTCTACTTTTTTTATTTTTAAAAGACACAATTGAAAGAAAATTTCCAAAATTTATTTTTACTAACAAATGGTCAAAAATCTAACTTTTATCCCAAAAAAATATAATAAAAATATAATATGAAATAAAATTTAATTATTATTGACGGATCTTTTTAATAATATAATTCAGCCATACCTTTTATTCGAACAATTTTCAAATAATATTAATAATTTTGTTGACTCAGCAAAGTAAATCAAGATTGTTTGTTTCGTGTCAAAATTGTAGTGAGTTTTAAAGGGTTTATTTATTATTTAAAATTTGTTAGTAGATATAATAATAAAATTAATAGTATACTAGAAAGAGTGCAAATAGTAGCTTTGATGATGGACTAGATTATTTATTAACCAACCATATCACTACCTAATTGAAAATTTATTTTCATAAATAAGAAACAAGCAAAGTTCTCATCCTTCAGCTTTTCGATTAATAAGAAATTTAAATGAATTTAATCACAAATAATACAAAATAACTTTATTTAAAGAAATGGAAAAAGTATATTTTGCAGAATACTCTTAATTTTGTTTTCCCTATATTAATTATAATCAACGAATTAACTTATGTTCAATAATTATAACCAACCGACATCCATATAAACGTGTAGTCCAAGAGTTTGTTTCATCTAAAGCCAATAACAACTATCAGAATATTTCTTCACTATTTCTCATATCCAATATAAAATACAAACATTCTTTAGAGACACTTTTCTCCAAAACTTTTATATTAAATGTACACTATATTACCACTATAGACTAGACTAAAGGATAAATTTGTTAACTCACAATTAAATGTTTTTGATTATTTAGTATAAAGAAACTATTAAATATTTACAACTGGTCCTTTTAAAAATCAATAGAAAAAAATTTGCTTAAATTAAATCACTTAGATAAAATATTTTGTTTAAAATTACATCCATATACTATTGCTAAAATAAAATAATAAATAATAGCTTAATATTCTCTATATATAAGATCGTTATTTACCGAGTGCATTATTATTTTTATTATTCTTTTGTTAAATTTTATTTTCTAACACAAAAACAATTTTAAATTTTTAATTTATAATTTCCTAATGTATGTGTTTCTAATGGACTTTTTAAAATCTAAATCATTTTGTATTATTCATACAATTCAAATACTATAAAGCTTCCATAAACTTCTATATTAGTTATGTGACCTTTAGCTATTATTATTTTGAAAATAAAAAAGAATAGAAAATTAAAATATTTTTTTTAAATGAATTTTTTTCTTATTTACAAATTTTAACATTAATTTATTTGGCATTTGACATGATTGATGACAAAGAATTATCCTTAAACTTTAATAATAACAAAGCAAAAAGTTCACTTCAATTTTTATATCGAATTACTTATAAGAATTGTATTTTTCTCTGTAAGGGCAAGACTAGACTGACAATAATGAATAATTAAAATTACAAAAACTTTATAACATAATTCTTGGTCAATATTTAAAACAAGACGCACACAATGTTGCAACGATTTGAATCCAATGTGATTAATAAAATAAATCAGGAAAATAATGTCAACTTCCAAATAGCTTTGAAATATTTGCGAATATGAATTTATTTAAAGAACAAATAATTTTTGATCGTTTTGATCGTTTTCTTTGTAAATAAAAAATTATTATATTCTGATAATAAGATGAGTTTAGTGGTAATGATTGAAAGTGTTGGTCACAAAAACAATCAGAATTTTTTGTCAGGTTGTGTGTTTCAATACCAATACACTTATTTATGTGCCGTAACTTAATTTCTTAGAAACATTCTTAACTGAAACAAATAGGCTAAAATTTTTTTCCAAAAACGTATTTTAGATAGTTGAAGTTTATTCTATTTCACTTTACATTTAAACTAACTACATAACTTAATTAATAATTTTTCTTTTTCAATTTGTGTTATAATAAATATTTCATCACTTTTTCATTTATTTCAAATTTGTTTTGATTATCAAAGAATATTAATTTGTTATAGTTCGAAGTTAACAATTAATTTATTTCTTTTATATAAATAATTTATTTAAATGAAAAACAAAAAAAAAATTAACTTAAAAATATGTTTATACTTGTAGAATGACTGATAAAATTTCACTAACACAGATTATACAATAATATTTTTTAAGTCATCTGCGAACTGTATACAAAAAAAGTTTCTTGACTAAAAAATTAAAATTCTTATCTATTGTTTTTTATTAATTTAACTTGGTATGCAGTATTCTTACTAATAACCACGCATCTGTTTTCTCAGTTTCTTAGTTTCGTTGATATATTAGCGTGATTTAAATGCAGTCCGAATATTTATTAGAACAAGTTTTATGAGTCTTTCTATAAATCCAGACGCAACCATATTTATGGAAAGGGTAAATTATCAAAATCAAAGTTTTACTCTAAACAAATTTTTTTTATAAGAATCTGTTGGAATTTGCAAAACGGTGACACTGCTCTACATCTAATAAATACTTAGGAGCCGTAATGGATGGATCTTAACCTGAGAATGATCTTTTTGTGGTTAGTGACAAATTTGTTGGTTCAGAAAAACTAACGAAGCCTTTAACGGAGAAAAAAAAGATCCACTTTTATATTCTTTATTTTTAGAAAAAAAAAGTTTAAAGCATTGAAATTTATTGTTTTAAAAATTTCTTTACCATTTCCCTAGGTTTTCTTTTTTGTTCATTAATTTATTAATTTTAGTTAATTTTGTTTCTTTACTTGTTATATAAAAAATGGAATGAACTAACGTTGAACTAAAAAATTAAAAAATTGATAATGAATAAAGAATTCTTTATCTAACATTGAGTCATTATTTCATAGCAAAATTGAAATTTTTTAGAGTTCATGCGTGTATTAGTTAGATAAGTCACTTCATATAATAAATAATCTTTTATTAAAACAAATTTTCTTTTCATTCACTTCAGTTATAAATATTAAATAGCTTCACTTATGATCGAAAACATTTAATTGTGAGTCTAAACTTAACAAACTTATCTTCTTGGTAGAAAAGTGACTATAGAAAAGATTTGCTTCATATTACGTGGAAACTCAATTTTTCTTTTAATTTTTGTATTAAAAGTTATACGAGAAATTATTATTAAAGAACAATATCAATTAATATTTAATTAATGCTAAAAAACCAAAATAACTTTTCAAATAACTTTAAATGAAAAAATAAAAGTAGTGTAAGCCGTAAAAAAGGGGAAATTTACAAAATATTGAATTGTTTTTTTAACATTCAAAAGCATTTATTGTGATTTAAGACTTAATTTGGTCATCTATATTGAGACTTTGGTTTAATATACAAGAGTTGTGAAGAAAAGTAACTAATAAAATCTCGTGAAATTGTACGACTTATTTTTGTGTTAAAAAGATGATTCTAGGGGAGAACAAAATAAAGTTAGTCACTGTTTGAAAATCAAACAACATAATTTGAAATATAAATGATTTAACACTTAATACTTAATTTAATAATTAATTTTAGTTGATTTTTTTATTCATTAAAACCGTCAAATGTTAAAAATCATATAAAAATAATATCAATAATTAATTAGTCTAGATTTAAACAGCGTTCCAGCCTTAGATATAATTAAGGTAAATATTTTGACATTTACATGATAACCAAGCAGATTCGTTTTCCATTAATTAATATTTTGATATTTGATTTAAAATTAATACAAAAATTGATTTATTTTTCTTTCAAAGTTAATTACTTTTCTGCTTATTCTTTTTGCATCAGCCGTGGCGAACAGATCGTAAATAAGAAAACAACAATTACACCAATCTCGATTATCAAACTATCCAATAATACACAATGCAGTTATATTAAATAAACTAAAATGGAAAAATGGCTATACATACACACTTTCATTTTTTTTTCTAAGCTCGAAATGAAAACAAACATCATAGGGAAATTCACGTCACTTCTTCGGAAAGTAAGTTACTTCTCTTATTAGATTTATTTTTTAAAGTTCATAACATATTATATTTATACATATTATCTTTAACAGAATCAACAATAAAATTCTAAAATAAGTCGAATTCAGCAATATTAATTTATTTGGCCGAGTTAATAAAAATTACCTCTTGTATACACTAATTAATGCGGTAAGGACAGTTTATGGTATTAAAGTAATCCTTAAATTATAATAACATTTTATATTATGTGTTCCATATCTAGGTTACTTTATGTATTAAACGTTCCCAATTAAACTCATGAAAATATTACTTTTTCTGGATGAAAAATCAGACACAGGAATAAATAAAAATAGACAAAAAAAATGGATAAAACTGGATTTAAAAAATCAATACATGGTATTAACTACCAGTTAAAACTACTCGCGTTTTTTTTAAAACGAGGACTCGATAAAGGATACACCTTTCGTTTAGGTTCTGAAACTGATACTGGATGCTTTGATGATATATTCTTTGAATTTGTTACAGAAGATGAAAAAAAAACAATACGTTTAGTTCAAGCAAAGCATAAACAGAATAAGAACAAAAAAATAACAAAAGAAGAATTGCTAAAGGATGGAAACTGTAATTTTGGTATTTCAAAATATTTTTCCTCTTATCGTAAGATTGTAAGAAGCCCACAATATACAAACGACGACACCAAAATACAAGACTTTATAATTTTTACAAACATGGACATTGATCAAAATTTACAAGCTAATTTCGACTCAATTGAAATTGATGACATTTTGCATTACAATGATCGTGAATGTAAACTTTTAAAGATAAAAGAGGGTGAGTTAAAGAAACAAATTGTTCAGAAATTTACAAATAACTCTTGGAAAATGTTAAAATATCTTGCTACAGCAAAAAATTTAAATTTTGAAAATGAGTCATTAAAGCAATACCGAAGTGTGCTTGCTCGTGAAGTGTTTGAGGTTTCGAAGGAAAACGGACTTTACTACGTAAAATTTAGCGAAAGTTTTATAAACTCAAAAAAAATGATCGAATTTAAAACTGTTTTTTTTCAATATTGGATGCCAGGAATAATATTTGATATAAACAAGATGAAAAGTTGGAAAAAATTAGCGTTGAACTTTTTAAACAATGAAAAACCCGTAATATCCGATGTTAAAGATTTTGTTAAATAGATTACAAGAGAAATTGTTAAAGCTAAAACAGCTGATAAAATTGTTTATCTTAATAAACGATTTAATATTATAAAAAATAACATTGAAAAATTATCAGAGCATTTATTAATAATTAAATGTGATGATGAAAATGATCTATATTACTTCAATGAAAATTTTTTTAATGAAAACTGCGAATTAAAAGGGAACTTAAGTCATTTCAGAAGCGAGATGAAGGAGACACTTCAAAATATGAAAGTTCCTTTTACAAGAGATGAATATAAATTTTGTATCAAGAATTTTCCATATCAGAAAAGTTCATTACCAACTGATTACGTTACTGATGAAGAAATTGAAGGATTTTTGAATAAATTCATTTTAGCTGTAAATCAACCAAATGAAGTTGAGTTAGGTAATATAATTGCAAATGAGATCTCAAGTAATTCTATCGCTAATGAGTTTATAATGAGTAAGTTTCAAATTTATATGTTAGATTGGTTGAAGGAAGAAAATTCCCAACTTCTTACAGAAAAGGATGCCAAACAGTTTTTCAAAGATGCAAGTACCAATTTAAGAATAACTAACCTTACTGATGAATATCTTGCAGATATTAAAGAACTTGGAGTTACTTTTAATTCAGATGCAATTATTGAATTAAATACAAACTTCAAAGACTTAGTAGATAATTCGAGACGAATTTTAAATATTATTACTGAATACACAGATTTAAGTTCGATAAAATTTCTGCAAATCTTAAAAGCGAAAACCAATTATAATTACATATTTTTACGTTTGAATAGTTTTCTAGAATTAGGAGAAGTATTCAGATCACAAAGTAATAATTTCTTGGTTATTGTACTCGAAAAAGTAATGCCCGACTTACAAAAACTGATTCAGAACTTAAAATTAATTTTGAATGAAAATTCTAACCTGAAAATTATTATCATTGGTTCATCAGAAAAAGCTTTGTTGCATGATAAAGAATTAAATATCAATAAATATGACGACAGAAATCTCAATTTAACTGATCTTACTCTTGAGTCACAGAAAAAAATTCTTTCTGAAGGAATTGTATCATTTCAAGGGCACAGCATAAATTTGGATAAACTAATGAACTATAAGTTATATAATGTTATCGATGGAAATATTTTATCAAAATTAATTCACAAACGAGAATTAAAAATTGGAGCTGTACTTTCCAATTTGGGTGAAATTGAGCATTATTATATTATGAGAACACTCAAGCATTGTGTGAATGTTGACCCGGCATTCAAGACAAAAACTGAAATGTTTTTTATTATTGATGAGAATCAATATCATAAATCAAATAAAGAAAATATATTTTTTAATATTGAGTACAAAAACAATCGCTTAAACTTTAGAAACAATGAAAATGAAAGTCATTTTATGAAAAGTAATGAAAATAATTTTCGCTCAGACTTAAATAAGTTTGATGATTTAAATAAACAAACCACTGAAAATTGTTTTGAGAGAACAATGACTAAAAACTTTGAACATGCAGGATTTAATTATGTCGAACCAAATGATCAACAAGACATAATATTTATTTCTGACAGCAGTGAGAGTTATTTTGAAGAGATATGCAAAAAATACAAGCGAAAAAATATTCATTGGCTAAAAAAGAATGAAGGTAAGCTCATATGGAAGCAATCTTATGGAGATAATTTATCAAAGTTGAGAGAATTTATTGATACAAATTCTGCTCAGTTCACAGAACCAAAGATTATTACAGATATAAAAGAAAAAGTGATCGTTATTGTTGCTGAGCCTGGCATGGGTAAATCTACTTTACTCACACATTTAGCATTTCAGACTAAGAAATCAGAACCCACTTTATGCATTTTGAAAATAAATTTAATTGACAAAGCTGAAACATTTCAATCGTGTATGAAAAAAAAGACGCTTACAGAATCTGATATCAATGATTTTTTGTATTCTTGTTTTTTAGAAAAAACAAACGAAGCATCAATAAAAGTATTAGAGAAAACTGTTTTCGATTATTGTTATCAACAGGGTAAACTGATTGTAATGTTGGACGGATTTGATGAAATAAGTCCGGATTATAAAAAAGTTGTAATTAAAATATTAAAAGTATTAAAAAACTCCTCAATTAGAGGGTTATGGATAACCACACGACTTTATAATATCCAAAATGAAATAGAAAATATTCTAAATACATTTTCGTATAGTCTTGAACCAATTTCTGAAGAATATCAAATTTCTTTCTTAAAATCTTATTGGGCAGATAACATGAAAGAGACTGAAAGCGATGATGCATTTATTAAAGAATTTCTTAATTGGTTCTCTAAAATAACAAATGATAAAAATTGTGACTTTGTAACTATCCCATTACAACTGAGAATGACTGCTGACATTTTTCAAAGTAAATTTGAAGATTTCTTATCTAAAAATTATAAACAAATGTTTGGAGAAAGTCTTAATTTAGTGATTTTATATGAAAAGTTTATTGATCACAAAATTTTAATGCAACAAAAAAAAACTGAAATGAATAAAGCTAACCCACATATGATGAAAATAAATAAAAAAGAACGTACAGAGTTTCTTTCAAATCATAAAAAATTAGCTTTGTTATCGCTGTTTGGAACTGAAGGACTTAAAATGTTGAGCATTGATATTGGAAATTCAATTTTAGATATTAAACTGGGCAAGGAAAGGACAGGAATTATTGATCGAGTAATTAATGACAAACCAATTTTTATTCACAAATCATATGCTGAATATTTTGCTGCACTTTGGATGGCTGATAATTGGAATAAAGAGGAAGTTAAGAGTTTTCTAAGGGACTATCTTTTTAAAGAAGAAAATTATATGGTTCGAAAATTTTTCGATATTTTGTTAGCTTATGAAAACAATCCAGAAGATATTGATGATGATTCTGAAAGCGATTCTGAAGGTGATAAAAGCGAAGAAAAATGCATTCCATTTCTAAAGAATAAATACAAATTACATGCAACTATTTTGAATAATGATGATGAAAGTATCAAAAAAATATTGGAATCTGAAAATTCAATTGAGATTATGCGTAGTCTTGATAAAGGAGGTCGAACAGTCCTACACTTAATTGCTTGCTATAATTATACTGAAATACGGACATTAGTAAATTCAGAGCAAATAAAATTTCTTATTGAGAAGAAAGATAAAATATTTGGTTGTACTCCTCTAATGTATGCTGAAAAATGTGGTAGCTGGGAAATCGCTGATTCACTTTTAGAACTAGGGGTTAATAATGATAAAATGTATAAAGAAATAGACAACATTAATGAAATATACGACGGTCCTAATAATCCATGTGCTCACAGTAATATGACATTATTACATATCGCTGCTGGTCTAGGCTTAGTAAATCTCACAAAAGTTTTACTAGAAAAAGGCAGTGATGTTAATGCACGAGATAAATTCGGTCGCACTGCTCTACATTTAGCAGCTGGAAAAAGTACAACAGAAATTGTTAAACTTTTAATAAAATCTGTAGAAAAATCAAAACCTGAAAAATTGTTGGAGTTTATAAAAGAAAAAAATAAATACGGTTTAACTGCTCTGCATGTTTCTGTTATTAATGGGCAAACAAAAGTTGTTGAACTATTAATAAATTTAGTAGAAACAAACTATCCTGAAAGTATGTTGGAATTTCTAAACGTGAAACAAAATTACGGTTGCACTGCTCTACATTTAGCAGTTGAAAAAGGTAAAACCGAAGTTGTTAAACTTTTGATAAAATCTGTAGAAAAATCAAAACCTGAAAAATTGTTGGAGTTTATAAAAGAAAAAAATAAATACGGTTTAACTGCTCTGCATGTTTCTGTTATTAATGGGCAAACAAAAGTTGTTGAACTATTAATAAATTTAGTAGAAACAAACTATCCTGAAAGTATGTTGGAATTTCTAAACGTGAAACAAAATTACGGTTATACAGCTCTACATATAGCTGCTGAAAAAGGTAAAACAGAAGTTGTTGAACTTTTAATAGAAGCAAGACCCGATAAATTGTTAGAGTTCATAAATGAAAAAAACCTTGAAAAAAGTACTGCATTACACCTTGCTCTTTGCTTTAGAAATCCACAGATTATTAAGTTTCTTATAAACTACAAAGGTAGTGTTGTTGCAAGAAATAATCATGATACTATATTGCATCAGGCAGTACAGATGAATAATGAAGAAATACTGGAATTAATTTTAAATGAAATTAAAACTGCAGAATCATGCATTGTTCCATTTATTAATGCCAGTGATAATGAAGGAGACACTCCATTAATGTGGGCTGCTTGTCTTGGGTATTTGGAAATGGCTAAAATGTTACTAGAATATGGAGCAAACATAGATATGCAGAATAATGATGGAGAAACAGCATTGCATTGGGCTACTAAGGGAAGTTATTATGAAATCGTTAAATTATTGTTGAATCAAAATGCAAATTCAAACATAAATGATAATAATGGAAAAACTTCAATAAAGTTATCTGTTGAAATTTGGAATAAAGATCCAAAAAATGAAAATTCAAATTTAATTATGAAATTATTATCTCGGTCGTAGATTTTCCAATATTAAATTTACTTTTGAATTTGTCATTTTAATAAATTAAGAAAAGGTCTAAAGACAAATTTTATAGATTTTATTTTGTTGATACGAATTCAATCAAAATTTTCTCATAAAATCAGACTTTGGTTTTTCGTTAAGCAAAATTTAATCTAATCAATATTTTTAATTGTTTTATTTGTATTAAGTTTATTAATTTATCAAATAATGTATTCATTCTTATATATTGCTAATACTAAGAGAACGTGGTTTCAATATATTTAGTATAAGTTGTGTAATTTAAATTTTTATTTACATTCATCATTTGTTTTTCAATTCTATTTTATTTTTTACTTTAAGGAAAAATGTATTATTAATAATTATACTTGGTTGATTTTAAAATAAATATGTTGAATAATGTACCTACTTAGAAATATTTTATATTTTATAATAAATTGTTAATTAGTAGAATTAATTGTGTACTTTTTTATTTTCTATTAATCCGGATGGAAAATGTATTAAATTGAAAACGATAGCAAGGTGATTGCATTAAATGGTAAAAATTTTATTTGTATTGGAAATGAAATGCATTCGTTTTTTATATATTTTTAATATGAAAAGGTAAGATAAAATGAAAAAATAATTTAGTGGCAAAGAGTTACACTGAAACCGCAATATAGTTAACTACTTAACGTGTAGACTTTAAATGAACTAACGTGTGGGTCTCCAAATTTCAATCAGAAATATTCTTTTTAAGTAGAGCAGTCACCCGGATAGTGAAAGGTCCTGAGTTCGTGTCTCAGTTGTGGCATAGAAGGTTTTTTCAGTCCATCAATTTTTCCTTAAATAACTTTAATTCTTTTTAATCTCTATTTTTAAATTTTTTACTTATATTTATTATTAAGAAATGATTTAAAAATTAAAATCATAATTTTTACATTTTTACTTTAATTTAATTTAATTTTATTTTACTTAGTTAGAATAATTATATATTATTTATTTTTGGCGGGTCTTGGTTTTATTATTTTTGTTGCTTTTTTGATCATTTTTATAGATAAGCCCCCACAATCACTGAACTGAAATCTCTAGTTAAAGTGCGAAAATTTTCGAACGTTAGTTCAACTAACCAAAATTCATTATCTAACCATTTTTCGTTAGTTGAACTAACGGAGAGGTGAGAAAGAGCGATACATTTTGACGCGAGGCGGATAAAGAGAAAACATAACACTGAAACCGCAATATAGTTAACTATTTAACGTACGTTTGATAGTTAACTTGTTATGATTTTTACCTTTTACCGATATTCTTATTAAAAAAATAACTCTAAACTAATTTTTTTCTTAGTTTTAAAATAAAGAGAGAAACAGAAAAACCGAACAGAACACAAAAGCTACTATATATTTTCTTTAATTGAAATTAAAAATGAACAAAATAATAATTTCTTTTTTTTTAACAAAAAAAAAAAAAAAGAAAAATTAACGAAACCATTAACTCTTACCACTTCGGTTTAAATTCACGTGGTTGTTCACTGTGAAATGTTCAACGAAAAAATATCTTCGATAAATTTTGTAAATTTGCTTTTTAGAATTAACTTAAATATAAAACCATTCTTAAATCAACGAAACTAAGAAGCTAAGAAAACAGATGCAGACTTTAATCTATTATTAAATTATATGTGAATATTAGTAAAGATACAAATTTAAATTAATAAAAAATACGAGATAAGAATTTAAATTTTTTAGTCAAAACATTTTTTTTTGTACAGTTCACATTAATACTTTCCCAGATGACTTAAAGAATATAATTGTGTAATCTTTGTTAGTGTAATTTTATCACTCATTCTACAAGTAAAAAGACATTTTTAAATTAATTAAAGGAATTAGTTCATATTTTTTCATTTAAATAAAAGAAATAATTTATATTCATTTTTAAATTTAAACTAAAACAAATTAATATTATTTGATAATCAAAACAAATTTGAAATAAATGAAAAAGTGATGAAATATTTATTATAACACAAATTGAAAAAGAAAAATTATTAATTAAGTTATGTAATTAGTTTAAATATAAAGTGAAATAGAATAAACCCCAACTATCAAAATATTTTCTTGGAAATAAATTTTAACCCATTTGTTTCAGCTAAGAATGTTTCTAAGATATAAAGTAACGGTATATAATTAGTGTATGAAACAATTAATATTGACAAAAAATTCTGATTGTATTGGTAATGGAGGCCAAAAATAACTTATGTGGATTTGTGTTTCACTTATCTGAATATATTAATTTTTATTTAAATAAATGTTCAGAAATTATTTGAAATTATTTTTTCTTTAAATAAATTCATATTCGCAAATATTTCAAGGCTATTTTTAGTTGATGAAAATGTTTTGTTTAATTTACTTACATTGAAAATTCATAAACTGTTATTTTATTTTTCTTTACTGATCTACAATGTTAATTATTTAATACGGAATTCAAAGTTAAAACACATTTATTTTGCAAGATTTCATGCAAGCATTTTTTAGAAAAATGACTTAAAATTGAAATAATTTTTAATTAATGAATTAAATAATAATTTATTCCAATACAGTTTTTAATATTCAATATTTTCTCTAATGAACAAAAACATTTAATTATCAGTTAACTAATTTATCCTCTAGTCTAGTCTATGCCTATTGAGTCTTATAGTAACAATATAGTGTTGATTTAATATAAAAGTTTAGGAGGAAAGTTCCATAAAAAAAAATCTATTTTTTATTTTGTATTATTCAGAAAAGTTATTTTAAGACCAGAAATTATTCTGAAAGTACAAAAAAATTTAAATAAATAATTTGTTAAATCTGAAAAACAAAACAAAAATATTTTCAAATAACTTTAAAATATTTTCAGTGTTGTTACTTTTTAGTGGTAAAAATAGTGAATAATTTTACTGAAAAACTTGGAGCTTATTTGGAATTCTATTTTTTTGTATATCGCTAAGTTATTTTTTAGTTTGTTTAGTGACAATAAAATTTCGTGATTTTATACTAGAATAAAAAGTTATTTATCAAGTACACAACATTCATTCCTAAAGAACTGTGTCACCGAGACTGTAAAGGTCTTCAAAAATTCATTAACAACTCTCTGTGATAAGGAACAAAAACAAAATCCTTCTTCTCTTTAGTTAAATTTTTTTTTTCTTGATTTTTATTAAATTATATTTAAGACGATATTCCTAATCCATAATCTAAAAATGGAATTCATCATAAACGTAGATTTACATTTTTTTTAACATTATTTTGAATTTATTCTTTATTTTATAGCGTCAAAGTTCGAGTAAATTTAAGTAACAGCAAATCAAAATGAGTTCGCAAGAATTAAAAAATATAAAGAAACGACCAATAGATGAAGTCATTGTGAAAAGTGTACCGAAAAAGAAACACAAATTTAATGAAGACCAGGTATCTGAAAGCATATCTAAATTGGATTATTTGGATGACACAATAAATTATCCAAGTTCAGGATTAAGATTTAGTTTACATGGCGATATTTACCAGTTGAAATTGCTGATGCTTTTTATGATTAGAGGACTAAAACTAGGACGTCGTTTTCGTTTGGCTACAGAATTTGACCCATGTGAGAAATTTGATGATTTATTCTTTGAATATGAAAATGAAAAGGGAGATGGATCAATAATTCGTCTTGTCCAAATAAAACATAAACAAGATGATTCCAAAACAATTTCTGAGAATGATTTAAAAACTGAAACAGATGGTGAGTTTAGTTTACAAAAATATTTCATTTCTTATCGTAAAATAATAAAGCATCCAGAGTTTACCCGCAAAAATACAAAAATAGAGGATTTCATTATTTGTACGAATATTGACTTAGATAAATATTTGAAAGAAAACTTTGAACCAGTAGGAGGTTCGGATGTTATTTTAGACATGAAATATGATGGAAAGGAAGCTCAACTTTTGAAATTCAAAAATGATTTTCATTCCACGATTGTACCAATATTGAAGAACACATCACATTTATGCAGATTAGCAAAAAAAATTGCAAAATCAAAGAAATTAGACTTAACGGACGAGCTTATTAAAACTTACCATAGTATTTTAGTTAAAGATGTATTCGAAGTTTCTGAGGATACAAATAATGAATATTATGCAAAATTTCGCGATAGTTTTTTAAAGTTGTCTGATAATAATAAATCCAAAGAATTAATTACCCTTAGAAACAATATCCTTTCATATCTCAAAAATCCCTCAATTCAATTAAAAGATATGAAAATACCAACATCCAAGAGCTTTGGAAAGGTGTTTGAGCTAATTGTTAATCCAAAAATTAAAGATATTAAAGAGTTTGCTAAAGAATTCGCTGCTTCAGTAAAAAAGGCGCAGAATGATTTTGTTCAAATATCAAGAGTAAATAAAAGTATTAAAGACAACATCGACCAACTAGCAGGATATTTATTGATCAAGAAAGATGACAGTGAAAACGATATTTACTATTTAAGCTCCGCGTTTTTTAATGACAGTACATTACCAGGTGATCTAGAAAATTTTAGAAATACGTTGAAAGCTGAATTGGGAATTGTAGTTAACAAAGATCAGTACAAATTTAAAATATTAAAATTTTATACGTGTTATGACGGTGAGCTTTATACACAGGTATCTTTACCTGATGATTGTGTAACTGACGAAGAAATAAAAGGATTTTTAAATAAGTTAGTATTTGCTGTTAATCAACCTAACGAAGTTGAACTGGGTAAAATTATTGCAAAAGAAATTTCGGCTAACGAGAATATTAATAATGACTTTATAGTAGAGAAGTTTCAAAGTTATATGCTGAACTGGATGAAGAAAAAAGAAGGAACTTTTCTTACTTTCGATGATGGAAAGCAGTTTTTTGAAGAAGCTAAAAGTGAACTTAGTAAAATAAGCTTTATTGGGCTCAGATTAGAATATCTGGCTACGATTGATAAATTTTCTTTAACTTTTAATGAAAATGCAATAAACGAACTACGGATACACTGTGGTGCTTTTTTAAATTCAGAATCCAACTACCAAATACTAAATATTTTTACTGAGTACACACAAATATGTTCTATAAAGTTTTATCAAATTATAAAAGAGTTCGCGAATTACAAAAAGAATGATACTTATATTTTTTTACGATTGAGTACGCTTTTAAGTTTAGAAATGAAAATACAAAAAATGATAACGATAATGATAACTTATTAAATCTGATTGATAAGTTAAAACAAAATTTAAATAAAAATCGCAAAATTAAAATTATTATCATTGGTTCAACAGAAAAAGCTTTATTGACTGACGATACCGATAAATATGAGGAAAAAAACCTCAATTTAAGTGATCTTACTCCTGTTTCACAGAAAAAAATTCTTTCCGAAGGAATTGTATCATTTCAAGGGCAAAATGTAAATTTAGACAAACTACTGAACAGCAAATTATATAATGCTATAGATGCAAATATTTTATCAAAATTAATTCAGAAACCGGAAATAAAGATTGGAGCTGAAATTCCAAATTTAAGTGAGGATTATTATATTATGAGAAAACTCAAATATTGTGTGAGTATTAACCCAGATATTCAGAATGATAATCAAAACTTTTTTATTGTTGATAATGATCAACGCGAAAATAATGAAAGAATGCCTGTGAACAAATCAAATCATCATCAAGACATATTACTTATCTGTGACATTTCTGATAATGAGTTTAAAGATTTTTGTATCAAATATAGTGAAATAAATATTCATTGGCTAACGAAGAATGAAAATAAGCTCATATGGAAACAATCTTATGGAGATAAATTATCAAAGTTGAGAGAATTTATTGATACAAATTCTGCTCAGTACACAGAACCAAAGATTATTACAGATATGAAAGAAAAAGTGATCGTTATTGTTGCTGAGCCTGGCATGGGTAAATCGACTTTGCTCACACATTTAGCATTGCAGACAAAGAAATCACAACCCACTTTATGCATTTTGAACATAAATTTAATTGACAAAGCTGAAAAATTTCAATCGTTGAGGAAAACAAGGAAGCTTACAGAAACTGATGTCAATAATTTCCTGTATTCTTGTTTTTTAGAAAAAACAAACGAAGGATCAATGAAAGCATTAGAGAGAACCGTTTTCGATCATTGCTTTCAAGAGGGTAAACTGATTGTTATGTTCGACGGGTTTGATGAAATAAGTCCGGATTATAAAACTGTTGTAATTAAAATATTAAAATTATTAAAAACCACAACAATTGGGGGGTTATGGATCACCACACGTCTGTATAATATCCAAGGCGAAATAGAAAATGTTCTAAATAGATTTTCGTATAGTCTTGAACCCATTTCGGAAGAAAATCAAATTTCTTTCTTAAAATCTTATTGGACAGATAACATGAAAGAGACTGAAAGCGATGATGCATTTATTAAAGAATTTCTTAATTGGTTCTCTAAAATAACAAATGATAAAAATTGTGACTTTGTAACTATCCCATTACAACTGAGAATGATTGCTGAAATTTTCCGAGATAAATTTAAAGATTTGTTATCTAAGAATTATAAACAAATGTTTGGAGAAAATTTTAATTTAGTGATTTTGTATGAAAAGTTTATAGAACACAAATTTTCCAAAATCTTAATGCAAGGAAAAAAAACTCGAATGAATAAATCTGGCCCACATATAAAGGAAATAAATAAGAGAGAACGTACACATTTTATTTCAAATCATAAAAATTTTGCTTTGTTATCGCTGTTTGGAACGGATGAAATTCAAAAGTTGAACATTGATATTAGAAATTCAATTTCAGATATTAAACTAGGGAAGGAAAGGACAGGAATTATTGATCGAGTGATTAATGACAAACCAATTTTTATTCACAAATCATATGCTGAATATTTTGCTGCACTTTGGATGGCTGATAATTGGAATAAAGAGGAAGTTAAGAGTTTTCTAAGGGAATATCTCTTTAAAGAAGAAAATTATATGATTCGAAAATTTTTCGATATTTTGTTAGCTTCTGAAAACAATCCAGAAGATATTGATGATGATTCTGAAAGCGATTCTGAAGGTGAGAAAAGCGAAAAAAAATGCATTCCAATTCTAAAGAATAAATACAAATTACATACAACTATTTTGAATAATGATGTTGAAAGTATAAAAAAAAAATATTGGAATCTAAAAATTCAATTGAGATTATTCGTAGTCTGGATAAAGGAAGTCGAACAGCTCTACACTTAATTGCTTCCTATAATTATACTGAAATTTGGAATTTAGTAAATTCAGAGCACATAAAATTTCTTATTGATAGGAAAGATCAAATATTTGGTTATACTCCACTATTGTATGCCGAGAAATGTGGTAGCTGGGAAATTGCTGATTCATTTTTAAAAGCAAAAGCAAATAGTAATGAAATGTATAAAGAAATAGACAACATTAATGAAATATATGAGGGTCCTAATAATCCAGACACTTCCCACAGTAATAAGACATTATTACATATCGCTGCTGTTCAAGGCTTATTGAATCTTACAAACGTTTTACTAGAAAAAGGCAGTGATGTTAATGCTCGAGATGAAAACGGTGCCACTGCTCTATATTTAGCAGCTAAATATGGTAAAGCAGGAACTTTTAAACTTTTAATAAATGCTGTAAAAAAATCAAAACCTGATCAATTGTGGGAGTTTATAAAAGAAAAAAACAAAAACGATTTTACTGCTCTGCATATATCATCTCAATTTGGACATACAGAAGTTGTTGAATATTTACTAAATTTAGTAGAAACTAAATTTCCAGAAAGAATATTTGAATTAATAAACATGAAACAGAATCAGGGTTATAATGCTCTACATGTTGCAGCTGTAAAAAATACAACGAAAATTGCTGAACTTTTAATAAAATTTGTAGAAAAATCAAAACCCGATAAATTGTGGGATTTTATAAATGATAAAAATAAACTCGGTACAACTGCTCTACATTTAGCAGCTGAAAAAGGTAAAACAGAAGTTTTTGAACTTTTAATAAACCTTGTAGAAAAATTAAATACCGATAAATTATTGGAATTCGATAATAAAGAAACCATTCATAAAACTACTGCATTATACTATGCTCTTAGCTTTAGACAACCAGAGATCGTTAAGATTCTTATAAACCATAAAGCTAATGTTGTTGCAAGAGATAATCATGACACTTTATTGCATCAGGCAGTAATGATGAATAATGAAGAAATACTGCAATTAATTTTAAATGAAATTAAAAGAACAGAACCAAATATGGATCCATTTATTAATGCCAGTGATAGTGAAGGAGACACTCCATTAATGTGGGCTGCTGAAGCTGGGTATCTGGAAATGGCTAAAGTGTTACTAGAATATGGGGCAAACTTAGATATGCAGAATAATGATGGGAAAACAGCATTATATTGGGCTACTAATGGAAGTTATTATGAATTTGTTAAATTATTGTTGAATCTAAATGCAAATTCAAACATAAATGATAAAAATGGAAAAACTCCAATTATAATTGCTGTTGAAATTTGGAATAAAGATCCAAAAAATGAAAATTCAAATTTAATTATGAAATTATTATCTCGGTCGTAGATTTTTCCAATATTAAATTTAGTTTTGAATTTGTCATTTTAATAAATTAAGAAAAGGTCTAAAGACAAATTTTATAGATTTTATTTTGATGATACGAAATCAATCTAAATTCCCTCATAAAATCAGACTTTTGTTTTTCGTTAATCAAAATTTAATCGAATCAATATTTTTAATTGTTTTATTTGTATTAAGTTTGTTAATTTATCAAATAATGTATTCATTCTTATATATGTTGCTAATACTAAGAGAACGTGGTTTCAATATATTTAGTATAAGTTGTGTAATTTAAATTTTTATTTACATTAATTATTTGTTTTTCAATTCTAGTTTATTTTTTACTTTAAGGAAAAATGTATTATTAATAATTATACTTGGTTGATTTTAAAATAAATATGTTGAATAATGTACCTAGTTAGAAATATTTTATATATTTTATAATAAATTGTTAAATATTGGAATTAATTGTGTACTTTTTTATTTTTTTTTAATCCGGATGGAAATTGTATTAAATCGAAAACTGTTGATCAACTATAAGAATTTTATTTGTATTGGGATTGAACTGTCTTCATTCTTTATATATTTTTAATATGAAAACGTAAGATAAAATGGTAGAATAATTAAGTGAATAATAATTTTTATAGAATCTCAATGCAGAGGTAAGTTTCAATTTACATTAAATTTGTTCTTGTATTGTATTTAATTTTTTTATAACCCTGGTACATCAACGACTAAGGATTATTAGTAACTAATTTAGTATATAATTAGCCCGAATGAAAAATTCCATTTTATTGTTGCCATGCTGCCACTTTTGTCCGGTGCGTTAAATTTAAACGTTCAAAGATATTATTAGTAAAATTAAAAATTAACCAAATCAATTTTGACTAACTCATTTGAGATTAATTTCTTTCCAATAGTAAAGTTCTGAAAAGTTAATCAATTTGTGCAGATCAATTTTAAAATATTCATGGAAGAACATTGGTTTTTTATTTGTAATGAATATTTTCTAATAATTTTCTTTTAAGTAGCATATTTATTGTAGCTCCGCATTTAAAATTTGAAATAAATAAATAAATAATAATAATTAATAACTTTTTTTATATATTTATATATATATATGTCATATTTTTGTTTTATTTAAATAAGAACGCCCCTGTGTTTAGTCAAAATTTTCTTACTATTGGTTGAGAATCCTTGTTTAAAGCTATTGTTAATCCGAATCGCAGGCGTAATATATTTATTAAAAACGCCGTTGACGGTAGCGGTGTAATTGAGTGCACTTCTCTGTGGGTGCAGTTCCCTTTGGGCGCACTTCTCCTTTTCTGTTTTTTTGAATTGGGTGCACTTCCCGTTGGGGCAGTGCCCGTTGGGTGGACTTCTCGTTAGATGCACTTCCAGTTGGGCTTCATTCTCTGTGGAAGATAAAAGTGTGGGTGCACTTCGCTGGCACCAAGTTATTTAATTACATATAACATAAAGTTAGAATTGGTCAAAGATAATAATATAACCCGGATGTGTTTCAGATTGCAAATAGAAAAAAAATATTCCTGAAAACAAACATAAACAACTTTATATTATATTGACATTCTAACGATGAAAAGGGTGAGAACAAAATTTTTTACTTATGCATCGAAGATTAACTTGTGGAATTTGGACAGTGATCCTTAGCAATGACATTTGGTGTCTCATCATTGGATAATTTTGTTTGAATTTTTATTAATTGATAATTAAATGGTAGTTTAGAAGTACAGAAGTAAATATAATGTAAATGAATGACAAATTTAGAATACTAAATTCAATAAATTATTAATTAAAAATAGGTTCTAATTATTGCCAATTTCATCAGTTCATCTGCCTACAGTTCAATTATTAAAAATTCCAATGTGTGCAATTTTAAGATTGTTTAGGTTAGAGTAAAAAAAACACAGTTTTCGTTTTGTCAAAATATCAAATGATTAGATTATTATGAATTTCCAATGTTGCCAATGTCAACACAAATATTTTTTTTTTGGCGAATTGAATAAATGAAAATGTTTGTAATATTTTCTATATATTTTTTATTATTGTATGAATGATTTTTATTTTTCTTTTCATTAATCAATTTCACTTGAAATCTGACATCTATTGGTTTTCTTAACAAAAAACAAATATTTTGTTTTTTGTATTTGTGTTTTTCTATAAGAAACAAATCATTTTGCCATAAAATCAATATTTGGCTTGGTTAAATATTTTGTTTACATTTTTTGGTTTTTTGGATTATGGAAAAATCGAAATGAAATGTGTGATGATATAAATTAGTTGTTACTATTTTCGGAAGAATAACTTTTACTTTATTTTACGTTGTTTAATTTTATTCTCTTTGTTTTTGTATAAAAATTTTTTTTCAATTCTAATGTTTGGATAACTGTTGAATTTGATTAAATATTTTGTTGATTTATAGAATAAATTTCAATTTTTATATTTAAAATAAAACTTAAAGAAATGTAAATAATTTTAGTTTCTGTAAATTACAAAAAATTATTGCTAGAATTGGCGTATCATCAAAAGAGAAATTTTTGAAAAATAATTTTGAAATAATTATTGCCTGTTACAAAAATAGAATATTTTTGTCAAAAAGTCCTATCTGCTATGAAATTGTAAAAATTCAAATGTTTTTTTAAAGACCTTTTCAGCATGAACAAAATTTAAAAATCCTGTTCCCACTTTATTCGTTATAAAATTGTTTCCAAAGTTTCCAAATGAGAAAATAATACATTTGACCTAATTGTAAGGACTACGATTATTGTCTGGTCCCAGTAACAATTTTTTTTTATTCTGTTGCCTTCAAATAAAGATGGGTTAAAAATGTATGAAACGAAACAAAGAATTTTTCCTCATGAACCAACAAAATTATGAGAATTTAACTAAACTTAAACTGATGAACTTAAATTTTTAAGTAAATTTAAAATTTTTTAAGTTCAGAATTTTTTTCTCTCTTTCGGGACTTTTCTTCTCTTCTCACGATCAATAATTTTCATGAACTTTTTTACATAATTCAATTTTCATTATTTAATAAAAATTCGATTACAAATTTTCAATTTGTAGAATGAAAACAATTTTCAATTAAAATTCAATGGGATTGGGACTTTTTTGTTTCTTAAGAAATTGTACGAATTTTTACTATCGTCAAAATATTTTCATAAACAAACAGAAATATTTGTTAAATTTACACTGAAAATTTTATAAAACTTCTGTTTCCCTGTTCAAAAAAACTCTCAATTTTTGCCAAAACATCCATCGAAAATAAAATAATATTTACGAAAAACAAAAATTGTATGCCGGGAATTATTTTTCAAGAAAAATAAAAACTTTTTTCAACTCGTTTTCAGTGGAAAATTCAATAGAATTTTAATTGCTTTCTGGTGTTTCTGTTTTTATGATTGAAGTTAAGATTCTTCTCATTTTGAAGTTTAAAGAAATAAAACTGAAAAAGTATAACGAATGTAAAATAATTAAATTTCAATATAAAGAATAACGAATGTAAAATAAATAATTAAATGAATTATAGTGACATCTTGTTGGAGAAACATTTACTTGTATTTTATTCAAAGTTCAAAACCATTCCTATAAAATTATAAATTCATTCATAAAATTATTAGAATATGTTTTGTAAAAAAATACAAATAATAAAGATAAAATTTTAGTTTGTGTTAGAAGTGATTAGGCGAAATTTGTTGAAAATAAAATTGATACTTTATTTTGTGTTTCAGTTTCAATAATAATTGTTATCATGAGTTTTTCATTAAATAATACAATCAATTTGTGGTTGGATCAGAAAATTGTTTGGTCTGGTTATAATCTATCATTAATTACAGAATGTAAACAAATAGTTAAACCATCAAAATTTAAATTAAATGACCTTGAGAAAACGTCAAAAAATTTTCCCATTAAAGTTAGTTGAATTTTTTTTTTTTGAAAATATTGAAATATAACAAACATTATTTTTTCAGTTTCCAATTATTACTTGTCTCATCAAATCACAACCAAAACATAGACGACCCATAATAGAGAATCAAGCTTTCACAGCATATCCAATAATACATGAAAAAGTTCTTTGGCTTTATTGCAAGTTTTTAGAATACAAAAAAAATTATGGTAAGATTTGAAATATATTGATGTTGATGTTTTCTCATAAGCATTTTGTAGGATCCAAAATTGAGCAGCAACTTTATCAAAATATGAAATTACATGAATTAGTTCAACGGTTATTGGATAAGAGATGTGTTGCATTTCTTACGTCATGTGATTATTATTTATTAATTAATGGCAGTGGAGGAATGGGAGGATTTGATCAAATTGGCAAAGAAACAGAAAAAAGTCCTTTAATTATATCTAAATGTTTAAGTTATGATGAAATGAAGGTTTGTAAAAATAAAATTAACTTTTTAGGAAAAATACCACAACAGCTTTTGATTTAATTTTAGCTGGCTGCATTGTTAAGTATTTCATCTCATAGTGAGTTCATCAATAATGGAAATCGATATAATGCGGGACAAGTTGAACATGATAAATCAAAAATTGAGACAGAAGGAGTTATCATGGGACTAATTGGAGCTCGATTTGAAAGAGATTATGTCATGGAGTCTCAGGTTCTAAAATATTTTATTTAATTATTTACTCGTTAATAAATTAAAATTTCAAATTTATAGGATATTTTGATCACAAGAACACAGAATATTGCATCGAAAGGATATGGTCAGGATCCTTCAAAATATAGGTTTGTATTTATTTAACGCTCCTTATAAATTCGAAATCAATAAATAATATTTCACTATTTTTAGATTACTTTGGAATGAATTTTATGATCAGCCCAGTTTATTATTCACTGAAGTTACTGATACAATGATTAAAGAAAGAAAAGTAGAATTGTTTGACAGTACTATGATGTTCGATAATGTAACAATGGCAAAACGATATGCAATTACATTTGATACTCTACTTATTGAAAGTAACGAAAGAGCCAAAGCTGTGAATAAAAAAGCTTATATTCATGTCGTTGGTTTTGGTATTTTTTTTATCAAATTTATCTAAACATATACTGATAATAATTTCTATTCAACAATTAGGATTAGGTGTTTGGAAAGTACTGGATTACCAAGAAAATATATTCTTAAGTATTTTTGGTGAAATAATTGTTAAATTGCTTCCAAAATTGAAAAATATTTCGCATATACATTTTTCATGGTTCTATTTAGAGGAATGTGGAGTTATAAAAAATGGAAATATTATTAAATCTGATGAAAATCCTGTTGGAATCACAATAAATCTCTCTAAACGAAATCCGGCTGACAAATTGGTAACTTTTTCTAACTTTAGATAATTTTTTTTCGTTTAATTAATTAGGTTGAATTTAATTTTAATTTAATTAGGTTGAAAAAAATACAGAAAATTGTTTATTGATTGTGACTTACGCTTGGGATAGTAATGCATTACCGGGAAATGAATTTTGGCAGGTATAATAATTATTGTAAAATTTAAGAGATCAAAATTTTATATTTATTTATTAACAGGGGAATTTATCAGCATCCGGCGATCCAGCAGCCGCATGTAGCACTTTGATTACCGAACTACACAATCCTCACATTAATACAAAAATAATTTCTGGAAATAATTTACACATTGCTACAAAAAGTGGTAGTATCGTTCATATTGCTGATTATGCTAAAAGTATTTGTTAAATATATTTTATGACAAAAAAAAAATGAAATTCAGTTTTTATTTGTAACAATTGTTTTTATTTATACATTTAATATTTTTACAATCAAACACAAAATGACTAAATTTCTATTAATAAATTTTTATTGTTATTCTTTTAACACAAATATTAACGTTGGAATTAAAACAATTAAATAAATAAATATATAAAATCATTTATTATTAATTTTGTATTATTATTTTATAAAGAATAAAAAATTTGTAGTTTTCTAAGAAAATTTTCATTTCATGAACCAAAAAATACTGGGCGTCTACACATAAATTTCTAACTTTAATTAACTTTTTAAATAACTTTTTCAATTAAAGTTAACATTCTAAACATGATTCAATTTTAATACTACTATTCCCAATTTTCCTTTTATTTTTATTATTACGATTACCTTTTGTCTCTTTTACAATAATGTCAGCTTTAATATCATTTTGCTTTGAATTTAAAATTTTTTTTTATAGTTTTTAGTTTTTTTAATAGAGTTTCTTGATAAGTGGATTGATGATTGGCATTCTATGGAAAATAATAATGGACATTTAACCAAAGATACATATAAATTTAAAAAAAAAAATAAGAGATTTTTCAAAAAAATTCATGTTGCCAAATTTTACAAATTTTTTTTAAAATAAAATATTAAAAAAAATATTTAAAAGAACAAAATGAAAATGAATTAGTATTCGTTGTTCTGTGCCGAAATTTCTACGAAAGGAAACTCCGTGTATTCGTTTTTTTTTTGATTGTGAATTTTTGTGTAATTGTGTGCGTTTGAATTAGCAAATTGTTTTAAATTTTTCTGCCTTAGATTTTTTGATGTGCAGATTTTTTTGAATTTTGGCTGTAGATTTTCAAAATTATTTATTTAATTTTAAAATAATTTATTTTTGAAAATTTGATCGATGCTTTTTAAAATATGTAGGTCTTTTTTTTATATAAGTTTTAGTATCAGAATTTAAATACAAATCTAATGGCAAAAATAATGTACACATATGCGTTAATTATTTTCTTTAACCGTTGAAAAAGAAATAATCTAATAAATAAAAACCATTTAAAAATATCGCCGTTTTCCTCCCTCTAAATATTTTCGTTTTCTTTCTATTATCAATATTCCCTTCATAAATAGAAATAAAAATTGTTTATCTAATTTACATAAGAATAATAAGAGCCAAAGAAAATATAACTCTTCACTAATGTTGTAAAAATAAAACTCAATAATTTATTTGGATTTATGATTTTAATATTGTTTTAATTTAATTGAACTTGTTTGTTGAAGTTTTTTTATAAAAGAGAGACTGATTATTACTTTTGTTACTCCTTATTTTGCATTTACAGTAATTTGTTATTATTATTATATTGGTGTAAGAGTAACTAATGATAAGGTTGTGTGAGGATATATAACACTAAATTCAAAAACGAAAAAATGAAACTGCAATAGTTTTTGTTTCTTAGTTCATATCATTTCTTTTTAATTTCCTTTGGTTTTGGTTGTTTATTTTCCAAAACAAAAATAAGAGAAGAATAAAAATAAAAATATTACGAAATGAATTTTTTGTTAAATATTTATCCTTTTCTATTTACAATCATGATAAAAAATGAAAGACGAAACAATATTCAATAAATTTTGCAAAAATATTTTTATATTTGACTAAATTTTGGAATAATTTGATTTTCAGAAAAAACGTGAAGTTTTATTGGTAGATTACTTTTAATAACCGATACAACTGAGATTTGAACACGAAACCTTTCCATATCCGGTTGAAATCTCTACCAATTTTTATTATTTTTTTTTTTCATTTTTCAAATGATTAAAATTCAAATCGGATTGATTAAAATTGAAAAATGAAAATTTATTAGAATTGGACAAATTTTTGTGTATTGTATTTTCAATTATATGAAAAAGGAAGTTCAATTAATCGATATCGAAAATATTTATATTAATTTACTTATATTGAAAATTATTCAACTGTTATTCTAATACACTTTTTATGCGTTATTTTGCGATAATAATTAGTTACTAAGAAATTTCCTTAAATTATGTTGTTTTATATTCACATACAAGACAATTATTTGTTTAAATTTTTTTATTTCTTTGTATTTCATTCAACAATAAAAAATATTCAATACTTCCTAAAATGTGATTTTAAAAATTTTTCAAATTTAGGATTATTTTTTAATTTTAATATTTTTAGTGAACTTAATACCGAATTTTAGATGAAGTACAGACACTTTTTTCCTTTAATTTTAACAATTACAATAACGACTTCTTTAGCAGAAAGAAGTTTTTCGTGTGAAAAAATACTATGAACCAAGAAAGGACATTAATGCTTTTGCTCATCAGCAAAAACTAAATACCGATTAATCCAAATTAAGTACTACTTGTAATAAAACGAAAATGAGTTTAATTTAAATTTTCGTAATTTTTTATTGGCCTCACTAATTTTTTCTTTCCAAAGCCGCTACTACTTTCAATACAAAAAAATTTATGGATGCATTTCACATAAATTTTGGACTTTTTTCCACATCCATCAAAATCAAAATGCTACCCACATACCCTTATTACACTTATATTTAAACAGCTTTAGATGAACAATATTATGTTTTACTGTTGAACTTTGAAAAATTATATTAAGTGGAACCAAGATTTTTGACACACCTTCAGAAGTACAGAAGTAGAAGATTGTGTAGAAATTCATTAATTTATTAGTAATAGAATTTAAAATAAGACAACCACAAATTATTAGGGTTCAATTGGAAATTAAAATTAGCTTAGATTTCATCATTTGGTTAGATTAAGTCAATTCTAAAAGAAGGAAAATCTACAAATATTTAATAATTTTCTTAACATTCAAAAGCAATTGTTGTGATGTAAGATTTAATTAAATTCTTTATTCATCATAATTTGTAAATGAAAATGGGGGCCAATTAAAATTGAAAAACTAACTTTTGTGATTTTTGAGTTCTCGTGGAATACTAAATTACATAAAAATAGTTTCCGCTGCAAAACATGTAAATACCTTTGTTGACGATATTGGTAATTTTTCTGATAAAATTGATATTAATTGTTTTAAAGAATTTTATACCATTTCCCTGAGTTATTAGTTTATTAACTTTAGTTAATTTTATTTCAATACTCGTTATGTAAAATATAAATTGAATAATAATATATAATACAATATTAATTCACATAAATTTTCTTCTGTTACAGTCCTCACCTTTTCAAATATTACAATCAGAAACTGATAAAAAACTCTTTATCGAACATCCGGTCATGTTTTTCATTTTATTGAATTTCATTTTGCGACAGTTCCAAGAGTTCATGCGAGTATTAGTTAGATAAGCCACTCCAAATAATAAATAATCTTTTATTAAAACAAATTTTCTATTCATTTCAGTTATAGATATTAAATAGTTTCACTTATGATCAAGAACTTTTATTTGTGAGTTAAAACTTATTGACCTTATTGACCTTATTAGTTGGGCATGTTGTCACTCTGCCACAGCGTGCCTTCCATACTATGCCATATGCATTAAAAAAATATGTTTAAAAAACAATCTTTGATTATACAATAAAATTCAACAAATGAAAAAAGAGATGAAAATCTTTTTTGCATTCATTCACACATCCATGAGGCGTATATTCCAGGAAACTGAAAGAAACTTGAAACTTGTTATAAAAATGTTATAAAATATAAAAACTAATTACTTTTAACTAATTCTTAAGAAATGCGAATCAATTCGATAATGTAATTAACATTTTATTTAATTTTGTGAGGAGTTTAGATATCATCTACTGAAGTCTAAATTAACATGGAAACTATTCTACATTCATATTAGTCTTTACATTTTATAAAAGAAACTAATAATAAATTTTTGATTATAAATTTTTATCGGGCATGCGTCATACAACACACACACGCATGATGTTATCATGCGACTTAAAACTGAATTAAAATTAATTAATTGAATTATAGTAAAATATTCGCAAATTAATTAAATTAATAATTAATTATGAGGTGAAAATACTAAACAATACAAAATATGTTCTTATGAACAATTTTTGATCAGGATTTTGCTATTTTTGTATTGAAACCAGGCTGATAAGAATACCTTCAAACTTTTTAATCTCACTTCAGTGAATGATGAGACTTAAGTCTGGTTTATCGAAATTTCATGAAAGTATTAGTTAGATAAACCACTTCAAACTTTTATTAAAACATAACAGAAATTTAGTTTCATCAGTTACTTACATTAATTCAGTTTTAAAAAAAGGAAAACTTTCAAATATTTAATACTTTTTCTAATCGTGAGAAATATTATATTGTGTAGAAAATTTATTAAAAACTTAAGTTTAGAAGAGAAGTGACTAAAAAAATTTGTATCCGTGGCAAGTGAAATTCTAAGACTTAGTTTTGGCTTAAAGACGATACGAGAACTTCCATGAGAGAACCAATTTAATTTAATCGTGATTTTTTAGTTTTACATAAAGTTAAATAATAATAGTTTCCAAGTTCAAAACATTTAAATACTTTGAGTAGTGTCGATACTTATAATTTTTCCGATTCAATTTTAATGATATTTTCCTTGGTATGATAGAGTTATCCTTACTGTGCATAAATTTATTAGTTTATTAATTTTATTAATTTAGTTTTAGAGAAAAGAAAATTACGTAATTTTATAATCGCGAAATATTATTGAATAAGAAATTCTGCCTCACCTTTTCAATTACTATATAATTATAATCATGAGTGCTGGTAAAAACTGATAAAAAATGAATGACGAAACAATATTCAATAAATTTTGTCAAATTATTTATATATTTGATTAAATTTTGGTATATTTTGATTTTCAAAATAAACGTGAAGTTTTATTCGTAGATTCCTTTTAACAACCGTTACAACTGAGATTTGAACACGGAACTTTTGCATATGCGATAGAATTCTCTACTAATTTTATTTTTCAAATGATTAAAATTCATATCGGATTGATTGAAAACGGAAAATTTATTAGAATTGGATAACTTTTGGTGTATTGTATTTTCAATTATATGAAAAAGGAAGTTCAATTAATTGATATCCAAAATATTTATATTAATTTAATTATATCGAAAATTATTCAACTGTTATTTTAGTACACTTTCCCAATCTAATATTAATTATTCCCTAATTTATTCCGTAATTCTAAGTTAAACCATTATTTATTTTGCGAGAGTTCATCCAAGTATTTGTTAGAGAAGCTTCTTAAAATAATAATAATTTTTGATTAATGCAAAAAATTAATTTGATTCCTTTTATTTCAGAAATGACCAAAAACATTTATTTGTAAGTTAAAACTTAACAAACTTACCTTCTACATTAAAGTGGGCCAATAGTGATAATATTGTGTTGATTTAATATTAAAGTGACTAAAGAAAAGTTTTGCTTTATATTCCGAGGACATTTAATTTTTTTTAAATTTTTGTATTAAAAGTTATACGTGAAATTATTATTAAAGAACAAAATGAATGAATATTTAATTAAACCTAAAATACAAAAACAACTTTTACAAATATCTTTAACTGACTTTTAGTGTTGATATTTTTTTAGTAATAAAAATAGTGAACATTTTTCCCGATAAATTAGGAACTTGTATATGCAACACTAAAATTCCATTTTTCTAATTATCGGTAAGTTATTTTTATTTTTGCAAAAGTTAGTTTAGAAATAAGAAATTTACTCGTTATGTAACATTGAATAAGAAATTATTTATGGATAACACCTTAAGAAAGTCTTCAGTGAAAAAATAATCTTCGTTTTAGTTAAATCATTTTTTTTTTTGCTTTTCATTAAATGTAATTTAAGATGAATTTCTCAAAACAGAATACAAAATCCATTTTTTATATAAATTTGGAGTTAATAATAAACGAATGTTTACATATTTTTAATATTGTTTTAAACTTCTTTTTTATTTCATAGCATCAAAGCTTGAGTAAATAGAAATGAAAGCACAACAGTAAATAAAAATGGATTCGGAAATAAAGAAACACAAATTAAATGAGGACAATGAGGAGCAGATTTCGGGAAAAAAAAATTAAACTATCTTTTTTACACAACTTAACGGAGCATCCAAGTTCAGGATTAAAACTCACTTTGCATGGAAACATTTACCAGTTGGAATTACTAATGCTTTTTATGATTAGAGGACTAAATCTAAATCTACGTATGTATCCATTATATTATTACTTCAGACCGCATTATTCATTATTCATTATAATGAAAATAGCGACATCACTTTTTACATTTATATTATTTGGACTTTGAAAAATCTGTTTGCGCTATCTATTTTATCTCACTTTTAAAATGTGTTACATATTAAAATACCGTGCGTAAAATAATATGTAATTGCGATATTGATTTAATATTGGACATTTTAAAAATAAGCTGTGATTGAACGTTAATTTAACAGTTTTTAAGAGTTGACCAAAATTTTTTTCTCAGTGTATACATACACATTTTTATTTTTTTTACTAAGCTCGAAACGAAAATAAACATCATAAGAAAATTCACGTCACTTCTTCGGAAAGTTAGTTACTTCTCTTATTAGATTTATTTTTTAAAGCTCATAACACATTATTATATTATTTATACATATTATTTTTAACAGAATCAACAATAAAATTCTAAAATAAGTCGAATACAGGAATACAGGAATTTATTTGGCCGAGTTAATAAAAATTACCTCTAGTATACACTAATTGAAGAGGTAAGGACAATTTATGCTATTAAAGTAATCCTTAAATTATAATAACATTTTATATTATGTGTTCCATATCTAGGTTACTTTATGTATTAAACGTTCCCAATTAAACTCATGAAAATATTACTTTTTCTTGATGAAAAATCAGACACAGGAATAGATAAAAATAAACAAAAATATGGATAAAACTGGATTTAAAAAGTCAATACATGGTATTAATTATCAGTTAAAACTACTCGCGTTTTTTTTAAAACGAGGACTGGATAGGGGATACACTTTTCGTTTAGGATCTGAAACTGATACTGGATGCTTTGATGATATATTCTTTGAATTTGATACAGAAAATGGAAAAATTATTCGTCTGGTTCAAGCAAAGCATAAGCTTAATAATAACAAAAAAATAACAAAAGAAGAATTACTAAAAGATGGAAACTGTAATTTTGGTATTTCAAAATATTTTTCCTCTTATCGTAAGATTGTAAGAAGCCCACAATATACAAACGACGACACCAAAATACAAGATTTCATAATTTTTACAAACATGGATCTCGAGGAAAATTTAAAAAATAATTTTGACTCGATAGAAAGTGATGACATTTTGCATTACAATGAGCGTGAATGTAAACTTTTAAAAATAAAAGACGGCGACTTGAAAAAACAAATTGTTCAGAAATTAACAAACAATGATTGTAAAATGCTAAAATATCTTGCTACATCCAAACATTTAAAGTTTGAAAACGAGTCTTTGAAACAATACCGAAGTGTGCTTGCTCGTGAAGTGTTTGAGGTTTTGAAGGAAAATGGACAGAACTACGTAAAATTTAGCGAAAGTTTTTTAAACTCACAGTCAAAGGAATTGATCGAATTTAAAACTGTTTTTTTTCAATATTGGATGCCAGAAACAAAATTTGATATAAACAAGATGAAAAGTTGGAAAAAATTAGCGTTGAACTTTTTAAACAATGAAAAACCCGTAATATCCGACGTTAAAGATTTTGTTAAAGAGATTACAAGAGAAATTGTTAAAGCTAAAACAGCTGATAAAATTGTTTATCTTACTAAAAAAAAAAAAATTATAAAAGATAACATTAATAAACTATCGGAACATTTATTAGAAAATAGAAGTGATGATGAAAAAGATCTGTATTACTTCAATGAAAGTTTTTTTAATGAAAACTGCGAATTGAAAGGGAACTTAAGTCATTTCAGGAGCGAGCTGAAGGAGGAACTTCGAAATATGAAAGTTGCCTTTACAAGAGATGAATATAAATTTTGTATTAAGAATTTTCCATATCAGAAGATTTCATTACCAACTGATTACGTTACTGATGAAGAAATTGAAGGATTTTTAAATAAATTCATTTTAGCTGTAAATCAACCAAATGAAGTTGAGTTAGGTAATATCATTGCAAATGAGATCTCAAGTAATTCTATCGCTAATGAGTTTATAATGAGTAAGTTTCACATTTATATATTAGATTGGTTGAAGGAAGAAAATACCCAACTTCTTACAGAAAAAGATGCCAAACAGTTTTTCAAAGATGCAAGTACCAACTTAAGAATAACTAACCTTACTGACGAATATCTTGCAGATATTAAAGAACTTGGAGTTACTTTTAATTCAGATGCAATAACTGAATTAAATACAAACTTCGAAGACTTAGTAGATAATTCAAGACGAATTTTAAATATTATTACTGAATACACAGATTTAAGTTCGATAAAATTTCTGCAAATCTTAAGAGCGAAAACCAATTATAATTACATATTTTTACGTTTGAATAGTTTTCTAGAATTAGGAGAAGTATTCAGATCACAAAGTAATAATTTCTTGGTTATTGTACTCGAAAAAGTAATGCCCGACTTACTAAAACTGATTCAGAACCTAAAATCAATTTTGAATGAAAATTCTAACCTAAAAATTATTATCATTGGTTCATCAGAAAAAGCTTTGTTGAATGATAAAGAATTAAATATAAATAAATATGACGACAGAAATATCAATTTAACTGATCTTACTCTTGAGTCACAGGAAAAAATTCTTTCTGAAGGAATTGTATCATTTCAAGGGCACAGCATAAATTTGGATAAACTAATGAACTATAAGTTCAATGCTATCGATGAAAATATTTTATCAAAATTAATTCACAAACGAGAATTAAAAATTGGAGCTGAACTTTTCAATTTGGGTGAAATTGAGCATTATTATATTATGAGAACACTCAAGCATTGTGTGAATGTTGAACTGGCATTCAAGACAAAAACTGAAATGTTTTTTATTATTGATGAGAATCAATATCCTAAATCAAATAAAGAAAATATATTTTTTAATACTGAGTACAAAAACAATCGCTTAAACTTTAGAAACAATGAAAATGAAAGTCATTTTATGAAAAGTAATGAAAATAATTTTCGCTCAGACTTAAATAAGTTTGATGATTTAAATAAACAAACCACTGAAAATTGTATTGAGAAAACGGTGACTAAAAACTTTGAACATGCAGAACTTAATTATGTCGAACCGAATGATCAACAAGACATAATATTAATTTCTGACAGCAGTGCGGGTTATTTTGAAGATCTATGCAACAAATATGAACGAAAAAATATTCATTGGCTCAAGAAGAATAAAGACAAGCTCATATGGAAGCAATCTTATGGAGATAATTTATCAAAGTTGAGAGAATTTATTGATACAAATTCTGCTCAGTTCACAGAACCAAAGAGTGTTACAGATATAAGAGAAAAAGTGGTCATCATTGTTGCTGAGCCTGGCATGGGTAAATCTACTTTACTCACACATTTAGCATTGCAAACTAAAAAATCAGAACCCACTTTATGCATTTTGAAAATAAATTTAATTGACAAAGCTGAAAGATTTCAATCGTGGATGAAAAAAAAGAAGTTTAAAGAATCTGATATCAATGATTTTTTGTATTCTTGTTTTTTAGAAAAAACAAACAAAGGATCAATGAAAGCATTAGAGAAAACAGCTTTCGACTATTGCTATCAACATGGTAAACTGATTGTTATGTTCGACGCGTTTGATGAAATAAGTCCGGATTATAAAAATGTTGTAATTAAAATTTTAAAATTATTAAAAAACTCCACAATTGGGGGGTTGTGGATAACCACACGCCTGTATAATATCCAAAGCGAAATAGAAAATGTTTTAAATACATTTTCGTATAATCTTGAACCCATTTCTAAAGAAAATCAAATTTCTTTCTTAAAATCTTATTGGGCACAAAACTTGAAAGTGACTGAAAATGATGATGTGTTTATTGAACAATTGCTTGGATGGTTCTCCGAAATAACAAATGATGAAAATGGTGACTTTCTAACTGTCCCTTTACAACTAAGAATGATTGCTGAAGTTTTCCAAAATAAATTTGAAGAGTTAATTAAATCAGAGAAGCCTGCATTATCTAAAAACTATAAACAAATGTTTGGAGAAAAACTTAATTTAGTGATTTTATATGAAATGTTTATTGATAACAAATTTAATAAAATTTTAATGCAAGAGAAAACTCGATTGAATATAGCTGAACCAATTATAAAAACAATAATTAAACAGAAACAAATAATTTTTATAGAAAATCACAAAAAATTCGCTTTGGTATCTCTGTTTGGAACTGTTGGGCTTAAAATGTTGAACATTGAAATAGGTGATTTAGTGACAGATATTAAAAAAGGAAAAGAAAAGACAGGAATTATTGATCGAGTGATTGAAGAAAAACCAATTTTTGTTCACAAATCGTATGCTGAGTATTTCGCTGCACTTTGGTTTGACGATAATTGGAAGAAAAGTATTGTTAAGAGTTTTCTAATGCAATATATTTTTAAAGAAGAAAATAATGGGATTCGACGTTTTTTCGACTATTTGCTAGCTTATGAAAATAATAGAAAAGAAATTGAAGAAGAATCTGAGTGCGATTCTGAATATGCGGATAGCGATAACAGTAATGATGAAGCTGAAAATAAATATGGGTTCGAAGAAATATGCAAACCATTGATGGAGAATAATTACGCTTTGCATACATCAGTCTTAAATAATGATAAAAAAAAGTTGATACAATTAATGGAACAAGGAAATTCATATGAGATAATAAATGATATTGATAAAGGAGGTCGAACAGCCTTACATTTAATGGTGTCCTATAATTATTTTGAAAATTATCTTTTATTAAAGTCAGTGGGCACCAAATTTGATATTTATAAGAAAGATAAACTATTTGGTTGGAGTCCTATCATGTATGCTGAAAAATCTGGTAGCTGGAATAATGCTGAATTGCTTTTAGAATTAGACGCCAATAATGCTGAAATATTTAAAGAATTAGACAACATTAATGGAATATATGAGGGTCCTAATAATCCATTTACCGACACAAATATGACATTATTACATATGGCTACTAGAATAGGGTTATTAAATTTAACCAAAGTTCTAATAAAAAGAGGAAGTAATGTTACTACTCCTGATGGATTAGGTAGGTCAACTTTACATTATGCGGCTACTCATGCCGGCCAAATGATAGTTGCAATTTTACTTGAACATCTAAAGGAAACAAATCTAGATAAATTATGGGAGTCTATAAAACTGAAAGACAAACACAATTACAACGCACTACATTTCGCAGCTGAAGAAGGTAAAGCAGAAGTTGTTTTGCTTTTATTATTATTTCTTAAAAAGGTATTTCCTGGAAATATCTTGGAATTTATAAACGCGAGAACGACAAACGATTTTACTGCTCTACATATAGCAGTTCAACAAGGTAAAACAGAAGTTGTTGAAGTTTTATTAAAATTAGTTGAAACAAAATTTCCTGAAATTTTTTTGGAGTTTATAAACGCGGAAACGATGAACGGTTTCACTGTTCTACATATAGCAGCTCAACAAGGAAAAGCAGAAGTTGTTGAAGTTTTATTAAAATTAGTTGAATCGAAATTTCCTAAAAATTTGTTGGAATTTATAAACGCGAAAACGGATGATGGTATCTCTGCTCTACATATAGCAGCTCATCAAGGTAAAACAAAAGTGGTTGAACTTTTATTAAAAGTAGTTGAAACAGAATTTCCTGAAATTTTTTTGGAGTTTATAAACGCGGAAACGAATGATGGTTTCACTGTTCTACATATAGCAGCTCATCAAGGTAAAACAGAAGTTGTTGAAGTTTTATTAAAATTAGTTGAATCGAAATTTCCTAAAAATTTGTTGGAATTTATAAACGCGAAAACGAATAACGGTGTCCCTGCTCTTTGTATAGCAGCTCAACTAGGTAAAACAGAAGTTGTTGAAGTTTTATTAAAATTAGTTGAATCGAAATTTCCTGAAAATTTGTTGGAATTTATAAACGCAAAAACGAATAACGGTGTCCCTGCTCTTTGTATAGCAGCTCAACAAGGTAAAACAGAAGTTGTTCAAGTTTTATTAAAATTAGTTGAAACGAAATTACCTGAAAATTTGTTGGAATTTATAAACGCGAAAACGAATAACGGTGTCCCTGCTCTTTGTATAGCAGCTCAACAAGGTAAAACAGAAGTTGTTGAAGTTTTATTAAAATTAGTTGAAACGAAATTTCCTGAAAATTTCTTGGAATTTATAAACGCGAAAACGAATGACGGTATCCCTGCTCTTTGTATAGCAGCTCAACATGGTAAAACAGAAGTTGTTGAAGTTTTATTAAAATTAGTTGGAACGAAATTTCCTGAAAATTTGTTGGAATTTATAAACGGGAAAACGAATGACGGTTTCACTGTTCTGAATACAGCAGCTTATCAAGGTAAAGCAGAAGTTGTTGAAGTTTTATTAAAATTAGTTGAAACGAAATTTCCTGAAAATTTGTTGGAATTTATAAGCGCGAAAACGGATGATGGTATCCCTGCTCTATATATAGCAGCTCAACAAGGAAAAGCAGAAGTTGTTGAAGTTTTATTAAAATTAGTTGAAACGAAATTTCCTGAAAATTTGTTGGAATTTCTAAACGAGAAAACGAATGACGGTTACACTGTTCTACATATAGCAGTTCAAGAAGGTGAAACAGAAGTTGTTGAAGTTTTATTAAAATTAGTTGAAACGATATTTCCTGAAGATTTGTTGGAATTTATAAACGTGAAAACGAATGACGGTTTCACTGTTCTACATATAGCAGTTCAAGAAGGTGAAACAGAAGTTTTTGAAGTTTTATTAAAATTAGTTGAAATGAAATTTAATGAAAATTTGTTGGAATTTATAAACGTGAAAACGAATGACGGTTACACTGTTCTACATATAGCAGCTCATCAAGGTAAAACAGAAGTTGTTGAAGTTTTATTAAAATTAGTTGAATCGAAATTTCCTAAAAATTTGTTGGAATTTATAAACGCGAAAACGAATAACGGTGTCCCTGCTCTATATATAGCAGCTCAACAAGGAAAAGCAGAAGTTGTTGAAGTTTTATTAAAATTAGTTGAAACGAAATTTCCTGAAAATTTGTTGGAATTTCTAAACGAGAAAACGAATGACGGTTACACTGTTCTACATATAGCAGTTCAAGAAGGTGAAACAGAAGTTGTTGAAGTTTTATTAAAATTAGTTGAAACGAAATTTCCTGAAAATTTGTTGGAATTTATAAACACGAAATCGGATGATGGTATCAATGCTCTACATATAGCAGCTGCAAATGGTAGAACAGAAATTCTTGAACGCTTAATAAAATCACTGGAGGTATTTCGCCATTAACGTGGGCTGCTGCAAATGGACATCTGGAAATGGCTAAAATGTTACTAGAATATGGGGCAAACTTAGATATGCAGAATAATGATGGAGAAACAGCATTGCATTGGGCTACTAATGGAAGTTATTATGAAATCGTTAAATTATTGTTGAATCAAAATGCAAATTCAAACATAAAATGGAAAAACTCCAATTATAATTGCTGTTGAAATTTGGAATAAAGATCCAAAAAATGAAAATTTAAATTTAATTATGAAATTATTATCTCGGTCGTAGATTTTTCCAATATTAAATTTACTTTTGAATTTGTCATTTTAATAAATTAAGAAAAGGTCTAAAGACAAATTTTATTTTATTGATACGATTTCAATCTAAATTTTCTCATAAAATCAGACTTTTGTTTTTCGTTAATCCAAATTTAATCTAGTCAATATTTTTAATTCTTGTATTAAGTTTGTTAATTTATCAAATAATGTATTCATTCTTATATATATTGTTAATACTAAGAGAACGTGGTTTCAATATATTTAGTATAAGTTGTGTAATTTAAATTTTTATTTACATTCATCATTTGTTTTTCAATTCTATTTTATTTTTTACTTTAAGGAAAAATGTATTATTAATAATTATACTTGGTTGATTTTAAAATAAATAATATGTTGAATAATGTACCTAGAAATATTTTATATTTTATAATAAATTATTAAATATTGGAATTAATTAATTGTGTACTTTTTTATTTTTTATTAATCCGGATGGAAATTGTATTAAATTGAAAACTATAGCAAGGTGATTGAATTAAATGGTAAGATTTTTATTTGTATTGGGAAAAGGTAAGATAAAATGAAAAAATAATTTAGTGGCAAAGAGTTAAATTTACTTCAGAGTGAAAATAGCTCAGAAGTTCTGAATAATTTTTATAGAATCTCAGTGCGGAGGTAAATTTTAATTTGTATTAAATTTGTTGTATTGTATTTAATTTTTTCATTAACCTAGTACATCAACGACTAAGGGTTATAAGTCACTAATTTAGTATATAATTAGTCGAATGAAAAATTCAATTTTAACTGTTGCCATGCTGCCACTTTGGTCCGGTGCGTTAAATTTAAACGTTCAAAGATATTATTAGTAAAATTCAAAATTAACCAAATCAATTTTGACTATAACTCATTTGAGATTAATTTCTTTCCAATAGTAAAGTTCTGAAAAGTTAATCAATTTGTGCAGATCAATTTTGAAATATTCATGGAAGAACATTGGTTTTTTATTTGTAATGAATATTTTCTAATAATTTTTTTTTAAGTAGCATATTTATTTTAGCTCCGCATTTAAAATTTGCAATAAATAAATAAATAATAATAATTAATAACTTTTTTTATATATTTATATATATATGTCATATTTTTGTTTTATTTAAATAAGAACTCCCCTGTGTTTAGTCAAAATTTTCTTACTATTGGTTGAGAATCCTTGTTTAAAGCTATTGTTAATCCGAATCGCAGGCGTAATATAATTATTGATAACGCCGTTGACGGTACCGGTGTAATTGGGTGCACTTCTCTGTGGGTGCAGTTCCCTTTGGGTGCACTTCTCGTTGGATGCACTTCCAGTTGGGCTTTATTCTCTGTGGAAAATAAAAATGTGGGTGCACTTCGCTGGCACCAAATTATTTAATTACATATAACATAAAATTAGAATTGGTCAAAGATAATAATATAACCCGGATGTGTTTCAGATTGCAAATAGAAAAAAAATATTCCTGAAAACAAACACAAACAATTTTATATTATATTGACATTCTAACGATGAAAAGGGTGAGAACAACATTTTTTACTTATGCATCGAAGATCAACTTGTGGAATTTGGACAGTGATCCTTAGCAATGACATTTGGTGTCTCATCATTGGATAATTTTGTTTGAATTTTCATCAAAAAGCTTTCGTGACAGATATATTAATTGATAATTAACACTGAAACCGCAATATAGTTAACTACTTAACGTACGTTTAATAGTTAACTTGTAATGTTTTTTCTCTATCCGCCTCGCGTCAAAATGTATCGCTCTTTCTCACCTCTCCGTTAGTTCAACTAACGAAAAATGGTTAACTAGAGAATTTTTGTTAGTTGGACTAACGTTCGAAAATTTTCGCACTTTAACTAGAGGTTTCAGTTCAGTGATATTGGAGAGCAAAATGGCTCTGAAAGTAATGTGGTAGATAGCTAAACTATGAAAATGATCAAAAAAACAACAAAAATAATAAAACCAAGACCCGCCAAAAATAAATAAAATATATTTATTCTAATTAAATAAAATAAAATTAAAATAAAAATGTATAAATTGTGATTTTAATTTTAAAATCATTTATTAATAATAAATATAAGTAAAAAATTTTAAATTTAAAATTAAAAAGAATATTTTTGATTCAAATTTGGAGATCTACACGTTAGTTCAACTAAAGTCTACAATTTAAGTAGTTAACTATATTGCGGTTTCAGTGTAAATGCTAGTTTAGAAGTACAGAAGTAAATATAAATTAAATGAATGATAAATGTAGAATACTAAATTCAATAAATTAATAATTAAAAATAAGTTCTAATTATTGCCAATTTCATCAGTTCATCTGCCTACAGTTCAATTATTAAAAATTCCAATGTGTGCAATTTTAAGATTGTTTAGGTCAGAGTAAAAAAAACACAGTTTTCGTTTTGTCAAAATATCAAAAGATTAGATTATTATAAATTTCCAATGTTGCCAATGTCAACACAAATATTTTTTTTTTTGACGAATTGAATGATCATATTATATTATTTTTTATATTTAGTTATTGAAAATTACTTAAGGAATGTTTTTTTTTATTATACTTTTTGGTTGAACAAACGTTTTTTAACTTTACACATATTTTGCGTTAAATAAATATTTAATTCTGTACAAAAAATCTATTACCATTCGCATACAAAGTTTATCAATTTAGCACCGAGCACAATAAAATTTATTACACTAATATTTAATTTTTATTAATATGAAATAATTATTAACAACTACTGAATATTTACTGAAACTTCATATAACATTTTTGCTTTGTCTTTGATGAAAATGACAATGAAAACAAAAACAATTTAAAATTAAAAAAAATAAAAACAATTATTGCCTCTTTGACTTCCTTTTGTTCGTTATTTAATAATTTTAAAAATTAGCAATTAACGCATGCCCTTTCTTTAGAAAAGTTTAAATAAATATTCTTTTTAAGAATTATTTTAATTGCAGTTTATTTTTACTTTTAAGTCGCCATTGGAACTAAACTGATGAAATCTCAACTTAATGAAATTTAAATGAATTGATCTTACAATTCCATAAAATTGTTAATTTGTTCATGTGTTCAATTTTTCTTAGAATCTTGAATATTTTTAAAATTTAAACGAATTTAATGATACCGTCAAATTTTCTAATCTCAATTTAGTGAATGTTTAAGTCAGGTGATTTTTTACTGAAATTGCATGAAAGTATTGGTTATAGATAAACCACTTCAAACATTAATAATTTTTTATTATTTTTAAATATTTGCCACTCGAAATTTAATTAACATTAAGGTGACTAAAAAAATGTGTTCATTTGTATCTGTATAGAAATATCTGTGGCAAGTAAAATTCAAAGACTTATTTTTGGTTTGAAAACGATTCGAGAACTTCAATAAGAGAACAAAATTTACCTAATCATGATTTTTTAGTTCTCGTTGCATATGAAATTAAATAAAAATTGTTTCCAGTTCGTAACATTTAAATACTTTAAGTGTCGACATTAGTATATGAGTAAGTTATCATTACTGTGCGTAAGTATGTTATAGTTATTCAATGAAAATAATTTAGATAAAAGAAAATTGCGTAATTTTATAATCACGATATAATATTGAATAAGAAATCGTTAGGTCATTCTGCCTCACCTTTTCAATAATTACAATTACAATAAACACACATTTTACTGATAAGAAATGAAAGAAAAAACAACATTTAATATAAATTTTGCTGATTTTAATAAAACGTTCATCAATTTTTATATTTTTTATTAAAATTTTGGTATATTTTCATTTTCACAATAAACATGAAGTTTGATTATTAAAATGTTGATAATTTAAATCGGGTTGAGTAAAAATGAAATACGAAAATTTATTAGAATTTTCATAATTGAAAAGTGAGCAAAATACATAATAATCAATTTATCTTTTAATTAATCTTTCCCACCATTGAATATTCTTTATTCACCTTATTTAGAAATCACGCGCTGATAAAAAAGTGTCTTTGATGAAATTAAAAAAAATATTTAATTATTCCTTATTTGATTGTTTCCATCAGTTCATCCTTTCTTTAATAATTATAACGCAAGTAATGAACAAATGCCCGTTCCGTAGAATAATTTAAATAAAACTTTTATTTCTGATTAAATTTAAATCCAAATTGTTTTAATTAAATCGCAACTTATTTAAATTTAAAAGAATTTACTTTATTATTGCATAAAGTCAATATTTTCATGTATTCAATATTTCATAAAATATTGCACATTTTTTTTTAATTCAAACGCTATAATAAGAATATCGTCAAATTTTCTAATTTTACTTTAGTTAATATTTAAGTCCGGTGAGTGTTTTCGCCAAAATTTCATGAAAGTATTAGTTAGGTAAATCACTTCAAACATTAATAATCTTTCATTTATTCATAAAAGGAATTTAGTTTCATCATTCACTTACATTAAATTCAGTTTTAAAAGAAGGAAACATTTACAAATATTTAATACTTAGTTTTTCTAATTCTAAAAAACATTTTATTGTGTGTATGAGCCAATAAGTGCCACTAGAAAGTTAATTAATTAACTAACTTAAGTTTAGAAGAAAAGTGACTTAAAGAAATGTGTACATTTGTAACGGAATAATTGAATTCGTGGCAAGTGATATTCTAAGAATATAAGTTTTGTGTTAAAGACAATAAAAGAACTTTTATGAGAGAACAAAATTAATTTATTCATGATTTTTTAGTACTCGTTTCATATGAAAATAAAGAGAAATTAGTTTCCAGTTTAGAATATTTAAATATTTTAGTTAGTGTCGATATTTATAATATTTCCGATTCAAATTTATTTATTGTCTTAAATTATTTAATGATATTTTCATAAGTATGATAAAGTTTATCCTTAGTGTGCATAAGTTTGTTAGTTTATTAATTTAATTAATTTAAAGACAAGAATATTGCGTAATTTTATAATCGTTAGTCATTTTACCACACCTTTTCAATAATTACAATTGCAATCAGCACACATTTCACTGATAAGAAATGAAAGAAAAAAATTCTATTTAATAAACTTATTCGACTTCAATAAATTCAATCGAATAAATTTATATCAAAATTTTGTTACATTTTTGATTTTTAAAATAAACATAAAGTAAATTTTAGTGCCAGATATTTTGCTTGAAAGAAATTTTATGTTAAAACCACGATTTGCACATGGAAACTTTCGATATCCGGTCAAATGATTTACGAATTTTTAATGTTCATAATTCATTAATCGGAATGCTTAAAATTGAAATTTAAAAACTTATAATTTGAAAACTTCATTTAATTAACGAAAATGTTTTGATTAATTTGCTTACATTGAAAATTCATAAACTGTTAACATTTAACTACATTATCCTGTAGTCTAGTCTATGCCTATAGTGATTCAATACCTGACACGATTAATAAACTAAAAATCAGAGAAAAAAAAACAATTATTTTTTCAAAAATTCTCAAAAAAAAAAAATTTTAAATAACAAAAAAAAAATGTTTTTTTTCACATTTTTTTTTATTTCCAAATTATAAAAAAAAAGTCAATATTTTTTAATAAAAACATTTTTTGGTCCAGTCTTTTTAACCTTAACAAAATGTTTTACATTTAGTAGAAATTTTTCCTTACACAAATATTGGTAATTAATTCTACTTTTATAAATAAATAAAAATTTATTTTTAAAATTGAAAATTTTGGTTATTTTAAATGGAAAAAGTGGAAGAAAAATTATGAAAATCTTGATAAAACAAAAATTTCATCATCGAAAAAAATTTGTGAAATTTCCAAAATTTCTTTAATTTCTTATTTTTTTTAATTAAAATGTGCGAAAATATCTATCTAACGGTGCCACCATTGAAATGACTTTACTTTAATTTAATTACTTTTGGATCAATTCTAAAATTGTCTGTGTTTTTTTTTTACTATTTTTTCTTTTCATTATTTATACCAAATAAATGAAAGCGAGTAATGGTCTCTTAAACCACATAATAGCAATTAATTAGCAATTACTTCTAATGAAAAAAAATAATTAGCTAAGCATATAAACATTAGCTTGTGTTTTGGGGAAAATTTCCGTTTTCAAATAAAACACCCGTTTTGTATTAAGTTTTAAGATACACTGATTATTTTATTGTTTTTTAAATATTTCTTATAAAAATTATAATATATATTTTTGTCTATTCATCGATTCTAATACACGTGCGGTTAAAATCGAATGATTTTAATGTACGCGCGGTGTAATGACTTTAATGTACGCGCGGTGGACTGATCGCAAATTTGCTGATGAAATAGAAATTATAAAACGCGTGAAGACTTAGAATCGATGAATGACCTGTTATTGTACGGATGGGTTTACAATATTACAACACTTGTCAAACTAAAATTATTATTATATAATATTTTTTGATTCCACAAATAGCACCATTAAGATGATTAAGCTTATTTATTATTTTTTCAATTACATTAATTATTTTTTTAGAACTATAAAGTATTTTTTCTTTTCTGCCCAATTCCCCAAAAAAAAACAACTACTTCAAACCCATTAAACTGAAAATGATAACAAATCTATTTTATGTATTTGAACCATCAAAAAATATTCACCATTCATTATTATCTGTATTTAAAAAAAGCGCCATATTTAAAATTAAAGACAAAAAATTTTAATCTTTCAAAATTTTGAAAACTATTAATTGATAATTAAATGGTAGTTTAGAAGTACAGAAGTAAATATAATGTAAATGAATGACAAATTTAGAATACTAAATTCAATTTTATTTATAATTAATAATAAGTTCTAATTATTGCCAATTTCATTAGTTCATCTGCCTACAGTTCAATTATTAAAAATTCCAATGTGTGTAATTTTAAGATTGTTTAGATTAGAGTAAAAAAAACACAGTTTTCGTTTTGTCAAAATATCAAATGATTAGATTATTATGAATTTCCAATGTTGCCAATATCAACACAAATCTATTTTTTTTTTGACGAATTGAATAAATGAAAATGTTTGTAATATTTTTTATATATTTTTTATTATTGTATGAATGATTTTTATTTTTCTTTTCATTAATCAATTTCACTTGAAATCTGACATCTATTGGTTTTCTTAACAAAAAACAAATATTTTGTTTTTTGTATTTGTGTTTTTCTATAAGAAACAAATCATTTTGCCATAAAATCAATATTTGGCTTGGTTAAATATTTTGTTTACATTTTTTGGTTTTTTGGATTATGGAAAAATCGAAATGAAATGTGTGATGATATAAATTAGTTGTTACTATTTTCGGAAGAATAACTTTTACTTTATTTTACGTTGTTTAATTTTATTCTCTTTGTTTTTGTATAAAAATTTTTTCTCAATTCTAATGTTTGGATAATTGTTGAATTTGATTAAATATTTTGTTCATTTCTAGAATAAAATTTCAATTTTTGTATTTAAAATAAAACTTAAAGAAATGTAAATAATTTTAGTTTCTGTAAATTACAACAAATTATTGCTAGAATTGGCGTATCATCAAAAGAGAAATTTTTGAAAAATAATTCTGAAATAATTAAATGAATTAACTCTTGCAATTCATTATTTCCTGTTACAAAAATACAATATTTTTGTCAAAAAGTCATATCTGCTATGAAATTGTAAAAATTCAAATGTTTTTTTTAAAGACCTTTTCAGCATGAACAAAATATAAAAATCCCGTTCCCACTTTATTCGTTATAAAATTGTTTCCAAAGTTTCCAAATGAGAAAATAATACATTTGACATAATTGTAAGGACTACGATTATTGTCTGGTCCCAGTAACAATTTTTTTTTTATTCTGTTGCCTTCAAATAAAGATGGGTGAAAAATGTATGAAACGAAACAAAGAATTTTTCCTCATGAACCAACAAAATTATGAGAATTTAATTAAACTTAAACTGATGAACTTAAATTTTTAAGTAAATTTAAAATTTTTTAAGTTCAGAATTTTTTTCTCTCTTTCGGGACTTTTCTTCTCTTCTGACGATCAATAATTTTCATGAACTTTTTTACATAATTCAATTTTCATTATTTAATAAAAATTCGATTACAAACTTTCAATTTGTAGAATGAAAACAATTTTCAATTAAAATTCAATGGGATTGGGACTTTTTTGTTTCATAAAGGAATTGTACGAATTTTTACTATCGTCAAAATATTTTCTTAAACAAACAGAAATATTTGTTAAATTTACACTGAAAATTTTATAAAACTTCTGTTTCCCTGTTCAAAAAAACTCTCAATTTTTGCCAAAACATCCATCGAAAATAAAATAATATTTACGAAAAACAAAAATTGTATGCCGGGAATTATTTTTCAAGAAAAATAAAAACTTTTTTCAACTCGTTTTCAGTGGAAAATTCAATAGAATTTTAATTGGTTTCTGGTGTTTCTGTTTTTATGATTGAAGTTAAGATTCTTCTCATTTTGAAGTTTAAAGAAATAAAACCGAAAAAGTATAACGAATGTAAAATAATTAAATTTCAATATAAAGAATAACGAATGTAAAATAAATAATTAAATGAATTATAGTGACATCTTGTTGGAGAAACATTTACTTGTATTTTATTCAAAGTTCAAAACCATTCCTATGAAATTATAAATTCATTCATAAAATTATTAGAATATGTTTTGTAAAAAAAACTCAAATGGAATGAATTTCATAATAAAGATAAAATTTTAGTTTGTGTTAGAAGTGATTAGGCGAAATTTGTTGAAAATAAAATTGATACTTTTTTTTGTGTTTCAGTTTCAATAATAATTGTTATCATGAGTTTTTCATTAAATAATACAATCAATTTGTGGTTGGATCAGAAAATTGTTTGGTCTGGTTATAGTCATTCTCTAATTACAGAATGTAAACAAATAGTTAAACCATCAAAATTTAAATTAAATGACCTTGAGAAAACGTCACAAAAATTTCCCATTAAAGTTAGTTAAATTTTTTGTTTTTGAAAATATTGAAATATAACAAACATGATTTTTTTCAGTTTCCAATTATTACTTGTCTCATCGAATCACAACCAAAACATAGACGACCGATAATAGAGAATCAAGCTTTCACAGCATATCCAATAATACATGAAAAAGTTCTTTGGCTTTATTGCAAGTTTTTAGAATACAAAAAAAATTATGGTAAGATTTGAAATATATTGATGTTGATGTTTTCTCATAAGCTTTTTGTAGGATCCAAAATTGAGCAGCAACTTTATCAAAATATGAAATTACATGAATTAGTTCAACGGTTATTGGATAAAAGATGTGTGGCATTTCTTACGCCAAGTGATAATTATTTATTAATTAATGGCAGTCGAGGAATTGGAGGATTTGAACAAATTGGCAAAGAAACAGAAAAAAGTCCTTTAATTATATCTGAATGTTTAAGTTATGATGAAATGAAGGTTTGTAAAAATAAAATGAACTCTTTAGGTAAAATACAACAACATCTTTTGATTTAATTTCAGCTGGCTGCATTGTTAAGTATTTCATCTCATAGTGAGTTCATCAATAATGGAAATCGATATAATGCGGGACAAGTTGAACATGATAAATCAAAAATTGAGACAGAAGGAGTTATCATGGGACTAATTGGAGCTCGATTTGAAAGAGATTATGTCATGGAGTCTCAGGTTCTAAAATATTTTATTTAATTATTTACTCGTTAATAAATTAAAATTTCAAATTTATAGGATATTTTGATCACAAGAAAACAGAATATTGCATCGAAAGGATATGGTCAGGATCCTTCAAAATATAGGTTTGTATTTATTTAACGCTCCTTATAAATTCAAAATCAATAAATAACATTTCACTATTTTTAGATTACTTTGGAATGAATTTTATGATCAGCCCAGTTTATTATTCACTGAAGTTACTGATACAATGATTAAAGAAAGAAAAATAGAAATGATTGACAGTAATATGATGTTCGATAATGTAACAATGGCAAAACGATATGCAATCACATTTGATACTCTACTTATTGAAAGTAACGAAAGAGCCAAAGCTGTGAATAAAAAAGCTTATATTCATGTCGTTGGTTTTGGTATTTTTTTTATCAAATTTATCTAAACATATACTGATAATAATTTCTATTCAACAATTAGGATTAGGTGTTTGGAAAGTAATGGATTACCAAGAAAATATATTCTTAAGTATTTTTGGTGAAAGAATTGTTAAATTGCTTCCAAAATTGAAAAATATTTCGCATATACATTTTTCATGGTTCTATTTAGAGGAATGTGGAGTTATAAAAAATGGAAATATTATTAAATCTGATGAAAATCCTGTTGGGATCACAATAAATCTCTCTAAACGAAATCCGGCTGACAAATTGGTAACTTTTTCTAACTTTAGATAATTTTTTTTCGTTTAATTAATTAGGTTGAATTTAATTTTAATTTAATTAGGTTGAAAAAAATACAGAAAATTGTTTATTGATTGTGACTTACGCTTGGGATAGTAATGCATTACCGGGAAATGAATTTTGGCAGGTATAATAATTATTGTAAAATTTAAGAGATCCAAATTTTATATTTATTTATTAACAGGGGAATTTATCAGCATCCGGCGATCCAGCAGCCGCATGTAGCACTTTGATTACCGAACTACACAATCCTCACATTAATACAAAAATAATTTCTGGAAATAATTTACACATTGCTAAAAAAAGTGGTAGTATCGTTCATATTGCTGATTATGCTAAAAGTATTTGTTAAATATATTTTATGACAAAAAAAAATGAAATTCAGTTTTTATTTGTAACAATTGTTTTTATTTATACATTTAATATTTTTACAATCAAACACTAAATTACTAAATTTCTATTAATAAATTTTTATTGTTATCCTTTTAACACAAATATTAACGTTGGAACTAAAACAATTAAATAAATAAATATATAAAATCATTTATTATTAATTTTTTTATTATTATTTTATAAAGAATAAAAATTTTGTAGTTTTCTAAGAAAAATTTCATTTCTTGAACCAAAAAATACTGGGCGTCTACACATAAATTTCTAACTTTAATTAACTTTTTAAATACCGACCAAGGTGGCAACATGCTGACGTTTGGAGTGGGAGGTACCGAGTTCGAATCTCGACCGAGGCGGGATGGAATTTTTCATTCGGCTATTTATGTACTAAGCATACATAAAGTAGTGGGCAATGATTAATAACATCTATTACCCTCCGGCCGGTATGCAGGATAAGGTTTTTAACCGAACGATTCTTCTTAGGAAATCTGCATGTTTTCCTAAGAGCTGGCAATGCGCTGAATCGAATTAAAATGCATGTGCAGATGCTCAGAACATACCTCAAAAATAGTAGGTCTCCTAGTTACTAATAACCTTAGTCGTTGGATGTACTAGGTTAATAAAAAAAAATGAAATACAATACAACTTTTTAAATAACTTTTTCAATTAAAGTTAACATTTATTGTTGGAAATTGATTCAATTTTAATACTACTATTCCCAATTTTCCCTTAATTTTTATTATTACGATTACCTTTTGTCTCTTTTACAATAATGTCAGCTTTAATATCATTTTGTTTTGAATTTTCTTGATAAGTGGATTGATGATTGGCATTCTATGGAAAATAATAATGGACATTTAACCAAAGATACATATAAATTTAAAAAAAAAATTAAGAGATTTTTCAAAAAAAAATTCATGTTGTCAAATTTTACAAATTTTTTTTAAAATAAAATATTAAAAAAAATATTTAAAAGAACAAAATGAAAATGAATTAGTATTCGTTGTTCTGTGCCGAAATTTCTACGAAAGGAAATTTCGTGTATTCGTTTTTCTTTTGATTGTGAATTTTTGTGTAATTGTGTGCGTTTGAATTAGCAAATTGTTTTAAATTTTTCTGCCTTAGATTTTTTGATATTCAGATTGTTTGAATTTTGGCTGTAGATTTTCAAAATTATTTATTTAATTTTAAAATAATTTATTTTTGAAAATTTGATCGATGTTTTTTAAAATATGTAGGTCTTTTTTTTATATAAGTTTTAGTATCAGAATTTAAATACAAATCTAATGGCATAAATAATGTACACATATGCGTTAATTATTTTCTTCAACCGTTGAAAAAGAAATAATCTAATAAATAAAAACCATTTAAAAATATCACCGTTTTCCTCCCTCTAAATATTTTCGTTTTCTTTCTATTATCAATATTCCCTTCATAAATAGAAATACAAATTTTTTATCTAATTTACATAAGAATATTAAGAGCGAGTAAAATATAACTCTTCACTAATGTTGTAAAAATAAAACTCAATAATTTTTTGGATTTATGATTTTAATATTGTTTTAATTGAATTGAACTTGTTTGTTGAAGTTTTTTGTTTCTCAGTTCATATCATTTCTTTTTAATTTCCTTTGGTTTTGGTTGTTTATTTTCCAAAACAAAAATAAGAGAAGAACAAAAATAAAATTATTACGAAATGAATTATTTTTTAAATATTTATCCTTTTCTATTTACAATCATGAGATTTGAACACGAACCCTTTCCATATCCGGTTGAAATCTCTACAAATTTTTATTTATTTTTTTCATTTTTCAAATGATTAAAATTCAAATCGGATTGATTAAAATTGAAAAATGAAAATTTATTAGAATTGGACAAATTTTTGTGTATTGTATTTTCAATTATATGAAAAAGGAAGTTCAATTAATCGATATCGAAAATATTTATATTAATTTACTTATATTGAAAATTATTCAACTGTTATTCTATTACACTTTTTATGCGTTATTTTGCGATAATAATTAGTTACTAAGAAATTTCCTTAAATTATGTAGTTTTATATTAACATACAAGACAATTATTTGTATTTTATTCAACAATAAAAAATATTCAAATGTGATTTTAAAAAATTTTCAAATTTAGGATTATTTTTTAATTTTAATATTTTTAGTGAACCAAATACCGAATAGAGCTGAGTTTAATTTAATTTTAGATGAAGTACAGACACTTTTTTTCCTTTAATTTTAACAATTACAATAACGACTTCTTTAGCAGAAAGAAGTTTTTCGTGTGAAAAAATACTATGAACCAAGAAAGGGCATTAATGCTTTTGCTCATCAGCAAAAACGAAATACCGATTCATCCAAATTAAGTACTACTTGTAATAAAACGAAAATGAGTTTAATTTAAATTTTCGTAATTTTTTATTGGCCTCACTAATTTTTTCTTTCCAAAGCCGCTACTACTTTCAATACAAAAAAATTTATGGATGCATTTCACATAAATTTTGGACTTTTTTCCACATCCATCAAAATCAAAATGCTACCCACATACCCTTATTACACTTATATTTAAACAGCTTTAGATGAACAATATTATGTTTTACTGTTGAACTTTGAAAAATTATATTAAGTGAAACCAAGATTTTTGACACACCTTCAGAAGTACAGAAGTAGAAGATTGTGTAGAAATTCATTAATTTATTAGTAATAGAATTTAAAATAAGACAACCACAAATTATTAGGGTTCAATTGGAAATTAAAATTAGCTTAGATTTCATCATTTGGTTAGATTAAGTCAATTCTAAAAGAAGGAAAATCTACAAATATTTAATAATTTTCTTAACATTCAGAAGCAATTGTTGTGATGTAAGATTTAATTAAATTCTTTATTCATCATAATTTTTAAAAGAAAATGGGGGCCAATTAAAATTGAAAAACTAACTTTTGTGATTTTTGAGTTCTCGTGGAATACTAAATTGCATTTAAACATTTAAATACCTTTGTTGACAATATTGGTAATTTTTCCGATAAAATTGATATTAATTGTTTTAAAGAATTTTATACCATTTCCCTGAGTTATCTTTTTGTTGCATTAGTTTATTAACTTTAGTTAATTTTATTTGAATACTCGTTATGTAAAATATAAATTGAATAATAATATATAATACAATATTAGTTCACAAAAATTTTCTTCTGTTACAGTCCTCACCTTTTCAAATATTACAATCAGAAACTGATAAAAAACTCTTTATCGAACATCCGGTCATGTTTTTCATTTTATAAAATTTCATTTTGAAACAAATCCAAGAGTTCATGCGAGTATTAGTTAGATAAGCCACTTCAAATAATAAATAATCTTTTATTAAAACAAATTTTCTATTCATTCATTTCAGTTATAAAGATTAAATAGTTTCACTTATGATCAAGAACTTTCATTTGTGAGTTAAAACTTATTGACCTTATTGACCTTATTCAGAGTTGGGCATGTTGTCACTCTGCCACAGCGTGCCTTCCATACTATTCCATATGCATTAAAAAAATATGTTTAAAAAACAATCTTTGATTATACAATAAAATTCAACAAATGAAAAAAGAGATGAAAATCTTTTTTGCATTCATTCACACATCCATGAGGCGTATATTCCAGGAAACTGAAAGAAACTTGAAACTTGTTATAAAAATGTTATAAAATATAAAAACTAATTACTTTTAACTAATTCTTAAGAAATGCGAATCAATTCGATAATGTAATTAACATTTTATTTAATTTTGTGAGGAGTTTAGATATCATCTACTGAAGTCTAAATTAACATGGAAACTATTCTACATTCATATTAGTCTTTACATTTTATAAAAGAAACTAATAATAAATTTTTGATTATAAATTTTTATCGGGCATGCGTCATACAACACACACACGCATGATGTTATCATGCGACTTAAAACTGAATTAAAATTAATTAATTGAATTATAGTAAAATATTCGCAAATTAATTAAATTAATAATTAATTATGAGGTGAAAATACTAAACAATACAAAATATGTTCTTATGAACAATTTTTGATCAGGATTTTGCTATTTTTGTATTGAAACCAGGCTGATAAGAATACCTTCAAACTTTTTAATCTCACTTCAGTGAATGATGAGACTTAAGTCTGGTTTATCGAAATTTCATGAAAGTATTAGTTAGATAAACCACTTCAAACTTTTATTAAAACATAACAGAAATTTAGTTTCATCAGTTACTTACATTAATTCAGTTTTAAAAAAAGGAAAACTTTCAAATATTTAATACTTTTTCTAATCGTGAGAAATATTATATTGTGTAGAAAATTTATTAAAAACTTAAGTTTAGAAGAGAAGTGACTAAAAAAATTTGTATCCGTGGCAAGTGAAATTCTAAGACTTAGTTTTGGCTTAAAGACGATACGAGAACTTCCATGAGAGAACCAATTTAATTTAATCGTGATTTTTTAGTTTTACATAAAGTTAAATAATAATAGTTTCCAAGTTCAAAACATTTAAATACTTTGAGTAGTGTCGATACTTATAATTTTTCCGATTCAATTTTAATGATATTTTCCTTGGTATGATAGAGTTATCCTTACTGTGCATAAATTTATTAGTTTATTAATTTTATTAATTTAGTTTTAGAGAAAAGAAAATTACGTAATTTTATAATCGCGAAATATTATTGAATAAGAAATTCTGCCTCACCTTTTCAATTACTATATAATTATAATCATGAGTGCTGGTAAAAACTGATAAAAAATGAATGACGAAACAATATTCAATAAATTTTGTCAAATTATTTATATATTTGATTAAATTTTGGTATATTTTGATTTTCAAAATAAACGTGAAGTTTTATTCGTAGATTCCTTTTAACAACCGTTACAACTGAGATTTGAACACGGAACTTTTGCATATGCGATAGAATTCTCTACTAATTTTATTTTTCAAATGATTAAAATTCATATCGGATTGATTGAAAACGGAAAATTTATTAGAATTGGATAACTTTTGGTGTATTGTATTTTCAATTATATGAAAAAGGAAGTTCAATTAATTGATATCCAAAATATTTATATTAATTTAATTATATCGAAAATTATTCAACTGTTATTTTAGTACACTTTCCCAATCTAATATTAATTATTCCCTAATTTATTCCGTAATTCTAAGTTAAACCATTATTTATTTTGCGAGAGTTCATCCAAGTATTTGTTAGAGAAGCTTCTTAAAATAATAATAATTTTTGATTAATGCAAAAAATTAATTTGATTCCTTTTATTTCAGAAATGACCAAAAACATTTATTTGTAAGTTAAAACTTAACAAACTTACCTTCTACATTAAAGTGGGCCAATAGTGATAATATTGTGTTGATTTAATATTAAAGTGACTAAAGAAAAGTTTTGCTTTATATTCCGAGGACATTTAATTTTTTTTAAATTTTTGTATTAAAAGTTATACGTGAAATTATTATTAAAGAACAAAATGAATGAATATTTAATTAAACCTAAAATACAAAAACAACTTTTACAAATATCTTTAACTGACTTTTAGTGTTGATATTTTTTTAGTAATAAAAATAGTGAACATTTTTCCCGATAAATTAGGAACTTGTATGGATATGCAACACTAAAATTCCATTTTTCTAATTATCGGTAAGTTATTTTTATTTTTGTAAAAGTTAGTTTAGAAACAAGAAATTTAATCGTTATGTAACATTGAATAAGAAATTATTTATGGATAACACCTTAAGAAAGTCTTCAGTGAAAAAATAATCTTCGTTTTAGTTAAATCATTTTTTTTTTTGCTTTTCATTAAATGTAATTTGAGATGAATTTCTCAAAACAGAATACAAAATCCATTTTTTATATAAATTTGGAGTTAATAATAAACGAATTTTTACATATTTTTAATATTGTTTTAAACTTCTTTTTTATTTCATAGCATCAAAGTTTGAGTAAATAGAAATGAAAGCACAACAGTAAATGAAAATGGGTTCGGAAATAAAGAAACACAAATTAAATGAGGACAATGAGGAGCAGACTTCGGAAAAAAAAAATTAAACTATCTTTTTTACACAACTTAACGGAGCATCCAAGTTCAGGATTAAAACTCACTTTGCATGGAAACATTTACCAGTTGGAATTACTAATGCTTTTTATGATTAGAGGACTAAATCTAAATCTACGTATGTATCCATTATATTATTACTTCAGACCGCATTATTCATTATTCATTATAATGAAAATAGCGACATCACTTTTTACATTTATATTATTTGGACTTTGAAAAATACGTTTGCGCCATCTCACTTTTAAAATGTGTTACATATTAAAATAATATTGGACATTTTAAAAATAAACTGTGATTGAACGTTAATTTAACAGTTTTTAAAAGTTGACCAAAATTAAACCATAAAAACTATTAATATAAGATTTTTTTTTCTCAGTGTATACATACACATTTTTATTTTTTTTACTAAGCTGGAAACGAAAATAAACATCATAGGAAAATTCACGTCACTTCTTCGGAAAGTTAGTTACTTCTCTTATTAGATTTATTTTTTAAAGCTCATAACACATTATTATATTATTTATACATATTATTTTTAACAGAATCAACAATAAAATTCTAAAATAAGTCGAATACAGGAATCCAGCAATATTAATTTATTTGGCCGAGTTAATAAAAATTACCTCTTGTATACACTAATTGATGCGGTAAGGACAGTTTATGGTATTAAAGTAATCCTTAAATTATAATAACATTTTATATTATGTGTTCCATATCTAGGTTACTTTATGTATTAAACGTTCCCAATTAAACTCATGAAAATATTACTTTTTCTGGATGAAAAATCAGACACAGGAATAGATAAAAATAAATAAAAATATGGATAAAACTGGATTTAAAAAGTCAATACATGGTATTAACTACCAGTTAAAACTACTCGCGTTTTTTTTAAAACGAGGACTGGATAGGGGATACACTTTTCGTTTAGGATCTGAAACTGATACTGGATGCTTTGATGATATATTCTTTGAATTTGATACAGAAAATGGAAAAAATATTCGTCTGGTTCAAGCAAAGCATAAGCTTAATAATAACAAAAAAATAACAAAAGAAGAATTACTAAAAGATGGAAACTGTAATTTTGGTATTTCAAAATATTTTTCCTCTTATCGTAAGATTGTAAGAAGCCCACAATATACAAACGACGACACCAAAATACAAGATTTCATAATTTTTACAAACATGGATCTCGAGGAAAATTTAAAAAATAATTTTGACTCGATAGAAAGTGATGACATTTTGCATTACAATGAGCGTGAATGTAAACTTTTAAAAATAAAAGACGGCGACTTGAAAAAACAAATTGTTCAGAAATTAACAAACAATGATTGTAAAATGCTAAAATATCTTGCTACATCCAAACATTTAAAGTTTGAAAACGAGTCTTTGAAACAATACCGAAGTGTGCTTGCTCGTGAAGTGTTTGAGGTTTTGAAAGAAAATGGACAGAACTACGTAAAATTTAGCGAAAGTTTTTTAAACTCACAGTCAAAGGAATTGATCGAATTTAAAACTGTTTTTTTTCAATATTGGATGCCAGAAACAAAATTTGATATAAACGAGATGAAAAGTTGGAAAAAATTAGCGTTGAACTTTTTAAACAATGAAAAACCCGTAATATCCGACGTTAAAGATTTTGTTAAAGAGATTACAAGAGAAATTGTTAAAGCTAAAACAGCTGATAAAATTGTTTATCTTACTAAAAAAAAAAAAATTATAAAAGATAACATTGATAAACTATCGGAACATTTATTAGAAAATAGAAGTGATGATGAAAAAGATCTGTATTACTTCAATGAAAGTTTTTTTAATGAAAACTGCGAATTGAAAGGGAACTTAAGTCATTTCAGGAGCGAGCTGAAGGAGGAACTTCGAAATATGAAAGTTGCCTTTACAAGAGATGAATATAAATTTTGTATTAAGAATTTTCCATATCAGAAGATTTCATTACCAACTGATTACGTTACTGATGAAGAAATTGAAGGATTTTTGAATAAATTCATTTTAGCTGTAAATCAACCAAATGAAGTTGAGTTAGGTAATATAATTGCAAATGAGATCTCAAGTAATTCTATCGCTAATGAGTTTATAATGAGTAAGTTTCAAATTTATATGTTAGATTGGTTGAAGGAAGAAAATACCCAACTTCTTACAGAAAAGGATGCCAAACAGTTTTTCAAAGATGCAAGTACCAACTTAAGAATAACTAACCTTACTGACGAATATCTTGCAGATATTAAAGAACTTGGAGTTACTTTTAATTCAGATGCAATTACTGAATTAAATACAAACTTCAAAGACTTAGTAGATAATTCAAGACGAATTTTAAATATTATTACTGAATACACAGATTTAAGTTCGATAAAATTTCTGCAAATCTTAAAAGCGAAAACCAATTATAATTACATATTTTTACGTTTGAATAGTTTTCTAGAATTAGGAGAAGTATTCAGATCACAAAGTAATAATTTCTTGGTTATTGTACTCGAGAAAGTAATGCCCGACTTACTAAAACTGATTCAGAACTTAAAATCAATTTTGAATGAAAATTCTAACCTAAAAATTATTATCATTGGTTCATCAGAGAAAGCTTTGTTGAATGATAAAGAATTAAATATCAATAAATATGACGACAGAAATCTCAATTTAACTGATCTTACTCTTGAGTCACAGAAAAAAATTCTTTCTGAAGGAATTGTATCACTACAAGGGAACAGCATAAATTTGGATAAACTAATGAACTATAAGTTATATAATGCTATCGATGGAAATATTTTATCAAAATTAATTCACAAACGAGAATTAAAAATTGGAGCTGAACTTTTCAATTTGGGTGAAATTGAGCATTATTATATTATGAGAACACTCAAGCATTGTGTGAATGTTGACCTGGCATTGAAGACAAAAACTGAAATGTTTTTTATTATTGATGAGAATCAATATCCTAAATCAAATAAAGAAAATATATTTTTTAATACTGAGTATAAAAACAATCGCTTAAACTTTAGAAACAATGAAAATGAAAGTCATTTTATGAAAAGTAATGAAAATAATTTTCGCTCAGACTTCAATAAGTTTGATGATTTAAATAAACAAACCACTGAAAATTGTATTGAGAAAACGGTGACTAAAAACTTTGAACATGCAGAACTTAATTATGTCGAACCGAATGATCAACAAGACATAATATTAATTTCTGACAGCAGTGCGGGTTATTTTGAAGAGCTATGCAACAAATATGAACGAAAAAATATTCATTGGCTCAAGAAGAATAAAGACAAGCTCATATGGAAGCAATCTTATGGAGATAATTTATCAAAGTTGAGAGAATTTATTGATACAAATTCTGCTCAGTTCACAGAACCAAAGAGTGTTACAGATATAAAAGAAAAAGTGGTCATTATTGTTGCTGAGCCTGGTATGGGTAAATCTACTTTACTCACACATTTAGCATTGGAGACTAAGAAATCAGAACCTACTTTATGCATTTTGAGAATAAATTTAATTGATAATGTTGAAACATTTCAATCGTGGAGGAAAAAAAAGACGAATGAAGAAACTGAAATCAAGAAATTTTTGTATTCTTGTTTTTTAGAAAAAACAAACAAAGGATCAATGAAAGCATTAGAGAAAACAGTTTTCGATTATTGCTATCAACATGGTAAACTGATTGTTATGTTCGACGCGTTTGATGAAATAAGTCCGGATTATAAAAATGTTGTAATTAAAATTTTAAAATTATTAAAAAACTCCACAATTGGGGGGTTGTGGATAACCACACGCCTGTATAATATCCAAAGCGAAATAGAAAATGTTTTAAATACATTTTCGTATAGTCTTGAACCCATTTCTAAAGAAAATCAAATTTCTTTCTTAAAATCTTATTGGGCACAAAACTTGAAAGTGACTGAAAATGATGATGTGTTTATTGAACAATTGCTTGGATGGTTCTCCGAAATAACAAATGATGGAAATGGTTACTTTCTAACTGTCCCTTTACAACTAAGAATGATTGCTGAAGTTTTCCAAAATAAATTTGAAGAGTTAATTAAATCAGGGAAGCCTGCATTATCTAAAAACTATAAACAAATGTTTGGAGAAAAACTTAATTTAGTGATTTTATATGAAATGTTTATTGATAACAAATTTAATAAAATTTTAATGCAAGAGAAAACTCGATTGAATATAGCTGAACCAATTATAAAAACAATAATTAAACAGAAACAAATAATTTTTATAGAAAATCACAAAAAATTCGCTTTGGTATCTCTGTTTGGAACTGTTGGGCTTAAAATGTTGAACATTGAAATAGGTGATTTAGTGACAGATATTAAAAAAGGAAAAGAAAAGACAGGAATTATTGATCGAGTGATTGAAGAAAAACCAATTTTTGTTCACAAATCGTATGCTGAGTATTTCGCTGCACTTTGGTTTGACGATAATTGGAAGAAAAGTATTGTTAAGAGTTTTCTAATGCAATATATTTTTAAAGAAGAAAATAATGGGATTCGACGTTTTTTCGACTATTTGCTAGCTTATGAAAATAATAGAAAAAAAATTGAAGAAGAATCTGAGTGCGATTCTGAATATGCGGATAGCGATAACAGTAATGATGAAGCTGAAAATAAATATGGGTTCGAAGAAATATGCAAACCATTGATGGAGAATAATTACGCTTTACATACATCAGTCTTAAATAATGATAAAAAAAAGTTGATACAATTAATGGAACAAGGAAATTCATATGAGATAATAAATGATATTGATAAAGGAGGTCGAACAGCCTTACATTTATTGGTGTCCTATAATTATTTGGGAAATTATTTTTTATTAAAGTCAGTGGGCGCCAAATTTGATATTGATAAGAAAGATAAACTATTTGGTTGGAGTCCAATCATGTATGCTGAAAAATCTGGTAGCTGGAATAATGCTGAATTACTTTTAGAATTAGACGCCAATAATGATGAAATATTTAAAGAATTAGACAACATTAATGGAATATATGAGGGTCCTAATAATCCATTTACCGACACAAATATGACATTATTACATATGGCTACTAGAATAGGGTTATTAAATTTAACCAAAGTTCTAATAAAAAGAGGAAGTAATGTTACTACTCCTGATGGATTAGGTAGGTCAACTTTACATTATGCGGCTACTCATGCCGGCCAAATGATAGTTGCAATTTTACTTGAACATCTCAAGGAAACAAATCTAGATAAATTATGGGAGTCTATAAAACTGAAAGACAAACACAATTACAACGCACTACATTTCGCAGCTGAAGAAGGTAAAGCAGAAGTTGTTTTGCTTTTATTATTACTTCTTAAAAAGGTATTTCCTGGAAATATCTTGGAATTTATAAACGCGAGAACGACAAACGATTTTACTGCTCTACATATAGCAGTTCAACAAGGTAAAACAGAAGTTGTTGAAGTTTTATTAAAATTAGTTGAAACGAAATTTCCTGAAATTTTTTTGGAGTTTATAAACGCGGAAACGATGAACGGTTTCACTGTTCTACATATAGCAGCTCAACAAGGAAAAGCAGAAGTTGTTGAAGTTTTATTAAAATTAGTTGAATCGAAATTTCCTAAAAATTTGTTGGAATTTATAAACGCGAAAACGGATGATGGTATCTCTGCTCTACATATAGCAGCTCATCAAGGTAAAACAGAAGTGGTTGAACTTTTATTAAAAGTAGTTGAATCGAAATTTCCTAAAAATTTGTTGGAATTTATAAACGCGAAAACGAATAACGGTGTCCCTGCTCTTTGTATAGCAGCTCAACAAGGAAAAGCAGAAGTTGTTGAAGTTTTATTAAAATTAGTTGAAACGAAATTTCCTGAAAATTTCTTGGAATTTATAAACGCGAAAACGAATGACGGTTTCACTGTTCTGAATACAGCAGCTTATCAAGGTAAAGCAGAAGTTGTTGAAGTTTTATTAAAATTAGTTGAAACGAAATTTCCTGAAAATTTGTTCGAATTTATAAGCGCGAAAACGGATGATGGTATCCCTGCTCTATATATAGCAGCTCAACAAGGAAAAGCAGAAGTTGTTGAAGTTTTATTAAAATTAGTTGAAACGAAATTTCCTGAAAATTTGTTGGAATTTATAAGCGCGAAAACGGATGATGGTATCCCTGCTCTATATATAGCAGCTCAACAAGGAAAAGCAGAAGTTGTTGAAGTTTTATTAAAATTAGTTGGAACGAAATTTCCTGAAAATTTGTTGGAATTTATAAGCGCGAAAACGGATGATGGTATCCCTGCTCTATATATAGCAGCTGAACAAGGAAAAGCAGAAGTTGTTGAAGTTTTATTAAAATTAGTTGAAACGAAATTTAATGAAAATTTGTTGGGATTTATAAACGGGAAAACGAATGACGGTTACACTGTTCTACATATAGCAGTTCAAGAAGGTGAAACAGAAGTTGTTGAAGTTTTATTAAAATTAGTTGAAACGAAATTTCCTGAAAATTTGTTCGAATTTATAAACACGAAATCGGATGATGGTATCAATGCTCTACATATAGCAGTTGCAAATGGTAAAACAGAAATTCTTGAACGCTTAATAAACTCACCGGAGGTATTTCGCCATTAACGTGGGCTGCTGCAAATGGACATCTGCAAATGGCTAAAATGTTACTAAAATATGGGGCAAACTTAGATATGCAGAATAATGATGGAGAAACAGCATTACATTGGGCTACTACTGGAAGTTATTATGAAATTGTTAAATTATTGTTGAATCAAAATGCAAATTCAAACATAAATGATAAAAATGGAAAAACTCCAATTATAATTGCTGTTGAAATTTGGAATAAAGATCCAAAAAATGAAAATTCAAATTTAATTATGAAATTATTATCTCGGTGGTAGATTTTTTCAATATTTTATTTACTTTTGAATTTGTCATTTTAATAAATTAAGAAAAGGTCTAAAGACAAATTTTATAGATTTTATTTTGATGATACGAAATCAATCTAAATTCTCTCATAAAATCAGACTTTTGTTTTTCGTTAATCAAAATTTAATCTAATCAATATTTTTAATTGTTTTATTTGTATTAAGTTTGTTAATTTATCAAATAATGTATTCATTCTTATATATATGTTGCTAATACTAAGAGAACGTGGTTTCAATATATTTAGTATAAGTTGTGTAATTTAAAATTTTTATTTACATTCATCATTTGTTTTTCAATTCTATTTTATTTTTTACTTTAAGGAAAAATGTATTATTAATAATTATACTTGGTTGATTTTAAAATAAATATGTTGAATAATGTACCTACTTAGAAATATTTTATATATTTTATATTAAATTGTTAATTAGTGTAATTAATTGTGTACTTTTTTATTTTTTATTAATCCGGATGGAAATTGTATTAAATCGAAAACTGTTGATCAAATATAGCGCAAGGTGATTGAATTTAATGGTAAGAATATTATGAAATATTTTCTATTGGGAATGAACTGGATTCATTCTTTATATATTTTTAATATGAAAAGTTAAAATAAAATGAAAAAATAATTTACTGGCAAAGAGTTAAATTTAATTCAGAGTGAAAATAACTCAGAAGTTCTGAATAATTTTTATAGAATCTCAGTGTGGAGGTAAGTTTTAGTTTGTATTAAATTTGTTGTATTGTATTTAATTTTTTCATTAACCTAGTACATCAACGACTAAGGGTTATAAGTCACTAATTTAGTATATAATTAGTCGAATGAAAAATTCAATTTTAACTGTTGCCATGCTGCCACTTTGGTCCGGTGCGTTAAATTTAAACGTTCAAAGATATTATTAGTAAAATTCAAAATTAACCAAATCAATTTTGACTGTAACTCATTTGAGATTAATTTCTTTCCAATAGTAAAGTTCTGAAAAGTTAATCAATTTGTGCAGATCAATTTTGAAATATTCATGGAAGAACATTGGTTTTTTATTTGTAATGAATATTTTCTAATAATTTTTTTTTAAGTAGCATATTTATTTTAGCTCCGCATTTAAAATTTGCAATAAATAAATAAATAATAATAATTAATAACTTTTTTTATATATTTATATATATATGTCATATTTTTGTTTTATTTAAATAAGAACTCCCCTGTGTTTAGTCAAAATTTTCTTACTATTGGTTGAGAATCCTTGTTTAAAGCTATTGTTAATCCGAATCGCAGGCGTAATATAATTATTGATAACGCCGTTGACGGTACCGGTGTAATTGGGTGCACTTCTCTGTGGGTGCAGTTCCCTTTGGGCGCACTTCTCCTTTTCTGTTTTTTTTGAATTGGGTGCACTTCCCGTTGGGTGCAGTTCCCGTTGGGTGCACTTCTCGTTGGATGCACTTCCAGTTGGGCTTTATTCTCTGTGGAAAATAAAAATGTGGGTGCACTTCGCTGGCACCAAATTATTTAATTACATATAACATAAAATTAGAATTGGTCAAAGATAATAATATAACCCGGATCTGTTTCAGATTGCAAATAGAAAAAAAATATTCCTGAAAACAAACACAAACAACTTTATATTATATTGACATTCTAACGATGAAAAGGGTGAGAACAACATTTTTTACTTATGCATCGAAGATCAACTTGTGGAATTTGGACAGTGATCCTTAGCAATGACATTTGGTGTCTCATCATTGGATAATTTTGTTTGAATTTTCATCAAAAAGCTTTCGTGACAGATATATTAATTGATAATTAACACTGAAACCGCAATATAGTTAACTACTTAACGTACGTTTAATAGTTAACTTGTAATGTTTTTTCTCTATCCGCCTCGCGTCAAAATGTATCGCTCTTTCTCACCTCTCCGTTAGTTCAACTAACGAAAAATGGTTAACTAGAGAATTTTTGTTAGTTGGACTAACGTTCGAAAATTTTCGCACTTTAACTAGAGGTTTCAGTTCAGTGATATTGGAGAGCAAAATGGCTCTGAAAGTAATGTGGTAGATAGCTAAACTATGAAAATGATCAAAAAAACAACAAAAATAATAAAACCAAGACCCGCCAAAAATAAATAAAATATATTTATTCTAATTAAATAAAATAAAATTAAAATAAAAATGTATAAATTGTGATTTTAATTTTAAAATCATTTATTAATAATAAATATAAGTAAAAAATTTTAAATTTAAAATTAAAAAGAATATTTTTGATTCAAATTTGGAGATCTACACGTTAGTTCAACTAAAGTCTACAATTTAAGTAGTTAACTATATTGCGGTTTCAGTGTAAATGCTAGTTTAGAAGTACAGAAGTAAATATAATGTAAATGAATGACAAATTTAGAATACTAAATTCAATTTTATTTATAATTAGTAATAAATTCTAATTATTGCCAATTTCATCAGTACATCTGCCTACAGTCCAATTATTAAGAATTCCAATGTGTGCAATTTTAAGATTGTTTAGGTTAGAGTAAAAAAAACACAGTTTTCGTTTTGTCAAAAGATCAAATGATTAGATTATTAAGAATTTCTAATGTTGCCAATGTCAACACAAATATTTTTTTTTTTGACGAATTGAATGATCATATTATATTATTTTTTATATTTAGTTATTGAAAATTACTTAAGGAATGTTTCTTTTTATTATACTTTTTGGTTGAACAAACGTTTTTTAACTTTACACATATTTTGCGTTAAATAAATATTTAATTCTGTACAAAAAATCTATTACCATTCGCATACAAAGTTTATCAATTTAGCACCGAGCACAATAAAATTTATTACACTAATATTTAATTTTTATTAATATGAAATAACTATTAACAACTACTGAATATTTACTGAACCTTCATATAACATTTTTGCTTTGTCTTTGATGAAAATGACAAAAAAAAAAAATCAATTGAAAATTAAAAAAAATAAAAACAATTATTGCCACTTTGACTTCCTTTTGTTCTTTATTTAATAATTTTAAAAATTAGAAATTAACGGATGCCCTTTCCTTAGAAAAGTTTAAATAAATATTCTTTTTCAGATTTATTTTAATTGCAGTTTGTTTCTACTTTTAAATCGCCATTCTAACTAAACATGAGATCGCAACTTATTGAATTTTAATTGAATTTATCTTACAATTCCATAAAACTATTAATTTGTTCATTTGTTCAATTTTTCTTAGAATCTTGAATATTTTTAAAATTTAAACGAATTTAATGATACTGTCAAATTTTCTAATCTCAATTTAGTGAATGTTTAAGTCACGCGAGTTTTTACTGAAATTGGATGAAAGTATTGGTTATAGATAAATCACTTCAAACATTAATAATTTTTTATTATTATTAAACATTTGCCACTCGAAATTTAATTAACATTAAGGTGACTAAAAAAATGAGTTGATATGTCCGTACGCTGCGTTTACATTGCAGCGTTTATATTTTCTGTTCACTTCAAACATTAATAATTTTTTATTATTTTTAAATAATTGCCACGCGAAACGTAATTAAAATTTAGGTGACTAAAAAAATGTATTCATTTGTATCTGTATAGAAATATCTGTGGCAAGTAAAATTCAAAGACTTATTTTTGGTTTGAAAACGATGCGAGAGCAAAATTTACCTAATCATGATTTTTTAGTTCTCGTTGCACATGAAATTAAATAAAAATTGTTTCCAGTTCGTAACATTTAAATACTTTAAGTGTCGACATTAGTATATGAGTAAGTTATCATTACTGTGCGTAAGTATGTTATAGTTATTCAATGAAAATAATTTAGATAAAAGAAAATTGCGTAATTTTATAATCACGATATAATATTGAATAAGAAATCGTTAGGTCATTCTGCCTCACCTTTTCAATAATTACAATTACAATAAACACACATTTTACTGATAAGAAATGAAAGAAAAAACAACATTTAATATAAATTTAGCTGATTTTAATAAAATGTTCATCAATTTTTATATTTTTTATTAAAATTTTGGTATATTTTCATTTTCACAATAAACATGAAGTTTGATTATTCAAATGTTGATAATTTAAATCGGGTTGAGTAAAAATGAAATAGGAAAATTTATTAGAATTTTCATAATTGAAAAGTGAGCAAAATACATAATAATCAATTTATCTTTTAATTAATCTTTCCCGCCATTGAATATTCTTTATTCACCTTATTTAGAAATCACGCGCTGATAAAAAAGTGTCTTTGATGAAATTCAAAAAAAAAAAATGAATTAAAAATTAAAAAAAAGATAAATAAATAAATATCTAATAATTATTCCCTATTTGATGGTTTATTCTTTCTTTAATAATTAAAACGAAGTAATGAACAAATGCCCGTTCCTTAGAATAATTAAAATGCAGTTTGTTTTAATAAAATCGCTGCTTATTTAAATTTAAAAGCATTTTCTTTATTATTCCATAACGCCAATATTTTCATTTATTAAGTTTTTCTTCAAATATTGAATATTTTATATCGTCAAATTTTCTAATCTCACTTTAGTTAATATTTAAGTCTAGTGAGTGTTTTCGCCAAAATTTCATGAAAGTATTAGTTAGGTAAATCACTTCAAACATTAATAATCTTTCATTAATTCATAAAAGAAATTTAGTTTCATTAGTTACTTACATTAATTCAGTTTTAAATGAAGGAAACATTTACAAAATATTTTATAGTTTTTCTAATTCTAAGAAATATTTTAATTGGTATGAGAAAATAAGTGACATTAGAAAGTTAATTAAAAACCTAAGTTTAGAAGAAAAGTGACTTAAAAAAAATGTGTACATTTGTATCGGAATAATTGAATTCGTGGCAAGTGAAATTTAAAGAATTAATTTTTTGTTAAAGACGATACGAGAACTTCTATGAGAGAACAAAATTAATTTTATCATGATTTTTTTAGTTCTCGTTGCATATGAAATTGAATAAAAATTAGAATTAGAATTAGAAGATTTAAATACTTTAAGGAGTGTTGATATTTATAATATTTCCGATTCAAATTTATTTATTGTTTTAAATAATTTAATGGTATATTCATAAGTATGATAAAGTTATCCTTATTGCGCATAAATTTGTTAGTTTATTAATTTAAAGAAATGTATATTGCGTAATTATATAACCTCTATGTAATATTAAAATAGTTAGTCATATATTTTGCCACATCTTTTCAATAATTTCAATTATAATCAACGCACATTTAACTGATAAGAAATGAAGGAAAAAAATTCTATTTAATAAACTTATTCGATTTCAATAAATTTAGTACAAGAAAAATTCCTTATCAGAATTGCTTATCAAAATTTTATTACATTCTTGATTTTCAAAATAAACATAAAGTAAATTTTAGTGGCCGATATTTTGCTTGAAAGAAATTTTTTTGTTAAAACCAAGATTTGATTACAGAAACTTTCAATATCCGGTCGAATGATTTACCAAATTTCATAATTTATTAATTGGAATGCTTAAAATTGAAATTTAAAAACTTAGTCGAATTGGATTGATTTTTGTGTATTGTGTTAATTTTTCAATTATACTTATGATTTAAAAAGTTCATTTAATTAACGTAAATGTTTTTATTAATTTACTTACATTGAAAATTCAAAAGCTGTTATTTTATTTTACTTTTTTGATCTACAATATTAATTATTTAATGCGTAATTTTAAATTAAAACACATTTATTTTGCATGAGTTCATGCAAAGCCACTTAAAATTGAATTATGTAATTTTTGATTAATGCATAAAATAAGTTTATTTCCATTCATTCCAATACAGTTTTAAATATTCAATATTTTCTCTAATGAACAAAAACATTTAATTATCAGTTAACAATATAGTGTTGATTTAATATAAAAGTTTAGGAGGAAAGTTTCTTAAGAAAACATTTCTACTTTTTATTTTGTGTTATTCCGAAAAGTTATTTTAAAGCGAGAAATTATTCTGAAAGTACAAAAAATTTAAATAGTTAATTTGTTAAATCTGAAAAACAAAACAAAAATATTTTCAAATAACTTTTAAATATTTTCAGTGTTGAGACTTTTTAGTGATAAAAATAGTGAATAATTTTCCTGAAAAATTTGGAGCTTATTCCATGTCCAGAACTGGAAGTCTATTTTTTTGTGCATCGGTAAGTTATTTTTATTTTGCATAAGTTTGTTTAGTGACAAGGAAATTTCGTGATTTTACACTTGAACAAGAAATTATTTATCAATAACGCACCATTCATTCCTAAAGAACTGTCCCACCGAGCCTGAAATGTAATCCAAAAATTCATAAACAAGTTTCTGTGATAAGGAACGAAAACATAATCCTTCTTCTGTTTAGTTAAATTATTTTTTTTGGAATTCATCATAAACATAGACTTACATATTTTTTAATATTATTTTGAATTTATTTTTTATTTTATAGCATCAAAATTCGAGTAAATTTAAGTAACAGCAAATTAAAATGGATTCGAAAGAATTAAAAAATATAAAGGAACCAACATCAGATGAAGACAATGTGGAACCGAAAAATTTAAAAACTTCCAATGAGGAAAGAAATAAACACAAATTTAATGAAGACAATAAGGACCAGGTACCAGAAAAAATATCTAAATTGCATTTTTGGGATGACAAAATAAATTATCCATGTTCTGGATTAAAACTTAGTTTACATGGCGACATTTACCAGTTGAAATTGCTGATGTTCTTCATGATTAGAGGACTAAAACTAAAACGTCGCTTTCGTTTAGCTACAGAATTTGGCCCTTGTGAGAAAGTTGATGATTTATTCTTTGAATATGAAAATGAAAATAGAGATGGATCAATAATTCGTCTTGTCCAAATAAAACATAAACAAGATGATTCCAAAACAATTTCTTTAAGTGATTTAAAAAATGAAACAGATGGTGAGTTTAGTTTACAAAAATATTTCATTTCTTATCGTAAAATAATAAAGCATCCAGAGTTTACCCGCAAAAATACAAAAATAGAGGATTTCATTATTTATACGAATATTGACTTAGATAAATATTTGAAAGAAAACTTTGAACCAGTAGGAGGTTCGGATGTTATTTTAGACATGAAATATGATGGAAAGGAAGCTCAACTTTTGAAATTCAAAAATGATTTTCATTCCACGATTGTACCAATATTGAAGAACACATCAGATTTATGCAGATTAGCAAAAAAAATTGCAAAATCAAAGAAATTAGACTTAACGGACGAGCTTATTAAAACTTATCATAGTATTTTAGTTAAAGATGTATTCGAAGTTTCTGAGGATATAAATAATGAATATTATGCAAAATTTCGCGATAGTTTTTTAAAGTTGTCTGATAATAATAAATCCAAAGAATTAATTACCCTTAGAAACAATATCCTTCGATATCTCAAAAATCCCTCAGTTCAATTAAAAAGTATGAAAATACCAACATCCAAGAGCTTTGGGAAGGTGTTTGAGCTAATTGTTAATCCAAAAATTAAAGATATTAAAGAGTTTGCTAAAGAATTCGCTGCTTCAGTAAAAAAGGCGCAGAATGATTTTGTTCAAATATCAAGAGTAAATAAAAGTATTAAAGATAACATCGACCAACTAGCAGGATATTTATTGATCATGAAAGATGACAGTGAAAACGATATTTACTATTTAAGCTCCGCGTTTTTTAATGACAGTACATTACCAGGTGATCTAGAAAATTTTAGAAATACATTGAAAGCTGAATTGGGAATTGTAGTTAACAAAGATCAGTACAAATTTAAAATATCAAAATTTTATACGTGTTATGACGGTGAACTGTATACAGAGACATCTTTACCTGATGATTGTGTAACTGACGAAGAAATAAAAGGATTTTTAAATAAGTTAGTATTTGCTGTTAATCAACCTAACGAAGTTGAACTGGGTAAAATTATTGCAAAAGAAATTTCGGCTGACGTGAATAATGACATTATACTAGAAAAGTTTGAAATTTATATGCTAGACTGGATGAAGAGAAAAGATGGAACTTTTCTTACATTCGATGATGGAAAACAGTTTTTTGAAGAAACTAAAAGTGAACTTAGTAAATTAAGCTTTATTGGGCTCAGATTAGAATATCTGGCTACGATTGATAAATTTTGTTTAACTTTTAATGAAAATGCAATAAACGAACTACGGATACACTGTGATGCTTTTTTAAATTCAGAATCCAACTACCAAATACTAAATATTTTTACTGAGTACACACAAATATGTTCTATAAAGTTTTATCAAATTATAAAAGAGTTCGAGAATTACAAAAAGAATGATACTTATATTTTTTTACGATTGAGTACTCTTTTAAGTTTAGAAGATCAATTATTGATGGTATTTGGTTCACAAACAACTAACTTGTTGATTATTGTAAATGAAAATACAAAAAATGATAACGATAATGATAACTTATTGAATCTGATTGATAAGTTAAAACAAAATTTAAATAAAAATCGCAAAGTTAAAATTATTATCATTGGTTCATCAGAAGAAGCTTTATTGACTGACGATACCGATAAATATGAGGAAAAAAACCTCAATTTAAGTGATCTTACTCCTGTTTCACAGAAAAAAATTCTTTCCGAAGGAATTGTATCATTTCAAGGGCAAAATGTAAATTTAGACAAACTACTGAACAGCAAATTATATAATGCTATAGATGCAAATATTTTATCAAAATTAATTCAGAAACCGGAAATAAAGATTGGAGCTGAACTTCCAAATTTAAGTGAGGATTATTATATTATGAGAAAATTCAAATATTGTGTGAGTATTAACCCAGATATTCAGAATGATAATCAAAACTTTTTTATTGTTGATAATGATCAACGCGAAAATAATGAAAGAATGCCTGTGAACAAATCAAATCATCATCAAGACATATTACTTATCTGTGACATTTCTGATAATGAGTTTAAAGATTTTTGTATCAAATATAGTGAAATAAATATTCATTGGCTAACGAAGAATGAAAATAAGCTCATATGGAAACAATCTTATGGAGATAAATTATCAAAGTTGAGAGAATTTATTGATACAAATTCTGCTCAGTACACAGAACCAAAGATTATTACAGATATGAAAGAAAAAGTGATCGTTATTGTTGCTGAGCCTGGCATGGGTAAATCGACTTTGCTCACACATTTAGCATTGCAGACAAAGAAATCACAACCCACTTTATGCATTTTGAACATAAATTTAATTGACAAAGCTGAAAAATTTCAATCGTTGAGGAAAACAAGGAAGCTTACAGAAACTGATGTCAATAATTTCCTGTATTCTTGTTTTTTAGAAAAAACAAACGAAGGATCAATGAAAGCATTAGAGAGAACCGTTTTCGATCATTGCTTTCAAGAGGGTAAACTGATTGTTATGTTCGACGGGTTTGATGAAATAAGTCCGGATTATAAAACTGTTGTAATTAAAATATTAAAATTATTAAAAACCACAACAATTGGGGGGTTATGGATCACCACACGTCTGTATAATATCCAAGGCGAAATAGAAAATGTTCTAAATAGATTTTCGTATAGTCTTGAACCCATTTCGGAAGAAAATCAAATTTCTTTCTTAAAATCTTATTGGACAGATAACATGAAAGAGACTGAAAGCGATGATGCATTTATTAAAGAATTTCTTAATTGGTTCTCTAAAATAACAAATGATAAAAATTGTGACTTTGTAACTATCCCATTACAACTGAGAATGATTGCTGAAATTTTCCGAGATAAATTTAAAGATTTGTTATCTAAGAATTATAAACAAATGTTTGGAGAAAATTTTAATTTAGTGATTTTGTATGAAAAGTTTATAGAACACAAATTTTCCAAAATCTTAATGCAAGGAAAAAAAACTCGAATGAATAAATCTGGCCCACATATAAAGGAAATAAATAAGAGAGAACGTACACATTTTATTTCAAATCATAAAAATTTTGCTTTGTTATCGCTGTTTGGAACGGATGAAATTCAAAAGTTGAACATTGATATTAGAAATTCAATTTCAGATATTAAACTAGGGAAGGAAAGGACAGGAATTATTGATCGAGTGATTAATGACAAACCAATTTTTATTCACAAATCATATGCTGAATATTTTGCTGCACTTTGGATGGCTGATAATTGGAATAAAGAGGAAGTTAAGAGTTTTCTAAGGGAATATCTCTTTAAAGAAGAAAATTATATGATTCGAAAATTTTTCGATATTTTGTTAGCTTCTGAAAACAATCCAGAAGATATTGATGATGATTCTGAAAGCGATTCTGAAGGTGAGAAAAGCGAAAAAAAATGCATTCCAATTCTAAAGAATAAATACAAATTACATACAACTATTTTGAATAATGATGTTGAAAGTATAAAAAAAAAATATTGGAATCTAAAAATTCAATTGAGATTATTCGTAGTCTGGATAAAGGAAGTCGAACAGCTCTACACTTAATTGCTTCCTATAATTATACTGAAATTTGGAATTTAGTAAATTCAGAGCACATAAAATTTCTTATTGATAGGAAAGATCAAATATTTGGTTATACTCCACTATTGTATGCCGAGAAATGTGGTAGCTGGGAAATTGCTGATTCATTTTTAAAAGCAAAAGCAAATAGTAATGAAATGTATAAAGAAATAGACAACATTAATGAAATATATGAGGGTCCTAATAATCCAGACACTTCCCACAGTAATAAGACATTATTACATATCGCTGCTGTTCAAGGCTTATTGAATCTTACAAACGTTTTACTAGAAAAAGGCAGTGATGTTAATGCTCGAGATGAAAACGGTGCCACTGCTCTATATTTAGCAGCTAAATATGGTAAAGCAGGAACTTTTAAACTTTTAATAAATGCTGTAAAAAAATCAAAACCTGATCAATTGTGGGAGTTTATAAAAGAAAAAAACAAAAACGATTTTACTGCTCTGCATATATCATCTCAATTTGGACATACAGAAGTTGTTGAATATTTACTAAATTTAGTAGAAACTAAATTTCCAGAAAGAATATTTGAATTAATAAACATGAAACAGAATCAGGGTTATAATGCTCTACATGTTGCAGCTGTAAAAAATACAACGAAAATTGCTGAACTTTTAATAAAATTTGTAGAAAAATCAAAACCCGATAAATTGTGGGATTTTATAAATGATAAAAATAAACTCGGTACAACTGCTCTACATTTAGCAGCTGAAAAAGGTAAAACAGAAGTTTTTGAACTTTTAATAAACCTTGTAGAAAAATTAAATACCGATAAATTATTGGAATTCGATAATAAAGAAACCATTCATAAAACTACTGCATTATACTATGCTCTTAGCTTTAGACAACCAGAGATCGTTAAGATTCTTATAAACCATAAAGCTAATGTTGTTGCAAGAGATAATCATGACACTTTATTGCATCAGGCAGTAATGATGAATAATGAAGAAATACTGCAATTAATTTTAAATGAAATTAAAAGAACAGAACCAAATATGGATCCATTTATTAATGCCAGTGATAGTGAAGGAGACACTCCATTAATGTGGGCTGCTGAAGCTGGGTATCTGGAAATGGCTAAAGTGTTACTAGAATATGGGGCAAACTTAGATATGCAGAATAATGATGGGAAAACAGCATTATATTGGGCTACTAATGGAAGTTATTATGAATTTGTTAAATTATTGTTGAATCTAAATGCAAATTCAAACATAAATGATAAAAATGGAAAAACTCCAATTATAATTGCTGTTGAAATTTGGAATAAAGATCCAAAAAATGAAAATTCAAATTTAATTATGAAATTATTATCTCGGTCGTAGATTTTTCCAATATTAAATTTAGTTTTGAATTTGTCATTTTAATAAATTAAGAAAAGGTCTAAAGACAAATTTTATAGATTTTATTTTGATGATACGAAATCAATCTAAATTCCCTCATAAAATCAGACTTTTGTTTTTCGTTAATCAAAATTTAATCGAATCAATATTTTTAATTGTTTTATTTGTATTAAGTTTGTTAATTTATCAAATAATGTATTCATTCTTATATATGTTGCTAATACTAAGAGAACGTGGTTTCAATATATTTAGTATAAGTTGTGTAATTTAAATTTTTATTTACATTAATTATTTGTTTTTCAATTCTAGTTTATTTTTTACTTTAAGGAAAAATGTATTATTAATAATTATACTTGGTTGATTTTAAAATAAATATGTTGAATAATGTACCTAGTTAGAAATATTTTATATATTTTATAATAAATTGTTAAATATTGGAATTAATTGTGTACTTTTTTATTTTTTTTTAATCCGGATGGAAATTGTATTAAATCGAAAACTGTTGATCAACTATAAGAATTTTATTTGTATTGGGATTGAACTGTCTTCATTCTTTATATATTTTTAATATGAAAACGTAAGATAAAATGGTAGAATAATTAAGTGAATAATAATTTTTATAGAATCTCAATGCAGAGGTAAGTTTCAATTTACATTAAATTTGTTCTTGTATTGTATTTAATTTTTTTATAACCCTGGTACATCAACGACTAAGGATTATTAGTAACTAATTTAGTATATAATTAGCCCGAATGAAAAATTCCATTTTATTGTTGCCATGCTGCCACTTTTGTCCGGTGCGTTAAATTTAAACGTTCAAAGATATTATTAGTAAAATTAAAAATTAACCAAATCAATTTTGACTAACTCATTTGAGATTAATTTCTTTCCAATAGTAAAGTTCTGAAAAGTTAATCAATTTGTGCAGATCAATTTTAAAATATTCATGGAAGAACATTGGTTTTTTATTTGTAATGAATATTTTCTAATAATTTTCTTTTAAGTAGCATATTTATTGTAGCTCCGCATTTAAAATTTGAAATAAATAAATAAATAATAATAATTAATAACTTTTTTTATATATATGTCATATTTTTGTTTTATTTAAATAAGAACGCCCCTGTGTTTAGTCAAAATTTTCTTACTATTGGTTGAGAATCCTTGTTTAAAGCTATTGTTAATCCGAATCGCAGGCGTAATATATTTATTAAAAACGCCGTTGACGGTAGCGGTGTAATTGAGTGCACTTCTCTGTGGGTGCAGTTCCCTTTGGGCGCACTTCTCCTTTTCTGTTTTTTTGAATTGGGTGCACTTCCCGTTGGGGCAGTGCCCGTTGGGTGGACTTCTCGTTAGATGCACTTCCAGTTGGGCTTCATTCTCTGTGGAAGATAAAAGTGTGGGTGCACTTCGCTGGCACCAAGTTATTTAATTACATATAACATAAAGTTAGAATTGGTCAAAGATAATAATATAACCCGGATGTGTTTCAGATTGCAAATAGAAAAAAAATATTCCTGAAAACAAACATAAACAACTTTATATTATATTGACATTCTAACGATGAAAAGGGTGAGAACAAAATTTTTTACTTATGCATCGAAGATTAACTTGTGGAATTTGGACAGTGATCCTTAGCAATGACATTTGGTGTCTCATCATTGGATAATTTTGTTTGAATTTTTATTAATTGATAATTAAATGGTAGTTTAGAAGTACAGAAGTAAATATAATGTAAATGAATGACAAATTTAGAATACTAAATTCAATAAATTATTAATTAAAAATAGGTTCTAATTATTGCCAATTTCATCAGTTCATCTGCCTACAGTTCAATTATTAAAAATTCCAATGTGTGCAATTTTAAGATTGTTTAGGTTAGAGTAAAAAAAACACAGTTTTCGTTTTGTCAAAATATCAAATGATTAGATTATTATGAATTTCCAATGTTGCCAATGTCAACACAAATATTTATTTTTTTGGCGAATTGAATAAATGAAAATGTTTGTAATATTTTCTATATATTTTTTATTATTGTATGAATGATTTTTATTTTTCTTTTCATTAATCAATTTCACTTGAAATCTGACATCTATTGGTTTTCTTAACAAAAAACAAATATTTTGTTTTTTGTATTTGTGTTTTTCTATAAGAAACAAATCATTTTGCCATAAAATCAATATTTGGCTTGGTTAAATATTTTGTTTACATTTTTTGGTTTTTTGGATTATGGAAAAATCGAAATGAAATGTGTGATGATATAAATTAGTTGTTACTATTTTCGGAAGAATAACTTTTACTTTATTTTACGTTGTTTAATTTTATTCTCTTTGTTTTTGTATAAAATTTTTTTTTCAATTCTAATGTTTGGATAACTGTTGAATTTGATTAAATATTTTGTTGATTTATAGAATAAATTTCAATTTTTGTATTTAAAATAAAACTTAAAGAAATGTAAATAATTTTAGTTTCTGTAAATTACAACAAATTATTGCTAGAATTGGCGTATCATCAAAAGAGAAATTTTTGAAAAATAATTCTGAAATAATTAAATGAATTAACTCTTGCAATTCATTATTTCCTGTTACAAAAATAGAATATTTTTGTCAAAAAGTCCTATCTGCTATGAAATTGTAAAAATTCAAATGTTTTTTTAAAGACCTTTTCAGCATGAACAAAATTTAAAAATCCTGTTCCCACTTTATTCGTTATAAAATTGTTTCCAAAGTTTCCAAATGAGAAAATAATACATTTGACATAATTGTAAGGACTACGATTATTGTCTGGTCCCAGTAACAATTTTTTTTTATTCTGTTGCCTTCAAATAAAGATGGGTTAAAAATGTATGAAACGAAACAAAGAATTTTTCCTCATGAACCAACAAAATTATGAGAATTTAACTAAACTTAAACTGATGAACTTAAATTTTTAAGTAAATTTAAAATTTTTTAAGTTCAGAATTTTTTTCTCTCTTTCGGGACTTTTCTTCTCTTCTCACGATCAATAATTTTCATGAACTTTTTTACATAATTCAATTTTCATTATTTAATAAAAATTCGATTACAAATTTTCAATTTGTAGAATGAAAACAATTTTCAATTAAAATTCAATGGGATTGGGACTTTTTTGTTTCTTAAGAAATTGTACGAATTTTTACTATCGTCAAAATATTTTCATAAACAAACAGAAATATTTGTTAAATTTACACTGAAAATTTTATAAAACTTCTGTTTCCCTGTTCAAAAAAACTCTCAATTTTTGCCAAAACATCCATCGAAAATAAAATAATATTTACGAAAAACAAAAATTGTATGCCGGGAATTATTTTTCAAGAAAAATAAAAACTTTTTTCAACTCGTTTTCAGTGGAAAATTCAATAGAATTTTAATTGCTTTCTGGTGTTTCTGTTTTTTTGATTGAAGTTAAGATTCTTCTCATTTTGAAGTTCAAAGAAATAAAACCGAAAAAGTATAACGAATGTAAAATAATTAAATTTCAATATAAAGAATAACGAATGTAAAATAAATAATTAAATGAATTATAGTGACATCTTGTTGGAGAAACATTTACTTGTATTTTATTCAAAGTTCAAAACCATTCCTATAAAATTATAAATTCATTCATAAAATTATTAGAATATGTTTTGTAAAAAAATACAAATAATAAAGATAAAATTTTAGTTTGTGTTAGAAGTGATTAGGCGAAATTTGTTGAAAATAAAATTGATACTTTATTTTGTGTTTCAGTTTCAATAATAATTGTTATCATGAGTTTTTCATTAAATAATACAATCAATTTGTGGTTGGATCAGAAAATTGTTTGGTCTGGTTATAATCTATCATTAATTACAGAATGTAAACAAATAGTTAAACCATCAAAATTTAAATTAAATGACCTTGAGAAAACGTCAAAAAATTTTCCCATTAAAGTTAGTTGAATTTTTTTTTTTTGAAAATATTGAAATATAACAAACATTATTTTTTCAGTTTCCAATTATTACTTGTCTCATCAAATCACAACCAAAACATAGACGACCCATAATAGAGAATCAAGCTTTCACAGCATATCCAATAATACATGAAAAAGTTCTTTGGCTTTATTGCAAGTTTTTAGAATACAAAAAAAATTATGGTAAGATTTGAAATATATTGATGTTGATGTTTTCTCATAAGCATTTTGTAGGATCCAAAATTGAGCAGCAACTTTATCAAAATATGAAATTACATGAATTAGTTCAACGGTTATTGGATAAGAGATGTGTTGCATTTCTTACGTCATGTGATTATTATTTATTAATTAATGGCAGTGGAGGAATGGGAGGATTTGATCAAATTGGCAAAGAAACAGAAAAAAGTCCTTTAATTATATCTGAATGTTTAAGTTATGATGAAATGAAGGTTTGTAAAAATAAAATTAACTTTTTAGGAAAAATACCACAACAGCTTTTGATTTAATTTTAGCTGGCTGCATTGTTAAGTATTTCATCTCATAGTGAGTTCATCAATAATGGAAATCGATATAATGCGGGACAAGTTGAACATGATAAATCAAAAATTGAGACAGAAGGAGTTATCATGGGACTAATTGGAGCTCGATTTGAAAGAGATTATGTCATGGAGTCTCAGGTTCTAAAATATTTTATTTAATTATTTACTCGTTAATAAATTAAAATTTCAAATTTATAGGATATTTTGATCACAAGAACACAGAATATTGCATCGAAAGGATATGGTCAGGATCCTTCAAAATATAGGTTTGTATTTATTTAACGCTCCTTATAAATTCGAAATCAATAAATAATTTTTCACTATATTTAGATTACTTTGGAATGAATTTTATGATCAGCCCAGTTTATTATTCACTGAAGTTACTGATACAATGATTCAAGAAAGAAAAGTAGAATTGTTTGACAGTACTATGATGTTCGATAATGTAACAATGGCAAAACGATATGCAATTACATTTGATACTCTACTTATTGAAAGTAACGAAAGAGCCAAAGCTGTGAATAAAAAAGCTTATATTCATGTCGTTGGTTTTGGTATTTTTTTTATCAAATTTATCTAAACATATACTGATAATAATTTCTATTCAACAATTAGGATTAGGTGTTTGGAAAATAATGGATTACCAAGAAAATATATTCTTAAGTATTTTTGGTGAAAGAATTGTTAAATTGCTTCCAAAATTGAAAAATATTTCGCATATACATTTTTCATGGTTCTATTTAGAGGAATGTGGAGTTATAAAAAATGGAAATATTATTAAATCTGATGAAAATCCTGTTGGGATCACAATAAATCTCTCTAAACGAAATCCGGCTGACAAATTGGTAACTTTTTCTAACTTTAGATAATTTTTTTTCGTTTAATTAATTAGGTTGAATTTAATTTTAATTTAATTAGGTTGAAAAAAATACAGAAAATTGTTTATTGATTGTGACTTACGCTTGGGATAGTAATGCATTACCGGGAAATGAATTTTGGCAGGTATAATAATTATTGTAAAATTTAAGAGATCAAAATTTTATATTTATTTATTAACAGGGGAATTTATCAGCATCCGGCGATCCAGCAGCCGCATGTAGCACTTTGATTACCGAATTACACAATCCTCACATTAATACAAAAATAATTTCTGGAAATAATTTACACATTGCTACAAAAAGTGGTAGTATCGTTCATATTGCTGATTATGCTAAAAGTATTTGTTAAATATATTTTATGACAAAAAAAAATGAAATTCAGTTTTTATTTGTAACAATTGTTTTTATTTATACATTTAATATTTTTACAATCAAACACTAAATTACTAAATTTCTATTAATAAATTTTTATTGTTATCCTTTTAACACAAATATTAACGTTGGAACTAAAACAATTAAATAAATAAATATATAATATCATTTATTATTAATTTTGTATTATTATTTTATAAAGAATAAAAATTTTGTAGTTTTCTAAGAAAAATTTCATTTCTTGAACCAAAAAATACTGGGCGTCTACACATAAATTTCTAACTTTAATTAACTTTTTAAATAACTTTTTCAATTAAAGTTAACATTTATTGTTGGAAATTAATTTTTCAATTACGTTTTTTCTTCTCTTCTAAACATGATTCAATTTTAATACTACTATTCTCAATTTTCCTTTTATTTTTATTATTACGATTACCTTTTGTCTCTTTTACAATAATGTCAGCTTTAATATCATTTTCCTTTGAATTTAAAATTTTTTTTTATAGTTTTTAGTTTTTTTAATATAGTTTCTTGATAAGTTTTTGAAGTGGATTGATGATTGGCATTCTATGGAAAATAATAATGGATATTTAACCAAAGATATATATAATACATTATTCAAATCAACTTCAGCAATTTCTGCCTTTATTAAATTTTCCTTAACTACATTTTCTGTTAAATATGTTCTGATTGGAAAATTCCAAACAGATGCTTTGGAGAAAAGATTTGGCTTATATCGTGGTTTATCAGGATATTATTATCATATTTCTTACAATGAGATTGTAGAATCGGAAAAAAAAATTAAAATTCAACATATTTTTTCCCATCATTCCAAGGACTTTGAAACACTAAAAACATAACTGATTACAATGATCCGGTTGAAATTGATCACGATATTATATTGTCTTTTAATTCTGTGTTTACATCTGAGTATTTGGCAATATGTCAAATTGATAAATCAGCATTTTTATATGTTTGTGGCTATGCATCTAATGCGATAAGTAAAAAACTGATATGCTCCCTTTGCAAAGATTTAATAGTTCAAAATAAAGGAAATAAAATCGGCGATGAATATTTTGATCATTTGCAAAGAGGTGGTTTATCAATCGCAACCGATGAATTATCATATATTTTTTATCACATGTCCTCTATATTTCAAACTATTATAAAAGATGTCCATCTGAAACATCAATTTTTTTCTGTATATAACCAGAAAGATTTATTGTGTGCTTTAACTTTTATTAGTTTGGAAATTGATGCTGTTTATGTGGAACTACATTTAAACAAATATATTCAAGGACATGTAATGTTATGTGCAATATTATTCTAAATAATTTCGTCAGACAACAAAATGATGATGCAAATATTAAAATTGCAAAAACGGGCTAATTAGGCTAAAAAACTATAAAATTCTACTATTTTTTTATTCATAACTTTAGTTTTTTTTCTTAAAGAAAATTGTGATTTTTTTAGTTTCTTATTTTATGTTCCTTTATTTATTATTGTTTAAGAAGGAAATTATTTTTTTATGTGCAATATATATTATATCATTATAATTTAATGAATTGAAATAAATTTGATTTTTTCCCCCAAAAGAATGTTCGTTTTATTATTATTTCAGAAAGTAAAAATATCAGCCTGTTATGAGCCTTGTATGCATTAGTAAGTGAAGCGGTGACACGGCTATGTATATAGAAGGTTGTGGGTATGAAACAAATAAAATTGACAAAAAATTTTTGGTTGTATTGTTAATGGTAGCCAAAAATAACTCATGTGGATTTATGTTTCACTTATCTGAATATAATAATTTTTATTTAAATAAATGTTTTTTGTAAAAAAGAAAAAGAACAGAAATTATTTGTTCTTTAAATAAATTTCAGTTAACAGTTTTTAAAAGATTCTGGTATTCTCCATACAAAGTTAACAGGCGTCAAATGACGTAAATTTGAGTTGAAAGTTAAGGAATCTGTTAATTTTTGTTACCTATTGAGGGGATATTCAAAATTTTCTCTAATGAACAAAAACATTTAATTATCAATTAACAGTTAACTGTTAACTACTTTATCATCTAGTTTAGTTCATATTAGATTCACTAGGTATAGACTAGACTAGATGATAAATTAACAATATTGTGTTGATGTAATATAATAGTTTAGGAGAAAAGTTCCTTAAAAAAAATTTCTACTTTTTATTTTGTGTGATTTCGAGTTTTTTTAAAACGAGAAATTATTCTGAGAGTACAAAATATTTAAATACCGAATTTGTTTAATCTGAAAAACAAAACAAAAATATTATAATAATTAATAATTATAGATTATCTTAACAGAATTCTTATAATATGTATTTTAGGCAAAACTGGATAATACATGAATTCTTAAATCTTTTTATTATTTGTTTTATCTAATGTTGGCAATTTGATATGTCCTGACGCTGCGTTTACATTGCAGCGTTGATGAAATTTTGAAAAACAAATTAATTAAAAATTGAAAAAGATAAAAATAAATATTTAATAATTATTCCCTATTTGATGGTTTCCATCATTTCATTCTTTCTTTAATAATTAAAACGAAATAATGAACAAATGCCCGTTCTTTAGAATAATTTAAATAAATATTTTATTTCAGATTAAATTTAAATGCAGTTTGTTTTAATTAAATCACAACTTATTTAAATTTAAAAGAATTTACTTTATTATTACATAATGCCAATATTTTCATGTACTAAAGTTTTGATAAAATTATGAATATGTTTTTTTTAATTCAAACGCACTCAATGATAAGAATATCGTCAAATTTTCCATCTCACTTGAGTTAATATTTAAGTCAGGTGAGTGTTTTCGCCAAAATTTCATGAAAGTATTAGTTAGGTAAACCACTTCAAACATTAATAATCTTTCATTAATTCATAAAAGAAATTTAGTTTCATCATTCACTTACATTAAATTCAGTTGTAAAAGAAGGAAAATTTACAAAATACTTTATAGTTTTTCTAACCGTAAGAAATATTTTATTGTGTGTGTGAGCCAATAAGTGCCACTCGAAAGTTAATTAAAAACCTAAGTTTATAAGGAAAGTGAATTAAAAAAAAATTTGTACATTTGTATCGGAATAATTGAATTCGTAACAAGTGATATTCTAAGAATTATATTTGTGTTAAAGACAATAAAAAAAACTTCAATGAGAGAACAAAATTAATTTATTCATGATCTCGTTGCATATGAAAATAAAGAAAAATTAGTCACCAGTTCAGAAAATTTCAATACTTTACGTTACTAGTGTCGATATTTATAATATTTCCGATTCAAATTTATTTATTGTCTTAAATAATTTAATGATATTTTCATAAGTATGATAAAGTTTATCCTTAGTGTGCATAAGTTTGTTAGTTTATTAATTTAATTAATTTAAAGAAAAGAAAATTGCGTAGTTTTATAATCTCAAGTCGTAGTCATATATTTCGCCACACTTATTCGATTTTAATAAATTCAATCGAATATTGCTTATCAAAATTTTGTTACATTTTAGATTTTCAAAATAAACTTAAAGTAAATTTTAGTTGCAGATATTTGGCTTGAAAGAAATTTTATGTTAAAACCAAGATTTGAACACGGAAACTTCCGATTTTAATCTATTTAATCTATTATTTTTTTAGCATTCAAGTGTTCATAATTTTTTAATCTTAATTCCATCAGATTCTTATAAAAAAAAACCATACGACAAAATTCAAGTGTGACGTAATTTAAGACAGTTTTTAAATATATTCTTTTGTTCTTCATATAAAAATATTGCAATTTGTATTTCTGTATTAGAGTGGGGAAATCTTATGAAATATTCGCATCATTAGAAGTTTTGCATGTAAAATTTCCCCTTAAGACACCATCCGAAAATAAGCTTGTCCCGAGTAAACTTTGATGTTGTTAATTTACAAATTCCCGTTTTCATCATTAAGCTTTATTCTGAATTTAATTTAAAAATAGAAAGATTCATAAAACTTGTTCTAATAAATATTCGGACTGCGTTTAACTTCAATAAAACAATTCTTAAATCAACGAAACTAAGAAACTAAGAAAACAGATGCGGGCCTTAATTTATTATTAAATTGTGAATATTAGTAAGAATACTGAATACAAATACAAATTTAAATTAATAAAAAATACGAGATAAGAATTTAAATTTTTTAGTCAAAACATTTTTTTTTGTACAGTTCGCATTGATACTTTCCCAGATGACTTAAAGAATATGATTGTGTAATCTTTTTTAGTGTAATTTTATCACTCATTCTACAAGTAAAAAGACATTTTTAAATTAATTAAAGGAATTAGTTCATATTTTTTTATTTAAATAAAATAAATAAATTAAATTCATTATTAACTTCGAACTATAACAAATTAATATTATTTGATAACCAAAACAAATTTGAAATAAATGAAAAAGTGATGAAATATTTATTATAACACAAATTGAAAAAGAAAAATTATTAATTAAGTTATGTAATTAGTTTAAATGTAAAGTGAAATAGAATAAACTCCAACTATCTAAAATACGTTTTTGGAAACAAATTTTAGCCCATTTGTTTCAGTTAAGAATTTTTCTAAGAAATTAAGTAACGGTATATAATTAGTGTATGAAACAATTAATATTGACAAAAAATTCTGGTTGTATTGGTAATGGAGGCCAAAAATAACTTATGTGGATTTGTGTTTCACTTATCTGAATATATTAATTTTTATTTAAATAAATGTTCAGAAATTATTTGAAATTATTTTTTCTTTAAATAAATTCATATTCGCAAATATTTCAAGGCTATTTTTAGTTGATGAAAATGTTTTGTTTAATTTACTTACATTGAAAATTCATAAACTGTTATTTTATTTTTCTTTACTGATCTACAATGTTAATTATTTAATACGGAATTCAAAGTTAAAACACATTTATTTTGCAAGATTTCATGCAAGCATTTTTTAGAAAAATCATTTAAAATTGAAATAATTTTTAATTAATGAATTAAATAATAATTTATTCCAATACAGTTTTTAATATTCAATATTTTCTCTAATGAACAAAAACATTTAATTATCAGTTAACTAATTTATCCTCTAGTCTGCCTAGTGAGTCTTATAGTAACAATATACTTAGTGTTGATATAAAAGTTTAGGAGGAAAGTTCCATAAAAAAAAATCTATTTTTTATTTTGTATTATTCAGAAAAGTTATTTTAAAACCAGAAATTATTCTTAAAGTACAAAAAAATTTAAATAATTAATTTTTTAAATCTGAAAAACAAAACAAAAATATTTTCAAATAACTTTAAAATATTTTCAGTGTTGTTACTTTTTAGTGGTAAAAATAGTGAATAATTTTCCTGAAAAACTTGGAGCTTATTTGGAATTCTATTTTTTTGTATATCGCTAAGTTATTTTTTAGTTTGTTTAGTGACAATAAAATTTCGTGATTTTATACTTGAATAAAAAGTTATTTATCAAGTACACAACATTCATTCCTAAAGAACTGTGTCACCGAGACTGTAAAGGTCTTCAAAAATTCATTAACAACTCTCTGTGATAAGGAACAAAAACAAAATCCTTCTTCTCTTTAGTTAAATTTTTTTTTTTTTGATTTTTATTAAATTATATTTAAGACGATATTCCTAATCCATAATCTAAAAATGGAATTCATCATAAACGTAGATTTACATTTTTTTTAACATTATTTTGAATTTATTCTTTATTTTATAGCGTCAAAGTTCGAGTAAATTTAAGTAACAGCAAATCAAAATGAGTTCGCAAGAATTAAAAAATATAAAGAAACGACCAATAGATGAAGTCATTGTGAAAAGTGTACCGAAAAAGAAACACAAATTTAATGAAGACCAGGTATCTGAAAGCATATCTAAATTGGATTATTTGGATGACACAATAAATTATCCAAGTTCAGGATTAAGATTTAGTTTACATGGCGATATTTACCAGTTGAAATTGCTGATGCTTTTTATGATTAGAGGACTAAAACTAGGACGCCGTTTTCGTTTGGCTACAGAATTTGACCCATGTGAGAAATTTGATGATTTATTCTTTGAATATGAAAATGAAAAGGGAGATGGATCAATAATTCGTCTTGTCCAAATAAAACATAAACAAGATGATTCCAAAACAATTTCTGAGAATGATTTAAAAACTGAAACAGATGGTGAGTTTAGTTTACAAAAATATTTCATTTCTTATCGTAAAATAATAAAGCATCCAGAGTTTACCCGCAAAAATACAAAAATAAAGGATTTCATTATTTGTACGAATATTGACTTAGATAAAGATTTGAAAGAAAACTTTGAACCAGTAGGAGGTTCGGATGTTATTTTAGACATGAAATATGATGGAAAGGAAACTCAACTGTTAAAATACAAAAGTAATTTTCAAATTAATTCCACGATTAAACCAATATTGAAGAACACATCAGATTCATGCAGATTAGCAAAAAAAATTGCGAAATCAAAAAAATTAGACTTAACGGACGAGCTTATTAAAACTTACCATAGTATTTTAGTTAAAGATGTATTCGAAGTTTCTGAGGATATAAATAATGAATATTATGCAAAATTTCGCGATAGTTTTTTAAATTTGTCTGATAATAATAAATCCAAAGAATTAATTACCCTTAGAAACAATATCCTTTCATATCTCAAAAATCCCTCAATTCAATTAAAAAATATGAAAATACCAACATCCAAGAGCTTTGGAAAGGTGTTTGAGCTAATTGTTAATCCAAAAATTAAAGATATTAAAGAGTTTGTTAAAGAATTCGCTGCTTCAGTAAAAAAGGCTCAGAATGATTTTGTTCAATTATCAAGGATAAATAAAAGTATTAAAGACAACATCGACCAACTAGCAGGATATTTATTGATCGAGAAAGATGACAGTGAAAACGATATTTACTATTTAAGCTCTGCGTTTTTTAATAACAGTCCATTACCAACTGAACTGAACAATTTTAGGAATGATTTGAATACTGCATTTCTAATGGAGAAAATTGTAGTTAACAAAGATCAGTACAAATTCAAAATAACAAAGTTTTATACGTGTTGTGACGGGAAGCTTTATAAACAGGTATCTTTACCTGATGATTGTGTAACTGACGAAGAAATAAAAGGATTTTTAAATAAGTTAGTATTTGCTGTTAATCAACCCAACGAAGTTGAACTGGGTAAAATTATTGCAAAAGAAATTTCGGCTGACGAGAATATTAATAATGACTTTATAGTAGAGAAGTTTCAAAGTTATATGCTGAACTGGATGAAGAAAACAGAAGGAACTTTTCTTACTTTCGATGATGGAAAGCAGTTTTTTGAAGAAGCTAAAAGTGAACTTATTAAATTAAGCCTTATTGAATTCAGTTTAGAATATCTCGCTATAATTGATGAGTTTTGTTTAACTTTTAATGAAAATACAATAAATGAACTACGGATACACTGTGAGGTCTTTTTAAATTCAGAATCTAACAACCAAATTCTACATATTTTTACTGATCACACTCAAATATGTTCTATAAAGTTTTACCAAATTATAAAAGAGTTCACGAATTACAAAAATGAAGATTATATGTTTCTACGATTGAGTACTCTTTTACGTTCAAAAGATCAATTATTGATGCAATTATTGTGTTCACACACAACTAACTTATTGATTATTGTAAATGATAAAACAAAAAATGATAACGATAACGGTAATGAAAGCTTATTAAATCTGATTAATAAGTTAAAACAAAATTTAAATAAAAATCCTAAAATAAAAATTTTTATCATTGGTTCATCAGAAAAAACTTTGTTGATTGATGCAGAATTCAATACCGATAAATATGAAGATGTGAACCCCAATTTAAGTGATCTTACTCCTGATTCACAGAAAAAAATTCTTGCCGAAGGAATTGTATCATTTCAAGGGCAGAATGTAAATTTAGACAAACTACTGAACAGCAAATTATATAATAACATCGATGCAAATATTTTATCAAACTTAATTCACAAACAGAAAATAAAGATTGGAGCTGAACTTTCAAATTTAAGTGAGGATTATTATATTATGAGAAAACTTAAATATTGTGTGAATATTAACCCAGATATTCAGAAAGATACTCAAAAATTTTTTAAAGTTGATAATTATCAACGCTATATAAATAATGAAAGAATTCCTGTGGAAGAACCAAAGCATCATCAGGACATATTACTTATCTGTGACATTTCTGACAATGAGTTTAAAGATTTTTGTATCAAATACAGAAAAATAAATATTCATTGTCTCAAGAAGAATGAAGACAAGCTCATATGGAAACAATCGTATGGAGGTAATTTATCAAAGTTGAGAGAATATATTGATAAAAATTCTGCTCAGTACACAGAACCAAAGATTATTACAGATATAACAGAAAAAGTGATCGTTATTGTTGCTGAACCTGGCATGGGTAAATCTACTTTACTCACACATTTAGCATTTCAGACTAAGAAATCACAACCCACTTTATGCATTTTGAGAATAAATTTAATTGACCTTGCTAAAAGATTTCAAACGTGGATGAAAAAAAGGACGCTTACAGAATCTGATATCAATGATTTTTTGTATTATTGTTTTTCAGAAAAAACAAACGAAGGATCAATGAAAGCATTAGAGAGAACCGTTTTCGATTATTGTTATCAAGAGGGTAAACTGATTGTTATGTTCGACGGGTTTGATGAAATAAGTCCGGATTATAAAACTGTTGTAATTAAAATATTAAAAGTTTTAAAAACCACAACAATTGGGGGGTTGTGGATAACCACACGCCTGTATAATATCCAAAGCGAAATAGAAAATGTTCTAAATAGATTTTCGTATAGTCTTGAACCAATTTCTGAAGAATATCAAATTTCTTTCTTAAAATCTTATTGGGCAGATAACATGAAAGAGACTGAAAGCGATGATGCATTTATTAAAGAATTTCTTAATTGGTTCTCTAAAATAACAAATGATAAAAATTGTGACTTTGTAACTATCCCATTACAACTGAGAATGATTGCTGAAATTTTCCGAGATAAATTTAAAGATTTGTTATCTAAGAATTATAAACAAATGTTTGGAGAAAATTTTAATTTAGTGATTTTGTATGAAAAGTTTATAGATCACAAATTTTACAAAATTTTAATGCAAGAAAAAAAAACTGGAATGAATAAAGCTGACCCACATATGACGGAAATAAATAAGAGAGAACGTACACATTTTATTTCAAATCATAAAAAATTAGCTTTGTTATCGCTGTTTGGAACGGATGAAATTCAAAAGTTGAACATTGATATTAGAAATTCAATTTCAGATATTAAGCTGGGGAAGGAAAGAACAGGAATTATTGATCGAGTGATTAATGACAAACCAATTTTTATTCACAAATCATATGCTGAATATTTTGCTGCACTTTGGATGGTTGATAATTGGAATAAAGAGGAAGTTAAGAGTTTTCTAAGGGACTATCTTTTTAAAGAAGAAAATTATATGGTTCGAAAATTTTTCGATATTTTGTTAGCTTATGAAAACAATCCAGAAGATATTGATGATGATTCTGAAAGCGATTCTGAAGGTGAGAAAAGCGAAGAAAAATGCATTCCAATTCTAAAGAATAAATACAAATTACATGCAACTATTTTGAATAATGATGTTGAAAGTATCAAGAAAATATTTGAATCTGAAAATGCAATTGATATTAGTCTTGATAAAGCAGGTCGAACAGCCCTACACTTAATTGCTTCCTATAATTATACTGAAATTTGGAACAAAGTAAATTCAGACCACATTAAATTTCTTATTGATAGGAAAGATCAAATATTTGGTTATACTCCACTATTGTATGCCGAGAAATGTGGTAGCTGGGAAATTGCTGATTCATTTTTAAAAGCAAAAGCAAATAGTAATGAAATGTATAAAGAAATAGACAACATTAATGAAATATATGAGAGTCCTAATAATCTAGATACCGACCACTGTAATTTGAAATTATTACATATAGCTGCTTATCAAGGCTTATTAAATCTCACAAAAATTTTACTAGAAAAAGGCAGTGATGTTAATGCTCGAGATAAACTCGGTTGCACTGCTCTACATTTAGCAGCTGAAAAAGGTGAAACAGAAGTTGTTGTACTTTTGTTAAAATTTGCAGAAAAAATTAAACCCGACCAATTGTTTGAGTATATAAATAACAAAAATCAATACAATTATACTGCTCTGCATTATTCTGCTATTAATGGACAAACAGAAGTTGTTGTACATTTAATAAAATTTGTAGAAAAGAAATTTCCAGAAAGAATATCTGAATGGCTAAACATGAAACAAAATGACGGTGGCACGTCTCTGCATTTAGCAGCTGAAGTAGGTCAAACAGAAATTGTTGAACTTTTAATAAAATTTGTAGAAAAAACAAAACCTGATCAATTGTGGGAGTTTATAAATGACAAAGATGAAGACGATTATACTGCTCTACATTGGTCAGCTACAGAAGGACAAACAGAAGTTGTTAAACTTTTAATAAAATTTCTAGAAATGAAATTTCCTGAAAGAATTTTGGAATTGCTAAACATGAAACAGAAATACGGTTGCACTGCTCTACATTTAGCAGCTCATGTAGGACAAACAGAAGTTGTTAAACTTTTAATAAATTTTGTGGAAACGAAATTTCCTAAAAGAATTTTGGAATTGCTAAACATGAAACAGAAAGACGGTTGCACTGCTCTACATTTAGCAGCTCAAAATGGTAACACAGAAATTGTTGAACTTTTAATAAAATTTGTAGAAAACACAAAACCTGATAAATTGTGGGAGTTTATAAATTTCAAAGATCTAAACGATTATACTGCTCTGCATTGGTCTGCTCAAGAAGGACAAACTGAAGTTGTTGAATTTTTATTAAAATTTGTAGAAAACACAAAACCTGATAAATTGTGGGAGTTTATAAATTTCAAAGATCTAAACGATTATACTGCTCTGCATTGGTCAGCTCAAGAAGGACAAACAGAAGTTGTTGAATGTTTATTAAAATTTGTAGAAAACACAAAACCTGATCAATTGTGGGAGTTTATAAATTTCAAAGATGTAACCGATTATACTGCTCTGCATTGTTCAGCTCAAGAAGGACTTACAGCAGTTGTTAAACTTTTAATAAATTTAGTAGAAACGAAATTTCCTGAAAGATTTTTGGAATTGCTAAGCATGAAGCAGAAAAACGGTTACACTGCTTTACATTTAGCAGCTGAAAAAGGTAAAACTGAAATTGTTGAACTTTTAATAAAATCTGTAGAAAAATCAAAACCCGATAAATTGTGGAAGTTTATAAATGATAAAAATGAAAACGATTTTACTGCTCTGCATATATCTGCTTTTAATGGACAAATAAAAGTTGTTAAACTTTTAATAAATTTAGTACAAACAAAATGTCCCGAAAGAATTTTGGAATTGCTAAACATGAAACAAAAAAACGGTTACACGGCTCTACATATGGCAGCTCAAAAAGGTAAAACTGAAATTGTTGAACTTTTAATAAAATCTGTAGAAAAATCAAAACCTGATCAATTGTGGGAGTTCGTTAATGAAGAAACCATTCATGAAGGTAATGCATTACACTCTGCTCTTGGCTTTAGACAACCAGATATTGTTAAAATTCTTATAAACTACAAAGCTAATGTTGTTGCAAGAAATAATCATGATACTATATTGCATCAGTCAGTACAGATGAATAATGAAGAAATACTGCAATTAATTTTAAATGAAATTAAAAGCTCAGAACTAAATATGGTTCCATTTATTAATGCAAGTGATACTGAAGGTGACACTCCATTAATGTGGGCTGCTCAATTTGGATATCTGGAAATGGCTAAAATTTTACTAGAATATGGTGCAAACATAGATTTGCAGAATAATGATGGAGAAACAGCATTACATTGGGCTACTAAGGGAAGTTATTATGAAATCGTTAAATTGTTGTTCAATGAAAATTCAAACATAAATGATAAAAATGGAAAAACTCCAATTAAGTTAGCTGTTGAAATTTGGAATAAAGATCCAAAAAATGAAAATTCAAATTTAATTATGAAATTATTATCTCGGTCGTAGATTTTTCCACTATGAAATCTACATTTGAATTTGTAATTATAAAAAAAAGTCTAAAGACAAATTTTATAGATTTTATTTGGTTGATGCGAAATTATAAATCTCAAATCTTATTTAATCAAAATTTATAATTGTTTTAATGCATTAGATTTGTATTTATTTATCTAATAATATATTGATGCTTATTGTTTATTGGTAATATTATGGAATTAATTTTAATATATATTCATCATTTGTTTTTTTAAATTCTAGTATTTTTAACTTTAAGGAAAAATGTATTATTAATAATTATACCTGGTTGAATTTAAAAGAAATAATATGTTGAATAATGTACCTACTTAGAAATATTTTATATTTTATAATAAATTGTTAATTAGTGGAATTAATAATTGTGTACTTTTTTATTTTTTATTAATCCGGATGGAAAATGTATTAAATTGAAAACAATTGCAAGTTGATTGAATTTAATGGTAAGAATTTTATTTGTATTGAGAATGAACTGCATTCTTTCTTTATATATTTTTTAGATAAAATCGAAAAATAATTTAGTGGCAAAGAGTTAAATTTAATTAAGTGCGGAGGTAAGTTTTAATTTGTATTAAATTTAAAACGTTAATTAAGTTAAATAATTAAATTTCTTATGATTTTTTTATTATAAATAAAATCTTTATGGAGAAAAATAAAGCGAAGACACAAAAATTTTAAAGACTTTGAAAAAATATTAATAAAATAAATGATTTAAATTTTATTATTACATTTTTACTCACCTCCTTGTTTTAGTTATTTGTTCATTTAGTTTATTTTCTTTCTTGTTGTTTTTATAACATTATTTAAATTATTATTATAAATGGTGCCAGCGAAGTGCACCCACTTTTTTATTTTCCACCGAGAATAAAGCCCAACTGGAAGTGCGCCGAACGAGAAGTGCACCGCTACCGTCAACGGCGTTTTCAATAATTATATTACGCCTGCGATTCGGCTTAACAATAGCTTTATACAAGGATTCTCAACCAATAGTAAGAAAATTTGTCTAAACACAGGGGCGTTCTTACTTAAATAAAACAAAAATATTACACATATATAAATATATAAAAAATGTTATTAATTGTTATTATTTATTTATTTATTGCAAATTTTAAATGCGAAACTACAATTTAAATAATAAATCTCCTATTTTTTGCACAGCATATTTATTATTTAATTATTTATTTGTGTTCATGAAATCATGAGAGAATATTTTCACAAAGAATTTTTTTAAACATTTCTTAATTTATCTGAAAACTTTATGTACCTACCTAATTCATTATTTTATTTAAAATAAAAATGTGTTTTTATTTTGTCTTTTCACAGTTTCCTGCAAATAAACAAAATCAATAAATATTTTCTCATATTTTATGATTTATGGTTTTATTATGTAAATTTATAAGTTCATACACACCCCACCATAGATTTTTTTTATACTGTTACTATTTCTACTTCAGAAAAAATTTACCGAAACTTATGTCGATCTTCATTTTTATTCCTTAACTTTATTCGCTATACCTCAACACAGAAACAGGATAGAACCCATTAAATTCTTTCAGTTCAATTATTCAAATTGTTAACCCACCTTTTGTTTATTTTTTAACTTTATGTCGTTTTCTAATCCTTCTAATTAAAAGCAAAATAATTCTTCTTCTTCCATGAATATTGATGAGTCATAAATAATCAATGAAAAATTTTGATTGGTCATCATCGTATTGAAAATAATATTCACGTGTCCTTCTAAATCATATAACTCTTTATTATATTTAATACAATGGTTATGGGTGTAGAATTTCTCTTATATCCTTTATTCATTATAAAACAAAAACAAAAACAGGAAATATAATATACCCATTGAAATTCAATATACAAGTAGACAAAAGCTAAAAGACAATCAATATTTATGTAATGACAATAACAACAACAACTAAAAATAAAGAAGTTATAAATAAAATGCCTTTCATATTTTTCTTCCCCTATTCAGCCCAGTTTAGTAACATTTGAAAATAAAATAACATTTTGTTACAAAACAAATTAAAATTTCCATTAAAAATAAAAATTACATTTTGTTTTTCTTTCTTATTTTTTTAGTTTCTTTTTTTATTCAATTTAATCGTTTCATCTCAACACAGTAAAGAACAAATTATTTTTCTTTTGCTCAATTTTCAATTTCTCCATTTATTCATTATTCTCATCGTCTTCTTCTTTATATTTTTATGAGTAGATATATTATAAATTTGTTAATTAATTATTACATAAAATAGAGATCAAGAGAAAAAACAAATAAAAATAGATTAGGTAAAAATGGTTTCAGTTTTTTTGATGTGATCAAAATATTTTTATTTCGTTTTCTTCTTCTTTGTTTTTTTTTTCGTGAATTCAATTAATGTCGCGTGTTTAGAATCGTTTAGACATTCCTTTCCACAGTTACCGGTTACTAATTTAAACCTAGGCCCCCCCACTTTTTCATAACCGTGCATAAATAATATTTTCTCTGTTTTGAAATAATTTTATAGAATTGAATTTCTACAAAATTAATCGTTGAGTTTTTCCAACAGTTTTGGAACGTCAGAAGAAAAATGAATAAAATTTTTATTAATTCTAAATTTGTTCAAATTTAATATTTCACAAAGAAGGATAACAAAATTTTGTGAGGTTTTTTATACTTGGAAAACGTAACATACGTTTTCAGTTTTCACACTTTTTAATTTCATGTAAACATACCTTAAATACACTTTCTATAGAAAGGAGGAGAACACATAACAGTTTCTTTACATTTTCTAGACTGTCAATTTCTAACAGACAGTCTACAATTATATATTTATTTTATTCGTCCATTTTAAAAATATTTTGCTTTAATAAAACTTTTTCCTTTTATAAATGAAATATTTATCGAAAAGAAACGAAACGAAAACGGGGGAAAGGGGAAAAACAAAAACAAGAAACAGAAAAAAAAATATACCTAATTAAAAATCAAAATTAAATTATGTATTACAATTATTTTAGTTGAATTGTTATTATTATTATTATTATTATTCCTTTTTTTTTTGTTGTTGTTATTTAATATAATTTTATAAATAAAGAATAATAAAATGTAAAATTACGAATTTTATAATTACATTATTTAAACTTACAACAATCTCTATATATTAATTTTAAATTATAATCGTTGTTACAAAAGAAATTGCTTTCTTTTATATTATTAAAAACAACGAGAGATTCGGTTTTAAATTAAGTGTTTATTAGATCTTTAAGTCAACTGACTACAATTTTGAATTAACATATATTTATATTGAACTTAAGCTACCTCCCAAAACAGAGTGGGAGAAAAGGAATAACCAATAATAATTGGTTATTGATTGGGGAAAAAATGCTACTTATCAGCATTTTACAGTTTATTGATCTTAATATTTGGTAATTTTAATTCTAACAATGTTGATTATAATATATTGGCATTTGTTAGTTTTATTATTATTTATAATTGTCAGCATTTCTGAGGTTGTTGCTTTCTGTTTTAATATTACATTGTACTACATATTATTATGCGATCTTGCATTTATGTATTCAAGTGGTTTGACTTAGGTTACTTAAAGTCAAACAAAATAATGCAAGTCGACAATACTTAATTGTAGCACAATGTTGAAATATACAATTAATATGTTTGATATTATAGATTATGTTTGTATTATTTATCTTAAATGTAATTAGGTGGTGGTCCACACTACATCGTAAATCATAATTAATATTTGTTCATTTTATATAATACAGCCATGTAGAAAGAATTATAGTTTGTTAGTGGATAAGGGAGGGTAGGATGATGAGGAGAGGATTGGATTGTAATAAGAGAATTAAAATTATTATAAATTAAATTATTACAAATACTACATTACATTGGTTTAGTTAACTAAATTACTATTATTACCAATTGAAGGAACAGAAAACTTTAAAATTAAAAATGTTGATTATAATGAATATTTAGCGGTTGCAGAAGGAGTTGTAGTTCCTGATAATTTCGAGCTTAGGGCATTCACATTGAGATCTGGTAAATGTGAGGATGATAATTGCCAATGGAATTTCTTGAAATATACAGAAGACGAATAAAAGAGAATCTTTTAATAAAAAATAATAATATTACCATTAGAATTAATTCAATACCTGACACGATTAATAAACTAAAAATCAGAGAAAAAAAAAACATGAAAAATAATTTTTTCAAAAATTCTCAAAAAAAAAAAATTTTAAATAACAAAAAAAAATGTTTTTTTTTTCACTTTTTTTTTTATTTCCAAATTATAGAAAAAAGTCAATATTTTTTAATAAAAACATTTTTTGGTCCAGTCTTTTTAACCTTAACAAAATGTTTTACATTTAGTAGAAATTTTTCCTTACCCAAATATTGGTAATTAATTCTACTTTTATAAATAAATAAAAATTTATTTTTAAAATTGAAAATTTTGGTTGTTTTAAATGGAAAAAGTGGAAGAAAAATTATGAAAATCTGGATAAAAAAAAAAATTCATCATCGAAAAAAATTTGTGAAATTTCCACAATTTCTTTAATTTCTTATTTTTTTTAATTAAAATGTGAGAAAATATCTATCTAACGGTGCCACCATTGAAATGACTTTACTTTAATTTAATTACTATTGGATCAATTCTAAAAGTGTCTGCACAACTGAGTTTTTTTACTATATTTTTTACATTTTTTTTTACCAAATAAATCTAATGCGATCACCATTCATTATTATGTGTATTTAAAAAAGCGCTTTATTTAAAAGTAAAGACAAAAAATTTAAATCTTTCAAAATTTTGAAAACTGGGATTGGGATCAAAAAGCCGAAATAGAAATAAATTAAATTTTCGTAGTACTGCTATAGGAAAGAGTGAGACGGTAAATATTTATGAGACAAACTTTGAAATCATAAATTTCTAATTTCTAAATTTAAAAATCTTGACCAAGACAATAAAGACAATTTTTTTTTGCGTGCATGCGTGTAAAATTATTCTGTGTTTGTTCCTATTATACAATTAATTGACCCTTTCTTTCTCTTCCTTCCTTCTATCATCTATCGTCGGTAAAATTATATTACCAATATTTTGGTGTGGCGACTCCACATAAAATTAATTTATACCAAAAATATATTGTTTTTAGGTTGGCCTTCTTAGCGAGAAATATTTCTTATCAAAATTAAAAAAAAAAAAAAAAAATGAAATAGATGAATGTTGTAACGTGTACAGAAATATTTCTAAATTATTGAAATTAATATTTTCAATTTCTTCAAATAATCAGTTTTTTTTAAGTGAATTTTCTTATCTTATATTTGAAGAAATTTAATTTTGAGATAAAAAAAAGTGAAAAATGTGTAAGGAAGTTTTTTTTTAAAAACAAAATAATGAAAAGAAATTTTCATTGCGGAAAACAATAAATGTGATTCCATCTTTTAAAACTGGAAATCTTGTCATTTATTCTCAAGGTTTTCTATATGCTTCTTAAAATATTACCAAAATCATTATCTACAAAATTCAAGCATATGTTTGCTAAAATGAATATTTAATTATTTTCTTAGTTGTTCTGCAACTCACAAGATAAATTTAATTGTCGTTAAAAATAAGTATGAATAAATAATCACGTTCATTTAGACGTTCAATTTTAATACAAATTGGTTTATGCCTGTACTTAGTGTTCTGATAACACAATACATAAATTAACATAACCAGATAAATGTAATCATTTAAAGATTTCATAAATACTTACTTGAGTTTAAAATAAGTGTCCCAAACTATCAACTGTACTGCAGAACACATAGCGTATTCCATGTAGTATCTATATCTAGTCTATTACAACTAGACTAATATTTACTTATGAAAGTACATTCTCATAAATAAATAATAATTTATTTTTAAAATTGAAAATTAAAAAAAAATTGAAATGTTGATAAAAAGAAATTTCATCATCGAAGAAAAATGGACAATTTCCATAATTTCCTTAATATTTTTAATAAAATTTGAGAAAATATATATGTAACGGTACCACCATCTATATGATTTTACATTTATTTAATTACCATTGCATCAATTCTAAAATTGTCTGTAAAATGAAGTGTTTTTTTTTTTTGATATTTTATATGAAAATGGAAAATTGGTACAGGACAATTTTTTATTTTCTCATACATATGTGTATGTTTTTCTTATATACATATTAAAAAGAATGTACCGAAGATGAGACATGCGTGCGAAAGAGACATAGGACAAATACACCAAGTTTTATTTATGTGTAGGGTGCCGGTGTTTTCTTTTGGGGTAAGTAGAATTAGTTTTTTTTTTTTGTCTTTTCAGAATTTTTTTACCAATTTGTCCAGGACATCAAGATTTATCATCATGGATAAAAAGGATTCTGTGTAAAGTGTTTTAAAAAAGTTAATCCCATTTAATATAATTTTTATTAAAAAGAAAATCCAAATTTACACTAATCCATGAAGACGTAGAAAACATTTTACAAATCGTGTTTATTAATTCACAAAGTAAACAGACTAATGTCAAAATATCAACTCCAATCATTTATTAATTATTTACTTAAAATTGAAATAAAATCAAAACTTACAAAATATTATAAATCTTTATTAAAATTGTTGTAAGTGAAACAATGTTTCGCTTTTGGTGGTCAGAATCGAAGTGCCGATTTGACCTGTTTATTATAATTACTTGTTTTAGAATTACCTTAATACTAATACATTTCAATTCAAATAAAACTGGTTATTAATTCCAGGGACTTGCAACCCAACAATTTATACATATCAAAAATAATTTTACTTTATGTCGAGACTAGAAAATAATGTGTTAATAACTTTCTTGTTAAACTGAATAAAACTTTTTATATTCAATTTTTTTATTAGTTATTGTTTATTAATTTCAGTTACGGAATAATGTTGGCTGAAGTTTTTACAATTTAAGATGGTGAAGTTCTTAATTTTCAACATAAACAAATAACCCGTTTTTGTTTAGATTATAAATTAGAAAAATAAAATCAACTTGCAAAAATGAAAGTGTGACAATTTTTAAATATATTCTTTTGTTCTTCATATCAAAATATTACAATTTGTATTTCTGTATTAGAGAGGGGAATTCTTATAAAATATTCGCACCATTAGAAGCTTTGCATGTAAAATTTCCCCATCCAAAAATAAGCTTGTCCCGAGTAAACTTTGATGTTGTTAATTTACAAATTCTCCTTTCCATCATTAAGCTTTCGTCTTAATTTAATTTAAAAATAGAAAGATTCATAAAACTTGTTCTAATAAATATTCGAACTGCGTTTAACTTCAATTAAACCGTTCTTAAATCAACGAATATTGGTAAGAATACTGAATACAAAGTTAAAAAATACGAGAAAAGAATTTAAATTTTTTAGTCAACAATTTTTTTTTGTACAGTTCGCATTGAAACTTCCCAGATGACTTAAAAAATATGATTATATAATCTTTGTTAGTGAAATTTTTCTACAAGTATAAACACATTTTTAAATTAATTAAAGGTATTTTTTAGTTTTTCATTTAAATAATTTATTTAAATAAAATAAATAAATTAATTGTTAACTTCGAACTATACCAAATTAATATTATTTGATAATCAAAACAAGTTTGAAATAAATGAAAAAGTGATGAGATATTGATTATAGCACAAATTGCAAACGCAAAATTATTAATTAAGGTAAATGTAAAGTGAAACAGAATAAAAGCCAACCTTCTAATATACGTTCCTGGAAACAAATTTTAACCCATTTGTTTCAGCTAAGAATGTTTCTTAGAAATTAAGTTACGGCACATAAATAAGTGTATTGGTATTGAAACATTGAAAATTGACAAAAAATTCAGGTTTTATTAGTGATGGCGACCAACAATAAAAATGATGACTAAACTCATGTTGATTTGCGTTTTACTTACCAGAATATAATAATTTCTATTTAAATAAATATTTTTTCTCAAAAAATAAAACGAACAGAAATTATTTTGTTCTTTAAATAAATTCATATTCGCAAATATTACAAGGCTATTTGAAATTTAAATTATTTTCTCTTGTTTATTGTATTATACTTTTTGGTCAATAAATGATTGGGTATGTGTGTGTATAGTTTGCATCTGGTTATTTTAGTTTCAGATTTTTCTAATCAAATCGTATCAACATTGTGTGCATTTGGTTTTAAATATTGACCAAGAATTATGTTAAAAAGTTTGTTGTTATTCTCTGAATTTTTCATATTATGGGAATATTCGGTATCGTTCCGATATAATTATATTTTAGCAAGATTTAAAAATACGTCACAAAGTTTATTGTATTTTGAATTATTCAATATTGTCAGTATGGTCTTGCCCTTACAGAGAAAAAAACAATTCTTATAAATAATTCAATATAAAAAATTGATGTGAACTTTTTATTTTCGTATTATTAGGTTTAACTTCTTTGTCATTCATGATTACCAATGACAGATAAATTTCAATAATCATTCACATATTAATGTTAAAATTTGTAAATAAGAAAAAAATCAATTTAAATAAATATTTAATGTTCTATTCTTTATTTTTTTTATTTCCAGAATATTTTCAAAATAACAACAGCTAAAGGTCACATACCTAATAAGTAAGATCATCGAATTATATACGTTAAACAGTATTGGTAATTATTTAGAGTTAACCAAATAAACGTTCTTTAAATTTTATATAAAATTTTAAATTAAAATGGAATGAACAAAATGAAATATAAATTAAAAGACTGAATTATGTTTCGAATGTAAGTTTATGTATGTTTATTTAAGTTTATGGATGTTTATTTTATTTGTATGCAAAATAATTTAAATTTTAAAAAGTGCATTAGAAACACGTACTTTAGACAATTATGAAGTAAAAATAGAAATTGTTTTCGTGTTAAAAAATAAAATTTAAGAAAAGAATAATAAAAATAATAATGCACTCGGTAATGATCTTATATGATCTTATATATAGAGAATATTAAGCTATTATTTATTATTTTATTTTAGCAATATATGGATGTAATTTTAAATAAAATATTTTAAGCAAATTTTTTTCTATTCATTTCATTTAGTTGCAAATATTTAATAGTTTCTCTATAGGAAATAATCATAAACATTTAATTGTGAGTTAACAAACTTATTACAAACTTATCCTCTAACATAGACTAAAGTGGTAATATAGTGCAGATTTAATACAAAAGTTTAGGAAAAAAGTGACTCTAAAGAATGATTGTATTTTATATTACGAGGATACGCGAAATAGTGAAGAAATTTCCTAGTTGTTATTGGCTTTAGATGAAACAAACTCTTGAACATGTTTATATGGATGTTGGTAGGTTATAACTATTGAACATAAGTTAATTTGTTAATTATAGTTAATTTAGTGAAAAGAAAATAAGTAATTTTATACTCGGTATGAATAAGAAAGTAACAGCACTCTACGTAAGTCATTTGTCTGTTTCACGTAGTATTTTAGTGATAGGAAAGAAAAGAAGAAAATTATATTCGGTTTAAATAAATAAATACCGCATATATCAAAAGACGCAAAATTAAGGCGACAAAAACTAATTTCTTATATGAATTTGTATTTTTTTTTTCATTATTGTATAATGCTTTGGATTTTTGAATTTAAAATTATTTTCATTTTTAATTGCATTTTTCAGACCTACAGGTACACTTTTGACAGGAAACAAACAATCTTGATTTACTTTGCTGCGTCAATAATTAATATTATTTGAAAATTGTTCGAATAAAAGGTATGGCTGAATTATAGTATTAAAAAAGATCCGTAAAAATTATAATTAAATTTTATTTCAAATTTCTCATGTCTAGGTACCTGAAAAATTCTGATACAGGAATAAGTAAAAATAGACCAAAAATATGGATAAAACTGGATTTAAAAAATCAATACATGGTATTAATTATCAGTTAAAATTACTCGCGTTTTTTTAAAACGAGGACTGGATAGTGGATATACTTTTCATTTAGGATCTGAAACTGATACTGCATGCTTTGATGATATATTCTTTGAATTTGACACAGAAGATGGAAAAATTATTCGTTTAGTTCAAGCAAAGCATAAGCTTAATAATAACAAAAAAATAACTAAAGAAGAATTACTAAAAGATGGAAACTGTAATTTTGGTCTTTTAAAATATTTTTCCTCTTATCGTGAGATTGTAAGAAACACACAATATACAAACGACGACACCAAAATACAAGATTTCATAATTTTTACAAACATGGATCTAGAGGAAAATTTAAAAAATAATTTTGACTCGATTGAAAATGATGACATTTTGCATTTCAATGATCGTGAATGTAAACTTTTAAAAATAAAAGACGGTGACTTGAAAAAACAAATTGTTCAGAAATTAACAAACAATGATTGTAAAATGCTAAAATATCTTGCTACATCCAAACATTTAAAGTTTGAAAACGAGTCTTTGAAACAATACCGAAGTGTGCTTGCTCGTGAAGTGTTTGAGGTTTTGAAGGAAAATGGACAGAACTACGTAAAATTTAGCGAAAGTTTTTTAAACTCACAGTCAAAGGAATTGATCGAATTTAAAACTGTTTTTTTTCAATATTGGATGCCAGAAACAAAATTTGATATAAACGAGATGAAAAGTTGGAAAAAATTAGCGTTGAACTTTTTAAACAATGAAAAACCCGTAATATCCGACGTTAAAGATTTTGTTAAAGAGATTACAAGAGAAATTGTTAAAGCTAAAACAGCTGATAAAATTGTTTATCTTACTAAAAAAAAAAAAATTATAAAAGATAACATTGGTAAACTATCGGAACATTTATTAGAAAATAGAAGTGATGATGAAAAAGATCTGTATTACTTCAATGAAAGTTTTTTTAATGATAACTGCGAATTGAAAGGGAACTTAACTCATTTCAGGAGCGAGCTGAAGGAGGAACTTCAAAATATGAAAGTTGCTTTTACAAAAGATGAATATAAATTTTGTATTAAGAATTTTCCATATCAGAAGAGTTCATTACCAACTGATTTTGTTACTGATGAGGAAATTCAAGTCTTTTTGAATAAATTAGTTTTTGCTGTAAATCAACCAAATGAAGTTGAGTTGGGTAATATCATTGCAAACGAGATCTCAAGTAATTCTATCGCTAATGAATTTATAATGAGTAAGTTTCAAATTTATATGTTAGATTGGCTGAAACAAGAAAAGGCCAAACTTCTTACAGAAAAGGATGCAAAACAGTTCTTTCAAGATACAAGTTCCAACTTACGGATGAGTTACTATACTGAGGATTTTCTTGCAGATATTAAGAAACATGGAATTAAAATAAACTCAGATGCAATTATTGAATTGAATACAAATTTCCAAGACTTAGTTGATAATTCGGAGAGACAAATTTTAAATATTATTACTGAACAAACGCAGTTAATTTCGATAAAACTTTATCAAATCTTACAAGAGAAAATCAATTATAGTTACATATTTTTACGTTTGAGTACACTTTTAGAATTAGGGGATGCATTTAGTTTACAAAACAATAATTTATTGGTTATTGTACTCCAAAACGTAATACAGGATGACTTAATAAAATTGATTCATAAGCTAAAATCAATTTTGAATGAATATTCTATGGTGAAAATTATTCTCATTGGTTCATCAGCTCTATTAAATAATGCAGATTTGAATAATGATAAATATGAGGATAGAAATCTCAATTTATTTGATCTTACTCTTGAGTCACAGAAAAAAATCCTTGTGGAAGGAATTGTATCATTTCAAGGGCAGAATGTAAATTTAGACAAACTACTGAACAGCAAATTAAATAATAACATCGATGCAAATATTTTATCAAACTTAATTAACAAACAGGAAATAAAGATAGGAGCTGAACTTCCTAATTTAAGTGAGGATTATTATATTTCAAGAAAACTCAAATATTGTGTGAATATTAACCCAGATATTCAGAAAGATACTCAAAACTTTTTTATTGTTGATAATGATCAACGCTATATAAATAATGAAAGAATGCCTGTGGACGAACTAAAACATCATCAAGACATAATACTTATCTCTGACAATTCTGATAATGAGTTTAAAGATTTTTGTATCAAATACAGTAAAAAAAATATTCATTGTCTCAAGAAGAATGAAGACAAGCTCATATGGAGGCAATCTTATGGTGATAATTTATCAAGGTTGAGAGAATTTATTGTTACAAATTCTGCTCAGTTCACAGAACCAAAGAGTGTTACAGATATAAGAGAAAAAGTGGTCATCATTGTTGCTGAGCCTGGCATGGGTAAATCTACTTTACTCACACATTTAGCATTGCAAACTAAGAAATCAGAACCCATTTTATGCATTTTGAAAATAAATTTAATTGACAAAGCTGAAAGATTTCAATCGTGGATGAAAAAAAAGAAGTTTACAGAATCTGATATCAATGATTTTTTGTATTCTTGTTTTTCAGAAAAAACAAACGAAGGATCAATAACAGCTTTAGAGAGAAAAGTTTTCGATCATTGCTTTCAAGAGGGTAAAGTGATTGTAATGTTCGACGGGTTTGATGAAATAAGTCCGGATTACAAAACTGTTGTAACTAAAATATTAAAAGTATTAAAAACCACCACAATTAGTGGGTTGTGGATAACCACACGCCTGTATAATATCCAAAGTGAAATAGAAAATGTTTTAAATACATTTTCGTATAGTCTTGAACCCATTTCGGAAGAAAATCAAATTTCTTTCTTAAAATCTTATTGGGCACAAAACTTGAAAGAGACTGAAAATGGTGAAGCACTTATTAAAGAATTTCTTGAATGGTTCTCCGAAATAACAAATGATAAAAATTGTGACTTTGTAACTATCCCATTACAACTGAGAATGATCGCTGAAATTTTTCATAGTAAATTTGAAGATTTCTTATCTAAAAATTATAAACAAATGTTTGGAGAAAATTTTAATTTAGTGATTTTATATGAAAAGTTTATTGATCACAAAATTTTAATGAAACAAAAAAAAACTGGAATGAATAAAGCTGACCCACATATGAAGAAAATAAATAAGAAAGAACCTACAGAGTTTCTTTCAAATCATAAAAAATTAGCTTTGTTATCGCTGTTTGGTACTGAAGGACTTAAAATGTTGAGCATTGATATTGGAAATTTAATTTTAGATATTAAACTGGGCAAGGAAAGGACAGGAATTATTGATCGAGTAATTAATGACAAACCAATTTTTATTCACAAATCATATGCTGAATATTTTGCTGCACTTTGGATGGCCGATAATTGGAATAAAGAGGAAGTTAAGAGTTTTCTAAGGGAATATCTTTTTAAAGAAGAAAATTATATGATTCGAAAATTGTTCGATATTTTGTTAACTTATGAAAACAATCCAGAAGATATTGATGCTGATTCTGAAAGCGATTCTGAAGGTGAGAAAAGCGAAGAAAAATGCATTCCAATTCTAAAGAATAAATACAAATTACATGCAACTATTTTGAATAATGATGATGAAAGTATCAAAAAAATATTGGAATCTGAAAATTCAATTGAGATTATGCGTAGTCTTGAAAAAGGAGGTCGAACAGTCCTACACTTAATTGCTTCCTATAATTATACTGAAATTTGGGACAAAGTAAATGCAGAGCACATTAAATTTCTTATTGATAGGAAAGATCAAATATTCGGTTATACTCCACTATTGTATGCCGAGAAATGTGGTAGCTGGGAAATTGCTGATTCATTTTTAAAAGCAAAAGCAAATAGTAATGAAATGTATAAAGAAATAGACAATATTAATGAAATATATAAGGGTCCTAATAATCCAGACACTTTCCACAGTAATAAGACATTATTACATATCGCTGCTGTTCAAGGCTTATTGAATCTTACAAACGTTTTACTAGAAAAAGGCAGTGATGTTAATGCTCGAGATGAAAACGGTGCCACTGCTCTATATTTAGCAGCTAAATATGGTAAAGCAGGAACTTTTAAACTTTTAATAAATGCTGTAAAAAAATCAAAACCTGATCAATTGTGGGAGTATATAAAAGATAAAAACAAAATCGATTTTACTGCTCTGCAAGTATCATCTCAATATGGACATACAGAAGTTGTTGAATATTTACTAAATTTAGTAGAAACTAAATTTCCAGAAAGAACATTTGAATTAATAAACATGAAACAGAATCAGGGTCGAAATGCTCTACATATAGCTGCTGGATTAGATAATACAGAAATTGCTGAACTTTTAATAAAATTTGTAGAAAAATCAAAACCCGATAAATTGTGGGATTTTATAAATGATAAAGATAAAACCGATTATACTGCTCTCCATTTTTCCGCTCTTTATGGACAATCAGAAGTTGTTGAATATTTACTAAATTTAGTAGAAACTAAATTTCCAGGCAGAATATTTGAATTGCTAAACGTTAAACAGAACAACGGTGTCACTGCTCTACATTTAGCTGCTGAAAAAGGTAAAACAGAAATTGTTGAAGTTTTAATAAAATCTGTAGAAAAATCAAAACCTGAACAATTTTGGGACTTTATAAATTATAAAGATGAAAACGATTTTACTGTTCTGCATTGGTCAGCTATTAATGGACTAACAGAAATTGTTAAACTTTTAATAAATTTAGTAGAAAATAAATTTCCCGGCAGAATATTTGAATTGCTAAACGTGAAACAGAAAAACGGTTGGACAGCTCTACATTTAGCTGCTGATTTAGGTAAAACAGAAATTGTTGAACTTTTAATAAAATCTGTAGAAAAATCAAAACCTGATAAATTATTGGAGTTTATAACTGATAAAAATGAAAACGATTTTACTGCTCTGCATATATCTGCTTTTAATGGACAAATAAAAGTTGTTAAACTTTTAATAAATTTAGTACAAACAAAATGTCCCGAAAGAATTTTGGAATTGCTAAACATGAAACAAAAAAACGGTTACACGGCTCTACATATAGCAGCTCAAAAAGGTAAAACTGAAATTGTTGAACTTTTAATAAAATCTGTAGAAAAATCAAAACCTGAACAATTGTGGGAGTTCGTTAATAAAGAAACCATTCATAAAGCTACTGCATTACACTATGCTCTTGGCTTTAGACAACCAGAGATTGTTAAGATTCTTATAAACTACAAAGCTAATGTTTTTGCAAGAAATAATCATGATACTATATTGCATCAGGCAGTAAAGATGAATAATGAAGAAATACTGCAATTAATTTTAAATGAAATTAAAAGAACAGAACCAATTATGGATCCATTTATAAATGCCAGTGATAATGAAGGAGACACTCCATTAATGTGGGCTGCTGAACGTGGACTTCTGCAAATGGCTAAAGTGTTACTAGAATATGGGGCAAACTTAGATATGCAGAATAATGATGGAGAAACAGCATTACATTGGGCTACTAAGGGAAGTTATTATGAAATTGTTAAATTATTGTTGAATCAAAATGCAAATTCAAACATAAATGATAATAATGGAAAAACTCCAATTAAATTAGCTCTTGAAATTTGGAATAAAGATCCAAAAAATGAAAATTCAAATTTAATTATGAAATTATTATCTCGGTCGTAGATTTTTTCAATATGACATTTGTGTTTCAATTTGAAATTTTAATAAATTAAGAAAAGGTCTAAAGACAAATTTTATAGATTTTATTTTGTTGATACGAAATTAATTTAAATTCCGTCGTAAAATCAGACTTTTGTTTTTCGTTAATCAAAATTTAATCTAGTCAATATTTTTAATTGTTTTATTTGTATTAAGTTTGTTAATTTATCAAATAATGTATTCATTCTTATATATATTGCTAATACTAAGAGAACGTGGTTTCAATATATTTAGTATAAGTTGTGTAATTTAAAATTTTTATTTACATTCATCATTTGTTTTTCAATTCTAGTTTATTTTTTACTTTATGGAAAAATGTATTATTAATAATTATACTTGGTTGATTTTAAAATAAATATGTTGAATAATGTACCTACTTAGACATATTTTATATATTTTATATTAAATTGTTAATTAGTGGAATTAATTGTGTACTTTTTTATTTTTTATTAATCCGGATGGAAATTGTATTAAATCGAAAACTGTTGATCAACTAGAAGAATTTTATTTGTATTGGGATTGAACTGTCTTCATTCTTTATATATTTTTAATATGAAAACGTAAGATAAAATGGAAGAATAATTAAGTGAATAATAATTTTTATAGAATCTCAATGCAGAGGTAAGTTTCAATTTACATTAAATTTGTTCTTGTATTGTATTTAATTTTTTTATAACCCTGGTACATCAACGACTAAGGATTATCAGTAACTAATTTAGTATATAATTAGCCCGAATGAAAAATTCCATTTTATTGTTGCCATGCTGCCACTTTTGTCCGGTGCGTTAAATTTAAACGTTCAAAGATATTATTAGTAAAATTCAAAATTAACCAAATCAATTTTGACTATAACTCATTTGAGATGAATTTCTTTCCAATAGTAAAGTTCTGAAAAGTTAATCAATTTGTGCAGATCAATTTTAAAATATTCATGGAAGAACATTGGTTTTTTATTTGTAATGAATATTTTCTAATAATTTTTTTTTAAGTAGCATATTTATTGTAGCTCCGTATTTAAAATTTGAAATAAATAAATAAATAATAATAATTAATAACTTTTTTTATATATATGTCATATTTTTGTTTTATTTAAATAAGAACGCCCCTGTGTTTAGTCAAAATTTTCTTACTATTGGTTAAGAATCCTTGTTTAAAGCTATTGTTAATCCGAATCGCAGGCGTAATATATTTATTAAAAACGCCGTTGACGGTAGCGGTGTAATTGGGTGCACTTCTCTGTGGGTGCAGTTCCCTTTGGGTGCACTTCTCCGTTGCTGTTTTTTTGAATTGGGTGCACTTCCCGTTGGGTGCAGTGCCCGTTGGGTGGACTTCTCGTTGGATGCACTTCCAGTTGGGCTTTATTCTCTGTGGAAGATAAAAATGTGGGTGCACTTCGCTGGCACCAAATTATTTAATTACATATAACATAAAATTAGAATTGGTCAAAGATAATAATATAACCCGGATGTGTTTCAGATTGCAAATAGAAAAAAAATATTCCTGAAAACAAACACAAACAACTTTATATTATATTGACATTCTAACGATGAAAAGGGTGAGAACGACATTTTTTACTGATGCATCGAAGATCAACTTGTGGAATTTGGACAGTGATCCTTAGCAATGACATTTGGTGTCTCATCATTGGATAATTTTGTTTGAATTTTTATTAATTGATAATTAAATGGTAGTTTAGAAGTACAGAAGTAAATATAATGTAAATGAATGACAAATTTAGAATACTAAATTCAATAAATTAATAATTAATAATAAATTCTAATTATTGCCAATTTCATCAGTTCATCTGCCTACAGTTCAATTATTAAAAATTCCAATGTGTGCAATTTTAAGATTGTTTAGGTTAGAGTAAAAAAAACACAGTTTTCGTTTTGTCAAAATATCAAATGATTAGATTATTATGAATTTCCAATGTTGCCAATGTCAACACAAATATTTTTTTTTTTGACGAATTGAATGATCATATTATATTATTTTTTATATTTAGTTATTGAAAATTACTTAAGGAATGTTTTTTTTTATTATACTTTTTGGTTTAACACACATTTTTTAACTTTACACATATTTTGCGTTAAATAAATATTTAATTCTGTACAAAAAATCTATTTACATTTGCATACTAAGTTTATCAATTTAGCACCGATCACAATACTCGATCTAATGATATAAAATTTATTACACTAATATTTAATTTTTATTAATATGAAATAATTATTAACAACTACTGAATATTTACTGAACCTTCATATAACATTTTTGCTTTGTCTTTGATGAAAATGACAATGAAAAAAAAAACAATTGAAAATTAAAAAAAATAAAAACAATTATTGCCTCTTTGACTTCCTTTTGTTCGTTATTTAATTATTTTAAAAATTAGCAATTAACGCATGCCCTTTCCTTAGAAAAGTTTAAATAAATATTCTTTTTAAGAATTATTTTAATTGCAGTTTATTTTTACTTTTAAGTCGCCATTGGAACTAAACTGATGAAATCTCAACTTAATGAAATTTAAATGAATTGATCTTACAATTCCATAAAATTGTTAATTTGTTCATGTGTTCAATTTTTCTTAGAATCTTGAATATTTTTAAAATTTAAACGAATTTAATGATACTGTCAAATTTTCTAATCTCAATTTAGTGAATGTTTAAGTCAGGTGATTTTTTACTGAAATTGGATGAAAATATTGGTTATAGATAAACCACTTCAAACATTAATAATTTTTTATTATTTTTAAATATTTGCCACGCGAAACGTAATTAAAATTTAGGTGACTAAAAAAATGTGTTCATTTGTATCTGTATAGAAATATCTGTGGCAAGTAAAATTCAAAGACTTATTTTTGGTTTGAAAACGATTCGAGAACTTCAATAAGAGAACAAAATTTACCTAATCATGATTTTTTAGTTCTCGTTGCATATGAAATTAAATAAAAATTGTTTCCAGTTCGTAACATTTAAATACTTTAAGTGTCGACATTAGTATATGAGTAAGTTATCATTACTATGCATGAGTTTGTTAGTTATTCAATGAAAATAATTTAGATAAAAGAAAATTGCGTAATTTTATAATCACGATATAATATTGAATAAGAAATCGTTAGGTCATTCTGCCTCACCTTTTCAATAATTACAATTACAATAAACACACATTTAACTGATAAGAAATGAAAGAAAAAACAACATTTAATATAAATTTTGCTGATTTTAATAAAATGTTCATCAATTTTTATATTTTTTATTAAAATTTTGGTATATTTTGATTTTCACAATAAACATGAAGTTTGATTATTCAAATGTTGATAATTTAAATCGGGTTGAGTAAAAATGAAATACGAAAATTTATTAGAATTTTCATAATTGAAAAGTGAGCAAAATGCATAATAATCAATTTATCTATTAATTAATCTTTCCCACCATTGAATATTCTTTATTCACCTTATTTAGAAATCACGCGCTGATAAAAAAGTGTCTTTGATGAAATTAAAAAAAAAAATGAATTAAAAATCAAAAAAGAAATAAAAATAAATATCTAATAATTTAATTATTCCCTATTTGATTGTTTCCATCATTTCATCCTTTCTTTAATAATTATAAATAACGCAAGTAATGAACAAATGCCCGTTCCGTAGAATAATTTAAATAAAACTTTTATTTCTGATTAAATTTAAATCCAAATTGTTTTAATTAAATCGCAACTTATTTAAATTTTAAAAAGAATTTACTTTATTATTTCATAACGCCAATATTTTCATGTATTCAATATTTCATAAAATATTGCACAATTTTTTTAATTCAAACGCACTCAATGATAAGAATATCGTCAAATTTTCTAATTTTACTTTAGTTAATATTTAAGTCCGGTGAGTGTTTTCGCCAAAATTTCATGAAAGTATTAGTTAAAACCACAACATTTACAAAATATTTTATAGTTTTTCTAATTCTAAAAAACATTTCATTGTGTGTGTGAGCCAATAAGTGCCACTAGAAAGTTAATTAATTAACTAACTTAAGTTTAGAAGAAAAGTGACTTAAAGAAATGTGTACATTTGTAACGGAATAATTGAATTCGTGGCAAGGGATATTCTAAGAATATAAATTTTGTGTTAAAGACAAAAAAAAAAGAACTTTTATGAGAGAACAAAATTAATTTATTCATGATTTTTTAGTACTCGTTTCATATGAAAATAAAGAAAAATTAGTTTCCAGTTTAGAATATTTAAATATTTTAGTTAGTGTCGATATTTATAATATTTCCGATTCAAATTTATTTATTGTCTTAATTTAATGATATTTTCATAAGTATGATAAAGTTTATCCTTAGTGTGCATAAGTTTAGTAGTTTATTAATTTAATTAATTTAAAGACAAGAATATTGCGTAATTTTATAATCGTTAGCCATTTTACTACACATTTCCAATAATTACATTTGCAATCAGCACACATTTCACTGATAAGAAATGAAAGAAAAAAATTCTATTTAATAAACTTATTCGACTTCAATAAATTCAATCGAATAAATCTATATCAAAATTTTGTTACATTTCTGATTTTTAAAATAAACATAAAGTAAATTTTAGTGCCAGATATTTTGCTTGAAAGAAATTTTATGTTAAAACCACGATTTGCACATGGAAACTTTCGATATCCGGTCAAATGATTTACGAATTTTTAATGTTCATAATTCATTAATCGGAATGCTTAAATTTGAAATTTAAAAACTTATAATTTAAAAAGTTCACTTAATTAACGAAAATGTTTTGATTAATTTGCGTACATTGAAAATTCATAAACTGTTAACATTTAACTACATTGTCCTGTAGTCTAGTCTATGCCTTTAGTGATTCAATACCTGACACGATTAATAAACTAAAAATCAAAGAAAAAAAAACAATTATTTTTTCAAAAATTCTCAAAAAAAAAAAATTTAAATAACAAAAAAAAATGTTTTTTTTTCACGTTTTTTTTTATTTCCAAATTATAAAAAAAAAGTCAATATTTTTTAATAAAAACATTTTTTGGTCCAATCTTTTTAATCTTAACAGAATGTTTTACATTTAGTAGAAATTTTTCCTTACACAAATATTGGTAATTAATTCTACTTTTATAAATCAATAAAAATTTATTTTTAAAATTGAAAATTTTGGTTGTTTTAAATGGAAAAAGTGGAAGAAAAATTATGAAAATCTTAATAAAAAAAAAATTCATCATCGAAAAAAATTTGTGAAATTTCCACAATTTCTTTAATTTCTTATTTTTTTTAATTAAAATGTGCGAAAATATCTATCTAACGGTGCCACCATTGAAATGACTTTACTTTAATTTAATTACTTTTGGATCAATTCTAAAATTGTCTGTTTTTTTTACAATTTTTTCTTTTCATTATTTATACCAAATAAATGAAAGCAAGTAATGGTCTCTTAAACCACATAATAGCAATTAATTAGCAATTACTTCTAATGAAAAAAAAAATTTAGCTAAACATATAAACATTAGCTTGTGTTTTGGGGAAAATTTCCGTTTTCAAATAAAACACCCGTTTTGTATTAAATTTTAAGATACACTGATTATTTTATTGTTTTTCAAATATTTCTTATAAAAATTATAATATATATTTTTGTCTATTCATCGATACTAATACACGTGCGGTTAAAATCGAATGATTTCAATGTACGCGCGGTGTAATGACTTTAATGCACGCGCGGTGGACTGATCGCAAATTAGAATCGATGAATGACCTGTTATTGTACGGATGGATTTACAATATTACAACACTTGTCAAACTAAAATTATTATTATATAATATTTTTTGATTCCATAAATAGCACCATTAAGATGATTAAGCTTATTTATTATTTTTTCAATTACATTAATTATTTTTTTAGAACTATAAAGTATTTTTTCTTTTCTGCCCAATTCCCCAAAAAAAAACAACTACTTCAAACCCATTAAACTGAAAATGATAACAGTAATCTATTTTCTGTATTTGACCCATCAACAAATATTCACCATTCATTATTATCTGTATTTAAAAAAAGCGCCATATTTAAAATTAAAGACAAAAAATTTAAATCTTTCAAAATTTTGAAAACTATTAATTAATAATTAAATGCTAGTTTAGAAGTACAGAAGTAAATATAATGTAAATGAATGATAAATTTAGAATACTAAATTCAATTTTATTTATAATTAATAATAAGTTCTAATTATTGCCAATTTCATCAGTTCATCTGCCTACAGTTCAATTATTAAAAATTCCAATGTGTGCAATTTTAAGATTGTTTAGATTAGAGTAAAAAAAACACAGTTTTCGTTTTGTCAAAATATCAAAAGATTAGATTATTATGAATTTCCAATGTTGCCAATGTCAACACAAATATTTTTTTTTTGGCGAATTGAATAAATGAAAATGTTTGTAATATTTTCTATATATTTTTTATTATTGTATGAATGATTTTTATTTTTCTTTTCATTAATCAATTTCACTTGAAATCTGACATCTATTGGTTTTCTTAACAAAAAACAAATATTTTGTTTTTTGTATTTGTGTTTTTCTATAAGAAACAAATCATTTTGCCATAAAATCAATATTTGGCTTGGTTAAATATTTTGTTTACATTTTTTGGTTTTTTGGATTATGGAAAAATCGAAATGAATTGTGTGATGATATAAATTAGTTGTTACTATTTTCGGAAGAATAACTTTTACTTTATTTTACGTTGTTTAATTTTATTCTCTTTGTTCTTGTATAAAAAAATTTTTTCAATTCTAATGTTTGGATAATTGTTGAATTTGATTAAAAATTTTGTTGATTTATAGAATAAATTTCAATTTTTATATTTAAAATAAAACTTAAAGAAATGTAAATAATTTTAGTTTCTGTAAATTACAAAAAATTATTACTAGAATTGGCGAAATTTTTGAAAAATAATTTTGAAATAATTAAATGAATTAACTCTTGCAATTCATTATTGCCTGTTACAAAAATACAATATTTTTGTCAAAAAGTCCTATCGAAATTGTAAAAATTCAAATGTTTTTTTAAAGACCTTTTCAGCATGAACAAAATATAAAAATCCCGTTCCCACTTTATTCGTTATAAAATTGTTTCCAAAGTTTCCAAATGAGAAAATAATACATTTGACATGATTGTAAGGACTACGATTATTGTCTGGTCCCAGTAACCATTTTTTTTTTATTCTGTTGCCTTCAAATAAAGATGGGTGAAAAATGTATGAAACGAAACAAAGAATTTTTCCTCATGAACCAACAAAATTATGAGAATTTAATTAAACTTAAACTGATAAACTTAAATTTTTAAGTAAATTTAAAATTTTTTAAGCTCAGAATTTTTTTCTCTCTTTCGCGACTTTTCTTCTCTTCTCACGATCAGTAATTTTCATGAACTTTTTTACATAATTCAATTTTCATTATTTAATAAAAATTCGATTACAAACTTTCAATTTGTAGAATGAAAACAATTTTCAATTAAAATTCAATGGGATTGGGACTTTTTTGTTTCTTAAGAAATTGTACGAATTTTTACTATCGTCAAAATATTTTCGTAAACAAACAGAAATATTTGTTAAATTTACACTGAAAATTTAAAAAACATCTGTTTCCCTGTTCAAAAAAACTCTCAATTTTTGCCAAAACATCCATCGAAAATAAAATAATATTTACGAAAAACAAAAATTGTATGCCGGGAATTATTTTTCAAGAAAAATAAAAACTTTTTTCAACTCGTTTTCAGTGGAAAATTCAATAGAATTTTAATTGCTTTCTGGTGTTTCTGTTTTTTTGATTGAAGTTAAGATTCTTCTCATTTTGAAGTTTAAAGAAATAAAACCGAAAAAGTATAACGAATGTAAAATAATTAAATGAATTATAGTGACATCTTGTTGGAGAAACATTTACTTGTATTTTATTCAAAGTTCAAAACCATTCCTATAAAATTATAGATTCATTCATAAAATTATTAGAATATGTTTTGTAAAAAAAACTCAAATGGAATGAATTTCATAATAAAGATAAAATTTTAGTTTGTGTTAGAAGTGATTAGGCGAAATTTGTTGAAAATAAAATTGATACTTTATTTTGTGTTTCAGTTTCAATAATAATTGTTATCATGAGTTTTTCATTAAATAATACAATCAATTTGTGGTTGGATCAGAAAATTCTTTGGTCTGGTTATAGTCATTCACTAATTACAGAATGTAAACAAATAGTTAAACCATCAAAATTTAAATTAAATGACCTTGAGAAAACGTCAAAAAAATTTCCCATTAAAGTTAGTTGAATTTTTTTTTTTTTGAAAATATTGAAATATAACAAACATTATTTTTTCAGTTTCCAATTATTACTTGTCTCATCAAATCACAACCAAAACATAGACGACCCATAATAGAGAATCAAGCTTTCACAGCATATCCAATAATACATGAAAAAGTTCTTTGGCTTTATTGCAAGTTTTTAGAATACAAAAAAAATTATGGTAAGATTTGAAATATATTGATGTTGATGTTTTCTCATAAGCATTTTGTAGGATCCAAAATTGAGCAGCAACTTTATCAAAATATGAAATTACATGAATTAGTTCAACGGTTATTGGATAAGAGATGTGTTGCATTTCTTACGTCATGTGATTATTATTTATTAATTAATGGCAGTCAAGGAATTGGAGGATTTGATCAAATTGGCAAAGAAACAGAAAAAAGTCCTTTAATTATATCTAAATGTTTAAGTTATGATGAAATGAAGGTTTGTAAAAATAAAATTAACTTTTTAGGAAAAATACCACAACAGCTTTTGATTTAATTTTAGCTGGCTGCATTGTTAAGTATTTCATCTCATAGTGAGTTCATCAATAATGGAAATCGATATAATGCGGGACAAGTTGAACATGATAAATCAAAAATTGAGACAGAAGGAGTTATCATGGGACTAATTGGAGCTCGATTTGAAAGAGATTATGTCATGGAGTCTCAGGTTCTAAAATATTTTATTTAATTATTTACTCGTTAATAAATTAAAATTTCAAATTTATAGGATATTTTGATCACAAGAACACAGAATATTGCATCGAAAGGATATGGTCAGGATCCTTCAAAATATAGGTTTGTATTTATTTAACGCTCCTTATAAATTCGAAATCAATAAATAATATTTCACTATTTTTAGATTACTTTGGAATGAATTTTATGATCAGCCCAGTTTATTATTCACTGAAGTTACTGATACAATGATTAAAGAAAGAAAAGTAGAATTGTTTGACAGTACTATGATGTTCGATAATGTAACAATGGCAAAACGATATGCAATTACATTTGATACTCTACTTATTGAAAGTAACGAAAGAGCCAAAGCTGTGAATAAAAAAGCTTATATTCATGTCGTTGGTTTTGGTATTTTTTTTATCAAATTTATCTAAACATATACTGATAATAATTTCTATTCAACAATTAGGATTAGGTGTTTGGAAAGTACTGGATTACCAAGAAAATATATTCTTAAGTATTTTTGGTGAAATAATTGTTAAATTGCTTCCAAAATTGAAAAATATTTCGCATATACATTTTTCATGGTTCTATTTAGAGGAATGTGGAGTTATAAAAAATGGAAATATTATTAAATCTGATGAAAATCCTGTTGGAATCACAATAAATCTCTCTAAACGAAATCCGGCTGACAAATTGGTAACTTTTTCTAACTTTAGATAATTTTTTTTCGTTTAATTAATTAGGTTGAATTTAATTTTAATTTAATTAGGTTGAAAAAAATACAGAAAATTGTTTATTGATTGTGACTTACGCTTGGGATAGTAATGCATTACCGGGAAATGAATTTTGGCAGGTATAATAATTATTGTAAAATTTAAGAGATCAAAATTTTATATTTATTTATTAACAGGGGAATTTATCAGCATCCGGCGATCCAGCAGCCGCATGTAGCACTTTGATTACCGAACTACACAATCCTCACATTAATACAAAAATAATTTCTGGAAATAATTTACACATTGCTACAAAAAGTGGTAGTATCGTTCATATTGCTGATTATGCTAAAAGTATTTGTTAAATATATTTTATGACAAAAAAAAAATGAAATTCAGTTTTTATTTGTAACAATTGTTTTTATTTATACATTTAATATTTTTACAATCAAACACAAAATGACTAAATTTCTATTAATAAATTTTTATTGTTATTCTTTTAACACAAATATTAACGTTGGAATTAAAACAATTAAATAAATAAATATATAAAATCATTTATTATTAATTTTGTATTATTATTTTATAAAGAATAAAAAATTTGTAGTTTTCTAAGAAAATTTTCATTTCATGAACCAAAAAATACTGGGCGTCTACACATAAATTTCTAACTTTAATTAACTTTTTAAATAACTTTTTCAATTAAAGTTAACATTCTAAACATGATTCAATTTTAATACTACTATTCCCAATTTTCCTTTTATTTTTATTATTACGATTACCTTTTGTCTCTTTTACAATAATGTCAGCTTTAATATCATTTTGCTTTGAATTTAAAATTTTTTTTTATAGTTTTTAGTTTTTTTAATAGAGTTTCTTGATAAGTGGATTGATGATTGGCATTCTATGGAAAATAATAATGGACATTTAACCAAAGATACATATAAATTTAAAAAAAAAAATAAGAGATTTTTCAAAAAAATTCATGTTGCCAAATTTTACAAATTTTTTTTAAAATAAAATATTAAAAAAAATATTTAAAAGAACAAAATGAAAATGAATTAGTATTCGTTGTTCTGTGCCGAAATTTCTACGAAAGGAAACTCCGTGTATTCGTTTTTTTTTTGATTGTGAATTTTTGTGTAATTGTGTGCGTTTGAATTAGCAAATTGTTTTAAATTTTTCTGCCTTAGATTTTTTGATGTGCAGATTTTTTTGAATTTTGGCTGTAGATTTTCAAAATTATTTATTTAATTTTAAAATAATTTATTTTTGAAAATTTGATCGATGCTTTTTAAAATATGTAGGTCTTTTTTTTATATAAGTTTTAGTATCAGAATTTAAATACAAATCTAATGGCAAAAATAATGTACACATATGCGTTAATTATTTTCTTTAACCGTTGAAAAAGAAATAATCTAATAAATAAAAACCATTTAAAAATATCGCCGTTTTCCTCCCTCTAAATATTTTCGTTTTCTTTCTATTATCAATATTCCCTTCATAAATAGAAATAAAAATTGTTTATCTAATTTACATAAGAATAATAAGAGCCAAAGAAAATATAACTCTTCACTAATGTTGTAAAAATAAAACTCAATAATTTATTTGGATTTATGATTTTAATATTGTTTTAATTTAATTGAACTTGTTTGTTGAAGTTTTTTTATAAAAGAGAGACTGATTATTACTTTTGTTACTCCTTATTTTGCATTTACAGTAATTTGTTATTATTATTATATTGGTGTAAGAGTAACTAATGATAAGGTTGTGTGAGGATATATAACACTAAATTCAAAAACGAAAAAATGAAACTGCAATAGTTTTTGTTTCTTAGTTCATATCATTTCTTTTTAATTTCCTTTGGTTTTGGTTGTTTATTTTCCAAAACAAAAATAAGAGAAGAATAAAAATAAAAATATTACGAAATGAATTTTTTGTTAAATATTTATCCTTTTCTATTTACAATCATGATAAAAAATGAAAGACGAAACAATATTCAATAAATTTTGCAAAAATATTTTTATATTTGACTAAATTTTGGAATAATTTGATTTTCAGAAAAAACGTGAAGTTTTATTGGTAGATTACTTTTAATAACCGATACAACTGAGATTTGAACACGAAACCTTTCCATATCCGGTTGAAATCTCTACCAATTTTTATTATTTTTTTTTTTCATTTTTCAAATGATTAAAATTCAAATCGGATTGATTAAAATTGAAAAATGAAAATTTATTAGAATTGGACAAATTTTTGTGTATTGTATTTTCAATTATATGAAAAAGGAAGTTCAATTAATCGATATCGAAAATATTTATATTAATTTACTTATATTGAAAATTATTCAACTGTTATTCTAATACACTTTTTATGCGTTATTTTGCGATAATAATTAGTTACTAAGAAATTTCCTTAAATTATGTTGTTTTATATTCACATACAAGACAATTATTTGTTTAAATTTTTTTATTTCTTTGTATTTCATTCAACAATAAAAAATATTCAATACTTCCTAAAATGTGATTTTAAAAATTTTTCAAATTTAGGATTATTTTTTAATTTTAATATTTTTAGTGAACTTAATACCGAATTTTAGATGAAGTACAGACACTTTTTTCCTTTAATTTTAACAATTACAATAACGACTTCTTTAGCAGAAAGAAGTTTTTCGTGTGAAAAAATACTATGAACCAAGAAAGGACATTAATGCTTTTGCTCATCAGCAAAAACTAAATACCGATTAATCCAAATTAAGTACTACTTGTAATAAAACGAAAATGAGTTTAATTTAAATTTTCGTAATTTTTTATTGGCCTCACTAATTTTTTCTTTCCAAAGCCGCTACTACTTTCAATACAAAAAAATTTATGGATGCATTTCACATAAATTTTGGACTTTTTTCCACATCCATCAAAATCAAAATGCTACCCACATACCCTTATTACACTTATATTTAAACAGCTTTAGATGAACAATATTATGTTTTACTGTTGAACTTTGAAAAATTATATTAAGTGGAACCAAGATTTTTGACACACCTTCAGAAGTACAGAAGTAGAAGATTGTGTAGAAATTCATTAATTTATTAGTAATAGAATTTAAAATAAGACAACCACAAATTATTAGGGTTCAATTGGAAATTAAAATTAGCTTAGATTTCATCATTTGGTTAGATTAAGTCAATTCTAAAAGAAGGAAAATCTACAAATATTTAATAATTTTCTTAACATTCAAAAGCAATTGTTGTGATGTAAGATTTAATTAAATTCTTTATTCATCATAATTTGTAAATGAAAATGGGGGCCAATTAAAATTGAAAAACTAACTTTTGTGATTTTTGAGTTCTCGTGGAATACTAAATTACATAAAAATAGTTTCCGCTGCAAAACATGTAAATACCTTTGTTGACGATATTGGTAATTTTTCTGATAAAATTGATATTAATTGTTTTAAAGAATTTTATACCATTTCCCTGAGTTATTAGTTTATTAACTTTAGTTAATTTTATTTCAATACTCGTTATGTAAAATATAAATTGAATAATAATATATAATACAATATTAATTCACATAAATTTTCTTCTGTTACAGTCCTCACCTTTTCAAATATTACAATCAGAAACTGATAAAAAACTCTTTATCGAACATCCGGTCATGTTTTTCATTTTATTGAATTTCATTTTGCGACAGTTCCAAGAGTTCATGCGAGTATTAGTTAGATAAGCCACTCCAAATAATAAATAATCTTTTATTAAAACAAATTTTCTATTCATTTCAGTTATAGATATTAAATAGTTTCACTTATGATCAAGAACTTTTATTTGTGAGTTAAAACTTATTGACCTTATTGACCTTATTAGTTGGGCATGTTGTCACTCTGCCACAGCGTGCCTTCCATACTATGCCATATGCATTAAAAAAATATGTTTAAAAAACAATCTTTGATTATACAATAAAATTCAACAAATGAAAAAAGAGATGAAAATCTTTTTTGCATTCATTCACGCATCCATGAGGCGTATATTCCAGGAAACTGAAAGAAACTTGAAACTTGTATAAAAATGTTATAAAATATAAAAACAATTACTTTTAACTAATTCTTAAGAAATGCGAATCAATTCGATAATGTAATTAACATTTTATTTAATTTTGTGAAGAGTTTAGATATCATCTACTGAAGTCTAAATTAACATGGAAACCATTCTACATTCATATTAGTCTTTACATTTTATAAAAGAAACTAATAATAAATTTTTGATTATAAATTTTTATCGGGCATGCGTCATACAACACACACACGCATGATGTTATCATGCGACTTAAAACTGAATTAAAATTAATTAATTGAATTATATTAAAATATTCGCAAATTAATTAAATTAATAATTAATTATGAGGTGAAAATGCTAAACAATACAAAATATGTTCTTATGAACAATTTTTGATCAGGATTTTGCTATTTTTGTATTGAAACCAGGCTGATAAGAATACCTTCAAACTTTTTAATCTCACTTCAGTGAATGATGAGACTTAAGTCTGGTTTATCGAAATTTCATTTAAGTATTAGTTAGATAAACCACTTCAAACTTTTATTAAAACATAACAGAAATTTAGTTTCATCAGTTACTTACATTAATTCAGTTTTAAAAAAAGGAAAACTTTCAAATATTTAATACTTTTTCTAATCGTGAGAAATATTTTATTGTGTGTGTGAGCTTAGAAATGTACCACTAAAAAAGGTTTATTAAAAACCTAAGTTTAGAAGAAAAGTGACTAAAAAAAATTGTATTTGTGGCAAGTGAAATTCTAAGACTTAGTTTTGGCTTAAAGATGATACGAGAACTTCCATGAGAGAACAAAATTAATTTAATCGTGATTTTTTAGTTTTACATAAAGTTAAATAATAATAGTTTCCATAGTTCAAAATATTTAAATACTTTGAGTAGTGTCGATACTTATAATTTTTCCGATTCAATTTTAATGATATTTTCCTTGGTATGATATAGTTATCCTTACTGTGCATAAATTTATTAGTTTATTAATTTTATTAATTTAGTTTTAGAGACAAGAAAATTACGTAATTTTATAATCGCGAAATATTATTGAATAAGAAATCGTTAGTCATTCTGCCTCACCTTTTCAATTACTATATAATTATAATCATGAGTGCTGGTAAAAACTGATAAAAAATGAATGACGAAACAATATTCAATAAATTTTGTCAAATTATTTATATATTTGATAAAATTTTGATATATTTTGATTTTCAGACTAAACGTGAAGTTTTATTCGTAGATTCCTTTTAACACGGAACTTTTGCATATCCGATAGAATTCTCTACTAATTTTATTTTTCAAATGATTAAAATTCATATCGGATTGATTGAAAACGGAAAATTTATTAGAATTGGTGTATTGTATTTTCAATTATATGAAAAAGGAAGTTCAATTAATTGATATCCAAAATATTTATATTAATTTAATTATATCGAAAATTATTCAACTGTTATTTTAGTACACTTTCCCAATCTAATATTAATTATTCCCTAATTTATTCCGTAATTCTAAGTTAAACCATTATTTATTTTGCGAGAGTTCATCCAAGTATTTGTTAGAGAAGCTTCTTAAAATAATAATAATTTTTGATTAATGCAAAAAATTAATTTGATTCCTTTTATTTCAGAAATGACCAAAAACATTTATTTGTAAGTTAAAACTTAACAAACTTACCTTCTACATTAAAGTGGGCCAATAGTGATAATATTGTGTTGTTTTAATATTAAAGTGACTAAAGAAAAGTTTTGCTTTATATTCCGAGGAAATTCAATTTTTTTTAAATTTTTGTATTAAAAGTTATACGTGAAATTATATTTAAAGAACAAAATGAATTAATATTTAATTAAACCTAAAATACAAAAACAACTTTTACAAATATCTTTAACTGACTTTTAGTGTTGATATTTTTTTAGTAATAAAAATAGTGAAAATTTTTCCCGATAAATTAGGAACTTGTATGGTTATGCAACACTAAAATTCCTTTTTCTAAGTATCGGTAAGTTATTTTTATTTTTGCAAAAGTTAGTTTAGAAACAAGAAATTTACTCGTTATGTAACATTGAATAAGAAATTATTTATGGATAACACCTTAAAAAAGTCTTCAGTGAAAAAATAATCTTCGTTTTAGTTAAATCATTTTTTTTGCTTTTCATTAAATTTAATTTAAGATGAATTTCTCAAAACAGAATACAAAATCCATTTTTTATATAAATTTGGAGTTAATAATAAACGAATTTTTACATATTTTTAATATTGTTTTAAACTTCTTTTTTATTTCATAGCATCAAAGCTTGAGTAAATAGAAATGAAAGCACAACAGTAAATGAAAATGGGTTCGGAAATAAAGAAACACAAATTAAATGAGGACAATGAGGAGCAGATTTCGGAAAAAAAAAATTAAACTATCTTTTTTACACAACTTAACGGAGCATCCAAGTTCAGGATTAAAACTCAATTTGCATGGAAACATTTACCAGTTGGAATTACTAATGCTTTTTATGATTAGAGGACTAAATCTAAATCTACGTATGTATCCATTATATTATTACTTCAGACCGCATTATTCATTATTCATTATAATGAAAATAGCGACATCACTTTTTACATTTATATTATTTGGACTTTGAAAAATACGTTTGCGCCATCTATTTTATCTCACTTTTAAAATGTGTTACATATTAAAATACCGTGCGTAAAATAATATGTAATTGCGATATTAATTTAATATTGGACATTTTAAAAATAAGCTGTGATTGAACGTTAATTTAACAGTTTTTAAGAGTTGACCAAAATTAAACCTTAAAAACTATTAATATAACTTTTTTTTTTCTCAGTGTATACATACACATTTTTATTTTTTTTACTAAGCTGGAAACGAAAATAAACATCATAGGAAAATTCACGTCACTTCTTCGGAAAGTTAGTTACTTCTCTTATTAGATTTATTTTTTAAAGCTCATAACATATTATTATATTATTTATACATATTATTTTTAACAGAATCAACAATAAAATTCTAAAATAAGTCGAATACAGGAATACAGGAATTTATTTGGCCGAGTTAATAAAAATTACCTCTAGTATACACTAATTGAAGAGGTAAGGACAATTTATGCTATTAAAGTAATCCTTAAATTATAATAACATTTTATATTATGTGTTCCATATCTAGGTTACTTTATGTATTAAACGTTCCCAATTAAACTCATGAAAATATTACTTTTTCTTGATGAAAAATCAGACACAGGAATAGATAAAAATAAACAAAAATATGGATAAAACTGGATTTAAAAAGTCAATACATGGTATTAACTACCAGTTAAAACTACTCGCGTTTTTTTTAAAACGAGGACTGGATAGTGGATATACTTTTCGTTTAAGTTCTGAAACTGCTACTGGATGCTTTGATGATATATTCTTTGAATTTGATACAGAAAATGGAAAAATTATTCGTCTGGTTCAAGCAAAGCATAAGCTTAATAATAACAAAAAAATAACAAAAGAAGAATTACTAAAAGATGGAAACTGTAATTTTGGTATTTCAAAATATTTTTCCTCTTATCGTAAGATTGTAAGAAGCCCACAATATACAAACGACGACACCAAAATACAAGATTTTATAATTTTTACAAACATGGATCTCGAGGAAAATTTAAAAAATAATTTTGACTCGATAGAAAGTGATGACATTTTGCATTACAATGAGCGTGAATGTAAACTTTTAAAAATAAAAGACGGCGACTTGAAAAAACAAATTGTTCAGAAATTAACAAACAATGATTGTAAAATGCTAAAATATCTTGCTACATCCAAATATTTAAAGTTTGAAAACGAGTCTTTGAAACAATACCGAAGTGTGCTTGCTCGTGAAGTGTTTGAGGTTTTGAAAGAAAATGGACAGAACTACGTAAAATTTAGCGAAAGTTTTTTAAACTCACAGTCAAAGGAATTGATCGAATTTAAAACTGTTTTTTTTCAATATTGGATGCCAGAAACAAAATTTGATATAAACAAGATGAAAAGTTGGAAAAAATTAGCGTTGAACTTTTTAAACAATGAAAAACCCGTAATATCCGACGTTAAAGATTTTGTTAAAGAGATTACAAGAGAAATTGTTAAAGCTAAAACAGCTGATAAAATTGTTTATCTTACTAAAAAAAAAAAAATTATAAAAGATAACATTGATAAACTATCGGAACATTTATTAGAAAATAGAAGTGATGATGAAAAAGATCTGTATTACTTCAATGAAAGTTTTTTTAATGAAAACTGCGAATTGAAAGGGAACTTAAGTCATTTCAGGAGCGAGCTGAAGGAGGAACTTCGAAATATGAAAGTTCCTTTTACAAGAGATGAATATAAATTTTGTATCAAGAATTTTCCATATCAGAAGATTTCATTACCAACTGATTACGTTACTGATGAAGAAATTGAAGGATTTTTGAATAAATTCATTTTAGCTGTAAATCAACCAAATGAAGTTGAGTTAGGTAATATCATTGCAAATGAGATCTCAAGTAATTCTATCGCTAATGAGTTTATAATGAGTAAGTTTCACATTTATATATTAGATTGGTTGAAAGAAGAAAATACCCAACTTCTTACAGAAAAGGATGCCAAACAGTTTTTCAAAGATGCAAGTACCAACTTAAGAATAACTAACCTTACTGACGAATATCTTGCAGATATTAAAGAACTTGGAGTTACTTTTAATTCAGATGCAATTATTGAATTAAATACAAACTTCAAAGACTTAGTAGATAATTCAAGACGAATTTTAAATATTATTACTGAATACACAGATTTAAGTTCGATAAAATTTCTGCAAATCTTAAAAGCGAAAACCAATTATAATTACATATTTTTACGTTTGAATAGTTTTCTAGAATTAGGAGAAGTATTCAGATCACAAAGTAATAATTTCTTGGTTATTGTACTCGAAAAAGTAATGCCCGACTTACTAAAACTGATTCAGAACTTAAAATCAATTTTGAATGAAAATTCTAACCTAAAAATTATTATCATTGGTTCATCAGAGAAAGCTTTGTTGAATGATAAAGAATTAAATATCAATAAATATGACGACAGAAATCTCAATTTAACTGATCTTACTCTTGAGTCACAGAAAAAAATTCTTTCTGAAGGAATTGTATCACTACAAGGGCACAGTATAAATTTGGATAAACTAATGAACTATAAGTTATATAATGCTATCGATGGAAATATTTTATCAAAATTAATTCACAAACGAGAATTAAAAATTGGAGCTGAACTTTTCAATTTGGGTGAAATTGAGCATTATTATATTATGAGAACACTCAAGCATTGTGTGAATGTTGACCTGGCATTGAAGACAAAAACTGAAATGTTTTTTATGATTGATGAGAATCAATATCCTAAATCAAATAAAGAAAATATTTTTTTTAATATTGAGTATAAAAACAATCGCTTTAACTTTAGAAACAATGAAAATGAAAGTCATTTTATGAAAAGTAATGAAAATAATTTTCACTCAGACTTAAATAAGTTTGATGATTTAAATAAACAAACCACTGAAAATTGTATTGAGAAAACGGTGACTAAAAACTTTGAACATGCAGAATTTAAATATGTCGAACCGAATGATCAACAAGACATAATATTTATTTCTGACAGCAGTGAGAGTTATTTTGAAGAGCTATGCAACAAATATGACCGAAAAAATATTCATTGGCTCAAGAAGAATAAAGACAAGCTCATATGGAAGCAATCTTATGGAGATAATTTATCAAAGTTGAGAGAATTTATTGATACAAATTCTGCTCAGTTCACAGAACCAAAGAGTGTTACAGATATAAGAGAAAAAGTGGTCATCATTGTTGCTGAGCCTGGCATGGGTAAATCTACCTTACTCACACATTTAGCATTGCAAACTAAGAAATCAGAACCCACTTTATGCATTTTGAAAATAAATTTAATTGACAAAGCTGAAAGATTTCAATCGTGGAAGAAAAAAAAGAAGTTTACAGAATCTGATATCAATGATTTTTTGTATTCTTGTTTTTCAGAAAAAACAAACGAAGGATCAATAACAGCTTTAGAGAGAAAAGTTTTCGATCATTGCTTTCAAGAGGATAAAGTGATTGTAATGTTCGACGGGTTTGATGAAATAAGTCCGGATTATAAAAATGTTGTAATTAAAATTTTAAAATTATTAAAAAACTCCTCAATTGGGGGGTTGTGGATAACCACACGCCTGTATAACATCCAAAGCGAAATAGAAAATGTTCTAAATAGATTTTCGTATAGTCTTGAACCCATTTCTCAAGAATATCAAATTTCTTTCTTAAAATCTTATTGGGCACAAAACTTGAAAGTGACTGAAAATGTTGATGTGTTTATTGAAAAATTGCTTGGATGGTTCTCCGAAATAACAAATGATGAAAATGGTGACTTTCTAACTGTCCCTTTACAACTAAGAATGATTGCTGAAGTTTTCCAAAATAAATTTGAAGAGTTAATTAAATCAGGGAAGCCTGAATTATCTAAAAACTATAAACAAATGTTTGGAGAAAAACTTAATTTAGTGATTTTATATGAAATGTTTATTGATAACAAATTTAATAAAATTTTAATGCAAGAGAAAACTCGATTGAATATAGCTGAACCAATTATAAAAACAATAATTAAACAGAAACAAATAATTTTTATAGAAAATCACAAAAAATTCGCTTTGTTATCTCTGTTTGGAACTGTTGGGCTTAAAATGTTGAACATTGAAATAGGTGATTTAGTGACAGATATTAAAAAAGGAAAAGAAAAGACAGGAATTATTGATCGAGTGATTGAAGAAAAACCAATTTTTGTTCACAAATCGTATGCTGAGTATTTCGCTGCACTTTGGTTTGATGATAATTGGAAGAAAAGTATTGTTAAGAGTTTTCTAATGCAATATATTTTTAAAGAAGAAAATAATGGGATTCGACGTTTTTTCGACTATTTGCTAGCTTATGAAAATAATAGAAAAGAAATTGAAGAAGAATCTGAGTGCGATTCTGAATATGAGGATAGCGATAACAGTAAGGATGAAGTTGAAAATAAATATAGGGTCGAAGAAATATGCAAACCATTGAAGGAGAATAATTACGCTTTACATACATCAGTCTTAAATAATGATAAAAAAAAGTTGATACAATTACTGGAACAAGGAAATTCATCTGAGATAATAAATGATATTGATAAAGGAGGTCGAACAGCCTTACATTTATTGGTGTCCTATAATTATTTGGGAAATTATTTTTTATTAAAGTCAGTGGGCGCCAAATTTGATATTGATAAGAAAGATAAACTATTTGGTTGGAGTCCTATCATGTATGCTGAAAAATCTGGTAGCTGGAATAATGCTGAATTGCTTTTAGAATTAGACGCCAATAATGATGAAATTTTTAAAGAATTAGACAACATTAATGGAATATATGAGGGTCCTAATAATCCATTTACCACAAATATGACATTATTACATATGGCTACTAGAATAGGGTTATTAAATTTAACCAAAGTTCTAATAAAAAGAGGAAGTAATGTTACTACTCCTGATGGATTAGGTAGGTCAGCTTTACATTATGCGGCTACTCATGATGGCCCAATAATAGTTGAAATTTTACATGAACATCTAAAGGAAACAAATCTAGATAAATTATGGAAGTCTATAAAACTGAAAGACAAACACAATTACAATGCACTACATTTCGCAGCTGAAGAAGGTAAAGCAGAAGTTGTTATGCTTTTATTATTATTACTTAAAACGAAATTTCCTGAAATTTTTTTGGAATTTATAAACGCGAGAACGACAAACGATCTTACTGCTCTACATATAGCAGCTCATCAAGGTAAAAAAGAAGTTGTTGAACTTTTATTAAAATCATTTGGAACGATATATCCTGAAAAACTGTTGGAATTTAAAAACACGAAAAATAATAGAGATTTCACTGCCCTAAATTTAGCAACACGATATGGTAAAACAGAAGTTGTTGAACTTTTAATAAAATTTGTAGAAACGGAATTTCCTGAAAAACTTTTGGAATTTATAAACACGAAAACAAATGAAGGTGTCCCTGCTTTTTATATAGCAGCTCAAGAAGGTAAAACAGAAGTTGGTGAACTTTTATTAAACTTAGTTGAATCGAAATTTCCTGAAAATTTGTTGGAATTTATAAACACGAAATCGAATGACGGTCGCACTGCTCTATTTATAGCAGCTCAACAAGGTAAAACAGAAGTTGTTGAAGTTTTATTAAAGTCAGTTGAAACGAAATTTCCTGAAAATTTGTTGGAATTTATAAACGCGAAAACGAATGACGGTTTCACTGCTCTTTATATAGCAGCTCAAGAAGGTAAAACAGAAGTTGGTGAACTTTTATTAAACTTAGTTGAATCGAAATTTCCTGAAAATTTGTTGGAATTTATAAACACGAAATCGAATGACGGTCGCACTGCTCTATTTATAGCAGCTCAACAAGGTAAAACAGAAGTTGTTGAAGTTTTATTAAAGTCAGTTGAAACGAAATTTCCTGAAAATTTGTTGGAATTTATAAACCCGAAAACGAATGACGGTTTCACTGTTCTATATATAGCAGCTGCAAATGGTAAAACAGAAATTGTTGAAGTTTTATTAAAATTAGTTGAATCGAAATTTCCTGAAAATTTGTTTGAATTTATAAACGGGAAAACGAATGACGGTTTCACTGTTCTATATATAGCAGCTCAACAAGGTAAAACAGAAGTTGTTGAAGTTTTATTAAAGTCAGTTGAAACGAAATTTCCGGACAATTTGTTGGAATTTATAAGCGCGAAAACGAATAATAGTGTCACTGCTCTTTGTATAGCAGCTGACCAAGGTAAAACAGAAGTTGTTGAAGTTTTATTAAACTTAGTTGAATCGAAATTTCCTGAAAATTTGTTGGAATTTATAAACACGAAATCGAATGACGGTCGCACTGCTCTATTTATAGCAGCTCAACAAGGTAAAACAGAAGTTGTTGAAGTTTTATTAAAGTCAGTTGAAACGAAATTTCCGGACAATTTGTTGGAATTTATAAGCGCGAAAACGAATGATGGTGTCACTGCTCTTTGTATAGCAGCTCAAGAAGGTAAAACAGAAGTTGGTGAACTTTTATTAAACTTAGTTGAATTGAAATTTCCTGAAAATTTGTTGGAATTTATAAACACGAAATCGAATGACGGTCGCACTGCTCTATTTATAGCAGCTCAACAAGGTAAAACAGAAGTTGTTGAAGTTTTATTAAAGTCAGTTGAAACGAAATTTCCTGAAAAACTTTTGGAATTTATAAACCTGAAAACGAATGACGGTTTCACTGTTCTATATATAGCAGCTTCAAATGGTCAAACAGAAATTGTTGAAGTTTTATTAAAATTAGTTGAATCGAAATTTCCTGAAAATTTGTTTGAATTTATAAACGGAAAATCGAATGACGGTCGCACTGCTCTATTTATAGCAGCTCAACAAGATAAAACAGAAGTTGTTGAACTATTATTAAACTTAGTTGAATCGAAATTTCCTGAAAATTTGTTGGAATTTATAAGCGCGAAAACGAATGATGGTCGTACTGCTCTATTTATAGCAGCTCAACAAGGTAAAACAGAAGTTGTTGAAGATTTATTAAATTTAGTAGAAACCAAATTTCCACAAATTTTTTTGGAATTTATTAAAGCGGAGACGATAAACGGTTCCAATGCTCTACATATAGCAGCTCGACAAGGTAAAACAGAAGCTGTTGAAGTTTTATTAAGAGTAGTTGAAACGAAATTTTCGGAAAATTTGTTGGAATTTATAAGCGCGAAAACGAATGACGGTTACACTGTTCTATTTATAGCAGCTGCAAATGATAAAACAGAAATTGTTGAAGTTTTATTAAAATTAGTTGAATCGAAATTTCCTGAAAATTTGTTTGAATTTATAAACGGAAAATCGAATGACGGTCGCACTGCTCTATTTATAGCAGCTCAACAAGGTAAAACAGAAGTTGTTGAACTATTATTAAACTTAGTTGAATCGAAATTTCCTGAAAATTTGTTGGAATTTATAAGCGCGAAAACGAATGATGGTCGCACTGCTCTATTTATAGCAGCTCAACAAGGTAAAACAGAAATTGTTGAAGTTTTATTAAAATTAGTTGAATCGAAATTTCCTGAAAATTTGTTTGAATTTATAACCGGGAAAACGAATGACGGTTTCACTGTTCTATATATAGAAGTTCAAGAAGGTAAAACAGAAGTACTTGAAGTTTTATTAAAATTAATTTACACGAAATTTCCTGAAAATTTGTTGGAATTTATAAACACGAAATCGAATGACGGTTTTACTGCTCTACATACAGCAGCATATCATGGTAAAACAGAAGTACTTGAAGTTTTATTAAAATTAATTTACACGAAGTTTCCTGAAAATTTGTTGGAATTTATAAACACGAAATCGAATGACGGTCGCACTGCTCTATTTATAGCAGCTCAACAAGGTAAAACAGAAGTTGTTGAAGTTTTATTAAAATTAGTTGAATCGATATTTCCTGAAAATTTGTTGGAATTTATAAACGCGAAAACGAATGACGGTTTCACTGTTCTATTTATTGCAGCTGCAAATGATAAAACAGAAATTGTTGAAGTTTTATTAAAATTAGTTGAATCGAAATTTCCTGAAAATTGGTTGGAATTTATAAACGCGAAATCGAATGACGGTCGCACTGCTCTACATACAGCAGCATATCAAGGTAAAACAGAAGTACTTGAAGTTTTATTAAAATTAAATTACACGAAATTTCCTGAAAATTTGTTGGAATTTATAAACACGAAATCGAATGACGGTCACACTGCTCTACATATAGCAGTTCAAGAAGGTAAAACAGAAGTTGTTGAACTATTATTAAACTTAGTTGAAACGAAATTTCCGGACAATTTGTTGGAATTTATAAGCGCGAAAACGAATGATGGTTTCACTGCTCTTTGGATAGCAGCTTACCAAGGTAAAACAGAAGTTGTTGAAGTTTTATTAAAATTTGTTGAAACGAAATGTCCCGAAAATTTGTTGGAATTTATAAACGCGAAAACGAATGATGGTATCCTTGCTCTATATATAGCAGCTCAAGAAGGTAAAACAGAAGTTGTTGAAGTTTTATTAAATTTAGTAGAAACCAAATTTCCACAAATTTTTTTGGAATTTATTAAAGCGGAGACGATACACGGTTCCAACGCTCTACATATAGCAGCTCAACAAGGTAAAACAGAAGTTGTTGAAGTTTTTTTAAAAGTAGTTGAAACGAAATTTCCTGAAAATTGGTTGGAATTTATAAACACGAAATCGAATGACGGTTTTACTGCTCTACATAGAGCAGCTCAACAAGGTAAAACAGAAGTTGTTGAAGTTTTATTAAAATTACTTGAAACGAAATTTCCTGAAAATTTGTTTGAATTTATAAACGGGAAAACGAATGACGGTCGCACTGCTCTATTTATAGCAGCTCAACAAGGTAAAACAGAAGTTGTTGAAGTTTTATTAAAGTCAGTTGAAACGAAATTTCCTGAAAATTTGTTGGAATTTATAAACGCGAAAACGAATGACGGTCGCACTGCTCTACATATAGCAGCTGCAAATGGTAAAACAGAAATTGTTGAACGTTTAATAAAATCTATAGAAAAATCAGAACCCGATAAATTATTCGAGTTCGTTAATGAAAAAGACCTTTAATCAACCAGAGATTGTTAAAATTCTTATAAACCATAAAGCTAATGTTGTTGCAAGAGATGAACATCATACTATATTGCATCAGGCAGTAAAGATGAATAATGTAGAAATACTGGAATTAATTTTAAATAAAATTAAAAGTACGGAATCATGCATGGTTCCATTTATCAATGCCAGTGACACTGAAGGTAATTCGCCATTAACGTGGGCTGCTGCAAATGGACATCTGGAAATAGCTAAAATGTTACTAGAATATGGGGCAAACTTAGATATGCAGAATAATGATGGAGAAACAGGATTGCATTCGGCTACTAAGGGAAGTTATTATGAAATCGTTAAATTATTGTTGAATCAAAATGCAAATTCAAACATAAATGATAATAATGGAAAAACTTCAATAAAGTTATCTGTTGAAATTTGGAATAAAGATCCAAAAAATGAAAATTCAAATTTAATTATGAAATTATTATCTCGGTCGTAGATTTTTCCAATATTAAATTTAGTTTTGAATTTGTCATTTTAATAAATTAAGAAATGGTCTAAAGACAAAATTTTATTTTGTTTATACGAAATCAATCTAAATTCTCGAATCAATATTTTTAATTGTTTTATTTGTATTAAGTTTATTAATTTATCAAATAATGTATTCATTCTTATATATATTGCTAATACTAAGAAAACGTGGTTTCAATATATTTAGTATAACTTTTGTAATTTAAATTTTTATTTACATTCATCATTTGTTTTTCAATTCTATTTTATTTTTTACTTTAAGGAAAAATGTATTATTAATAATTATACTTGGTTGATTTTAAAATAAATAATATGTTGAATAATGTACCTAGTTAGAAATATTTTATATATTTTATATTAAATTGTTAAATATTCGAATTAATTGTGTACTTTTTTATTTTTTATTAATCCGGATGGAAATTGTATTAAATCGAAAACTGTTGATCAAATATAGCAAGGTGATTGAATTTAATGGTAAGAATATTATGAAATATTTTCTATTGGGAATGAACTGGATTCTTCTTTATATATTTTTAATATGAAAAGGTAAGATAAAATGAAAAAATAATTTAGTGGCAAAGAGTTAAATTTAATTCAGAGTGAAAATAGCTCAGAAGTTCTGAATAATTTTGATAGAATCTCAATGCGGAGGTAAGTTTTAATTTGCCTTAAATTTAAACCTTAATTAATTTAAATAATTAAATTTCTTTAGATTTTTTTATTAAAATTTTTTTTTATGAAGTGACAATGAAGCGGAGACACAAAATTTAACATTTTTGAAAAATTTTTAATAAAATAAATGATTTAAAGTTTATTATTACATTTTACTCACTTTCACTTTAATTTAGTTAATTTTTTTTTCATTTTGTTTTATTATTTAAATTATTAATATATTTTTATTTAATTCCAACAAAAGCTTATTGAAGCATGGGAAATTGGAAAAGTAAAGACATAAACCATTAAGCAAAAACACAAAAAAATTGTACTAGATTTTGTATTTTAACATTTTTTTTGCACTCTTTGTGAATTTCGAAATTGATCCGTGATCGTCTTTTCAAATATTGTCATTAATTAAAAGTGATAATTAAAAATAAGTTATCTAACATAATGTAAATATTAAATAATACTTCAATTGTCCAGTTTGAATTTCAAAAAAAGTTTTAGGTGAGTTACTTTTGAATTAAAACAAATAAAAGGAGGAAGGGATGGATTAAAAATAAAATTAACAACATTTTTCATCATTTTTTTTTATTATTGCTTATTATTTTACTTTTTTTTTCTTTTGTAATATAAAAAAAAATTTAAGTTTTAAAAACACATTTTACTTTCTTTTCAATTTCTTTATTTTTCCCAGTTTTTTTGTTTGTTTATTTTAGTTTTGATATTTTGATTCAGTTTTAAGAATTTTGCTTCGTCGACTAAGCCTAGTAATGGATAATTTTCAAATTCTACTTTTTTTATTTTTAAAAGACACAATTGAAAGAAAATTTCCAAAATTTATTTTTACTAACAAATGGTCAAAAATCTAACTTTTATCCCAAAAAAATATAATAAAAATATAATATGAAATAAAATTTAATTATTATTGACGGATCTTTTTTAATAATATAATTCAGCCATACCTTTTATTCGAACAATTTTCAAATAATATTAATAATTTTGTTGACTCAGCAAAGTAAATCAAGATTGTTTGTTTCGTGTCAAAATTGTAGTGAGCTTTAAAGGGTTTATTTATTACTTAAAATTTGTTAGTAGATATAATAATAAAAATTAATAGTATACTAGAAAGAGTGCAAATAGTAGCTTTGATGATGGACTAGATTATTTATTAACCAACCATATCACTACCTACTTGAAAATTTATTTTCATAAATAAGAAACAAGCAAAGTTCTCATCCTTCAGCTTTTCGATTAATAAGAAATTTAAATGTATTTAATCACAAATAATACAAAATAACTTTATTTAAAGAAATGAAAAAAGTAAATTTTGCAGGATATTCTTAATTTTGTTTTCCCTATATTAATTATAATTAACGAATTAACTTATGTTCAATAATTATAACCAACCGTCATCCATATAAACGTGTAGTCCAAGAGTTTGTTTCATCTAAAGCCAATAACAACTATCAGAATATTTCTTCACTATTTCTCGTATCCTTGTAATATAAAATACAAATATTCTCCAAAGACATTTTTCTCCAAAAGTTTTATATAAATGTACACTATATTACCACTATAGACTAGACTAAAGGATAAATTTGTTAACTCACAATTAAATGTTTTTGATTATTTAGTATAGAGAAACTATTAAATATTTACAACTGGTCCTTTTAGAAAAAAATTTGCTTAAATTAATAACTTAGATAAAATATTTTATTTAAAATTACATCCATATATTGCTAAAATAAAATAATAAATAATAGCTTAATATTCTCTATATATAAGATCGTTATTTACCGAGTGCATTATTATTTATATTATTCTTTTGTTAAATTTTATTTTCTAACACAAAAACAATTTTAAATTTTTAATTTATAATTTCCTAATGTATGTGTTTCTAATGGACTTTTTAAAATCTAAATCATTTTGTATTATTCATACAATTCAAATACTATAAAGCTTCCATAAACTTCCATATTAGTTATGTGACCTTTAGCTATTATTATTTTGAAAATAAAAAAGAATAGAAAATTAAAATATTTTTTTTAAATGAATTTTTTTCTTATTTACAAATTTTAACATTAATTTATTTGGCATTCGACATGATTGATGACAAAGAATTATCCTTAAACATAATAATACCAAAGCAAAAAGTTCACTTCAATTTTTATATCGAATTACTTATAAGAATTGTATTTTTCTCTGTAAGGGCAAGACTAGACTGACAATAATGAATAATTAAAATTACAAAAACTTTATAACATAATTCTTGGTCAATATTTAAAACAAAACGCACACAATGTTGCAACGATTTGAATCCAATGTGATTAATAAAATAAATCAGCTTTGAAATATTTGCGAATATGAATTTATTTAAAGAACAAATAATTTTTGATCGTTTTGATCGTTTTCTTTGTATATAAAAAATTATTATATTCTGATAAGAAGATAAGTTTAGTGGTAATGATTGAAAGTGTTGGTCACAAAAACAATCAGATTTTTTTGTCAGGTTGTGTGTTTCAATAACAATACACTTATTTATGTGCCGTAACTTAATTTCTTAGAAACATTCTTAACTGAAACAAATAGGCTAAAATTTTTTTCCAAAAACGTATTACAGATAGTTGGCTTTTATTCTATTTCACTTTACATTTAAACTAACTACATAACTTAATTAATAATTTTTCTTTTTCAATTTGTGTTATAATAAATATTTCATCACTTTTTCATTTATTTCAAATTTGTTTTGATTATCAAAGAATATTAATTTGTTATAGTTCGAAGTTAACAATTAATTTATTTCTTTTATATAAATAATTTATTTAAATGAAAAACAAAAAAAAATTAATTTAAAAATATGTTTATACTTGTAGAATGACTGATAAAATTTCACTAACACAGATTATACAATAATATTTTTTAAGTCATCTGCGAACTGTATACAAAAAAAGTTTCTTGACTAAAAAATTAACATTCTTATCTATTGTTTTTTATTAATTTAACTTGGTATGCAGTATTCTTACTAATAACCACGCATCTGTTTTCTCAGTTTCTTAGTTTCGTTGATATATTAGCGTGATTTAAACGCAGTCCGAATATTTATTAGAACAAGTTTTATGAATCTTTCTATAAATCCAGACGCAACCATATTTATGGAAAGGGTAAATTATCAAAATCAAAGTTTTACTCTAAACAAATTTTTTTTATAAGAATCTGTTGGAATTTGCAAAACGGTGACACTGCTCTACATCTAATAAATACTTAGGAGCCGTAATGGATGGATCTTAACCTGAGAATGATCTTTTTGTCTCAAATTCGATCAAAATTTTCTCATAAAATCAGACTTTGGTTTTTCGTTAAGCAAAATTTAATCTAATCAATATTTTTAATTGTTTTATTTGTATTAAGTTTGTTAATTTATCAAATAATGTATTCATTCTTATATATATTGCTAATACTAAGAGAACGTGGTTTCAATATATTTAGTATAAGTTGTGTAATTTAAATTTTTATTTACATTCATCATTTGTTTTATTCTAGTTTATTTTTTACTTTAAGGAAAAATGTATTATTAATAATTATACTTGGTTGATTTTAAAATAAATATGTTGAATAATGTACCTACTTAGAAATATTTTATATTTTATAATAAATTGTTAATTAGTGGAATTAATTGTGTACTTTTTTATTTTTTATTAATTCGGATGGAAAATGTATTAAATTGAAAACTATAGCAAGGTGATTGCATTAAATGGTAAGAATTTTATTTGTATTGGAAATGAAATGCATTCGTTTTTTATATATTTTTAATATGAAAAGGTAAGATAAAATGAAAAAATAATTTAGTGGCAAAGAGTTACACTGAAACCGCAATATAGTTAACTACTTAACGTGTAGACTTTAAATGAACTAACGTGTGGGTCTCCAAATTTCAATCAGAAATATTCTTTTTAAGTAGAGCAGTCACCCGGATAGTGAAAGGTCCTGACTTCGTGTCTCAGTTGTGGCATAGAAGGTTTTTTCAGTCCATCAATTTTTCCTTAAATAACTTTAATTCTTTTTAATCTCTATTTTTAAATTTTTTACTTATATTTATTATTAAGAAATGATTTAAAAATTAAAATCATAATTTTTACATTTTTACTTTAATTTAATTTAATTTTATTTTACTTAGTTAGAATAATTATATATTATTTATTTTTGACGGGTCTTGGTTTTATTATTTTTGTTGTTTTTTTGATCATTTTTATAGATAAGCGCCATTATTTCCCCCACAATCACTGAACTGAAATCTCTAGTTAAAGTGCGAAAATTTTCGAACGTTAGTTCAACTAACCAAAATTCACTATCTAACCATTTTTCGTTAGTTGAACTAACGGAGAGGTGAGAAAGAGCGATACATTTTGACGCGAGGCGGATAAAGAGAAAACATAACACTGAAACCGCAATATAGTTAACTATTTAACGTACGTTTGATAGTTAACTTGTTATGATTTTTACCTTTTACCGATATTCTTATTAAAAAAATAACTCTAAACTAATTTTTTTCTTAGTTTTAAAATAAAGAGAGAAACAGAAAAACCGAACAGAACACAAAAGCTACTATATATTTTCTTTAATTGAAATTAAAAATGAACAAAATAATAATTTCTTTTTTTTTAACAAAAAAAAAAAAAAAGAAAAATTAACGAAACCATTAACTCTTACCACTTCGGTTTAAATTCACGTGGTTGTTCACTGTGAAATGTTCAACGAAAAAATATCTTCGATAAATTTTGTAAATTTGCTTTTTAGAATTAACTTAAATATAAATCCATTCTTAAATCAACGAAACTAAGAAGCTAAGAAAACAGATGCGGGCCTTAATCTATTATTAAATTATATTTGTTATATTTGTTACAAATTTTTTTTGTACAGTTCGCATTGATACTTTCCCAGATGACTTAAAGAATATAATTGTGTAATCTTTGTTAGTGTAATTTTATCACTCATTCTACAAGTAAAAAGACATTTTTAAATTAATTAAAGGAATTAGTTCATATTTTTTTATTTAAATAAAATAAATAAATTAAATTCATTATTAACTTCGAACTATAACAAATTAATATTATTTGATAACCAAAACAAATTTGAAATAAATGAAAAAGTGATGAAATATTTATTATAACACAAATTGAAAAAGAAAAATTATTAATTAAGTTATGTAATTAGTTTAAATGTAAAGTGAAATAGAATAAACTCCAACTATCTAAAATACGTTTTTGGAAACAAATTTTAGCCCATTTGTTTCAGTTAAGAATGTTTCTAAGAAATTAAGTAACGGTATATAATTAGTGTATGAAACAATTAATATTGACAAAAAATTCTGGTTGTATTGGTAATGGAGGCCAAAAATAACTTATGTGGATTTGTGTTTCACTTATCTGAATATATTAATTTTTATTTAAATAAATGTTCAGAAATTATTTGAAATTATTTTTTCTTTAAATAAATTCATATTCGCAAATATTTCAAGGCTATTTTTAGTTGATGAAAATGTTTTGTTTAATTTACTTACATTGAAAATTCATAAACTGTTATTTTATTTTTCTTTACTGATCTACAATGTTAATTATTTAATACGGAATTCAAAGTTAAAACACATTTATTTTGCAAGATTTCATGCAAGCATTTTTTAGAAAAATCATTTAAAATTGAAATAATTTTTAATTAATGAATTAAATAATAATTTATTCCAATACAGTTTTTAATATTCAATATTTTCTCTAATGAACAAAAACATTTAATTATCAGTTAACTAATTTATCCTCTAGTCTGCCTAGTGAGTCTTATAGTAACAATATACTTAGTGTTGATATAAAAGTTTAGGAGGAAAGTTCCATAAAAAAAAATCTACTTTTTATTTTGTATTATTCAGAAAAGTTATTTTAAAACCAGAAATTATTCTTAAAGTACAAAAAAATTTAAATAATTAATTTTTTAAATCTGAAAAACAAAACAAAAATATTTTCAAATAACTTTAAAATATTTTCAGTGTTGTTACTTTTTAGTGATAAAAATAGTGAATAATTTTCCTGAAAAATTTCGAGCTTGTTTGGAATTCTATTTTTTTGTGTATCGGTAAGTTATTTTTTAGTTTGTTTAGAGACAAGGAAATTTCGTGATTTTATACTTGAATAAAAGTTATTTATCAATAATTCAACCTTCATTCCTAAAGAACTGTGTCACCGAGACACAGTTTAGTTAAATTTTTTTTTTTTTCTTGTTTTTTATTAAATTATATTAAAGACGAATTTCATAATCCATAATCTAAAAATGGAATTCATCATAAACATATTTTTTAAACATTCTTTTGAATTTATTTTTTATTTTATAGCGTCAAAATTCGAGTAAATTTAAGTAACAGCAAATCAAAATGAGTTCGCAAGAATTAAAAAATATAAAGAAACGACCAATAGATGAAGTCATTGTGAAAAGTGTACCGAAAAAGAAACACAATTTTAATGAAGACCAGGTAGCTGAAAGCATATCTAAATTGGATTATTTGGATGACACAATAAATTATCCAAGTTCAGGATTAAGATTTAGTTTACATGGCGATATTTACCAGTTGAAATTACTGATGCTTTTTATGATTAGAGGACTAAAACTAGGACGTCGTTTTCGTTTGGCTACAGAATTTGACCCATGTGAGAAATTTGATGATTTATTCTTTGAATATGAAAATGAAAAGGGAGATGGATCAATAATTCGTCTTGTCCAAATAAAACATAAACAAGATGATTCCAAAACAATTTCTTTAAGTGATTTAAAAAATGAAACAGATGGTGAGTTTAGTTTACAAAAATATTTCATTTCTTATCGTAAAATAATAAAGCATCCAGAGTTTACCCGCAAAAATACAAAAATAGAGGATTTCATTATTTATACGAATATTGACTTAGATAAATATTTGAAAGAAAACTTTGAACCAGTAGGAGGTTCGGATGTTATTTTAGACATGAAATATGATGGAAAGGAAGCTCAACTTTTGAAATTCAAAAATGATTTTCATTCCACGATTGTACCAATATTGAAGAACACATCAGATTTATGCAGATTAGCAAAAAAAATTGCAAAATCAAAGAAATTAGACTTAACGGACGAGCTTATTAAAACTTATCATAGTATTTTAGTTAAAGATGTATTCGAAGTTTCTGAGGATATAAATAATGAATATTATGCAAAATTTCGCGATAGTTTTTTAAAGTTGTCTGATAATAATAAATCCAAAGAATTAATTACCCTTAGAAACAATATCCTTTCATATCTCAAAAATCCCTCAATTCAATTAAAAAATATGAAAATACCAACATCCAAGAGCTTTGGAAAGGTGTTTGAGCTAATTGTTAATCCAAAAATTAAAGATATTAAAGAGTTTGTTAAAGAATTCGCTGCTTCAGTAAAAAAGGCTCAGAATGATTTTGTTCAATTATCAAGGATAAATAAAAGTATTAAAGACAACATCGACCAACTAGCAGGATATTTATTGATCGAGAAAGATGACAGTGAAAACGATATTTACTATTTAAGCTCTGCGTTTTTTAATAACAGTCCATTACCAACTGAACTGAACAATTTTAGGAATGATTTGAATACTGCATTTCTAATGGAGAAAATTGTAGTTAACAAAGATCAGTACAAATTCAAAATAACAAAGTTTTATACGTGTTGTGACGGGAAGCTTTATAAACAGGTATCTTTACCTGATGATTGTGTAACTGACGAAGAAATAAAAGGATTTTTAAATAAGTTAGTATTTGCTGTTAATCAACCCAACGAAGTTGAACTGGGTAAAATTATTGCAAAAGAAATTTCGGCTGACGAGAATATTAATAATGACTTTATAGTAGAGAAGTTTCAAAGTTATATGCTGAACTGGATGAAGAAAACAGAAGGAACTTTTCTTACTTTCGATGATGGAAAGCAGTTTTTTGAAGAAGCTAAAAGTGAACTTATTAAATTAAGCCTTATTGAATTCAGTTTAGAATATCTCGCTATAATTGATGAGTTTTGTTTAACTTTTAATGAAAATACAATAAATGAACTACGGATACACTGTGAGGTCTTTTTAAATTCAGAATCTAACAACCAAATTCTACATATTTTTACTGATCACACTCAAATATGTTCTATAAAGTTTTACCAAATTATAAAAGAGTTCACGAATTACAAAAATGAAGATTATATGTTTCTACGATTGAGTACTCTTTTACGTTCAAAAGATCAATTATTGATGCAATTATTGTGTTCACACACAACTAACTTATTGATTATTGTAAATGATAAAACAAAAAATGATAACGATAACGGTAATGAAAGCTTATTAAATCTGATTAATAAGTTAAAACAAAATTTAAATAAAAATCCTAAAATAAAAATTTTTATCATTGGTTCATCAGAAAAAACTTTGTTGATTGATGCAGAATTCAATACCGATAAATATGAAGATGTGAACCCCAATTTAAGTGATCTTACTCCTGATTCACAGAAAAAAATTCTTGCCGAAGGAATTGTATCATTTCAAGGGCAGAATGTAAATTTAGACAAACTACTGAACAGCAAATTATATAATAACATCGATGCAAATATTTTATCAAACTTAATTCACAAACAGAAAATAAAGATTGGAGCTGAACTTTCAAATTTAAGTGAGGATTATTATATTATGAGAAAACTTAAATATTGTGTGAATATTAACCCAGATATTCAGAAAGATACTCAAAAATTTTTTAAAGTTGATAATTATCAACGCTATATAAATAATGAAAGAATTCCTGTGGAAGAACCAAAGCATCATCAGGACATATTACTTATCTGTGACATTTCTGACAATGAGTTTAAAGATTTTTGTATCAAATACAGAAAAATAAATATTCATTGTCTCAAGAAGAATGAAGACAAGCTCATATGGAAACAATCGTATGGAGGTAATTTATCAAAGTTGAGAGAATATATTGATAAAAATTCTGCTCAGTACACAGAACCAAAGATTATTACAGATATAACAGAAAAAGTGATCGTTATTGTTGCTGAACCTGGCATGGGTAAATCTACTTTACTCACACATTTAGCATTTCAGACTAAGAAATCACAACCCACTTTATGCATTTTGAGAATAAATTTAATTGACCTTGCTAAAAGATTTCAAACGTGGATGAAAAAAAGGACGCTTACAGAATCTGATATCAATGATTTTTTGTATTATTGTTTTTCAGAAAAAACAAACGAAGGATCAATGAAAGCATTAGAGAGAACCGTTTTCGATTATTGTTATCAAGAGGGTAAACTGATTGTTATGTTCGACGGGTTTGATGAAATAAGTCCGGATTATAAAACTGTTGTAATTAAAATATTAAAAGTTTTAAAAACCACAACAATTGGGGGGTTGTGGATAACCACACGCCTGTATAATATCCAAAGCGAAATAGAAAATGTTCTAAATAGATTTTCGTATAGTCTTGAACCAATTTCTGAAGAATATCAAATTTCTTTCTTAAAATCTTATTGGGCAGATAACATGAAAGAGACTGAAAGCGATGATGCATTTATTAAAGAATTTCTTAATTGGTTCTCTAAAATAACAAATGATAAAAATTGTGACTTTGTAACTATCCCATTACAACTGAGAATGATTGCTGAAATTTTCCGAGATAAATTTAAAGATTTGTTATCTAAGAATTATAAACAAATGTTTGGAGAAAATTTTAATTTAGTGATTTTGTATGAAAAGTTTATAGATCACAAATTTTACAAAATTTTAATGCAAGAAAAAAAAACTGGAATGAATAAAGCTGACCCACATATGACGGAAATAAATAAGAGAGAACGTACACATTTTATTTCAAATCATAAAAAATTAGCTTTGTTATCGCTGTTTGGAACGGATGAAATTCAAAAGTTGAACATTGATATTAGAAATTCAATTTCAGATATTAAGCTGGGGAAGGAAAGAACAGGAATTATTGATCGAGTGATTAATGACAAACCAATTTTTATTCACAAATCATATGCTGAATATTTTGCTGCACTTTGGATGGTTGATAATTGGAATAAAGAGGAAGTTAAGAGTTTTTTAAGGGACTATCTTTTTAAAGAAGAAAATTATATGGTTCGAAAATTTTTCGATATTTTGTTAGCTTATGAAAACAATCCAGAAGATATTGATGATGATTCTGAAAGCGATTCTGAAGGTGAGAAAAGCGAAGAAAAATGCATTCCAATTCTAAAGAATAAATACAAATTACATGCAACTATTTTGAATAATGATGTTGAAAGTATCAAGAAAATATTTGAATCTGAAAATGCAATTGATATTAGTCTTGATAAAGCAGGTCGAACAGCCCTACACTTAATTGCTTCCTATAATTATACTGAAATTTGGAACAAAGTAAATTCAGACCACATTAAATTTCTTATTGATAGGAAAGATCAAATATTTGGTTATACTCCACTAATGTATGCCGAGAAATGTGGTAGCTGGGAAATTGCTGATTCATTTTTAAAAGCAAAAGCAAATAGTAATGAAATGTATAAAGAAATAGACAACATTAATGAAATCTATGAGGGTCCTAATAATCTAGATACCGGCCACTGTAATATGAAATTATTACATATAGCTGCTTATCAAGGCTTATTAAATCTCACAAAAATTTTACTAGAAAAAGGCAGTGATGTTAATGCTCGAGATAAACTCGGTTGCACTGCTCTACATTTAGCAGCTGAAAAAGGTGAAACAGAAGTTGTTGAACTTTTGTTAAAATTTGCAGAAAAAATTAAACCCGACCAATTGTTTGATTATATAAAAGGAAAAAACCAATTCAATTATACTGCTCTGCATTTATCTGCTGTTTTTGGACAAAAAGAAGTACTTAAATATTTAATAAATTTAGTCGAAACGAAATTTCCTGACAAAATGTTTGAATTGCTAAACATGAAACAGAAACACGGTTGCACTGCTCTACATTCAGCAGCTCAAAATGGTAACACAGAAATTGTTGAACTTTTAATAAAATTTGTAGAAAAAACAAAACCTGATCAATTGTGGGAGTTTATAAATGACAAAGATGAAGACGATTATACTGCTCTACATTGGTCAGCTACAGAAGGAAAAACAGAAGTTGTTAAACTTTTAATAAAATTTCTAGAAATGAAATTTCCTGAAAGAATTTTGGAATTGCTAAACATGAAACAGAAATACGGTTGCACTGCTCTAAATTTAGCAGCTCAAAAAGGTAAAACTGAAATTGTTGAACTTTTAATAAAATCTGTAGAAAAATCAAAACCTGAACAATTTTGGGACTTTATAAATGATAAAGATCTAAACGATTTTACTGCTCTGCATTGGTCTGCTCAAGAAGGACAAACAGAAGTTGTTGAATGTTTATTAAAATTTGTAGAAAACACAAAACCTGATCAATTGTGGGAGTTTATAAATTTCAAAGATCTAAACGATTATACTGCTCTGCATTGGTCAGCTGAAGAAGGACAAACAGAAGTTGTTGAATGTTTATTAAAATTTGTAGAAAACACAAAACCTGAACAGTTGTGGGAGTTTATAAATTTCAAAGATGTAAACGATTATACTGCTCTGCATTGGTCAGCTCAAGCAGGACAAACAGAAGTTGTTAAACTTTTAATAAATTTTGTGGAAACGAAATTTCCTAAAAGAATTTTGGAATTGCTAAACATGAAACAGAAAAACGGTTGGACTGCTCTACATTTAGCTGCTGAAAAAGGAAAAACTGAAATTGTTGAACTTTTAATAAAATCTGTAGAAAAATCAAAACCCGATAAATTGTGGGAGTTTATAAATGATAAAAATGAAGACGATTTAACTGCTCTGCATATATCTGCTTTTAATGGACAAATAAAAGTTGTTAAACTTTTAATAAATTTAGTACAAACAAAATGTCCCGAAAGAATTTTGGAATTGCTAAACATGAAAGAAAAAAACGGTTACACGGCTCTACCTTTAGCAGCTCAAAAAGGTAAAACTGAAATTGTTGAACTTTTAATAAAATCTGTAGAAAAATTAAAACCTGATCAATTGTGGGAGTTTATAACTGATAAAAATGAAGACGATTTTACTGCTCTGCATATATCTGCTTTTTATGGACAAATAAAAGTTGTTAAACTTTTAATAAATTTAGTACAAACAAAATGTCCCGAAAGAATTTTGGAATTGCAAAACATGAAACAAAAAAACGGTTACACGGCTCTACATTTAGCAGCTGAAAATGGTAAAACTGAAATTGTTGAACTTTTAATAAAATCTGTAGAAAAATCAAAACCCGATAAATTGTGGGAGTTTATAACTGATAAAAATGAAAACGATTTTACTGCTCTGTATATATCTGCTTTTAATGGACAAATAAAAGTTGTTAAACTTTTAATAAATTTAGTACAAACAAAATTTCCAGAAAGAATTTTGGAATTGCTAAACACGAAACAAAAAAACGGTTACACGGCTCTACATTTAGCAGCTGAAAATGGTAAAACTGAAATTGTTGAACTTTTAATAAAATCTGTAGAAAAATCAAAACCTGATCAATTGTGGGAGTTCGTTCATGAAGGTAATGCATTACACTCTGCTCTTGGCTTTAGACAACCAGATATTGTTAAAATTCTTATAAACTACAAAGCTAATGTTGTTGCAAGAAATAATCATGATACTATATTGCATCAGTCAGTACAGATGAATAATGAAGAAATACTGCAATTAATTTTAAATGAAATTAAAAGCACAGAACTAAATATGGTTCCATTTATTAATGCAAGTGATACTGAAGGTGACACTCCATTAATGTGGGCTGCTCAATTTGGATATCTGGAAATGGCTAAAATTTTACTAGAATATGGTGCAAACATAGATTTGCAGAATAATGATGGAGAAACAGCATTGCATTGGGCTACTAAGGGTGGTTATTATGAAATTGTTAAATTGTTGTTCAATGAAAATTCAAACATAAATGATAAAAATGGAAAAACTCCAATTAAATTAGCTATTGAAATTTGGAATAAAGATCCAAAAAATGAAAATTCAAATTTAATTATGAAATTATTATCTCGGTCGTAGATTTTTCCACTACATTTGAATTTGTAATTATAAAAAAAAGTCTAAAGACAAATTTTATAGATTTTATTTGGTTGATGCGAAATTATAAATCTCAAATCTTATTTAATCAAAATTTATAATTGTTTTAATGCATTAGATTTGTATTTATTTATCTAATAATATATTGAGGCTTATTGTTTATTGGTAATATTAAGAAAACTATTTTAATATTAGTTGAAATTATGTAATCTTAATTTTAATATATATTCATCATTTGTTTTTTTAAATTCTAGTATTTTTAATTTTAAGGAAAAATATTTGTTGGATTTTAGAATTTACCCATGTATTTACCTATCCATGGAAATATTTTATGTTTTATAATAAATTTTTAAATATTGTGTTTTTTTTTTACTATTGATTATTTATTATCTCGGATATTATTAATAAAAGTTTGAACCAAATCACTATGTCCATGTTACTGGTTTGATATAAAAATTTCTATCAAATTCGATATCCATATAAAAAATATTGAATAAAAGATCCAAAGAATGAAATTTTTAATTTAATTATGAATTTATTATCTTAGTGTTCAATATGAAATTTACGTTTGAATTTGTAAATATAAAAAAAGTTTTAACACATATTTTATTTGATACGAAATTAATTTAAATTCCCTCATAAAATCAAACATTTATTTTCTAATCAATATCTAATCAATATTTTTAATTGTTTTATTTGTATTAAGTTTGTTAATTTATCAAATAATGTATTCATTCTTATATATTGCTAATACTAAGAGAACGTGGTTTCAATATATTTAGTATAAGTTGTGTAATTTAAATTTTTATTTACATTCATCATTTGTTTTTCAATTCTAGTTTATTTTTTACTTTAAGGAAAAATGTATTATTAATAATTATACCTGGTTGAATTTAAAATAAATAATATGTTGAATAATGTACATACTTAGAAATATTTTATATTTTATAATAAATTGTTAATTAGTGGAATTAATTGTGTACCTTTTTATTTTTTATTAATCCGGATGGAAAATGTATTAAATTGAAAACGATAGCAAGGTGATTGCATTAAATGGTAACAATATTATTTGTATTGAGAATGAACTGCATTCCTTCTTTATATATTTTTTAATAAGAAAAGGTAAGATAAAATCGAAAAATAATTTAGTGGCAAAGAGTTAAATTTAATTCAGAGTGAAAATAGCTCAGAAATTCTGAATAATTTTTATAGAATCTCAGTGCGGAGGTAAGTTTTAATTTGTATTACATTTAAATGTTAATTAAGTTAAATAATTAAAATTCTTATGATTTTTTTATTATAAATAAAATCTTTATGGAGAAAAATAAAGCGAAGACACAAAAATGTTAAAGACTTTGAAAAAATATTAATAAAATAAATGATTTAAATTTTATTATTACATTTTTACTCACCTCCTTGTTTTAGTTATTTGTTCATTTAGTTTATTTTCTTTCTTGTTGTTTTTATAACATTATTTAAATTATTATTATAAATGGTGCCAGCGAAGTGCACCCACTTTTTTATTTCCCACCGAGAATAAAGCCCAACTGAAAGTGCGCCGAACGAGAAGTGCACCCAACGGAAACTGCACCCAATTTTAATACATTTAAATAGAGTGGAAGTGCGCCAAAAGGGAACTACACCCACAGAGAAGTGCACCCAATGTCACCGCTACCGTCAACGGCGTTTTCAATAATTATATTACGCCTGCGATTCGGCTTAACAATAGCTTATACAAGGATTCTCAACCAATAGTAAGAAAATTGGTCTAAACACAGGGGCGTTCTTATATAAAAAAAGTTATTAATTGTTATTATTTATTTATTTATTGCAAATTTTAAATGCGGAACTACAATTTAAATAATAAATAGGCTAGTTTAAAAAATACTCATTACAAATTAAAAACCAATGTTAGGCACGAATCTCCTATTTTTTGCACAGCATATTTATTATTTAATTATTTATTTGTGTTCATGAAATCATGAGAGAATATTTTCACAAAGAATTTTTTTAAACATTTCTTAATTTATCTGAAAACTTTATGTACCTACCTAATTCATTATTTTATTTAAACAATAACTGTTTTTATAAACTATTTTGTTTTTTCAAAGTTTCCTGCAAATAAACAAAATCAATAAATATTTTCTCATATTTTATGATTTATGATTTTATTATGTAAATCTATAAGTTCATACATACCCCTTCATATAATTTTTCTATATCTATACTAAGCTAAAATATTAATATAATTTTTTTTTATTATTTTAGCTGAAAAATCATACTCGAATGTTAATTAAACAATTTGACTTTTTTGTTAATATGATTAGAAAAATGTGATTTGTTCCGAATTATCATATTACAAGAAATGAGAGTTCCAGTGAAACGCAGATTGGAGAAGAATATTCAAATATTACTTTAGATTATTTAATAGTAAACTCAACAATAACAACACGGAAAATTAATTATAAATAAATAAGAAATGGATTGTAATTAGCTAACTAAGAAATGAATTGCAATCAAATAAAAATGAATTGAAATTAAATAATGTTATTTTGAAATAAAATATGAATTGTAATTTGTTTTCTTTTATTATTATTATTTATTATTCATTTATTTTTTTTCAAAATTTTTATAAATATTTTTGAAAAAAAAATTTTTTTAATGAATTTTTTTGAATATTATCAGCCGCCAAAAAAAATTAACGCGTAAAACCGATATGCATTGTATCTTGTAGCGTTTTAATCGGAAATTTGTAGCCTTTTTTTTGCGTTGAATTTTGGAAAAACGTAAAAAGACATAAAAAGATTCTAGTAAATAACGAGCGGGTGAAAAAAAGTGGTCACCAAAAAATCTGTGGCTGAGCGGAAAGTAAATTTTAGTTGCAGATATTTGGCTTGAAAGAAATTTTATGTTAAAACCAAGATTTGAACACGGAAACTTCCGATTTTAATCTATTTAATCTATTATTTTTTTAGCATTCAAGTGTTCATAATTTTTTAATCTTAATTCCATCAGATTCTTATAAAAAAAAACCATACGACAAAATTCAAGTGTGACGTAATTTAAGACAGTTTTTAAATATAGATACTGATACTATTTTTACTTCAGAAAAATTTTACCGAAACTTATGTCGATCTTCATTTTTATTCCTTAACTTTATTCGCTATACCTCAACACAGAAACAGGATAGAACCCATTAAATTCTTTCAGTTCAATTATTCAAATTGTTAACCCACCTTTTGTTTATTTTTTAACTTTATGTCGTTTTCTAATCCTTCTAATTAAAAGCAAAATAATTCTTCTTCTTCCATGAATATTGATGAGTCATAAATAATCAATGAAAAATTTTGATTGGTCATCATCGTATTGAAAATAATATTCACGTGTCCTTCTAAATGATATAACTCTTTATTATATTTAATACAATGGTTATGGGTGTAGAATTTCTCTTATATCCTTTATTCATTGTAAAACAAAAAAAAAAACAGGAAATATAATATCCCCATAGAAATTCAATATATAAGTAGACAAAAGCTAAAAGACAATCAATATTTATGTAATGACAATAACAACAACAACTAAAAATAAAGAAGTTATAAATAAAATGCCTTTCATATTTTTCTTCCCCTATTCAGCCCAGTTTAGTAACATTTGAAAATAAAATAACATTTTGTTACAAAACAAATTAAAATTTCCATTAAAAATAAAAATTACATTTGGTTTTTCTTTCTTATTTTTTTAGTTTCTTTTTTTATTGAATTTAATCGTTTCATCTCAAACACAGTAAAGAACAAATTATTTTTCTTTTGCTCAATTTTCAATTTCTCCATTTATTCATTATTCTCATCGTCATCTTCTTCTTTATATTTTTATGAGTATATTATAAATTTGTTAATTAATTATTACATAAAATAGAGATAAAGGGAAAAAACAAATAAAAAAATGGTTTCAGTTTTGTTTTTTTTTTTTGATGTAATCAAAATATTTTTATTTTGTGAATTCAATTAATGTCGCGTGTTTAGAAACGTTTAGACATTCCTTTCCACAGTTACCGGTTACTAATTTAAACCTAGCCCCCCCCCCTTACTTTTTCATAACCGTGTATAAATAATATTTTCTGTTTTGAAATATTTTTATAGAATGGAATTTCTACAAAATTAATCTCTGGGTTTTTTCCAACAGTTTTGGAACGTCAGAAGAAAAATGAATAAAATTTTTATTAATTCTAAATTTGTTCAAATTTAATATTTCACAAAGAAGGATAACTAAATTTTGTGAGTTTGGAAAACGTAACATACGTTTTCAGTTTTCACACTTTTTAATTTCATGTAAACATACCTTAAATACACTTTCTATAGAAAGGAGGAGAACACATAACAGTTTCTTTACATTTTCTAGACTGTCAATTTCTAACAGACAACGTCTTGATTTTACAATTATATATTTATTTTATTCGTCCATTTTAAAAATATTTTGCTTTACTAAAACTTTTTCCTTTTATAAATGAAATATTTATCGAAAAGAAACGAAACGAAAACGGGGGTGGGGGGAAAAACAAAAACAAGAAACATAAAAAAAAAATATACCTAATTAAAAATCAAAATTAAATTATGTATTACAATTATTTTAGTTGAATTGTTATTATTATTATTATTATTCCTTTTTTTTTTGTTGTTGTTATTTAATATAATTTTATAAATAAAGAATAATAAAATGTAAAATTACGAATTTTATAATTACATTAATTAAACTTACAACAATCTCTATATATTAATTTTAAATTATAATCGTAAATCATAATTAATATTTGTTCATTTTATATAATACAGCCATGTAGAAAGAATTATAGTTTGTTAGTGGATAAGGGAGGGTAGGATGATGAGGAGAGGATTGGATTGTAATAAGAGAATTAAAATTATTATAAATTAAATTATTACAAATACTACATTACATTGGTTTAGTTAACTAAATTACTATTATTATTTTGTTTGTTTGTTTTGATCATTATTAAACACAAAAGAAAAAATTAAAAAGAGACAAGAGAAAAAAAAATGTGTGTCTTGTTTTGTTTTTGTTTTTATTCAATTTGATTTGTGTTTTTTATCGTTTTCCCTTCTATTTCCTATTTATTTATTTTCAATTGAATTAATTATGGGGAATAGTCTAAACAAATGAAAACAGGTGAAAAGTAATAAACAGAAAAGAAAAAAAAAATAGGAAAATTTATAGACAGATGAAAATATGGGGAGGAATTTTGTTACGTTTTTGTTTATTTTTTTTTGGTTTTAAATTTAGATTATTCAGTTTCCATGGAATCGAAAACAAAAAAAAAAACATTTATATTTTTTTTTCTGTTCTACCGACTTTTCCCCCTTCGTCAATTCTTTTTTCCTTTTTTTTCATTACTTTGAATTACATTTTGGATTTTATTCTTTTATTTAAATTTTATTATTTTTCCGTTCTTCTCGTTTCTTTAAAAAAAAAAAACAACAAACAAAAAAGAAAGAGGTTATGGTTGATTGGGGCGGGGGAGTTGGAGGAACTGATCAAAATACATTCAACATTTTTTTTTATTTTCTTATTATTATTTTATATTTTTATATTTTAATTTGGAAATGGCTTCTCTCTTTCTTATTATCTGTTTCCCCCCCACCCCCCTTTTTTTACTTAGTAGCAACACAAAAACAAAAAACAAAAATATAAAACGACAAAAAACAATTTTTTTTTTTTCTTATAAAAATAAAAATTAATAATGAAGAATAATTTCTATAAAGTACAAAAAAAATAAAATAAATAAAATACTTTCAATATATTCTTCTTCTTCTTCTTCACACTGTTTCTCTACTTCCGGTTTTTTTTTTGTTTGTTTTAAATGTTTTTTAATAAAAAAAAACTTATTTAATTATAAATTAAATTATTATTTTATTTAAAGTTTTTCCATAAATCAGACTTCTGTATCTTTTTCTTCTTTTATTCTTCACTATACTAATTTTCTTCCACACCTTCCTCTTCTTCTTCTTCTTCATCTTATTATTCATAATTTTTCATCAAACAATTTTTTATTCAATAATTTTCCTTTTTTTTTTCAAGAGAATCAAAATAAAGGGAACACCTTCAATGGTTTAAAATCAAAAATTAATTAAAATTTCTCTAAAACTAATTTGTTTTTTTTTTGTTTTGCTTCTTTTTTTTTTTAATTCAAAATTTTAAAAATAAAAAATAAAACAACAAAAATTACAAAATTTTTCGTTTATTTAATTTTTTTTTTCTCAATTTTTAATTTTTAATTTTGTTTTTTTCTTTTTTTTTTATTTAATTAATTTTTAGATTTATTTATAAAAAAGTATAAAAGATCTAAATGAATTTTTCCCCATTTTCTTTTATTTCTTCAATTTTCTTTTTATTAGAAAATAAAAAAAAAAAACTGTAAGGAAGAATTTATCAAAAAATTCTATTCTAGATTTTTGTTTTTTTTTTTTTCTTCTTACAAAAAAAAATAAACAAACATTTTTTCTTCATTTCGGGTAAATAATCTACGATTTTTATTTTAAAGAATTTTTTTTCTTCATTTTTATTTTTCAGTTTTGTGTTTATAATTTTTTTTTTTTTGGTTTTTTTGGATTGTACTTTTTTTTTTTTTTTTTGTAGCAAAAAAGGAATTTTTATAAAATATTTTATTTTTAAATTTTTAGTTAGAAAAACAAAATTAAATTATTTAAATTAACGAAAAAGAAAGAAAAAAAGAAAAAAGAAACATAAAAATATAATTTTTATTCAATTTTACTTCTTTTTGTTTTTCATTCAAGAAAGAAAGAGATAAAAGAGTTTTTTTTGTAGTGATTTAGATTTAATTTTTCTCGTTTTCTTTATGTCTGTTTTTTTTTTCATTTTAAATGTTTTAATCTAATTTAGCATATCGTGGTACAAAATCTTTAGCAATCCAAAAATTACAATTAGGATAATCATCTTTAGATAATGCATCTTGTCCAACATCTAAAACTCGTAATCTACTATCGTATTGTTTCATTTCACCATGTGATACATAATGATAAAATAATTGTTGCATTGCTGATAAATAACGACGTTGTTCTGGTGTTTTTGATTCATAACGTCCAAATATTGCTGATACATCAATATCAACATCAGCTATATTATGTTCACCACCTGTTTGTGTAACAACATAAAATGGTGATGATGGTTGTGTTCTTGCCATTGTTAATAATGGACAAATTGTACGTATATCAGATATCATTGATACAAGTCCTTGATACGTTGCTGGATAACGACTTAATGCTTCTTCAGTTAAACCTTTTTCACCAACTTTACTCATTTCAATATGGTTCTTTACAATTTCAGGTGTCCATTCTACATATTTATTAAATAATTTATCTGAATGACTTTCATGAGCAGTTGTACCAATAACTAGTTTCATCTTTCCTGCATCATGCTTCCAAACATCAGCTGGATTTTGCTTCAAAATATCTCCATCTAAAACTAACCATTCATGACGTGCAGAAACATTTTCTTCACGTTGTGGTAAATCGGGCCAATCACGTCTCCACTCACTTGGTATTGCATCTAAAAGTTTTGCATTTTCTTCATTTCTAAGACATTCAACATCTTTACAATTAATATCTTCTAAATATCGGTGATTAGCAATTTGTGAATGTACTAAATTTGTGCCCGGAAACATTGCAGCACCTGATGTTACCCATGCCCGTGCATATAAATCTTTAACTTTTTGTGATGTAACAAGTGCTGTAACTAAAGTGCCACCTGCACGATGTCCAAATAGTGTAACTGATTTTGCATCACCACCAAAATTAACAATATTTAATTGAATCCATTTAAGAACAGCAATTATATCTGATAATCCATAATTTCCAGATGTTGGTGGATGAACTGATTTTGATAAAATATCCAACGCTAAAAATCCATGAATTCCAACACGGAAATTAGGTCTTACAAAAATCACATCACGTGCTCGAGCATAACGTGTTGATGGACGCATTTTACTTGGTGAATCACCAGTTAATGATTCAGTACCAATAAGTACAACAACTGGTAAAGGATTATCATAACGTACATGCGGTGTTACAATATCTAATGTTAGACAATCTTCTACACCGCTTTTTGTACCATTTGCATGAAATTGCCAACAATTTTCGGTTGTATTATGTGCCTTAAATGTACCATTCCAACAACTATCAAAATTATCAATTAATTGTGCTGGAGTCCATCGTTTATCATCAATTGGTGGTACAGCATACGGTATTCCTCTAAATGCGAATGCACCATCTTCTAAAATACCTTCAACAGAACCACATGATGTTACAGCGTTGACAAATTTACCATCACGTAATGGTGCAATTTTTGGTGTTGGCTCAGAATTTAATGTGAAGCATACAATTATACCAACTAATAAGAAAAATACAATAACACCAGCAACAATAGCTAAATCATCTGTAAGAAATAGAAACAAAAATAAGTAAATAATTCTTTTGTTTTCAGCACATTTCACACACAATAAAAAAACAATAATGATTCATTATTTTGTTGATAAACAAATTCATTTAAATAAATAAACTATAAAATAATATCAATTTTTTTTTTTAAATTTAATAAAAGTGACGACTATTAAATTATCATAAGTCATTCATCAAAATTTTTTAATAAAATACTATGAGCATAAATGATGTATAATGGTTACAACTAAATTTATTCAGTTTAATTGAATGGACCAATTTAATAATTTAAATAAGTATATCCGTTTACAAAATTCCAATTAAATACTAATGAGCAATTCCACAAATAGAATGTATAAAAAAATTCTTTTATCGATTTTTATGAATTAATTTAATATGAGATTTTTCTTCTAATATGTACAAAAAAAAAAATGTGTACCTATTGAACATCGATATCTTCTCATTTCTTCAAAACATGTTAATGGTTTTGGTGGTATAGCCTCATCTAATTTATCCTTTTCCTTTTCCTAAAAATATAAAATACGTCAAAATTAATATAAAAAGAAAAAAAACTAAAAGCGAGCAGAGCACAAAACCCTTGAAATTCAATTTGACTTTACATGTTATTGTGTTTGTGAATGAAAACAAACAACATACAAATATAATAAACGAAAAAAGAAAAATTTTATTGATTAAATTTTATAAATAAATATTAACGAAAATTTTATTGAACTTCAACTTGAATGTGTGTTAACTTAAATATTTCTCTATTTAACTTTTTTTTTTTTTGAGATATCAATTTACATTGAGACAAAGATGATTAATAAATAAGTAAAATAAATATTTCAAGAGGAAAACAAATTAAAAGTCTTACGTCATTGTCAAGTTTAACAGTTTCCATTCCATCGTCACCATTCACTGGTACACAATCTGTTTGATCCTTTTGTGAATCATCAAGTGTTTCCATTGATGCTAAGCCAGCACGTGTATTTGGTCCATTACCAAGTTCTAAATCATTACTATAACCAGATTTTAAACGTTTTGGTAACATATTTGATAATGGTACACGAATTGATTCTAAAAATGATTTCTTTTGTGGTGCTGCACCAATACCATCTCTTGGTGTCTCATTTTCTGTTAGTATTTGTTTTTCAATTGGTTGAGTTTCTATTTCAATAAAATAGAAGAAAAAAAATTAATTGATTTTACAAAAAAAAAATAAATAAAGAAAACAAAAAAAATAAAAACAAACAAACCATTTTTAATATTCTCTTCGTCATCTGTTAATTTAATTGGTTGTGGTTTTTTAAAGGGATTCTTTAAACGTAACGATGAAAGAAATCCTCCTGTTGATGGTTTTGGTTTTTCAGTTGCTTCTGCAACTTTTGCTTCATTACCGGCATTTTCAAGTAATTCACCATCAGCACCATCACCGTCATCATCATTACCATCAATATTTTTACCACTACCATTTGTTTTATTACGTGTAAAATATCCAGGCATTTTTATAGCACCTATTGGTATTTTACGTGGTTTCACTTCACGTTCTTGTGCAGGTACACGATTTGTTGGTGCAGCTGTTCCTGTTATTGGTGGTGTTCCTATTTTTGTTGTTGTTGTCATTGTTGTATTTAATTTGTCTGGTGGTGCATTAATAATTTCTTCACCATTTAATTTTTTATTATTTAAATCTTTTAATTTATCATCATTTATTAATGTCACAATCTCTTTTTCACATTTTTTTTCATCATTATTTTTTAACATTTTATCTGTTTCTTTAGATTCTTCAACGTCTTGTTGTTGCTGTTGTTGTTGTTCACTTGATGGAATATTTTCTTTTTCATCAGTTTCGCCCATTCTTAATTTACGCCAATTTATAACTACAAATTGTTAAAAGAGAAAAATAGATGAAGACACACAATATAAGATAATAATAAAAAAGAAAAAAACTTGTGATGATGAATGACACAATTTAATTCTTTTTAAAAAGAATAAAAAAAAAATGAAAAAAAAAAAAAACAAATGATAAAAATTAGCGATAGAATAAAAACAAATACAATACAAACTCAATTTATTACTAACGACAATTTAGCCGTGAATATAAATTAATTCATTAGAAGATGAAATAAAAAACTAATTATTTTGTACTAGTACTGGAAAAAATATGATAGGGTGATAGGAGCAGAAATATATATTCTGTATGCGTGTGTGGGTATTTTATATGAACCTTGACTTGTAATTTTACCAAGTTATCTAAATCAATTGATGTGTTTCCTTGTATTTATTAAGACTTTAGTAGTAAAAAAAAAAACAACGCAAGAATTTAAAATAAATTTCTATAGAAGGCAACCAAATACAACAAAAACATAAATATAAAATTAAATTCTTGAAAAATAACATTTTTGATAAATTATAAAAATCTATTTACAGCAATGATTTACATATGTGAATTTAATTCATCCAGTTAAATTCTATTTGTTTAAGAATTTTTATTCATTAAATTAAAAGATAATAAATGTGAAATTTCCTTAAATCCTTGTGAAAATATTTAGCAACTGAAAGAATTTTTGTACATAACAAAAAAGTGAAAAGGAGTAATTGAGTTGAATGACCATCGTCTCCTCATTATAACAGTGTAAAGACATTCAAACAAAATTCATTTAGAGCAGTGTAGTGGAGTTGCTTAGAAAGCAGGACAATTAGCATTTAACGTATAACAAAAAAAAATCTTCATTTCTTTTCAGTTCTGATTCTGTATAAAGTACATTCGAATCATCATAAAATAAAATGGATAAGTACTTTCTTTAATTAGACACAATTAATATTCTACTTGAATTGAAAAAAAAACAAAACAAAAAATAAAAAAAAGAAAAGAAACAAACAACATAATTTGATTTATTATTGGAATATTTGAATTAATCCATAGTTAGTCTGGAATAACACTTGAGACTTAATTTACAATAAAAAATATTTAACGCGTGTTCATCTTTCTTACTTTACTACAAAAATAATAATAATGTTGTGAGAAATGATGTTCTTAAAATTCTTCTTTTAAAATCTTAAAAAACCTAATTTTTCTAAAACGTAATTTTTTGCTTCTGTTTTTAATTGAATAATTTTGAAATTAAATCAAATATATTTCCTGGAATTATACATTAATCATTTTTGTTTTTAATTTTACAAAAATTTACGTAAATTCAATTATTGTTTGCATTTAAAAACACGCAAAATATTTATAAAGTTTATTTTTTGTTCATCTCCGGATAAGGTCACAGTAGAAAAAACAATCAACAACAAAAAAAAGAAAACCAAAAAAAAATGCATAACTTCAAATTAAAGTTAAACCAACCGTACATAAATACTATTCGTAATAGATTTCCGGTATTATTAATAATTTACATTTTAACACCCTTAAAACCCTTTAGTTTAGGTTCTGTCCTCTCTGTCAACGAAACCAACAACAACAGCAACAACAAAAAAAGAGAAATAAAATAATTAGACCCTTTCCTTTGAATTTTAATTGAAAATATTTAAATTTTTTTATAAATGAAACAATCAAAACGGAACGATAAATATTTAAAATAAAATCCGCCCAATCAACATAAACAACAACAAAAAAACAACAACATAAAAACGAAACAATTTCAAAAAAACCAAAAAAAAAAAAATCAACTGAAAGACAGAAAAAAAAATCACATCAGAATATTTTCGAAATGACAATTTAATAACTGAAATTAAATAAGTATTATATTTTATTCCTCTGTTCCGTGTGTTCCTTCTTCTTTTGCTTAGTTTTTGTTTTTGTTTTTTTTTTTTTTAGTTATTTCGTTTTGTTTCAATTTTGAAACTAGAAAAACTAAAATTATGGAAATCAGTCAACATAAAGCAAAAAGGAGGTAAAATAGAAAAAACAAAAAAATTAAATAGAGACAACGGAGAACAACAACAAACACACAATTACTGAAATACTTACATAATTTAATTTTTTGTAATATTTCATTATTATTCTTGGTTGTTAGTGTTAAATTTTGTAACAGAAAAAAAATAAAAATACAAACACATAAAATATGTAGCTGAATAAAAATAATGCATAATAAGAATAAAAAAAAAGGAGGAAGAAGAAGAAGAAGAAGAAGTAGTAAAATCAGAATAAAAAAAAAATACAATGTTTCTTTTTTTATTTTTTATTTTATCTAAGAAACAAATTAGGTATGTACTTCAGTTTCAGACAGACAACCATAGATACAAACAGACAGACAGACAGACAAACAGATAGAGACACGATATAAGACAGCACAGCATCCCGCGTCCAATAATAATAATATAAAAAAAATATAAATATAAACTAAAAAAAAAAAGAACAACAACAACAAGAACAACAACAAAAAAAAGACATTAGTTAGGCCTATGAATTACATTTTAGATTTTTAGAAGAAAAAGAATGGAGTGTGTGAGAGAGAGAGCGAGATTAATAAAGAAAAATTAAGTTCACGATTAAAAGTTATCATCAGACAGAGGGATAGAGAAGGATGGATCGTTGAATCAAAAAAAAAAAAAAAACATACACAAAATAAAATAATTGAAATTCTTAAAGATTTGAATTAAAGAATTAAAGAACAGAAAAATAAAAAATAAAAACAGAAACTTAAGAATATCGTTTTTATTTCTTTATTTTTTTTTCTTAATAAAAAAAAATTAAAATGGAACTATTGTTGTTGTTGTTGTTCTAGTTGTTATTTGTAAGTAAATGAAGAGAACAATTTTTATTTTTTTTTGTACTTCTAGATTTTGTTTCAAAACAATTTTGTTTTTGATGAAATTTTGAAATCTTAAATAACACGATTGATAGTGATCGATCTAATGGCGGTCAAATTTGTTTTTCTCTTTTATTTTGTTTTTTGTTATTTATTGTTAGTTGGTATTATTGTTGTTGTTGTTATTATTTCTATGTTGTTCTACAAAATTGTTTAGAAAATAGTTTCAAGTAGTTTCGATTAATGATCGAGAAAAAAATAAATTAACAACAACAACAACAACAACAATAGAATAACGACCAAAAAATTTGATCGAGAAAGAAAAAAAAAACGCGCGTCTTGTGTCCATTCTTTTTTTCCTGTACTTTTTCTTTTGTAGACAAAAAAAAACAAGAAACAGTTGTCTGGTTGGTTCGTTGGTTGTTGTTGTTTTTTTTTTGTTTTTATTTAGTAATTTTTTTTTGTCGTTTTTCTATTGTTGTTGTACCTAATTTTTTTTTTTTTTGTTTTTTATTTAAAATTTCGTTTATAGGGTTTCATTGGTAGGTACATATTATTTTACACACAGGTAATTTTTGTTTCCGTTTTTTTTTTTCACAAAAATAAATGAAAAAAAAAATTGAAACAATTTTATTTGCTGTTGTTGTTGTAGCGTAAAACATAATTACTTTGGTTTTCTTCTTTTTTTTTTTTGTGTTTGTTTTATAATGAAAAAAAAATACAGTCACACACACATACAAGCACAACAACAATAAAAAAAAAACAACCACAAACAAAACAACAACACAATGTAGGCAAAATTGATGACCATTTTTTGATATCCGGTTGTGAAAAAAGAAAAAACGAAAATAAACAGTAATTTTTCTCTCTATTTATTTATGTCTGCTTAAAAATAAATAAATAATTTAAATTGACTATACTGATTATTTAGTCATCATAAGTAAGTAATAAATATCTACTAAAAGTTATTTAATTACAGGTTCATATAATGAAGGATGTTTAGTAACTAAACATTCAATTACCCATGAAAAAAAGCTATTCACTTCAATATACTTTTATAATTAATTAAAATGGAGAGAGATTTTAGTGACGTATTGAAAATAAAGAAGTTGACAAACTTTTACTTTATGTAAAATTCTTTGTGGAAAATTCACCGTCTTCAAGTTCCAATAAAGTAGATTATTTTATTTACTCAGGTAAACTAAAATTTAACAAATTAATTTCTTTTTCTTATTGATTAAAAATATATTCACTTTGAAGAAAATTTAAATGTTTGTCGCGTTCAAAAAGAAAGAGTAAAATTTTATATTTTAGGATTTCCTCCTCTGACTGACTCTGACACAAAGGGATGTTTTTATAGAGATTCATTTGACCAAAAAAAAAAAACGTAAGAATCCCGTCAAGTGTTTAGTAATTTATTAACAAAAAGCACGAACATTTTATCTCATATTATAATTTCATAACTAAATAATGAAAAAGAAAAAATAAAAAATGCAAAAAATTGTCAAACATTTTTTCGTTTGTTTGAAAATAATAAAAAAAAATAAAACACAGAATTATTTTTAAATGTTTTACGGTTCGTTTTTTTAAGTGCTTTTTTCTCTTCATTGAACTTTGAATTTGATCAAATTTAATTTAATTAAAATTATTTTTTTTACATTCAACATTTTAGGTAAAATATTTTCATTTTTGAATTTATTAAATTAAAAAAAGAGAAAGGGAGAAGGAGAGAGAAAGAAAAATAGAGAGAGCAAGAGTTAAAATTTTCATTATTAATAATTTAACAAAACTGTATACATAAATTGATTGGCACTTTACTTTGTATTTGGAAAATTATTAACGTAAAAAAATATTGAAAGATTCAATAAATAAATTTATTAATTATAAAATAAGAAAGATAAAAATTTATTGGAACAAAGAGAGGAAATTATAGAAGGAAAATTTCTTTGCAAAAAAAACACGTCATTCCTCACTCCAAATTGTGTGCGTGTGTGTCGGATGTCAAAACAAAAATTTATATGAAAAAAAATCATCAGAAATTTTAAGAATTTGGACGTTTATTTCACAACAACAATAACAATATTTATTATTATAGGATTTTCTAGAAATCTAAACATTAATCAACTATAAATTTGAGTCATATTATCCCTCCTAGCCTCCTCTCACAATTATTCTATAAATGAAGTGATTGATGTTTTGTGGTTGTTGTTCTTGTATTTATCATCATCAACAATGTTAATCAACAACATTATTATGGTCAATCTAACATAATTTTAGAATTCTTTTCGTAAATTTTAAAGAACCGCTAAAATACAGTTAGAAGTGTTACAACTTACGACGTTAAGTATAGGCTCGAAGTTACATTTAATGGTTAAATATTTTAAATCAAATTTATAGAATTTTCCAGTACTTAAAATTATACCAAATTCCCTTTCTGACATCTTTCCCTCTCTCACATTCCATCAAACATTATTTGGTAATCATTTTTTTTCAAATGATGTAATATTTTTTATTTACTGAAAACAAAAAAAAAAAAAAAAAAGAGAACAAAAATATTGTTTTTTATTTTTCAAAATAAAAAACAAAAGAAGACAAATAAGAATTTACTTGTTTTATTTTAATACTTTTTCCACATTTGAATCATTATTATTTATATTATGTTTTTCTTTTCTTCTTCTTCTTCTTTATTTCTTTAATTTCAAAACGTCTCTTTCGCTTTAAATTTAAAATCAAAACATTAAAAATTCATTCAAATAGAAAACAAATTTTTTTTTTGATTCACATTTTTTTATTTTTTGTTTCTTTCTGTAAGACTTCTTCTGTAAAGAAGTGAGTAAGATTTTTTTCTTCTTATTCCTATTATTATTATTATTTCAGTTGGTAAAAAAATTAAAATTGTTGTTTTATTTTAAAGAAAATAAAACAGAAAAATAATAAAAGAGAAAAATAGGAAAAATTGTTGATTTAAAAGTTTGGAACTTTTGATTCAATCTTTATTTTTTCATAACAATCAAGTCAAGTCATGTAAGATATTAAAAAGTTGTAATATAAAAGTAAATTCTTTGATTGCCCGTTTCGAAGATTCATGATCAACAAACAAAAGTCCGAAATCATACAAAAATGCTAAGTACACCATTTTTAAGTCTGTTTGTATTGGAAACCAAAATCAAAATCCCTTTTTATTTACTGTTGTTGTTGTGTTGTTGCTGTTGCGTTGTTATGATTTTAATTTTAGTTTAGTTTTGGTTTTTTTTTCTGGTTACGCATGACTCAGATACTAAATGAGTATAAAGAAGAAAAATTATGTTTATCAGAGATGGAGAAAGAGAGAGACAAATAGATTGATTTATAAGTGTCTCTGAAAATAAAATATACTTAACTTATTAAAGAAGAAGAAGAAGAAGAAAAAGGAAAGAAAAAAATAATATCATAAATAAAAGTTAAGTTCTTTTAAGTATGTAAAAAAAAAAGAAAGAAAAAAAAAGTACCTAACGCAACAACAACGAACAAAAAAAAATACGAGGAAGAAGAAGAAGATGCGTATGTAAATTATTATTATTATTTTGAAAAAGAAACAAATTATTACTGATTATTATTCTTGTTTAAAAAAGTCAGGGATCGGTATGATGAATTTTTGGAGGCCTTAAAACCCTAGAAATCTTTTACAGAAGAAAATCAATAAATAAATCCATTATGCAGAAAATGTACAGGAAAAAATCTTTCGAATATAATCACGCCTTATCTCATCACCACACACACATATTGAAATTGTAACGTCTATTTATCACATAAAGCCCCTGTGACAATCTGACTTTGTGTGTGAAGTCTAAAATCAGAAAACTATAAAGAAAAAGACCCAAGTTGAGAAGAAAGAAAAACAATTGAGGAATTTTATTTTTATTATAAAAATGAAACTTCAAAATTATGTTTACAATTTTTATTAATGGTTGATCGTGATTTCTATTTATTTCTTTTTTCGGTGATCTATGACATGCGTGTGTGTGTGTGTATGCATGTTGTGTGAGATCGGTGGGGTGATAAATATTAATAATAAAAATAACTCATAATTAGATTAATTGTGATAAATTGATATCGAATCATTACACTTTCTATACAAACAACAAGTTCAGGAAGAATCACAGAATCACATAAAAAATAATTCTTTTCAGTTGTTGTTGTTTTTTTTTTATGTTTAAATAATGCGGGTTGAGACACAGAAAAAAAAACATAATAACAACAATAATAAATAAATCTAATATTAAAATTCTTTAACCCGAAATGTATACAAAAAATAAAAAAAAATAAAGGGGATCATAATCTAAAGAAAGTGGGAGAGAGATAAAAAAGATCATGTTAGAGGTCAGTTAACCCAATTTAAATTTTAGGTTTAGCGTTTTTTTTGTTTTGTGGTTTGTTTTTTTTCTCTCCATTTATTCATTTTCTTCTATTTTATTATTTTAATTGTTTTTACTTCAGGTAAATTTAATCAAAAACATAAAAAGATCACAACAAAGAGAAGAGAGCAACATAATAAATTTTGGTTAATTTTTGTTGTTGTATATAAATAGTCCGTTGATTTGTTTTATGGATGAAAAAGGGGATTGAAAGAGAACACCGATAATAATTAATAAACATTTTTTTTTATTCATTTTTCATCAACAAACACGCATAAAGGGAGTGAGATAGAAATAGAGAAACAAGACAAATGTGTTGTATGAAAAATTAGTAAAGCTAAGCAAAAAAATAATGTATTTTGTGCGTGGGATTTAATGGGTTGAATAGGGTATTTGTGTGTGTAGTACAATAGAGAAATAAATATTTTTATTTAGTGACTTTTGACTCGATCTTCTTCTTTTTTTTCGGCTCCGATATTTGTGATTTATGTACTAAACTAATTTTGAATCAAAAACATAAATGAAGTGAAGATTTAGATGGTTTTTTTTGTAAACCTTTTTTTTTTGATTTTATTTCTTTTAAACAAAAAAAATTAATTTAAACAGTTTTTGATTGACAGAAAAAAAAGCCGCTTTTTATTCTTTTTTCTTTCATTTCATTTTCTTCTTCTTCTTCTACAAAATACACCAATGTAAAAATTGTATTCCTTTTTTTTTTTGTCTCTTGAATGTGTACAATTTCTACACACACACCAATAGAGAGAAAAGCAAAAATTTCACCGTAAGATAGAATTTAAACATAATCCAGGATAGAACAAGGGGGGTTTTGTTGCTTGTTAGTTTATTTAATACAAATAAAATATGAAAATTTAATACAAACATGCAACAAACACACACATGTGTTCATGGTTTCATATACATATAGAGAAAACTATAAAAAGGTTTATCTGAATACGACAACGGTAGGTATATATGCATCTTTAAATGTGTTAGTATTGAATAGTTCACCCGTTTCATTTTAAGATTGTTTTTGTGTAGATGTTATTTTTATTTTATGGATGGCGTCACTAGACAAAAAAAAACTACCCTAAACAAAATTGATTATTATTATAAAATGAAATTACAATATTGTTTGCATCATTATTACTTGATTGAATGTAATTTGTATATTAAAATGAATGTTATTACAAAACAGAAAAATTCTAAAATAAAAAGAAGAAAAGAAAATGTTTTTTTTCTTCATAAATTACAATATTTTTGTTAAAAAAAAAAATCAGCAGAAGAGAAATCTTTTTTTTTTATATTTTACACAAGGGATGGATGATGAGAAAATGGCGCACAATCATATTTTTGTTGCATTCTACTTTTGAATAATAAAAATCACAAGCCGATAACAAAAATCTATGTTTTTTTTGTGTGTAATTCTTAGTTTATTTAACGCGTCATTAAATAAAAAGGTAATTTTAGGATTTTTATTTATATTCAAGGAAATGTCTAATTAACAACACGCATACAATAAACAAATGACTGTTTATGTTTTTTCAGTTTATTTTTTTTCCTCTATTTTCTGTCGAGAGGAGGTTGAGAATAAATAAATATAAAAGAAAAAACAAAAATATCCAGTTAAAAAGCATTAAGAAAAATGCTATGATTTTTCATTTTAGATTTAAAAAAGAAAAGAAAAAAACAAAGAAAAATAAACGTACCCGTCGTTAATTAACTAGTTTCACTTTAATCCTTTTTATTTATATTTTTCAATAACTAAATCGTGTTAACAGAAAATAATATAATCACTAATTAGCACTAATTCTAATACTATTTTAATGTAAATTTAAAATTGTTATTAAAATATCATCTTTCCACTTCGAGTTCAGAATGAAAACTACGCGTACGCCGCACAAAACATGATACGGACAAAGAACAAAATAAAATAAGAACTAACATGAAACGACATGCGCATGTGTAGAAAAAAGATAGTTAGATATTTGTTGATGTGTATTGTTTGATCTCTTTTTTTCCTTTAGGGTTTATAAGTTTTATATTCCGAGATGCTGTCTCCCTTACTCCTTTTAAATGATTATTGTTTAAGGGTATTTTAGAATGAGATGGCTGTTTCGATTTTTTCCGATTTGATCCGTAGAAAATCGTATATTATAAAAAGGAAGGGAGTTTACACGGCTTATTCGTTTTTTTTATTTCTACATTTTCTCCCTTTTGTTTTGTTTTATTGCAAAAAAGAGAAAAAAAAATTAATTGCAGGGTGCATTTTATATACACTGATTGGATCTTTTGTTTTTCCATTTATGTAAATATATGTAATATGGTGGAAAAAAAAACTCTTTAAATTTCCATTAAAAAAGAAAATATAAAATCTCAAGAGTTTTTTGTTTTTACTTCCATAAACTAAAACAAAAAAGAATTTTTAATTTGCTTTTTATAAACATTTTTTTTTAATGTTGAGCTAAAAAAATCTATAAAAACAAAATAAGTACCAAATATACAGGGATATCATTATAAATGAGACAGCGACAGGGATAATAATATTCTCTAATTTTTATTTGATGACGTTGTATTGTTGTTGTAATTTTTTGATATACAAAATAAAAATTTAAATTATTTGATTTAATGGCCTTGATTTTTGAATATGAATTTAAATTATGAACACTTTTTTTTTATTAAGAGACAAAAAAAAAACAGAATTTTTCATCACCTTCTCAAATTGTTGGTACTTACAATCATAAAAAAAAAAAACAAAAAATAGAATAATAAAAATACAAAATAAAAGAAATAAAAAAGTATTATTAAACTTATTTCTTTTCTTCTACGCCCCATTTTTAAAGTCCTTTTATAAGAAAATAAAAATGAAATTCTTTCGGCAAACGTGTAATTGAACATCTGCTTGAATATAAAGAAAAAAAGTTCTTGGCTCTTTTATTTTTCTTTTTTTTTTTTGCATAAATTCAATTCAATTTCTTTATAGGTTCTTGGAGAAAGAGAAGGGAAACAGATGTATTTTTTTTGTAATAATAATAATTATTACAGAATAATAAAAATACTCGCGTTTTGCTTCCATATTTAGTATGTATTCGTTTCATAAAATCTTGAAATCATTTCAAACATACATCCTCACATGCTTCAACACATATTTTAATCAGTGACCTCTTAAAGTGGACCGCATTTAAGATTTTTCATTATGAAACTATTTAACTCCTCTAATATCGAACTAAAATTCTTGGCATATTTTGTGACATGTGATTATGTCATTCTATGTCATTCTATTAATTTTATTAAGTGATTAATCATATTATTACAAATTTACAACAAAAACATATTTATATCTGCGTAAAGCGCCTGAATTCCTACAACATGTTATCGCATAAAATTACGCCCGAATGCTTTCAATTACGTGCTTCAATATTAAAAATTTAATTAAATTGTAAACTGAAATGAAAATAGAAAACTAATAGAAAATAATAAATTCTAGACTAGAGAGAATGAAAATTGTTATTATTTTCAAAAATAGTTTTATTGATTTTAATGTTTCAATTAGCTTGTATTTTTATTGTTTTTATATAGAACGTCAATATTATCTAAAAATATTTACATGCAACAGTTTTTTAATAAAGTTTACAACAGGAAATAGAAAAATATAAAAATACTAATCTGATATGGAATGTTGAATTTTATATATAATTTTTTCTATCTATCCACCTGTTACTATTTCTTTTTTTTTTTTTTTATTCATAAGAAAATATTCTAACAGATTATTAAATACAAAAAATACAATTAGTTGATTTAAATTTAAACGATTTTAAAAACAAAAATCAATATCCGGTGAATGTTCTTGTTGCAAATCCGCATATTCTCATATTATTTTATAAATTTATTCAATTGTTTTTATAAATACAAAAATAATTAATTATTATGACGAATTATTACACATTATTGCAGTAAATATAATTAATTTCTATTTGTTTGGTTACTTTGTAAAATTGACATTCTAATGCGGATCTTCGGATGGTGGCTAACGTGTTGCATATGTTTATCTTAGTTGTTTTTTTTTTTTTTTACATTCAATTTTTCATGCATTGTTTCGTAAATAGAATAATGAAAATTATAAAAGAATTGTTTAGATCGGAATCTGAATGATGTAACTATAATTAAAGGATTACACTGATAACACCCGACCTGTTATTTTTTTTATTTCAGAAGAAGTTTAGTTGTAAAAACAAGAAATTTTTGTAATAGTTTTTCTGTTTTTCACCAATTGAAATATTAACAGACAATTAAAGTGCAAAGAAATTTTGTAGTTACAATTCTTATTTATAAGTTTATTGCTTAGTTTGTTTATTTTAGCATATTTGATTCATTTCTCAAGTAAGGTTAAACTTATTAATAACATTTGATTATTATGATTTTGGTCATTGAAATATGTTTGTTGGTATTTCAATTTTTTCTTAACCAAGTACATTAACGACTAATGTTATTAGTGAGACCTACAATTTTTCAGGTGAGTTCTGAACCACCTATCATCTGCACATGCATTTAACTCAATTCTGCGCATTACCTGCTCTCTGTATAGAAAACATGCAGAATTCCTAATAAGAAGAATCGTTCGGTTAAAACTTTGTACTGTACACGGACCGAGGGCCATAGATGGTCTTATGCATTACACACAACTTATACATATATGAATTTGTAATTAAATGTTGTTGTTGTCAATAAGTAAACGTATATATGTAAATATTATTTATAGGTATCATTGATTTATTTCTGTTCAATAACTGTAATAGTCTAATTTTAGAATTTATCCAAAGTAATAATCAACTAATCACAAATTGTCAAAGCACTAATTAAATATGAGTTTTATATGTAAATTCAATTGATTATTATTAGTACATTCCATTAAGCATTAACAATCAACTATCCTTCTATATACAAATTATATAATCCTTTCATAAATAATCCATAGTTATGTTTTATATATATTTTTAGTATAAGGATTAAGTGAATATCGTTTCAGTTTTAATGTAATGGTAACATGCCCTCTCACTCACTCCTTTTTGTGTTGGTAAGAAAGTTGTTTTTGGGATTCTCTTTATAAATATATAGTTGATCCTGTTTCTTAAATGACCCTGGTAAAGTTGATACAAGACACTGTCTATAAATACCAGAATCAAATCAAATCAAATCCTTTCTACTTATTTTTTTTAAATTAAATAAGAATAAAATAAAAAGACTTAATATTTGTAAATTTTTTTGTAATATTTTTTAATTTTTTTTTCTCTTGTTAATAAAAAAATATAATTGTTGGGTACAAATAAAATCATAAAATTTAAAATTTATAAAATTGTAAATGGAATATTTTTATTGTTTATTTTTTTTTTCACTCTGTAATTTTTTTTTTTTTTGTTTTTGTTTATATTTTCTTAATTAAATATAATTAATTAATTATTCTAATGGACTACACTATAAGTGATTGTTGATATAGTTTCTGCGTTCTATGTTCTTGTTTTCATATAAAATTAATAAAAAAATCGAAAGAAAAGAAAAAAAGAAAAATGTTTTACTCTGAAAAATGTAAATTTAAAAAAATAGACAATAATTACATTATAGACTTTTTTATTACACAATAATTAAATGGAACATGAATATATTGTTCTTGTTTATTTGTTTCTTTCTTTTTTTTTTTCATTTTTGTTCTTTAAAAAATTCTTTTCTATATTTGCAACAAAAAAACAAAAACAAAGAAACAGAGTTATTGAAATATCAATGATTGGTATTTTATATTTAAATTTTATAATTAATTATTAATAACTAGATAGAAAAAAAATAATAATTAAAAAAAAAATTATCAACTACTGTGAAAATATCGGTTACAGTGAACTACATGGAAATTTTCATTAATAAAAATATGAACGAGATTTTATGTAATTTACGTAGAAATCCCGAGTGTATTTCAACTGTTATAAATGAAGGATACATTATAAATTGTATAATTGTAAGATAAATTAATTTAATTGAATTTTTATATGTAACTGATTGACATTATGGATAAATGACATTATCTGAACTGACGCACAATATAAATAACAAAATATAAATGAACGAACAAAAATAATTAGATGAATAATTTTCAGTTTAATTATTTTTAATTATTTTACACTCATTACACTGTATGTCCATTTATGTCCATTTATTTATAATATCTATCAAGACAATTAATATTCGAGATTTTTGATAAACAAAACAGAAAAAATTTTAAAACAAAAAGAACAAAATTTAATTTTAATTCAATTTCATTAATTTCTATTTATATTTGATTCAATATCTTAAAAATCTAATTTTATTAATTTTAATTATTAAATGTTAATTTTTTTTTTAAGATTAATTAAAAAACTATTTAATGTCAAACAAAATGGGTTTTCAATTTAATAAAATTATTTTTATTAAATTTTTAAATTGAATTTTAATTAAAGATATAAAAAGGAAGAATAATATAAGAGAATATTATTTAGGAGGGAGTAGAAAATTTAATTAAAATACAATTTAAGAATTATTTTGTGAGAAACCGCATAATACAATTTAAGAATTGGACATAATTAAAACTAAAGACACTTAGAATATCACAACATTTGTTTTGTGCAAATTTTGTTATTTTTTTTTGTTTTCACTTATATAAAATTAAAACTTAAAAAAATCTAATAAAACATACGGTTAAAATTACATAAATTGTTGAATAAATTTTAGTTGTTGTTGTTGCACTACTTTTAATTTCTTCATCTGCACGTCTTGCCGATGGTATTATCACATCTGGTTGTGGACGAAAATCATAATCAATTGCATTTGTTTTAGCAATATTTGAAAATACTTTTGCTGATGCTTTAGCTGTTCTTGTTCTATTTGGACTATTAAAGTCAACATGATAAAGACCAAATTTCTCACTGTATACAAAAGAAAGAAAATATATATTTTTATTAATAATTTAAATTTATACACATTTGAAAATGTAAAGTAATTATTAAAAAGTTAAAACTTACGTAAAACCAGCTCTCCATTCAAAACTGTCCATTAAACTCCAAGCAATATATCCAGTTACTTTACAACCATCATCAATCGCATCTAAAATCGCTTCCAAGTATGCATTAAAATAATCAATTCTAGCTAAATCATTAGTGCCACCTTTATCACTAACACCATTTTCAGTAACAATTACATTTGGATTATCATATTCTCTGTTGATCCATTTTAAAAGATTGTACATTCCATTTGGGACAACCTATAATTTACACACACACAAAACAAACGTTAATTAATCAGAAGAAAAAAATACAAAATACGATTAAAGAAAATTCTACAAAAAAAATTCTAATTATACTTTTTATTCTTTCTTTCAAAATTTAACCATTTTTTTTTTCTTTCTTTTGTTTCTATAAAATTTCACAAAGACAAGAAACTTTAGATAAAAAATTTCAAAAAAAATCTAGAATCAAAGTGATTCAACTTATTCTTCTTTAGTTTGTAAAAGATTTTTATAATTATGCCTAAAAATTTCCCTAGGCCATTTTATTCTCTCTCTCTCTCTCTCTCTATTCTAAACATTTATTTCGTATAAAAAATACAACAACAACAATAATAAAGAAGAATCGCAAGCCAAACACTAAAATAAAAAAATATACTTCTGGGATTTGTTACACAAAAAAAAAAAAACAAAAGAAAAATTTAAGAATAAGAAACAAAAAATTTTGTAGGTATCACATGAGTGAATGAATGACTCAAAAATTATAATAAGAACAACAACAACAACAACAACATATCACATTCAACCTAGACCTCGTCGGTCTTTTATAAATTTTTTTTTACCAAGATCAATGACTTTTTATTGTAAACTAAAAACTATTGAAAATAATGCTAAAGAATATAACAACAACAACAACAACAAAATATCAACAAAATAAAAAATTACATTCAATGAAAATGTACAACACAATAGAAAAATTGAACATTAAAAAATAAGAAAAAATAATTGAAGCATCTTTATCCTGAATTTTGTTGTTGTTGTTGTTGTTGTTTGAATTTGAATTTTTTTTTTAATTGTTGTGAATTGGTTTTTTTTTTTGTTTTTTCATGAATGTAAATTTTTTTTTCTTCTCAAGTCAAGTTTTTTTTTTCGTTCGTTCGTTCGTTCGTTGTTTTTGTTTAAATCACAAATTAATTTATAAAAGATTTAATGAAATTCATCAAATTAATATTGGGGTCATTGCAAGTAATGAAACTTTGTGAAAATTTTTAATAAATAAATACAAAAACAAATTATTAAAATGACAAGAGAAAAAAATCTGTTTGTTTTTTTTTTTTTTCACCTTCTTATTTTGGGAATTCCTGATCTTTGATCAATAAAATTTATTACCAAAAAAAGAAAAAACAAAAACCGATCACAATAAAAATTTAAAAGAAAAAAAAAAATCTTAATTCCACAGATGATTTTTTGTTGTTGTTCTGTTTTTGTGATTTCTCGTTGATATTTATTGTTTATTTCTTTTTGTTGTTGTTGTTGTTGTTATTATTATAATTATGATTATTGTTGTTGTTTGTTGTTGTAATATGTTGTTGTTAACAAATAAAAAAATGATAATGATAAAATTTCAACACAGCGACATTTAAAATAATTACAAAGAAAATTGTCTATTTACTTTTATAAGTGACTTTAATATAAAGAGTATCCTTGATCTGAATTAGTAACAACAATTACAAGTACAACAACAACTACAATAACAACAGATTGTTCTATTTTATTGTTTTTTTGCATTAATTTCTAATAATTAGAAATTATAAAGTTTCTTATGTTAGAATTAGTTCTACATGAAATTCACATGCGGCAAAAATTTTGATTCACTTGCGGCAAAAATTTTGCTCACGCAAAGAAACAAAATTTATAAAGATGTTTTTTCTTTCTTTTGTTTTCAATTGATAAAAAGATAAAAGGAACAACAGAACAGGAAAAATGTATATATAGATGGGATAATTGAAATATTGAAATGTTGTTGAAAACATGAAAATTAATTGATTTGTTTTGTTGTTAAAATTGAATTAAAAAAAAAAAAATAAAAAGATAAAAAAACGAAGAATTTCTTTCCTTTCCATTTCTGTTGTTTGCCTTCTGTTAAGAAGACAAATTTTTAATCATTTAAATGTTCTAATATTTTTCGTATAATAAATAATACAAAAAAAAATACATATATACAAATGACACACCCACAAAACACAATACAATCACATTTATCATATCAACAACAACAACCACAACAACAACAACAAAAACAATATAAATAAATAAATAAATAAATGTAGAATTTTTTTTTTGTTGTGTACTGAAGCGTGTTACGTTGAATATCGTTAACTTTTTTTTTTATTTTACTTTTCCGTAACGTTGACGCGTGACTTTGGCACTAACACATATTTTAGACGTAAAAAAAAATATAGGTGGAAATAATGGGGTGATTATATTAATGTGCATTGTTTGTAGTGGGTTCCTAAATTATTTTTTTAATGTTTTCTTCTACTGATAGGTAAATTTCTATCATTTAAGTAGAATAGACAAAAAAAAATACAAATTAGAAAATTAGAAAATTAGAAAATGAGGGGAGGAATTGTTTTTATTTTTTTTTTTTTTGTTTTTACATCAAACAGAAATATTTGAATATATTTTTTTATTTGTGGTAGTTTGTTGTTGTTTGGTGTTTATTTTTGTTGTTGTTGTTTATGTTTGTGTTTTTTTTTGTTTAAAACAATTAATCAAAATAAAAAAGAAATAATATGTCCGTTGATATGAATATAATCTCAATTTACTTAACTTTGTTTGTAAGTTTGTATAAAAAGTTTGCGGTTTAAAGAGAAGTGCGAGAAGTGTGTAGGGTGTGTGTAGTGTAATACATACATAGTGTGATTATCAATTAAGATTTAGAAATTTTTTGTTATGTCATATCCTACTGTTTTATATTTTGTTATTTATTTTTAATGTTTATCCGTCCCTTTCCCACTTGAATAATACAAATTTCATTGATTGAATGTTATGTGAGAATTATATGTTTGTTATCGTGTTTTAGATATTATATCACATGTTATCGCACAGTCGACTAAGGATAGATACAAATAATTTTTTTTTTGGTATCCTTCCTTCCTTCCGTCCTTAAAATTAGTCACTTAATCTTGTGGGCTTTCCATGAAATTTTCTAATATTTTTTTTTATAACTTTTGAAACTTTAATCAAAGGATACGCTCCTTTTTCTATGGTTAAATATTGAAACGATTTTCTCTGAATTGTCAATTGAATTTTCTACAAAAATCTTTACTAATCCGCAATTTAAATATTCAATGAAATTCAATTGATTCAATCACATATTTTGATCACGTTTCATCAATTTTTGTTGTGACTGAATTAAATTTAAATAAATAAAAATTAACTTTAAAAACTTACATGTAACCATTCTGATCCAGATTTTGGCCAAGTAGGATCAAATGATTCAGCAATATTAGCATCATGGAAAAAGCTAGGAATTGGATGATTTGCTGAATTATTTTTATCATTTTTCCTCACCAGAACACTTGTGTAACTGTTAATACCAAAGAAATCAGCTGTACCCTTAATCCTTTCAATTTCCTCTTTTGTAAATACTGGTAAACGTGATTTTGAATAACCTTGTTTCTTACTATTACCACCAATCAGATCAATCATTATTTTTGGATAATTTCCGGTTTTTGAAAATATTGGATGAGCAAACCATCCGACCTGTACATAAAAAAAATAAGATATAGGTAAATATTATTGACAGAAAATAAATAAAATAGGAATGGGGGGGGAAAAAATAAATATAAAAACAGAACAAAAAAAAAAATGAAAGGGGACAAGTCCGATCAATAAAATGGACATTTACATTTTTTTTCCTCTTTTTTTTTTTATTTTTGTTTTTTTTTTATTCACTTTATGTTGTGACATCGTTTGTGGAATATTATAAAATATTCATAGGTCATAGACCTTTTTTATAAAAAAATATTGTATAGAAGGTGTCGTCAAATGCATTTATATGCCTTTAAATAAATTCCGTACGTACATAAAGTGACGATAGGTGTGAAAAAACCCAATTTTTTATATCCTTCTATGAATAAAAATTTCTTGTTGTTAACATTTTTATTTTTGTTTTTCTTTAAGTGGATCGATATAAGATAACCGACATGATTCTTCACTATATTTTCATTCGTGTTATTTTTAAATTGTTGCATTTATTTATTTATTTACTTTTTTTTTTATTTAATTTCGCGCCCGTTTTGTTTACATTTTTTTTTATTGTTTTTGTTCTATTTAATTGTAGTGTAATTTATTTATATCTTTTTTTATTATATTGTTGTTGTTGTTATTGTAAGTTTTTTGTTTTAAAACTGGACAAACACGAAATAATTATAATAGCGAGACAGAAATGTTCACCTTGATATTTTTATAATAATCCATAAGTAAATTTTATAATAATTTTCATGATTAAAATCTATACGGTTACTTCAACTAAACAAACAGATAAATGTAACAGAGAGAAAAAAAGAAAAACAAAAAACAAAAAAAAAAATAGTTCTTTAAGACATTAAGACGACAGAATAGACGCATGAGTTAAAGACACAAAACAAAAAAAATGGTAATGAAAACAAGAAAACAAAAATAAGAAACGGTGAAACAAGATTTGTTTTCAGTCAACAAGAAACAACAAGAAACAAAAAAAAAACGGAAAAACACCTGATTAAAATCAATGCAAAAACTTTTAATGTTTTGCGAAATAAAATCAACAAAAAATTTTAGTAAAAAAATAAAATCCAGTTTACATCAGACGTCGAGATGAAGACAAAAATGTGAATATAATTCATATTCGAATTAAAAAAACAAAAAGAAGAAGAAAAAACAGAAAAAGAACGCAAGAGCTTTTAAAGCTTTGAGATTATTTTTTATTGTGTGTTGCATGTTGTTATCCTAGACTGTCATTAGCAAAACATAAGAATAATTTTTTTTTTTTTTGTTTTTTTTTCTTTTGATCACGAGTTGAGAATTAATTAGTGACGACACACGTTGACTTTTTTTTTTTTTGTTCTTATCAAATTATTGCCTAGACTTGACGTAATTAATAATAAATATTTATCGTTATTTATATTTATTTAACCCGTTTCTAAAATATGTTTTATTTATTTTCATCTGTCGTTTGTTTCTTCTTCTTCTTCTTTTTAGTTTTTTTTGTCAAAGTCAAATTTTATAGTCCGTCAACATTCTTGCTGTTTTTTTTTTTTGATTTGTTTCTTCTTCTTTTCGTTATCTATTAACATCTAATAATATTATTTTTTTTTTGTTAAATACAAACAAGTGTCATTTAATATTCGTTTTGTCTTTTTTGTTCTTTTTTTGGTTTTTTTTTGTCTTTTTTGTTCTTTTGGTTTTTGTTTTTGGTTTTTTCTTTTGGCGGATAAATTTTTTTTTAAAGACATTTTTTTTTACAGCAAACAACCAACCAACAAAAAAAAGAAGAAGACAGTTAAATTATATAATAAAAACGTGTTTCTAAAAAATAAAAAATAAAGAAGAAAATTAAGAAATAAAAAAAAATACTTACGTAAAATTGTAGACTAACTTGTTGAGCATAAATATTTTCCGGAGACATATCAATTGGTTGTGGATAAGAAATATCTGTTGTGATACCGATAATACCTTAAAATTGACAAAGACAAAACAATTAAAAAATCATCATTCAATAAATTTGTTAGAATTTATGATTAATAATTAAAATTTAACAGAATATTTTTAATATCCGGGTTTTAAATTATTTTTATTTCTGCGTTAATAAATTTTAATCAAAAGAAGAATTTTTTTTTTTTTTTTGGTTTAGCAAAAGAATTTTTTGAACAGCAAAAAAAATCAAATGTTCATCTTGAAAAGTCATCGCATAAAAATCATAAAATTATTATCGAAATCTAAACGATGAACAAGAATTAGAATGAAGCTTTTGTTATTTTATAAAGTTGCTTCGTATATTTTTTCTCTCTCTCTTTCCTAATTAATTATGACAATTAAAATAATTTGAAAATTTTGATGATAAATAAAACAAAAGTAATTTCATGGTTATCGAATGTTGTCACTTTAAAAATATTCATTTTGGGAAATTTTTTATATGACTCGACTTTAAGAAAAGTTAAAATCTTAAACCAAAAAAAAAAGAAGGAAATTAACAAAACAACCGCCCGCAATTATAATTAAGAAGTATTGACGTAAAAGGCAAGAGAAAGGGAATGTCTTTCATATTTTTCTTACATTAAACTTAATCCTATAACGATAAAATTTACCAATATACCTGATATTGATTTGCTATTATTAAATGAGGTGTGTAATGCACCTTTTTTTTATATTTTTCTAACATGACAAGGACACATTTTGTTATAACATTTTTTTTAATATTGGCAAAGGTAATAAATTGTGTGTGTGAGAGAAAGAGAGAGAGAGAGAGAGAGAGAAATACCTTTATGTAAATTATGATTAGAAATTAGTTAGACGTTAGACCAAAAAGCAAAAGCAACAAAAAAAAAAAAGGTAGACATTATCGAAAGTTTTAATAGTAAACTGAATTAACATTTTTATTGTTTGTAACAAAATTGTACAAGTGCCGACGACGCCCAAGACATGAAAAGAGAATGAAAATTTATAATTTTTTTATATGTTCAAAATATTGAAGGGTAACAAAATAATAAATGAAGTTCAATATCATTAACAAACAAAAGAAAAACAAAATTGTCTTAATGAAATGAAACTTTTTTTTTAATGTTTGTATTTGGTTGGTTGGTTGGTTGGACGTATTTTGATCGTGTTTTATTTTTAATGCAATTTTACCAATGACCTTAACTTTTCTCAAAAAAAAAAAATTAAAATATGAAATTAAATTAAAATCGTTTTTTGTTGTTGCTTTTCTTAAAATTCAAAAAATAAAATAAATGAATAATAACAAGAATTGTTGTTGAGTTATGAGTTATGACTTCAACTTATTTCTTATTGTTGTTATGAGACATTTTAATTTTTTTTTTTTTTAGTTTCTCACAATAACTGAGGATAACTGGAAGTAACTTAATTTTATTAAAATTTACGTAAAATTTTCACAAAAGAGTTTTTTTCTTTGTTGAACTTGAAATGAAAAATCTTTAACCGCCATAACAAAGAAATAAGGAAAAATTTAATAAAGTGGTTCAGTATCTAGTAACGATCGTAATTGACTTTTTTTTGTAACTTTTTAAATATGTAAATTAATTGAATGGTTAATTTTGTATATTTTTTTATAGGTTAACTGAAATTAATAAGCCAAATCACAATTAATACAAAAACTAAAATAAAAAAAAATAATTAATAAATTGAACCAGTTTACTTAATTAGATTTTTGTTTCAGTTTAAAAATACAAGTTTAAAAATTATTATTAATTATTAATTAATGCGTAAATGGAAACAATGGAAAAGCTTTAAAGTTTTGTGGTTAACTATACGCTAAAAACAAAAGAAATAAAATTGAAAGGAAAGGAATGAAAGAGTGAGAAAAAAAATAAAATTGAAAAAAAGTTGTTTCCATTCTGATGGAAATCTGAAAATAATTATAACTGAGTTTTCATACAAAAAATAAACAAAACAGAAACAGAATTTCTGAAAGGATTTTGTGTTTTTATAATTGTTTTTTGCAAAAATAAATATAAACAACAACAACAATAACAACAAAAAACTTTATAAAAGACGATAAACAGAAAGTCTTCAGAATTACATCGGCAAAATTTATAAAATTAAAATGAAATTGATGGACCAAAAAATTATTTGTATTTTTTGTCGCCTAAATTAATAAATAAATACAACACAAATATTTTGTCTGTTGTAACTTGTAAGAGAGAATTAATAATTAGAATATGAAATTTTAATTTAAATCGCACAAAATAAAACGATAAAAATCAAAAGTGAAAATGAAATTATAAGAATTAAGTGAAGATAAAAATCAAAAGTGATTTCTATGATTGAAATGAAAAGAATAAAAAAAAAAAAGTCAAAATCATTGTAATTAATTTTCAACTTCACTTAATTTCTTATTAAACTTATATACAACTTCTTCCTTCTCCATAATTGATTTCTTTTTTAAATTCTTTCTTTCTTTAGAAAATAGTTTTGGTTTTTTTTTTCTTTCGATTTGCGATTTTAATTTTTTTTTTGTTATTTCATGATTTTGATTTAATTTGGTTATAATTTACCTTTTTGTTGTGGTTTAAACTGGTTACGATACATATGAACAACCTCGGCGTGAGCTTTTAAAAGATTATGACCGCACAAATAAGAGGGTATACCAGGATAATTTATAGCTGGTGCCATATAATCTTGTCCATAAGCTTGTTCACATACATGCCAGGGTTCATTAAAGGTTGTCCAACTCTGAATTAATAAAAAAAAAAAAACGAAAAATTATTATTATTTGCGGTTTGCGGTTTTTAAAAACACACAAACAAAAAAAAAATAGGTGTGCTCTGATTTATGATGTGCGAGAAATATTTGCGTGTGTGTATGTCTAAAAACAAAAATATACAATTAAAATTTAGAAATTTACCTTTACACGATCACCATAAGTTTTAAATGCAAGCCGAGCAAAATCTTGAAAATAGTAAATCATTTCGGGATTTGTCCAACCGCCAAGTTCTTGAAAACGTAATGGTAAGTCCCAATGATATAATGTAACCATTGGTGTTATATTATATCTAAATAAAACAAATAAATATTAATTAAATAAATAAATAATTAATAAATTTAATAATAATTACTTGATGAGTTCATTAATTAAATTATTGTAGTAATCGATACCTGGCTTATTAATTTTATTAATAAAACCAGTTGGTAAGATTCTTGGCCATGATAATGAGAATCGATAAATATTTACACCAAGTTCACGTACCATTTGTACATCACGACGCCACTAAAAAAAATGAAAAAATAGAAAGGGGGAGGGTTAATTACATACATAATTGAGTAGATGTAAAAAATTAAACACATTAGATTATTTTACAACCAAATGTTTTACGTCTGTTCCTTTTTTCTTTTTTTATTATTTGACAAAATTCTATTTTAATTCTACATTTGTAATTATTTGGATGGTAAAATTTTTATTGAATGTGACAGGATTTTTTTGTTTTAGGGTGAGAGAGAAGAAAAAAAGGGGGAATTTCTTTTAATTTATGATTACGTCAATTGCGATGATCACTTTTGTAATGTACCTAAATTACAAAATTAACCTTAATTAAATTATATAAAATGTCTGAGACTGTTTGAATAGATTTAATTTATTAACGCCTTTTTTTTTATCTCAATTTAATATTCGTTGAAACGATTCATTTTTATTTTTATTTGCAATTAATTACAGACATTTTGCAGCATATAAAAAAAATGTGAATGTGATTGGGTTATTCCCGTGTTAAACTTGAAATCTGATTTAATAAAAAATGAATTTCTTGAGTGAATAATAAAAAAAAAAATTACAGAAAAAATGAAGAAAGAAACTAAAACCGAATTAAATTAGAAGACGACATCTGTAAATGAATCACCTTTGACTATTTATGAGTTACAACAACACAAATTCATAAAAAACAGAAACATTGTTCGAATTATCTGCATGTCTCAATACCCGTTTATTTCTAATAAATTAATAAATAAATAATTTACGATCTCATTAGAAAATTGTTGGTGACATTAAATAGATTTTACTTGTTTACAACAATGTTAGCAGCAAAATAAAATTGATTGTAATAAATTATTACAAAAACAGTTTAGATATTTTTTTTAAAAAATAGAAAATAATTTGACGTTTTAAATGTTACACGATGACGATTATAATATAAATAATAAATTGTAAATTGAATTTAATTAAATGAATTAAAAATTATTATTTAGTTGTTTTATTTATTAAAAATTTGTAAAAAAAAAAGAAATAAAAATATTTGTGAGATCAACACAGATGGTGGTTTTTTTGTGTCGTTTTATTTGATTTAGTGAATTTTAATGTGAATAAATTATAAAGTTGTTAATAATAATCCTTCTTATTTTATTATATGATTTTATTTTTTATTAGTTTTTATAAATATTGTATAATTATACATAAATTGATAAAATCATAATATGTTAATTATTGTATTGGCAATTTTATAATTGGATAATAAAAAATAGAAAACGTAAAAATTCTCAAATTAAATAAAATTCTGATAGAAAAATTATTAATTTTCTGAATTTGTTTAAATATAAAAAATTATTTGTTTTATTTTAATAGTCCCAACAAGGAATTCTAATAAATCGCATTAGATTATTTTTAATTCCACACAATAATTCAAGCAAAAGAAAAATAAAAAATAAAATTGTTCTGTTTATTTTTTTAATTTCATCAGATTTAATTTGATCACTCCCTCTATCCCTCTATCCCTCTATCCCTCTATCCCTCTCTTTCTCTCTATTATGATTCTAATTTGTAATTATTTAATAAATACTAATCTAATGGATAGAAGTCAAGGTGTATGGTATAATTGTTAATATAAATATTGTGGTAACTTTGCATTAATTACCAAATCAATTACACAATATTTATCAAATAGAACAAGGAGGGGGGAAAAAAAGAAGTAAATATGATTGATTATGGATAAAAAAAAAAACAGAAGTCTTTAATGGATTAAAGAAATATTTGAAGTCAATGTCAAATTACAAATTAAAGTTGTTCTTTTAACTTAACAATACAGCAAAAGAAATACAAAAAGTGTGCAGAAAATAAAATGTTCAACCTGTTGTGTTTAAATAGTGTCATGTTGTGTTTTGTTCAACTAAATAATCTATTTAGCGGATGTATCACTATCAACTATTATTTTTGTCTCTATATTTATTTTATTCTTAGTCCATTAAGAAAATTAAAAATTGAAAATAAAAGGAAATAATATTCTTACTTGATGATATGAATCGGATGTTATATCAGCGTTACTACGATCAGGCATTTTTTCTGGAAAATCATGTGTAAGTGCATCCCATATAGAAGGACCTTTACCATCTTCATCCCAAGCACCTAATAAACAATTGTAAATTATTTAATTATTTTGTTTCTTTTAAATTAAGATTTTTTTTTATCGAATTTTACCTTCAACTTGATAGGCTGAAGAACCGACACCCCATTGAAAACCTGGTGGAAATTTTCGTGTTCTATTTAGAGGACAGGGTGTTGTGCCTGCACTTCTGTAAAAATAAATAAAGAAATATTTATTTATAGATTCAATCATTCATTTACTAATTTATATTTAATTCAATATAATTGGAATCAATTGCGACAAAGTAGAAAAATCAATTTAAATTTTCTAAAAATAAAGTAGAAACGAAAAATGAAAAAATACCCGAACATATTTATTTATTTATTTATTTATTATTTTAAATAGAGAGGATATCACGGATATAAAATCAAATTGTTAACATCCGTCGTATATAATTTTGTATTTAATTAATTAATTATAATTAAAGCAAAATAAATATACGATCACGAATTTAGCATTAAATGTACAAAGAATAAAACGAACAAATTTATTCATATTTTATAATAACCATAATAAATAACAGACTTGATTATATAAGGCAGTACAGGGATGGGATAATAAGTCAATTAGTAAACTCAAACAAATTTTTGGTAGAGTCTTATTATACAGAATGTTAACTTAATTATTTAGTATTGAGTTAAATTCACAAATATCTAACTGGCAGCGTCGAGTAGTTGTGTAAAATATGAATTTTTCTTTACTTAATTTATTTAAATATTTAATTGAATTTACTTTATTTTATTTTTAAGTTTGTTTTGTATCAAAATTAGTTTAAGTTTCTGTCTGTCCAATAATTGCATTGAACAGTAACAATAATTACATTGATTGTAGCGCAATTATAATCATAATTATTTAACGTGCAATTTTAAAAATAAAATGAATTATGTGCATTTATTTGCTTTGCAACAGATAACCACAAAAATACTAATAAAAAAAAGTGATTATCCACTTTAAATTACGTAGATGACCGTACACATCACGTCATTTTTAAAATTCTCATCATAAAATGGCCAAACAGAAGCAAACTAAAATAAAATATTTGGCATAAATGTCAAAAATTCGCGTGTATGATTTTTTTTTTGTTCTTTTTCCTAAATTGAATTTTTATAGAATTTAATTTAGTTTGTTTTTTTTTTTCTTTATTGTTGAAATAGAAAAGTTTTTATTAATAAAAAAAAAAACATTAATTGTAAAATTTTGCTTTGAAACGGAAAAGAAAAATTTATAGAAAAAATTGTTAAGGGGAAACTTCAATCATTTATTTAAATTCTTTTCATTTGTGTTATGCGTGTTTGTATATTTTCTTTTTTTTTGTGTTTGTATTTTAATCATCTTTTTATTATTTCATACAATATAAAAATTGCTGATAAAAATTTTACCTAATAAAGACAATTTACAATTAATGATAATAACCTTATACACACAACTTAAAGACTTAATTTTAAGTCTTCATCATAAATTTCCTTTACGTTTAATTCTTCAATTATATAAGAACGTAAATCATTTGTCATTTATACAATTAAATAATTTCTTTTGTTTTTTACTTTATAATTTATATTCTATAGAAAATGGGGCCAACGTCTTCATTATTTTTTTCTTTCTGTATATAAAATGGGAAAATGGAAATCTAAAAACAAATCTTTATTTGTTGTTGTTGGTCTTATTATTTTTACAACACGTAATAATAATAAAATGTAAATGAAATGAATACGATAATAATGATAATAACAAATAATAATAATAAAAATGAAGACAAGACGTAGACAGAAGTAAATAATTGAGGAGTTTCTTGTCTGTGTCTCGTAAGCGCGCCTACCATTTTTATTTCTTTCCATTTCCATTGAAAAATACAACAACAAAATTTATCATTTTACTTTTGAATAAATAATAATAATAATAATACAATGATAAGAGGAATTCCCATAACTTCGAATAAATTTTTTGCTAAAGAAAATGTTTAAAGAGTCACAATTCATGAATAATTAAGAATTAAAATGAATTGACAACAAATGTTGTGAGCAACAATAAAACTAAAAGAGTTCAAAATATTTTTTAATGGATAATAAAGATCGTTCATTTGTATATAAAAAAACGAACAGAAATGTATAGATTTGAACTTTACATTAATTAGTATTTGAGATGGTATTTCCCAAAATCAAAATACAACATAAAAAAAAATTCCCCGATATTTATTGCACTTTAATCTGACCGCAACTAAGTACGACGACATCAAAAGAATTTCAATGAATCCATATAAATAAGAAAATAAGAGAAATAACAAGAAATCAAGTTTATTTTTAGTTATATTATTTTAAAGGTATTTTTTATGTCAGATGTTTAAAGAAGTGAAAAATATTATTACATGAAAATTATTGTTAAATGGAGGAAGGTCAGTTAGATTATTATATTGTCTTATTAATAATTATATTCACATTTAATTATGAAATTATATTTATTAATAATAATTTATGTTATTTATATATTTGTGTTGTTGTTGGTGTTGTTGTTATTGTGTGTTGTTGTTATTATAAAATCGTTTCTTAATTTATATAGAAAAATGTTTGAATTAAAAAGAAATCAAAAGGAGTATTTGTATGAAGATTATCTTTGAAATCTTAAAACTTTTATAGAAAATTCAATAGAATTTTAATCAATAGAATCAATAATGAATAAATAAATAAATAGAAAATAATGATTGACGTTGACGTTATTTGGTATTTTATTACAATTAATATTTTACAAAACGTTAATTCAATTTTTTTAAATTTCAAATTATACAAAAAAAATAGGGTCTTCTTTCCGCATTCATAAATTAATTAATTAATTAATGAATAATATTTTGTTATTTAAATACAAATGATTTTATTAGATCCGTTTAGATGTTTTATAATAAAATTTTTAATATCAAATTAATAAATATCTTAATTAATTAGTCAAGGTGACAGAATCACAAATTTGAAAAATTCCGGATTTAAATTCATTCTCATTTATATTGTACTTTAATTTTACTTAGAATTTGATTTAATTTGATTTAATTTTATTATCGATTAAAATTGATTATTAATTCACATTTTGTCTTTCTTCTGTTGTGTTAGTACATGATTTTTTTTTTGATCTGTAACATTTAATGTTGTGGTTTTTTGAAGAAAAAAAAATTTATAATTTAATGGAATTGATATTGTAGATTTTTTTCTTGTTGTTTGTAAATTGTTGTTGTTCTTTGTATAGATTGTAATAAATTTGTAATGTAATTGAAAAATTAAAATTAAAATTAAAAATTATTAATCATCTAATTAATATTGTGGGCTATTGGCAGAAATACGTAAATATTAATGATTTATACAAAAACTTCAATAAAAAAAATCAAATATGTAATTCTTGTTAACAAATTATGTTGATTAATTTATGTTACACTTTTAAGTGTTAACATTGGATGTTTTACATTAAATCATTGAATTATGATTAATTTTTTATCATTAAATACAAACACACACACACACAGAGAGAGAGAGAGAGAGAGAGAGAGATAGAGACAGAGTATATGAATTTATAAGCATTATTATGATTTTACCCTTCAAATAAATCAATAATAAAACAAATCTAAACGTTTCAATTAGCATTTTATAAATTAATTAAAAAATTAATGAAAAGAAATAAAATGACGAAAAAATATTTAACAATTAAATACAAAAAAAAAAATAAAAGTTGATAATGGGTAAAGTTAAAAATAAATGTAAAAAAAAAAGAAAAATGTTCGCACATTCCCGTCTATTTTATGACGTGCTAATAACATTCATTTATCTCAATTATATTTCATTTTAGCATTCTGATGCAATTTTCAATGAGACATTCATTAAGTTTTGTATATTTCCAAATACGAACAAGAAAAAAAAAGAAAGAATGAATTTAATAATTATTGGTGTAAAGTTAGGAAGTTAATGAGTTTTTACCAAAAGATTTTGGGGGAACCCGCTAATTTTATAAATATGAAGAAAAAATAAACTTATGATCAGAGATTAATCTGATTATTCTTCATTAAATTAGTTTTTGTTTTTTTCTTTTCTTTAAATTAATCTTACACATGTTACTGTATCACATATTTTTTTCTTTTCTTTCTAACATAAGTCACTTTGGTATCTAATAATTACAAATATCTATGAACCAACCGATAAATAATAAATAATTCAAGGTGAATATTATTATAAACATTATAATTAATTTTTTTTTTTCATTTCTGTACTATGCGAGTTTGACACAAATTCAGTTAAAAAAAAATTTTTTTTAAAAAGCAAACAAAACAAAACAAAAAAAAACAGCCACTGTCTGCTTTGAATATTTTTTATTTCATTGAAATAAATAAATGTGACGACACAAATGTTTGAATAAAAACAAAAAATTTTTTAACCAAATATTTGAATTGTTTTGCACGAATTATTTATCGTTACATTTAATTATTTTGTGTTATTTTGTATTTAATTGAATAGAAATTTAATTGATGAACTTTAATTATTTCAAATGAAGAAAGAAAAGAAAAAAGTAAAGTCAAAGTGAACCATCGAAACCATCGAGGAATAACGATGAAAAGTTCCTTCAATTTATATTTTGTTGTATTTTTTGTTTAGACTTTTTTTTATGGCTAATATTTATGCAATTATTGTGCTTAAGATTTGAATTTATTTTCTTTACGTTTTACAAATTATTTCCATTTCAATTGGCAAAAAAAAATTTTTTTTCTTCTCCTAATTAAATTTTAATTTATTCAAATTCTATTTGGTTGTTTTTTTTTCTTGTTAAAATTAAAAATCTAATGACAAAATTTTAATGAAATATAATTAAAAAAAATTTAAAAGCTTTCTACGCTTAAAAGCACAAAACTTGTACCATTAAAATAAACAATTTTCACATTCTTCAATTATTTTTTAATTTTTTCTTTTAATTGAATTTAATAAATTTTTGGGTAATTTTTGGCAATAGACAAAAAAAAACACACACACACACAAATGTACAAACGGATCAATCACAAATCATAAATGGTGACACACAGAGTAAATTTAAATTAAAAAAAAAAAAAAACACAAAATGTTGAAGAGGAGGAAAAAATTGATGTCGCGACTCAGCGACTAATTGAGCTGCGCGCGCATCAAGATTTAGCAGATTTTTGTAGTAATTGTTTTTTTTTTTGTCTTCTTGTTTTAAGAAATTCTTGAAACTTTATTATTAATTGAATTTAATTTTATTTCAAGTTTCATTTCTATAATTTTAGAATTTAATTTAATTTTTTCTTACGGAAGTTAAATCGTAGAATGGAAATAAATTTAATAAATTTGTAAGTGACAATTAAAAGGACAATTTTTTTTTGTTTGAATTTATTAAAAACTTTGACTTTTATATTGTGAATAATGTCGAGGAAAAATATAAAACGGAAATGGATGGAAATTGTGTGGTAAAAATTTATAAAATGGAATTGAATAAAAAAAAATTGAAATACAGAAAAATAAAAATGTCACGTGAATGAAAAAAAAAAAAACGAAAACAACTCGCATTAAAAACAAAATAAAAATGAAGCAAAACGATAAAATAATTGACATAATTAACTACATAACAACAAATGTACACACACACACACACACACACACACACACACACACACACACACACACACGTAATAAATAATGAAGATTTCACTTTTAATTTTTATTTATATTTTTCAAACAAATTTTTTTATTTCTTGTTGACTTTTTTTTTGTTTTTTTTTTTTGCAAAACAAAAAAATTAAATTAAAAAAGAAAAAATTAAAAATTTTGTTTGTTTTACTTTTGTTGTTGTTTTTTTTTTGGACAAAAAAAAAAATTGCGTAAATTAAAATTAAATTTTTATGTAGCAAAAAAACATAAAAAAAAAAAAATAAAATAAAATAAAAGAAAAAATAAAAGAAATTAAACTTACACAGAACAGAAACATTCTAACATTAAAATTGTTAGAATAAAAACACTAACAATTGAATTAAAATAACACAAATGCATCTTCATCTTACTGCAAATCTTTACAATATACCAACAGTTAACACTTAACAGTTTGTCTTATATAGTCGTCACCTGAAGTGTTTAATATTAAACACATACACACACACACACACACACTGAGAGAGAGAGAGAACACCTGTGATTATACACAACTTTTTTGTTTTTTTCTTGTAAGATCAAAAAAAAAAAAGTAATTTTTTTTTGTTTCTTTCTATCTTTTGTTTTTTGTTTCTTTCTTTCTTTTGTTTTTTTTTTTTTTTTTGTTTTTTTTTTTCACAATACCAGATTACACACAGCTTCTTGTAGTTTTTATTCAATAAAGTTTGGTAGTAATCTTTTTTTTTTTATATAGAAAAAAAAGCACACACAGACACAGAGACAGAGAGCAACAGGTACCGACACAAACGTATAAATTTTTAACTTTATTTTAGCTTTTAGAGGTCTAGGTGATTTTCTGTTCTGTATTCTGTTTTTTTTTTTTTTTTACAGTTTATTTTTTTGTATTTGTATTTAGTTTATTGTTGTTGTTGTTGTTTTTTTATTTTTTGGTGAGTTGCTTTTTGTTTTTTTATTTTCGTATTAACCAAAAACAAAAAAAATAATTTATAGAAAAATGAAATAAAAATGCCAACAATAACCAACAATTGAAAACTTTTAAAATACTGAACAAATAAAATACTCGAAAGCACAAAACCAACAATAACAAAAAAAAAGTGATAGTAGAATGATTTGAATGTTTTACGTTTAAAAAACGAGTCGACAAATAAATATGGACCAAAAAAAAAAATTGCACAAATTTATTTTTTATTTAAATTAAAAAAATTGTGTGATAAAATGCAATTTTTAGTACGTGAATATTAACTGAACTTCGTTCACTGTTTACAATTAACTTTAAAAAAAAAAATTTAAATAAAATTTAATAAAATAAATTAATTTTAATAAATATCAACCAAAAAAAAAAAAATAAATATGTGAATAAATTAGTAAATGGCTGGCTGTTTTGTGCGCGTTTATAAAACTCGTCAACTATTTTCGAATGATCACGTTTTGATTTGATCTTCTTATTTTATATTAATTTTTATTTGCAGGGTTTGAAAATAAAAACCAGAGCGCCAAAAAAAAAAAAAGAAAGAAAGACATTTACAAAAAAAACATTGAGAAAGGGAGAGAGAGAGAGAGAAAGAGAAAATGTACAAATTTCATTAATAAAAAAAAAACCAACAAAATTGTATTTTTCTGACGCAATACAAACATAAAGAAAATATTCATTCAATTTTCATAAATCCATCAAAAAAAAATTCTTAAAACAAAATTGATAAGAAAATTTGTATTTTGTTCTTTTTTTTTTCTTTTTTTTTTTTACAAATCAAAAATTGATTAAAAACAACAACAACAACAACAAAGAAAAAATACGTAAAAGGAAACAAATTCTATTGGTGCACCATCATAATAACGGTTAATATAAAGAGAGTGAAAGGGAAAGTTGTAGCAAAAAACAAAAAAAAAAAAAACACAAAATGTAAACAAACCCCTGATAACGGACAATTAGTTCTAAACTGGATTTGTCATTTTTTTTTTTTCATTGTTGAAGAAAAAAAAAAAAATAAATAAAAAGAACAACAATAAAAATTGATATGAAACAAAATGACGTCACACAAAACATTCTTTTCTTTCTGTTTGATATAAAAAAAAAAAAAAAACGTCACATTACGTACCAATAACTTTTCAAATGAAATCTAAATGAATTCGTTGAACAGTTTTTTTTTTTTGCTTCAAATTGGAATTTCTTCAAAGTTGTGTACAAGAAGTGAAATCTTATTACATAGAAAAAAAGTTGAGTGATACCTTTAAACCTCTAAGACTTCTTAGAGCTAATAAAAAAAAAACAAAAGAAGTTATTTTGTGTTATCAGTATGGAAAAATAAAAGAACAGAACAAAATAAAAAACCGCACAATAATGAATTTCTTGTTTGATTCATTTTGAGGTAATTTTTTTGTTGTTTTTGTTTTTTTTATGTTTTTTGTGTTTTTTTCAAAAAGCTTCCGTAATATTTCATCAGAATAATTAATAATTAATATGAATTAAAACAAAATTGTTGTTGTTGTTGTCGTTGTTGTTGTTGTTTGTGTGTCGTTAATTTTGATTTTATATTTTTTTTTTGGAAATTTTTGGGAAATTATTTTTCTTCCAAAAAAAAACCAAAAACCAAAAAAAAAAAAAAAATGATTAAAGAAGACAAAGAGCCGAAGAAGACAACAACAAAAAATATAGATACCTACATAAGATAAAAAACACAAATTATTCAGTTGACATTGATTTTAGATTTTATAATAATTTTTTTTTTTATATTATTGGTTTATCCGTTGCGCTTTCATTGAAAGAAATTATATAAAAAAAAAAAAAACAAAAAAAATCTCAAGATCTGTACAAAAAAAAAAAGAACAAACAAAAACCACAACAACAACAACAAACAAACAACAACAACAAAATGAGGAAATTTTTTAAATCCGTTCAAATTGTCTTCTGTTGTTGTTGGTGTGTGTGTGTCTCATAATTTCATATAAAAAAAGAAGAAAACAAATAAAAAAAACAAACGATGCTTTAAATTAAATCTACAAATCTTTAAGCCTACGCAGACACAAATAAATATTCGGTGATTTATGTATAAAAGTCAATAAAAACAAAACCAAGAACAACACCAAGAGTAAGAGGAGGGGAAAAAAAAAACCCCAGATTTTTTTTATTTTAAAAGAAAACTTCTTTTTTTTCTCTCTCTCTCTCTCTGCTGGTGTCTCTTCGGTCGATTAGTCATCCGAACATTTTCATGCTTCAACAGCAACACTTTTGTTTTTTTCTTTGTTTTTGGTTTTGTTTTTGTTGTTTCCCTTTTCAACAAATAAATTTGATGATTTATTTGAAAGAACGTAAATTTTTTTTTTTTTTGTTTTTTAGAATGAATTTGTCCAAATCCAAATACACAGAATAAATATAAGTACAATAAGATGTTTCACTTAAATCATTTCGTCATTTTTTTTGTCATTTGAAATATTTAGAATAATTTGACACGCATAATTTAATTATAAGAATTAATTAAATCATTTTTTTTTTTGGCTTGGTTGGGATTTTTTCTCATCTATAAATTTAAATGCAAAAAAAAAAAAAACAAACACAGGAATGTCACAGGAACCACCACAGGAACTTTAATCATTTTTTTGTTAGGAAAATTAATTAATTAATTTCTTTGTTTTGTCGATTAGAATTTTGTTACTTAGAATGTTACTTTGTTAATTGTTAAGTGTTGATGAGTGGACTTGGGGAACTTGTGTGTGTTGTGTGTGTGTGTGTGATTTTTTCACTTAATTCTCTTAAATGATTCATGTCAACTTTTTTAAGTTTTAAAATTCTTATTCATAAAATTTTCATTCATTTTAATTCTATCACTTTTGTGATTTTATAATTTTCACTTTTTTTTTTTCATCTTACGAATTATTAATTTTTTTTTTTTATTCTCCGTAAGAGAAACAAATTTATAAATTGACATTGAAGAATAAAAAATAAATTCTGTAAATGAGAAAAATGAAAGAAAAACAACAACAACACACTTAAAGTATATTACACACACACACACACACATATATAGGTTTTAGTTAAAATTCACTTTTTTATTATTATTTTATATTCGCACAAATTAAAAATAAAATTAAAAAAAAAACGTACAAAATGCGGATACAAAAAAGAAAAAACTTTAATAAAGTTTTGTTGTTGTTGTTGTTGTTGTTGTTGTACTTGTTGTTCATTTATTTGTACTTGTTTTTTTTTTTTTGTCTTTTTGGAACTAATTTATTACACCCAGATTTTATTTATAAAGAATATTCATTATGTAGTGTGTGTGTGGTCGGTTTGTGTGTGTGTGTGTGAGTACATGGGATAATCCAATTATATGTATAAATTGTTTTAATATTTGTAGAGTGAAATTGATGACATTGAATTTTGATGTAATTCAATTTTGTTGTTGTTGTTGTTGTTGTTGTTGTTTACCCATTTGACAAAAAAAAAAAACATCCAGAATGAATTTAAAGTATGAAGTAAAATGATCCATTGCTTTAACTTTGTCATTGGGTTCGTATTCCTGTTTTATCCTTTAACAATATTCTAATATAAAGTTAATAAAGTTCCTTTGAATTTGTAATTTAGAGACAGACATCAGATGTATCGCCTTTTAGAGACAAACCTATAAATAGACAGTAATTAGATACAGTAACTGTGACGTTTATAATCTATTGGACCACAGGTATTAATTTTATAACCAAATAAAAAAAACTACCTAAGAGATTATTTAATAATCTCGTTCACAATAACAAACACACCAATAATTTTATAAGAATTCACAAATCACAATTGTACGAATTGAAAATTTCGATTATTTGGTGAATTCTTGTTTTCATTAAAATTTCCTAATCAACATCAAATAATTCCTCTACTCCTAATTCACAGTTCACACACAAACACAATAAATTCTTTTTTTTAATAAACAGAAAAATTTTCTGTTTGTAAAGTTTACAAAAAAAAAAAAAATGTAATTAATTTATTCATTCATATTTTGAATATCGGAAATCAAATAACTTATAATTAGTCTCGTCCCAAGTTAGCCTAGTGTGAAAAAGTGGACGTTAATATTAATAGTAAATGGCTATATAGATATCTTAAAACTCCAATAAAAACAATCACTTGATACAAGTCAAGTACAAAGAGAGAAGAAGAAGAAGAAGAACTTATAAATAATAAAAAAACTTAAAAACTTAAAAACAAAAAAAAAAACAAAAACTTATAAATAAAAAAAAAGTCCATTTCACTCTAATTGTTCGCACGTGGCAAAACAGACAGCCACATGCAATCTACATCAAATATTGCTGCCACATTATAGAAATATGATTTAAAAAATTGTATAAAACTTTTTGATTAAATTTTGTTTATGGTTGAAAAAATAAAAAGTAATTAAGAAAAGCAAAACAAAAAAAAAAAAACGAGTTAATTATGTAATTACTGTGATTGTGAATTAGAAGTTAATTTGGCATAAGAATTTTGTATGTTTCTATTTATATAAAGTGTAAACTTGGTAAAGTGAAATGAAGAAAGGAATCAGGAAATATTTTAATGTATAAATTTTTTTTTTTTGGATAGTTACTAATTCCTGTCCTATGTTACTTTTATTCATTTGTTTCTGCTTTTATTGTTTTGTTCAATCATTAGAAATGGATTGACAGAATCAAGGGCACGGTATAAAAAATTTACAAAATCTAGTTCAAATTTTATGTTCAATATAAAAATCTAATCTAACCAAATGTAATGATTTAATAATTTATCTAATTCATAAATTTATAATTAATCGTTTACTAATTGGGAATGTTGACTAATTTTTTGTTACTTCCATCAAATATTTTATGTCGTCATAATTTTGTTTAGTTTAGTTGTAAGGAGGTGGGAGAGTTGTAAGGAGGTATGGGTGCACAGCAATGCACCAACCCTTGCACCCATACCTAATTTAAGTTAAGTTAAGATTAAGTTGAGGTGAATATATTGAATTGGCCGTCAGATGTTTTAATTTGTCTGATTGAAATTATTTATGAGAATAATTTTTCTTATCACAATTTCATGTAGATTCCACCTAACAGAAATTTTTAAATTTATTTTTCATCTTGTAACAAATTATTAAATCCTTCGAGACAAAATCAACTTTCACATACCAATTATACTAAATGATTCTTTATTTTCTTTTTATTTTATTTTCAATATTTCCATTTTCATTTACAATTTTCACTTTCACAATTTACAAAGACAAAAACGTACGATAACAGAATTAAATTTATAATCAATGTTTTATTTTTTTTTTCTATTTCTGTTATTGAGTTTTTTTTTTTCTTTTCACAAATTAAAATTTATAAATAATTTAATTTCTTAATTTCCATTATAGAACCTTAAACTAATTTTAACTCTCTCTCTCTCTGTCGCTCTCCCTTTCACACTCTCTCTCTTTCATTCATCTTTATAAGATTCGAGGTTTAAAATTACAAAAAGCTTTTAAATTTATGCATTTGTTGTTGTTGTTGTTGTTGTTCTTGAACTTAATAATTAACTACACTGGCGTTTTCTAAGGTAAATCTTATTAATTTTCTTATTCTCTCTTTACACTTTATTTTGTTGTTGTTTGTTGTTGTTGTTATTTTTTTGTTGTTTATTTAATTAATTAAATTATAAATTAAATTCATATAAATTCTTATTAATGTTTGATTTAACAAAATCTGTAGAAGATTATTTTGTATTGATGTACTAATTGTGTTTTTCCCCCCATTTCCCCACCACCTCGCAACTTAACCATCAATATACTGCGTTTCTATAAGTAGGGGGAAGCTTTATTCGTTTATGATTTCAACAAAATCCTGGCACCAAGATTAATTTCAGGTTTTTTTTTGTGTGTGTGTTTTGGTTGAATAAAAACAAAAAACAACAAAACAAAAAGAAAAACAAAAACAAAAATAAAGAAACGCGTGTTAATAAATTATTCGTTTGGTTTTTATTTTATGGAATTTTAATTCATTTTAATTTTATAGAAATACAAAAAAAAAATAATGTTGTAATTAGGTGTCGGTAGTAGGTAGTTAAGTAGTAACTATGTTGTAATTAGGTGTAGTAGGTGGGTAAGTAGTTACTAGTTACATTTGTAAGTATAGAAAAATGTTAATTGTTTTATTTTTTTTTGGTCTTCGGTATTTTTTTTTTTTTGTTAAATGTTCAGGATTCATTGATTTCAATTCAAATTACCCGTTATTAGCGCGGATTTCAGTGAAATTTTATTGGATTCAAGAAGACAATCTCGATCGAATAATAAAAACATCAGCAACAACAATTTAATTTCAGTTGTTTTTTTTTTGCGTTTTTAAAAGAATTTTTTTAATATTTTTGTTTTTTAATTTTAATTTTAATTTAAAGAAAGGAAAAATTAATTTACACAATTTTCCTGTTGTTGTTTTCTTTTTATTTTTGTCACAATTAATTTATTCCATACTAAACAAAAAAAAAAACCAAAGAAAAAAAAAAAGGAGTTTTGTGGTGTTTCCTTTTTGTCCTGAATCCATACAAAATAACATAAAAAAAAATTAAGTTTTTTTTATTTAAATCAAAAAGTTTCAAAATGTAAAAAAATAAAAGAAATAAAATGAAACACACTTTCTGGAAAGTCAAGGTTAAAAACTGTTTCTGTTTTAACTTTTTTTTTCTCTCTCTCGTTTTGTTGTTGTTATTGTTGCTTTTTATGTTTTGTTTTTTTTTTTTTCTTAAAACAAAAAAAAAAATACAATAAAACAAATAAAAAAAAAACGCTAAAACTTTTAATATTGAAAACAGGAAAATAAAAAATAAAAGAAAAAGAAAAAAAAATGCCAATAATAATTATTAGTACCCAGTCCAAAACTGGACGTCAGTTGTAGTTTTTTTTATTTACTCTGTGTGCGGTTGTTGTTTGTTGTTGTTATTTAGCATGCATAACAATTTTTTCTTTAACGAACCTATACAGAAAATATGAATAGATGTTTTTTGATTAAGAAATAATTCAATAATAATTTTATCCCATCAATATAATTTATGCGTAAAGAAATAAAAAAAAAAACGAAATGAGTTTTTTATTGTGAAGAAAGAAATGAATAAAAGAACAAAAAAATACCGAAAAAAAATTTTATCAAATCGATCAAAACTGGGTTAATGCATTTTAGTCTTTTACCAAAATAAATTGAGACGTGCCCCCCTTTTACGTCAGAGAGGAATTCCCTGTTTTTTTTTACTTTTTGGTGAAATCGTAATCACGCAGTAAAAAAAAATTGGTTCTTTTATTTATATAAGATTAAAGTTAATTTGTGTTATGATAAAATGAAATTTAATGTGATAAGTCAAAATCGTTTAATTTTTAAATTGAATGAATATTTTTTTTTTTGTTTGTTAATAATTCTTAGAAATGTCATAATTTTTTGTTTGTTAATAATTCACCAGAAATTTTATAAGCAAAGAAATTTGCCCATAAATTTCATAATCTTATAAAATAAAAAATGACAATATAAATATGGACTAAACTTTAATTATAACGAAAATTTTGGTCCCCCCACCCCCGTTTTTTTTTACGTGGAATAAATATTTAGTCGTAAACTACGTATAATGCAGTACAATAATTGAGGCACGTATACAGGCACGTCTAAAGTAAATTAATAAGAAAATGAATATTATGCGTTTTAAAGGAAAATTATACAAAGCCAACAATTCTTAAAGATAAGAGAATATTTTTTTTAATTTTTTTTACATCAGAAATGTCAGTGAATTTTTATTGACATTGTTTCAAGGTCATAACAATTTACTAAGAAAATATTCTACGGTACATCACCAATTAAATAAAATCATTGTGATTTTAATTTAGATCTAGAAAGTTATATTAATTTAGATTTGTATAAATCAATATAACGTTCATTTAGAAAAAGTGCAAAACGTGTGTCTTGTGTTGGGGGGATTTTTTTTTTTAAAGAATTTTAGAAAAATGTCATTATTTTGGAATGCAATAAAAAATTATTGCAGATATAGCTTTAGGTAGGTACGTGTGTGCGTTTTTCCATGCGTTGTTTATAATTTCATCAAACACAATGGAATTAATCAAATTAAATTAGTAATTAGTAATTAGTTTTAGTTTAGAATAAATTCATATTGAACGTTTTTGGTATAAAATATATTAGCGAATATTTGTTGCATGATTAACTTTAATAAATTATTACAATTAACGTAAAGTTGTAATTTTAAATTAATTCCTAAAATTTGTAAACAGGACAATTACTATATTTTGGACATTCTAAAAAAAAATTCTAGTTATAGGATGGAATAGAAATTAAATGCAGTCTTAATTATAAAACCACACCCTAAATATAATTTATCATTTTGCGTAATAAAAGTAATTTGTATATAGGAAAATATTCTTTACAATAGAAAATTGTGAAAATGAGTTGTATACATACATTTTAATTATTGCTAATTATTTTTTACCATTTTCGTGATACTTCAAATGAAAAATTAAATCTCACTTGAAATACTTTGTACATTCATTTGTACACAATTTTCAGATTCTGGTTTTATCGAGATAAATCAATTGATTCATTTTCATTTTTTCTATTTGTTAATAATAGAAACTAAAAAGAGTTAAAATGTTTACAAAAATTGAAGTAGCGCAAAATTTATTTGAATGGAATTTTTTTTGCTGTAACGAATAAAATAGTTAAGACTCAAACCAAATTATAATATAAATATTCTTTTAGCGTCATAAAACTTTGCTAAGACGTTACAGTTTAAAAATAAAGACGTCATGTTCAAAAATAGACATGAAGTTAGCAACAAGCTGTTTAAAAAAACACTGAACTGAAAATTGAAAAATTAGAGTCATCTCTGAGTAGGATTAGAAAGTTTTTTTATGCATTTGAACGGTTATTGTATAAATTTGGCAGTTTTATGACAGCCGAAACTGTCAGATAACACGTGTGAATATTTTTGTTTTTATTCTAAAACAGTTAAATTTAAATTGAAGTAATGGAATTATTTGTTGTTAATAGGTAAGTAGTTATGATGATTTGTTTTTAACAGTAATAGAAAGTTAATTTCTTAGGCCCGAAGAGGAAATTTTGAAAAATCCAGAAAGAGAAGATCGAATTATTGAAAATCTTAAAAAAAGTATCGAGAAAAAAAAAAAAAAAAGGAAAGAAAATGAAAAAGAAAAGGAAAATGCGATTAAAAAACAGAAATTGTTGGAAGAAGCAGAGTTGGAAAATAATAGTATTGAGGAACAAGTTGAAACTGTTGTGTCTGAAGTAATTGAGGATAAAGTAGAACAAGAAATTGAAACGGAAGCAACTATAAAACAATCTTCAGGAGATGGTTTCACAATATTAGGAAAGCCAACAACGGCGAAAATTGAAGATGTTCAAAAAATGGTTTTATCACATTGGCTTGCATACCCCAAAAAAATATGTAAAGATTTATCACAAACAGAAGATGTTGATAAAAGTGATTATTTATCTGATCAAATAAAAATCAATTTAAAAAGAATTAAAATAAATTCTTTATTTCCAGTACAATCTGATGTAAACAATATTTTAATTATCATTTATATATTCCGAATTTCATAATGTTTTTATAGGTGATTCCATGGATTTTAAATAATCATAAAAAGCCAACCCCATTTTTGCCTCGTGACATTTGTGTTTCTGCCCCAACAGGAAGTGGAAAAACCTTAGCATTTGCTATTCCAATAATTCAGGTATAAAAATGTCATAATTTTGTGTTTTTTTTAAATTGTTAACATTTTTTTTTTAGATTTTACAAACTAAATTTGTTAGAAAAATTCGTGCACTTATTGTTGTTCCTGTAATTGAACTTGCAAGACAAGTTGCAAAGGTGTTTCAAGAACTTTCTTTAAATACAGGATTAAAATGTCTACTTTTATCAAATTCTACTAATTTTGAAATTGAACAAGAACTGCTTGTTGCTGCAGGTATTAATCGAAATTCTAAATTCATAAAGTTTAGAAAAAAATGCAACACAATAATTATATTATTTGTTTTTAGTGAATGGAAAATATTATTCAAAAGTTGATGTAATAATAACAACTGCTGGACGTTTAGTACAACATATTAATGCAACAAAGGGTTTTTCATTAAAGTCATTACAGTTTTTAGTAATTGATGAAGCTGATAGAATATTAGTTGATATACAAAATGATTGGTTATATAATTTAAATGAACATGTTCAGGAAGAGTCAACATTTATATTTGGACAAGCTTTACCATTAACGGTGAATGAATTATGGAGTTCAAAACGATTACCACCTCATAAATTATTATTTTCGGCAACATTATCACATGATCCTGAAAAATTACATAAATTAAATTTATTTCAACCAATTCTTTTTACAACACATAATGAGACAGGTAAGTCTACATTTTTTTTAATAGAATATTTTCATTTTTTTTGTATTTTTTTTTCTTTGTAGCAATATTAAAGACAATTTCAAACTTATCAGAATATGAGAGACGTCCGAAAGTAGAGAGTGGAGAATATTCAACTCCAATTGAATTAACAGAAAAATATTGTGTAACAGTTGATAATTTACGGCCATTAACTGTTTATGAATTAATAAGAGAAAATAATTGGAAACGTTTTATATGCTTTACAAATAAAGCGGATAGTGCACATAGATTAACATTTGTATTACAAAAGTTGTTTGATGGCGAATTAAATATTGAAGAAGTTTCAGCAAGTAACTCAAAAGATTCTCGTAAAATTGTTGATAGATTCAAAGCTGGTGAATTTAATGGGTTTGTTCTTATTCTTATTTTTTGTTTTCAACTAATTTTCAATTTTTAATTTTGTTTACTAGTATAATTTGTTCTGATGCACTCGCAAGAGGTATCGATGCACCAAATGTTGAAGTTGTGATTTCATATGATCCACCACGGCATATAACAACGTATGTTCATAGAATTGGTCGAACTGCACGTGCTGGAAAACCAGGAACTGCAATTACAATTGTTACAGCTGAACAACTTGAAAATTTTAATGTAACTTTATTGTATTAGAGATTATTATTTTCTAATAATTTAATGTGTTTGCTTTTTTAAATTTAAGAACATTCTTGCATCTGGTAATAAACAGGAAATTGAAGAAATACGAGTTTCAAGTGAAATGGACGAACAGAATGTGTTAAAATATAAACATGCACTCCTTCAACTTCAAAAATCATTAGAAGAAGAACACAATAAGAAGAGAGTCCAAAGCGAGGTTCACTATTTTATTCTTAAATTTGTTTTATTAAAAAAATTTATTTGGTAATGTTTGAGCATTGATTTTACGTCTCAGAACATTTATAGTAGTAATAATTTATGAACGTTTATGAACTAAGCCAAAATTGATTTATAAATTTTAGATTTTTTTTTGTTAAGTTAATTATTAGTCTGATAATTAATTAATATTTTTTTGTTTTATTTTTAGTCGAAAAAGATGAGTTTAATGGAAAAAATGCAATCTAAAATAACTAATATTACAAAGGAAGCCAAAAAGTAAAAAAAAAATTAGTATAAAAGCAAAAAAAGGATAAAAGATCAAAAAAGTGGTTTATACAAAAATTAATTGAATTGAAATAAATGAATAACAATAAATCCGGTTAGTTTATTTTTATTTAAATAAAAAATTGAGAAATTATAACTTTAAATATATATAATGTTTATATATAATGTTTATATATATAATATTTGTCTATTGATTAGAATTATCGCTCGGGTTGACAATAAAATCTAATTTAAAAAATTTCTTTTTCTTCTTTGAATTTCCTTTTTCTGGACCTGAATACTTGTTGATTCCATCGTGCTCTTACCAAATGCAATTGTCCTCGTATGAAACTTAAATAATCATGATAAGTGTCAATGATGTTTCCTTTCCATGCTTCTGAAAACATAAAAATACAAATTTTGTTTAAGTGAGAATTTTATGTTCTAATAATTAAAATTTTTTACCAAATAAAACATCATTAATATTTCTTAGTTGCTTTAAAGACTTTTTCCCCTGACTTCCGTCCCAATTGAATTGTACTAAAATTGAATCAGACATTATTCTGGATAGTCCATAGTTTTTATTCTTTGTAGGGTCCGTACTGATTGGTTTGAACGGTTTAATCATTTCAACCTATTTAAAAACAGAAAAAAATCAAGAATGTATTCTGATATTAGTTTATTTCTGAAAGAATATTATACCAATTGACTCGCATAAATCTTGTCAGCCGCCATTTCATTAATATGTAGAAGATCTTCTAACGTTGATACAGGAAAAATAACATCATCAACTAAATCATTTTCGTCCTTTTTTTTATTAAGTAAATCCAATATTTTCGTTTCATTCATTTTTATTTCATTTAAATTATCCTCCAATCTTGATAATTTTTGTAAAATTAATTCTAAAAAAAGTCAAATATGCTAGTACAAAATTATAAGTCAATTAAATTAAATTTGATATTCACCATTTTCTATTGATTTATTAAAATCGAACGTTTTTGGAGAAACAAGTGCCCTTTTTGATGTTGGAATTCTTATTCCATAATCATTAAGTAGATTTAAAATTTCTTCGGTTAAGATTGTTGAAACTTTATACTTTAGAATAATATGTTTAAACTTATCAGAAAATATATCATCGCTCATTTTTCTAGTGCTAACATCCTCAGATTTTACAGAAACATTTTCATATTCTTCATCCGCATCATCATAATAATTATCGGTTTCATTTTGGTCAACCACTTCTTCTTCAAGTCTCTCTTCCTGATCATAATCGAGTGTTGATGTCAACACGGCCTCAAATTTTCCTAATGAAGATATTGCCAAAGATAAAGTATCTGATTCTAAAAGATTTTAAGTTAAATTTAATGTTGATAAAATTTTTCAAAAACATGGTTTTGGAGTAATGCTCTTATTGTTTCTCATAATCTCACCATAACTTTTTTCCAAACCTATTTTTGAATCATTCATTTTTTCCACAAAATAAAACAGTTTATGAAATTGAAATTATTAATAAATAAAACCACTAAAAATGAACAATAACATTAATAAAACGCGTAATCGAAAAACAACAAAACAACTAAATTTCGTACAACCTCAACCATTAATAGAACCATAACCTAAAATTATACATTAATCTCCACGTCCGACAGCAAAATAAATAAATCTCCAAATTAATTTCAGTTCAGTGATATTTTGCTGTCAAAAAAACCCAAAAGTGAAAAGCTAAAGTAAAAAAATAGAATTTTTTTTTGTTGTTAATTAATTATTTTAGGTGTGTAATTTATAAAATAATCATTAAAAGTTTAATTATTATGAAAAAGAGAATGTTTTTTATTTGTTGAAATTACATAATTTTAAATTAATTGATTATATTTGTCCTCACGATGACCTAATAAAATTAATGATTATAATAATACTTGTCGTCGTAATGAATTCCTGGAATTTTATTTAAAAAAAAATACCTTAAAACTTAATTCGTATTAATTATTCAAACTTATTTTTAATCTTTTCTCTCTTATAAAAAATTGGTAATTAACAATAGTAATTCAATAATCGCGTCATTAATTTGTGTCGAATCATTTCTTAAAAACGATTACTTTAAAATAATTTTGAAATACATACGTCACTTTTAATTATATACTTAAAACAGAAATTATGTGATCATTTATTATTATTATTTTTTGTAGTATGTAACAACAAGAAATGGCTGAAGCACTTGTAGCTGATTGGCTCGCTGATTATGCAACACTACAGCCATCTGAGATTCATTCGTTTGCTGCTCAACATGAGAATAATCACGAGATTGCTAGTGCAATAAATACAATTCTTAATGAAAGAGCAAAGTATCCTGATGTAAGTTTCCCGATTTTTCTTCTAGTTTTATTTTTTCTAAAACATTTTAAATTATCTTTTGTTTTTATTTTTTTTTCTTTCATTTTAGCTTCTTCATTCTGTTTGTAATCAATTTTATAGTTTCTATAAATCAAATGAAATAGAATTACATAAATTTACATTACAATTTATACCAATATTGATTTATTTATATTTAAATTCAGTATCACAAGGTGATAAAAAAAGTTGTCGTAGTGTTGAAACACTATTGATTAGTATATATAATATAGAAGTTAGTAATGATGATGGACAACCTAAAATTGTATCATTTCGTATGCCAGTATTAGCACAAACGTCTATTTATCATGAAGAAAAAAATTTAAATCCGACTGATTTAAGACGTTGGGAAGAAAATAGTAACAAGGACGTTAAATGGGGACCATTACCTCAAATTGAATCATTAAATGCTCAGAATAGATTAAAGGTTATAACAGCTATATTATTTGCTTATAATCAACAATTAAGTTTAATACATAAACCAGCGTTATATCATTTATGTCGTATATCATCACAAATTGTTAATCAAGGTTTCTCAAAACTTGGCCATGCTCATCGTTCTTCGTATGGTAATGATCCAAATACTTCAATAGTACCAAAACCATTACCGCGTATTCCAGTTGGACCAAAATTCTTATTGGAATTACTTCATGCAACCTATTTTGCAATGTTCAATGAATTTGCTTCTGTTGCAATACAAACCGTTGATGATATACATAATCGTGCATGTTTTGAAATGTATCCTGATGTAATACTTGTTACAAATGCAGTTAAAAATTCACTCCATGCAAATCCTTCAGGTAGCCTTTCAACTTTTATTTAGTTTAAAATCCATTAATTTTCATTATTAATTTATTTATAAATAAATAATTACAGGACAACCTAGTGATGGCCCAATGGGTATTAGTGTAGCTTTAACACCAGCAACAACAACTGTTACAGTTTCAAAATCAATGATAACAAATGCTTCCTTTAGAACAAAAAAATTACCAGGTGAGCTTTATTCTATTATTTATTTTATACTTTGACATTTTTATATCATTGCGTATTAATGAAATATCAACACTTTTTTTTGTGATAACGTTTATTGTTTATTCTAATTAATTCAATAAATATATATATCTATATTTAGAACTGTTCTACTTCTTCATCTATTCTCTATTAATGAAAAGCAAAAAATAAATAGCAAAAATTAAAATAAAATCATGTAAAAAATTTCTTTTAATTTCCGTTAAACGTTCAAACATTTCTAAAACGTTTTTTTGTGGAATAATAGCTGCTTTTTTTCTTTATGTAATATTTGATCTAAAGTAAAACAAAAAAAAAATGCTTTTTGACAAAAAAAAAACCAAATTTCTTTTTCTACAAAGAATAAAAAAAAAAACGAATCATCTTTAAAATTGAATCAAATTAGAAAAATGCTTTTTACTTAATAAGAAAAAAAAACATTACATAAAACATTAAAGCATCATTTTTGTTTGTATTACAACAAAAAAATGAAACAAATGTGTTTGTAATTTATTAAAATTTGTCATAATAACAAAAAAAAAATTGTTGTTTTACTAAAAATTAAAAAGATTATTGTTGTTTGCATGATGAAAAATCTATAATCTATAATCTAGTAATTGTTGGTTCCCATTTATAGAATTAAATATATAAAAAAAATATTTCAAAAGATGAAAAAATTTTAAATGTTAATTGCATGAAGTGTTGTGTGTTTTTTATAATTATTACTGTGTGTATATGTAGTGTGTGTGTGTGTTTTTGTGTGTGTGTAAATATATTTTATTTATACGAAAAAATTCCTCCCATAATATGCTTCTTCTTCTTCTTCATTTTTTTCTAAATGACAATATAATTTTTTTTTTGTTATTTTTAAACAAAACAAAATTATTTTTTAGTTGATTTACAAAAACAAAAAAAAAACAATAAAAACAAAAACAAACAATTATCTTTGTAAATATTAATTTTGTTGTTGTTGTTTCATTTATATTATATTTATTTTATTTTACGTTGCAATTCTTCTCCTATTTATTGTTCATTTATTGTTTCTTTTATTTTTATTTTTTTAATCATTTTATTTTTATTTAATATTTTTGTATTTTTATATTCTACACATTTAAAATCACAACCAAAAAAAGAAAAGAAGAATAATTATTATTCTCTAATCTCTAGTCACATGAATTCCTTTTATTTGGTCCTCTCTCACATTATTCACTAATAGTTTTGTTTGTTTTTTTTTGATCACAAAATTGGCACAGAATTGTTTCTTTGTTTGTGTTTTTTTGTGAAATATGCATTCAAGTGTCTTCCTCTTTCCAAAATAAAATCCCCATAAAAACCCCCAATCACAAAATCTTTTCACATACACACTTTAAAAAAAAAAAAAAGTCTGTTCATCAATCATGCCATTCACAAGATTTCATTCAGTTTTTTTTTTTTTGTTGTTTTTTTTATAATTTATTTTTATAATTTTCCAAATGGCAAAAAAAAAACGGACCAAACAAAGACAAAGACAAAAAAAAATGCCATTACAATAATTTTTGTTAAATAATTTAATTATAATTAATTTTTCTTTTTTTCTGGCCGATTCTTTTTTTTTTTCTTTTTTTCTTTTTTTTTTTTTTTTTTGTAAACGAATTTCTCTCACGCCTGGTGTGCTCTAAAAAAAAAAAATATTATAAAAAAAAACACAATACAGACAATGATGCTGTAATCATGGCTTCTTCTTTTCCTCATCTTCTTTCCGCTTATTACGATTATGAATTGGATAATAAAACAACAATAAACTATTATTCTATACGTGATTATGGCTTATTAGACGATCTCGAGATGGAATTTGTGGCTAAATTGGTAACACAACAAGAAGATCAACAATTAAAAAATGATTTAAAAAATGATCATTTGCAACAACATCAACTACAACAACAACAATATCAACAAAATCCTCTACCATTAGATATAAACAGTCCTAAAGAAAATCGAAAAGGTGCATCAAAAAAATGGAAAAGTTGGGGTTGGAAATATAGTCCTGGTGGTGGTGGTGGTGGTGGTATTGGTGGTAGTGGTGGAGGTAAAAATAGCAGCATTGAAGAAGAACCAGAATCACCAAAAAAATCATTATCATCAAAACATTCCAGTCCATCAGAATCACCTAAACATCGTCCATTACGTGATATTGATAATACATCACCATTACGTCGTATAAAAACACCATCACCACATAATTCACCATCTAAACAACGTAATGAACAAATACGTTCAAGTGCTGGTGCACGTCTTTATCAAATTATTGACGGTATTGATATTGATGATGATAATGAAGAATTACAAGCATTAATATCATCATCACCAAATGGACGTCCAGCTAGTATACATGTATTGCAGTCATCATCAGCTGGACATTTACAATATTAAAATGAAATTAAAGATAAAATATAAAAAAACAATCAAGAAGAAAAAATTATAAATATACAAATGAAGTAAAAATGAGTAGACGTTCATTTATTTTTATTCTTTTATTTTTATTATTATAAAATTTTTTTACTTCTTTTTTTTCACCTTTTTTTTTTTTAAGAAATTATAAAATTCTGAGTTCAATTCTAAAATAATGAAGAGAAATTGTCAATAATTACCTAAAAATTTTTCTTTTATCAAAGTTAACAAATCAAAATGTTTGGAAAATATTTTACAATAATATTATTGGTAAAATATTTTATTCATATTCCAAATATTCAAACAATTTGTGTTTATGATTTTCTTCGTTTTTCTAAAAATGAATAAAATTCTTCGAATCGAAGTGAATTTGAATGGATAAATTTTTACTTTAAATTTCGTTGATGTTGTTTTGTTAATTTTGATCGAATGATAACATTTAACTGTTGACATTCTAATTTCTTCTTGGATGGTGATGACTGATGTCATCCTATGCTTTAGTTAAAAGGATTGAACTTTTTATTTGAAATTTTTGTTAAAGAAAAAAAAAAAAAAAAAAAGAAGAAAAATGAAAGAAAACAAAATTTTCTTAAGAATTTAAAATGATTTGAATGATTTGAATGATTTTTTTTTTTAATTGTCTTTAAATATAAAGTCGCTAAAAATTGCTTTATGCTTATTGAGCTGCTGCCTAATTTTTAATAAAAAAAAAGAAATGAAAAGAAACTTGCCTTAAAAAAAATGTCGTCTACTCATTTGTTTTACGTTTACTTTTTATTTATGAATTTGGTTTCGATACAAAGAAAACGAAAAAAAAAAAAAACAACCAAATAAAATGAAATCAAAAAAAAAAAAGAAAAAACAAACTGACCAATTGTAACTAACAAAAAAAAAATATATATAAAAAACAAATCAAAGCAAATCAAATCAAAACGAATTATATAAAAAAAAAAAAATCACACACACACATTCAAAAGGTATGGGATAAAAAAAAAATTATGCTTTTAAACAAAAAAATTAAAAAAAAAAACAATTTATTAAAGAATTTCTTTATTTTTTCTTTTGCACCAAAAACTCTTATTTTCTCTCTCTCTCTCTCTCTCTTTAAAGAGAATGAAAAAAAAAAAAATACAAAATTTTACAATTTCATTTTTGTTTTCGTTTTTTTTTTTTTGTTGTTAAGCTTTGGAGAGCTTTCGACGTGTCACCCACACACAAATTTTTTTCTTATTTTCTTAAACTTTTTTCCCTCTCTCTCTGTCTCTCTCTGTGTCTTTTTCTCTCTCTGTGTTTTTATTCTAGATTAATTAATTATTTTAAATTCAATTCAATTTCATTATTAAATTTATTAATTAATTTGGTTTGTCACAAATTTTTTTTGTTATTCAAAAACAAACAAACTTTTTAACTTTTCATTAATTTAATTTTGTTTTTTTTTTTTGTGTTTTTTTTTTTCATAATTTCATAATTTTCACTCTCTTTTGTTTTGTGTTTTTCTTTCTTCTATTTTCTATTTTTGTATTTACATTTTATTATTTTCATTTTTTTAGTTTAGAATTGTTTTTTTTTTTTTTTTTGTTTCTTTTTAATTTTTTTTTTACAGAATATCCATTAAATAATTCAAGTACGTCAAGGGGTTGATGTGGGGGATGATAAATACCGTTTATTATTATTATTTTTTTCTTTATTTTGTGTTTAATTTTTAGAAGAGATGAAAGTTGGAAGATGTCTTAGAATTATTAATTATTAATAATTAGTAATTAGTTTTAGTTGACTTTATTTTTTATTAAAATTTATTTTTTTTAAAAAAAATAAAAAATTAGTTTAGTAGATTCTAGATTCTAGTGTTCTTTTTTTTTTGTTGTTGTTGTTATTAGCCCAATTCAGTATCTGTTATATTAATGTCACTGTTAAATTAACGTTTTGAAATAACAATTTCAAATTATCGCTATTTTAGCAGTAACAGACCGACTTAACAGATACAGAATTTGGGCCATAAGTTAAAATAAAATTAATTTAATTAATTAAGAAATAGACAAAAACAAAATATATAATTATAGTTAATAAAAAATTTGTGATGTAGAAACTTTTTTTATATGTACAAAAATAAAAATATATATTTTTCTCTCCTTCTCTCTCTCTCTCTCTCTCTCTCTCTCTCTCTCTCTAGTTTTATTAGAATTAGGAAAATAGTTTGAAATTAGATTTTTAAAATCAAAAGAAAGTGTGACACAAAATTATATTTTTTGGATTAATTGAATAAAGTTTCTCTTTAATTTTCTAAAGAGTTTCTTTGTTTGCCTTTAAAATGAAACTGACCTTGCATTTTTTTCCTTTTTTTTTTACGCTTTCGGGTCGTTGACTTAAATTTGACTCAATTTACTTAAAAAAAAATATTTAAAGTGAAAAGTTTTTATTGTTTTAAAATGTAAAATTTTTGTTTTGGAAAATATAAATAAAATCCATTGATAACAATTTCCTTATGAATGAAACAGTAAATACGGTTAATCGAATAAGCACGGTTAAATGAATTACATTACTAATTTGAATTAATTGTATTTGTGTTCACTTAAAGTGGGAAAGGGAAATTCTTTTCTACAAATTTAAATATTGTGATAATTGATAGGAGAAAATTCGTTAAAACAATTAAAGTAAAATTTTTATTGAAAAGTTGTAAATGATATTATTATTAGGCTGGGCTAAATTTAAAATTATTAAATGATCTTTGTCATTAACACAAATTTATTCTTATATATTTGATGATTGTTTATTAAAACAATAAAGTGAAATACTACAGTGAAACTCTTTTATAAACGAACTTTCATCGACCTACATAAATTGTTCGTTATAAGTACGGTTCGTTATAACCAGGTTTCACTGTACATTTGAAACACACATTTTTTTTCTCTTCAACCCTTTTCTCTGCATGATTAAAATTAATTGTTTTGTATGTTTATTTTTTTTTTTTGTTTTGTTAACGGCATGGCCATTTTTTTTTTATTAATTATTATTTGAATGAAAACATTTATAACTTTTATAAAAATAATTTATATAATTCAATAAAAGCTAAAAAAAAAAAAAAAGAAGCATGACTTTATTTATTAATCAATTCAACATATTCTTCTTCTTCTTCTTCCTTTTTTTTTTTATAACATAAAAATAAAGGAAAATCTAAATAAATTCTAAATTAATTTTAACGTATAAATATAATCGCCACATTATAAATAGATAAATTTATAAATATAAAAAAATGGACAAACAAATGGACGTCTATGCTGAAAGAAAGAAAAAAAAAAACACGAAACGTCCTTGTCTTAAATTTTTCTTCTAATCATTGTAGTCTACTTTTGTTTTTGTTTTTTTTTGTTCTTGTTGGTCGAAGGTTAAAAATAAAAAGTAAAAACAAAAACATGACAATCTTTAGAAAATCTTACTGTCAAATTTGTCACAATGAAAATAAATTAATTTGTGTTGTCCTTAAACATGATCCACCTATACCTACACTCAAGTCAAGTTTTAATTATATTTTAACATGCGATATTTAATTTTATATAAAAATAAAAATAAAATCATTTCTTATTTTGTTGTGGTATCGTCAAAGAAAGAAAGAAAGAAAAAAGAAGCACAAAAAAAAAGAAGTGTTCCCCTAATTTTGTTTATTGTCTCGTTTTATTAAAACTAAATTTCAAGGACACATAAAAAATAAAGAATAAAATTAAATTTTCGATTAAATAAAAATGTTTCTTTCTTACTCAGAACAATTTATTAGAAGAGTGATTTCTGGACCAACATAGACACATTGCATTTATTAAAATGTTAAAAATATCGAATCTATTAATTAGTTGATTGTGATGTTGGTGATTATATATTTGTTAATCACCAACATCACAATCACATCCAACTTCTATTTACTATAATCAATAAATTACAACTTACAATGTAAATGATAATAAACAACAATTATCCAATAGCAAACAAAAAAATTGTATTTAAAAACGGTACAAAAATTTACCTGTGTGTGTACTTATAAAACACATGTTTCCAATATTTGTTCAGTTCTCCTCTCATTTGACATTGACCAATTTAAAAAAAATAAATAGTAACAAAAAACACACAATTAAAATTTTATTCTCGATAATTTTTCTCTCTAATTTCTATTTACAATAAATTTACATTTGTGTTTTTTTTTTATTACTAAATTTACAATTGTCTAGTGGATTTTTCTTTCTTCTTCTTCTTTTATTTTGTTCATCTGTTGAAACTATTCTTGTCAATTAGAGAGAGAGTACACTATTTAGTTATAGAAAAATTTTATTCAAATACAATTATTTGTTAGTCAATTACAACAACTAATAAAACCAGCAACGAACACAGAAAAATGATACAAAAATTGACAAGAATATTTTTTTCCTATTGTTTATTTTATTAAATAATAGAACAAAACAACAACAATTATAGAAAAAACAACAACAACAACAATTCTATAAGTTCCTCTTTTTTTCTCATCCCCCCACCACCCCCCTCTTTTATTGTATGTTTGGATTTTTTGTTTTTGTATTAAATAAAAAGTTAATAAAATGAGAATAAAGTTTTGATTTAGAAAAAAAACAACGGAATAAAATTGAAACAAACGCAACATTTATTTATTTATTTATTTATAAAATAATCCATTGATTGTGTTTATTAATTAATTTTGTAAACTTCCACTATTTAGATTTTGTTTTTGTTTTTTTGTTTTTTTTCTGTTTGTTCTTCTCTATAAATAATTTAATAATAATTTAATAAACAAAAAAAAAACAGATTTGTCTCTCTCTATAAATGTACATTTTAATTAAATAATTATTATTGGGCAAAAAAAAAAAAAAATTTTTACACACATATTACAATTTTTTATTAAATCCTTTACAAATTAAAATATTATCGAATAATTATTATTGAATTTTTAATTATTTTTTTTATGTGTGTATTTTTCTCTTCTCTCTCTCTCTCTCTCCCTCTATTTTCATTTATTAATTAATTGGAAGAGAAGAAAGAGAGCGAAAATAAAGAGAAGGAAACAGGAACAAATTTTTACACGTGTTTTGTTTTGTTTTGTTTTTTTTTCATTATGTTAATTTTCTGTATTAATTTTTTTTTCTATTTATTATTTTGTTGTTGTTGTTGTTGTTGTTGTATATTTTCCCCACGAATGAATAATTTTAAATATTTTCTCCGTTTCGGTTCAATTTTTTTGGTTCTTGTTGTTGTTGTTGTTGTTGTTGTTGTATTTGATTATTGTTGGTGTAGTGTCATTATGTCGGGTTAAAGGTTAAGGTTGAAATTAATGAAATATTTCATGAAAGAAAATTTAGAATATTTTTTTTACTTAAGTACTAATGTGTATTGTTTTCTTCTTCCTGTTTTTATTTCTGTGATTTATGGATTACATAAAAAAAAAAGAAAAAAGTTGTAAACAATTTTCTGTTTTTCTCTTTTTACATTCAATTAAATTGTAAACTGATTTTATGTGAATATTTCTCCTTTTTTTTGTTGTTGTTGTTGTTGTTACACCAATTTTTAGCGGTTAACGAATTTTGAATAATTTCTTTTTACAAAAGAATAATAAATTTTCGCCTGTTCACAGAAGAAAACATTTGCCGAATTTTTTGGATTATTTAATCGTGTAATTGAAATTACAATTTAACAAGACAAAAATAATAAAATGTTCAAAGTGTTCCCATTTTATTATTCCTTTATTATATTTTTTTTTACACCCAACCAACAAATATAAAAATTGTTCCCATGAATTTGTTTTTTTTTTCTTTTTAAAACAAAAAATTGGAATTTTCTCATTGAAACAAAAATTTGCCAACCAATTCCAAATGAATACAAATTTTTTTTTGTTTTAAATTTTTCTTTATGAGAACAAAAAATAAATATATTTCCTTTTAGTCCCTTTTGGTCACTAGAATATAATAAATTGAATGACGTTCAATGAAACATTGAAAATTGAACCGGAACTAAAAAAAAAAAAATAATAACAACAACAACAACAACTACAACAACTACAACAAAAAAACACATTTGCACATTTTGGCACTAAAAAAAAAAAATTACGCAAAATTTTGTAAAATTTCATTTCGTTTTTCTTTTTGTTCATTTAATTTTGATTTTTATTTTAATTTTTGTTGTTCTTTAATTGACTTTTTTTTTGTTTGTTTGTTTCCTTTCATTTTTTTTTAAGAGAAAATTTATAAAACAAAAAAACAATTTTTTTTCAGACGATATACCAATTCAGGGTCCTCCAAATAAAGATGATCCAACTGGTAATCTATTAGTAAGCATAACAGAAGAATCAGAAATTGATCAACAATTAGGTAATCGTGGTATTGGAATACGTTCAAGTAAAGATAATCCGAAAATTCATAAAGTACCATTTCCTGGTTTTAAAAAATTAAAAGATAAAGAAAAGGAAAAGGAAAAGGATATACCAAAACATGTTATTATTAAAAATGGTACAACAGATGTACCAATAAAACGATCATTACCAAAAGATAAACTTGTAAGTAGAAATTCATTACAAATGACAATACAAAGTAATTGTGGTAATGATATTATGGATAATGATAAACAAATTTTAATGATAAAACCAAAAAGTAGTAGTGTTGATACACCAAATGGACCTATTAGTGAATTATTATCATTACAATTACCAATTAATGGTAGCGGTAATAATAATTTAATTACAGATAAAATTCAAATAGATTCATTTACAAACAGTATTGATACAACAGAATCAATTGATTCTAGTATAGATTTATCGATTGGACCTCAGCGGCCTTCAATAACTGTTGATCTTAAATCACAACATGGAAGTATACAAGTTAGTCAGGTTTAAACTTTTACAATAAATAATAAATCATCAAAAAAAAAATAAAAAAAAAAACATTATAAATTTAAATAGAGAAATTTTTATTTTTTTTATTTAAATATTTACTGTTTTTATTTTATTCATCTTTCACCAATTCCTCTTTCCAACTTTTCCTTATCCTTCCTTCTCCTTAATAGAAAAAAACCCCCCCTTTTTATAGACCATATTATATATTTTTATTATTTTTGTTTATTTTTCTTTCATTTTTCAATTAATACAACAACAAAAACAAAATTAAAAAATCGAACAATTGTCAAATTGTCATTTTTTTCTTTTGCTTTCAGAAAGTTAAAATCGAAATAAAAAAATTATACTCAAAAAGTAGAAGAAGAAGAAGAAGAAAATAAAAGAAAATTTTTTATACGTTTTCCTCCCTTTCATTCATTTGTTGTTTTTGTCTATTTTTATGTTTTTGCACAATTTTGAAAAATATGAATTTTCGAATTGAAATAATAAACTCAGAATATGAATTTGGACGAATAATAATTAAACTTCAAACGGTGCAAATTCAACAACTGATTTAAATACGGATGACAATACGGTGAATATAATTTTGTCTCGTTTTTCTTCTTTTTTTTTTCAATAGAAAAATTGAAGTAATGAAAATTATTGTTGTTGTCTTTTATTAAAATAAAAAAAATTAATATATTTTTTCAAAGAAACAAAACGAAAAACGAAACAGGAAATAAAAAAAAAATTAAATTTTCTTTTGTTTTTTTTTTTTTTTTTTTACTTTTTGTATTTAATTATTTTTCTTTTCAATATTTTCATTATTATTGATAGCAAAAAAAAAACGGGCAAATGAAATTAAAACACAGATTTTTAATAAATAAAAGGGGGGTGGGGGAAAAAATGGAGGCACGAGAGAGAAACAGAATTCAATAGAACAAAAAACAAAAAAAAAAAAGCTGTCAGTATTATTTGATCCGTCTTGATTCTGTTTCGTCGCCATTTCTGGTTTTCTATTTTCCTGTTTTTTTTTTTTGTGTTTTGTCTTCTTTTGTTTTCATTTTATATTTTCATTACTTTTTTTTTGTGTTGCCATCGACGATGTCGTGACGTCATTTTTTCAATAATATTTTTTGTGAATGGCGCATTTTTTTTTTGTTTTTCGTTTTTTCGTTTTATTTCAAATAAAAATCGAATTTATATTTTAGAAATCGGTGAGTTTCATTATTGGTGGATTATTATTATTATTATTATTATTATTGTATTTATGGGGTGGGATTTTGGGGAAAACAAAATAAATTAATTAAATTAAATTTTAAGTTTTTTTGACAGAAACAAAAAAAAAAAATAAATACAATTTTCAATTGATTCCATTTTGTGATAAGAATTTATTTCTCTTGATTTTACTTTTTGTTTTGAATTTTATTGTTGTTGTTGTTGTTTTCTATAAATAAAGAATTTATTTTTGATTAATTTCGAATTAAAAGAAAATAAATAAATAAATAAATGACGAATTATTCTAATAAGTTGAAAAAGAAAGTTCATTAAATCTCTTGATCTGTTCAATGGACAAAATTTAAACGGATTTTGTTTTTCTTTTTCACTGTTTTCACTTTTTTTGTTTGTGAATTTTCCTCATTGAAATTTATTTTTAATAAAAAAAAAAAATATCAGTTTTTTTTTTCTTAATTCCAAGTTTTGAATTTGGATGGAAAAAAAAACAAAAGAAAGAACAAAAAAAAAAAATGTAAAACGTAAGAAATAATTTTTGAGCAATAAAAGTAGATTTTTAAGGTGAATATTTTATTGTTGTATCGTGTGTGCTTTTTGTTTTGCAGAAATTTATTAGATTATTTTTTGGTCGTGTCTGTCGTGTTTGCTAATTTTTCTTTTCTTTTCTTTTTTTGATTTAATTAAATTCTATTCGATTCTTATTTTTTGTATCATTTGTCCTTTTATTCTTCTAAATACGTTCCTTATTTTTTAACGTTCATTTTCTTAACTTTACTTCTTGATTAAAAAAATTGTTTCTTTTAAGAAAAATGTACAGAAACTGATAAAACGTAAAATTTGTAATAACAAAAAAAACAAAAAAAAAAACAAAGAAAAAACGAACAAAAAACGATCAATAAATTTTCAATCAATCAAAAGAGTTTATATTTTACACTACTCTAGTCTTTAAAATGATGATCCTGGATCTTGGATATTGGATCTTTGGGTTTTTGGGTAAAAAATAAAACTAAGAAAAAAAAAAACTATAAAGAAGAAGAAGAAGAAGAAAATGAAAGAGAAAAACAATGAAAAATAGTTTCAATATATTTTAATAAAAATCTTACAATATTTGCACACAATCCGAACAAACGAGAGGAAAGAATTTAAAGGAATAATTCATTTTTGTTTATGATCAAATTGAACCAAGAGACAAAATTCTACATTCCCCTGAAATACACGAAAAAAAAGAAGAAGAAGAAGAAGTGAACAAAGACGTAAGACGCAAAGGGAACATTTTTTTTGCTCATAAACAAAAATAAATAAAGTTAATTTTTTTTTTGATTATTCTGAAAATATTTTACTTGATAAAAAAAAAACAACAATCGAGATATGAACACGGGAACCTTTTGATATCTTTTGATGTGTGGTATTTGGTCGTGCAGTAATCTTAACTTTTATTAAGTAAATTTCTTTCAGAGTAGACAAAATAAATCAATTTCATGTAACACCTCCTGATTTTTTAATGAACAAATTAATCTTTTTGTTTATTTCAATAAATTTTCCAATTGTTTCAATCAAGAAAAACTGGTAACAAATTACAAATGAAAATCATGGATCTCATGGAAATCGTTTACCTTACATTTTTTTTTCACACAAATTTTCCCAATTTTAATTTCATAAAAATAAAAGACGGAAAAAATTCCTATTCAAAAATATTGGATCTGTGGAGGTGGCCGAAAAAAAATGGAACCTTTACACTTTTTCATCTTGGTCCTGACAAATCACCAAGTCAGCCACTACCTCCCCTAACCCACCACCTCCTTTTATTTTACTACATAGAAAGGAAAAGTTCATCCCTATACATTTGACATTTTTACACAATTCTTTTGATGCTTCCTATAAAAAAAAAAGAACAAGACGAGAGGAAAAGAGAAAAAAAAATCTAATAATTTACATAAAGAAAAAAAAAACTATAAATAAATAAATAAATAAATAAAGAAGAAGATTGAAAAAAACTATTAATTATATTTATAAATGTGGTAAACTGTAATTTATGTGTTCTTTTTTCTAAACTTAAATATTTAAACATAAAAAAAAGAAAACTCTCCAATCAAAAATTAATAAATGAAAAAAAAAAAAAAAAATAAAGAACAGAAACAGAAGAAGATGATGAAGAGGAAGAGGAATAAGAAGATGAAAAAGCAAATAATGAATTAATATTTAAATTTAAAATAATAAAAATTGTATAAAAAGAAAAAAAAAAAAAACTATAAAAAAGAAAAAAAAAAATTCTATCCAATCAAATAAATGTAAATTTTTTTTTCTGTAAAAGAAAATATTTGTAGATGATTTTCTATATACAAATTTAAAAACAAAAAAAAAAAACAATTGAAGAAAAATATGTAATTAATTAACAAAACAATTTATTAAAAGAAAATGAAAGAATGAAAAAAAAAAAACGTACACTCCAAGTTCAAAACAGAGAAAGAAGAAAAAGAAGAAAAATGGGAAGAGGAAAAAGAAAGACACAAACTGGTTTGTATTATAAAAAATGTATTTTTTTGTTTGTATTTGTCTCTCTCTCTCTTTCTCTCTCTTTTTTGCATTTCTTTTTGTTTGTCTCCTTTTATTTTTGTTCCCTCTTCCCCTGTTTTGAACACAAAAAATATTTATTAATTATTTTAAAAGAAAATTTAAAAACAAAAAAAACAAATTCAAATTGTTATTTCAATAAATGTGCATTGATTATGATTGTAATTACAAAATATATAATTAAAATTAAGGTTTAAAATTCATTATAAAATTCATAAATTTAATTAATTAATTAATATTATTAAGACAAATGTAAAAGAAAGAAAGAAAGAAAACAAAAAAAAAAAATTGTATATAAATAATTAAATTAATTAATATATATCACAAGTTACTGAAAACTAAATGTCGTTTGTGTTTTTTTTTATTTAATTGATTTTGTTCCATTTTGTTCCATTTGTCTATTTTGATGATTTTTTTTTAAATCATATAATCAAGATCAAGACACTAATAGCAGATATTTTCTGAGTTTTGATTCTACTTTGATGATTTCCAGAACTTCCAGACACTCATACCAGAATGTATTTGTTCTGACTCTATAGTGCAATCCAGACTAGAATGAGTTCTGACTGTATAGTGCAATCCAGACGTTCATTGCAGATTTGAATGAGTTCAGACTCTGAACAACATAATATGTGGTTGTGCATGTGATGTTGGTAGAATAAATAATTTATTCTACTTATAATTTAATTCATAATTCATTCGAAATTCCAGTCAACAATAAATTCTGAATATTCTACTACATTTCTGATTGGACAAATTGTTAGTCGCCGCGAAATTTATATTTTGTTGTAATTTTTATTTTATATAAAAATGGGAACATCACCAGACAACAGTGAGACAGGAAAGAATTTCAAATGACGACAAGTTTGTACTTTTTACAGGGGTTTTTTTTTCTTTCTTTATATTCAAAATAGTAAATATTAAATAAGTTATGCGAGATGCGTTCCACTAACAAAATATTAAAAATAACTATTTTAGATGTGAAAATATATTATGAAGTGATGATATCGTGTGAAGCGTCGAGTATAAGACAATAGCAAAAATATACAAAAATCTAGAAATGTTATAAGATGCATAACAATAAAAAAAAAAAAAAAAAAAACGAGTCGTAGACAATGTAAGACGACGAGTTGATGATCATAAAGCAAAAGAAATAAAGTCATTTTAGTCTTTTGTTTTCTTTGAGTTTTTTGGTTTTTTTTTGTTCTGCTGATTTAATACATTTAATGTTGGATGTTTTACACACATGTATGAAATTCTCTCTATTCTCCCCAACACACTAATATAAAGGAATCTTTATGATCTCAAACTTCTCACAAACAAATACTTTTGAGAACAAAAAATACTCTACACTCTTCTTTCTTTAAGAAATTTTTTTTTTAAAATAGTCAATTGTCTCTTTCACTCTCATTATTTTTCATTTTATAAAAATTAAAAGTTTAAACGCATACACACATATAATTAGTTCATAAAATATGCATACATGATCTCGTATTACTTTTCATTCTAAAATTAAATTCCAAAAATAAAAATATTCTGGAGTTATGGAAGAATCTAGTGGAAGATGTAAAGAAATATTATAGTTGTGATGATATTTGTGTTTTGCTGTATATGAGTGACGTAGAGGGACCAACAAAAAAAAAATATATATGTAACATTATAAGATAAATAATTCAGCTGATTGTTGATGTGGAATATGAATGACTTTATTTTTTTTTTTAAGGCACAGTGTAGATTTTGTGTTTTTTTTTTTATAAGTGAAAGTGACAGTCAGTCAGATTCATATTGAAGATAAATATTGAATCGTGGTGATTTTGTATTCATTCATTTTATTCTTTATCAATGGAAAGAATGACCCAAATATATTGAATTAAATGTTTAAATAAATTATTAGACTTTTGGATGTTGAGTTTTTTTTGTGTTTTGAGTTAAATTGTGTTAATTAATTTGTAAAATTAACGCCTTAAAAATGGTAAGTAAATTTACTAATAAATTATGCTGTCTAATTTTATTATTAAAAACTTCCGGCATTTGTATTCATTTGTTTTGAGCGTTTTTATTCCAAATATTCAATTTGTTTGAATTAATTTCCATTATTTGGCAAATACTTGTTGATGAATTTTTCTTTCTGTTTTGTTGTTAAAAGATAATGTTGATTATTTTATATTGAATGTTGTTATTGATGACGAATAAATGTTATTATATGAATAATAATAATCAAAATTATGAAAATCAAAGCAGATGTATGGTTTTGATGTAAGACGTTTTTTTTAAACCAAATAAATAAATACCAGACACGTGCCAAAATTATGTGTTTCTTCTTTATTGGACTTATTTTTTTTGTTGTATTTTCTTCTTTCTAAAGCCAATTTTATTCTTATAATTTTCTTTCTCTTTCTTACTTTTTATTATCTCTATCTTCTGTTTTCTTTTTTCTTTTTTTGTTCCTTTTTAAAGAAAAATCAAAATGATTGAACAAATAAACGTAATAATATTTTATAGCAGAGAGAAAATTAATTTTATTGATGACAAAAAAAAAAAAAAAATAAAGATAGAAAAACGTTTTACTTACACACACTTTCAATAAGAAAATATATTCTAATGATTTTTCTTCTGTTATTTTTTTTTTTTTTTTTTTTGCATAAGAGAAAATGCGCGATATTTCCCTTACCACCAATTTATAATTTCCACCTTTTTTCTTTCTTTCTTTCTTTCTTTCTTTCTTTAATTATTTTGTATTGAAATTATGTAAAGGTGAACACGTTTATGTCCTGTTGATCGTTTATTTTCTAAGAAGAATTCTGTAACTGTAAAAGTAAGTGGTAAATAATTAATAAACGGAGAGCTTTGGTTGTGAATTGTGGGTGGCGGGTGGTGAGTGGTTGAGAATGATGGGTGGGTGGGGGGTGGTGGTAGGTAGTAAAACGATGAAAACGTTTTTAAACGTTATTATGTAAATGTTGGACAAAAGAAAAGAAACTCTAAATTATTATAAATCACAAAATTACCTACAAATAAAAATGATAGAATATATTTTTTGTTTATTAGCCTAAAGATTAAATTATGTGATAATAAATTATGAATTAAGGTCAATGAACACCTTAATTGAAATGAAACAGTTTGATTATAAAAAGCAAAAAAAAAAAAGAAGAAGAAGAAGAAGAAAGAGAAAAGATGATAATCTTTTTTTTTTTGTGAAATTTTTTCTCATTTAATCGATAAAATTAAATTAACTGCTTTCTGTTTTCTTTACTAAAATTTATTTCTTCTTTCTGTTTTCTGTTTTTTTTTTTTTTGGTAGACTAATTTCCTTTTTTTTTTTTTCTTTTCAGATGTTAAAAGTTTTTGTACCATTGTTTTTTATATTCTTATGGAATATATCAATTGTTGATTCAGCAAAAATATTAGGAATATTTCCGTATCCATCAAAAAGTCATTCAATATTAATTGAAGTAATTATGAAAGAGTTAACAATACGAGGAAATGAGGTTAATTTGATATTTTCCGATATTTATTTTTTTTTCATTTGTTTAAAAATTTTATTATAAACTTTTCTAATTTTCTTATTTTTAGGTAACTGTGATAACAAATTTTCCATTATTAGATAAATTAACAAATTATACAGAGATTATAATTGAGCCACGTTATAATATTTGGAAAGATGGTAATTTTATAATTTAATAATTAAAAGAATTTGAATAAATTTGAATCAGAAAAAAATGAAATTTGATTAAAAATGAAAATGAATTAAATTTAATTTCTAATTAAATTAAAATTTTATTTCTCATAATAACCAATTTGTGAATTTAATTTCGTTGGAATAAAATTTTTTTTTTTGTCTTTACTTTTAATCTGTTTTTCTTTTGTTTTCATTTTTTTTAGTAAAAACAGAATCATTATTTGATTTGTCAACGTTAAGTTTTCGTCAAATGACAAATTTATTATATGAAATTGGTCATACAACAACTGAATATGCATTTAAAGATGAACGTGTACAAGAATTTTTAAATACAAATAATAAACAATTTGATTTAGTAATTGTGGAACAATATTATCAAGAAGCATTTTTAATGTTTGGTCACAAATATAATGCACCTGTTATTGCGATAAGTAATTACATTTTTAATTTATTATTATTATTTATTAAAGGGAATACAAATTTTATTGGTACTATAAAGTAATGAAATTATCAACGTGTGTTTGACACGTACACTTTCAAGTCTCAATTCTAAGTTTGTTAAATAAAATTTAATTATTAATGAATTCAATTACAAAAATGATTTAATTATTATTCTAGGTACGGACGGATTTTCACAATATATGAGTTCAATGACTGGTGGTATAACACCGTGGTCACATGTTCCTCACGAATCTCTACCTTTTGATGATAAAATGACATTTAGTGAACGTTTTACAAATGTTATCGCAACAATGTACGATTTATATTTAAGACGTTATCATCATTTACCAAAGCAGGAGAAATTAGCAAAAGAATATTTCAGTAATTTACCTGGACCACTTCCATCAATTTATGATCTGGAAAAGAATATTTCTTTAATGCTTCTTAATAGTCATGTGGCTTTAACAACACCAAGACCAACGGTTCCAGGAATTATTTCCATTGGAGGAGCACATATTGGAAATATTAAACCACTTCCAAGAGATATAAGACAATTTTTGGATGATGCTATTTATGGTGCGATTTATTTCAATTTGGGAACAAATTTAAAAAGTTCAGATTTACCAAAAGAAAAATTAGATGTTTTTTTGAAAGTATTTGGTGGAATGCGACAAAAAGTTTTATGGAAATGGGAAAATGATCAAATTCCAAATTTACCAAAAAATGTTATGGTAAAAAAATGGATGCCTCAAAGTGATATTTTAGCACATCCTCATGTACGTCTTTTTATTACACATGGTGGAATATTAAGTGTACAAGAAGGTGTATTCCGTTCAGTACCAATGCTTGGTATACCCATATTTCTTGGACAACATTTAAATATGCATAAAGCAGATAAAGGTGGTTACGCTATTTCATTAGATTTTAGAAATATAACAGAAGAATCATTAACATGGTCTATCAATGAACTATTCTTTAATCAAATATATTCAGAAAATATATCAAAACTTTCAAAAATATTTCGTGATCGTCCCGTACGTGCATTAGATGAAACAATTTATTGGATTGATTATATTTTACGTTATAAAGGTGCTGAACATTTAAAATCATCTGCATTAAATTTAACATCATTCAGTTATTTTCTATTGGATATTATTTGTGTTTTACTAGTCTCAATATTTTTAATAATTTTATTTTTTTATATTTTCATTAAATTAATTTTAATGAAAAGAAATCATCGACAAAGTTATAAAAAAATAATTTAAAATAAATTAGAAAATTTTTATTTTGTATTTGTTTTTTTTTTTTTTGTATTTATTTTAAATCTTTAAATTGTTTCTTTGTTCTACTTACATCATCATCAGTGTTAGTGACTTCTTCTGCTATACTGTTGTTATTATTGTTGTTGTTTTTCCCTTCTTTAATATTTACTCTGTAATATTGTTCAATTAAACTTTAGAAAATATGAGTCAGCAATAAATATTAAGTTACATTTTTTACTTCTACCTTACCGACATCATTAACAGTTTCTAAGAATGAGAAAATATTTTACTCAAGAAAATTAATCAACCGAACAAAAAAAAAAAAAAAAAATGCAGAAGAAAAAGAACAAAAAGTTAAATAAAAAATGTGAAAAATCTTTTTTTCTCTCTTAAGGTTTGTGTTTTTTTTTTGTTGTTATTCTTCTTCATCATTTTTCTGGGTTGGTGGAAGTGGGGGATGTGATAAGTCCACGTGATTTAAACAATACATTTTTTTCTTCTTCTATCCAATTCATCCTACGCTTTATACTGACGAATTTACCGATGATGACGAGGATCAATGTGCATTCTTTTTATTTCTTCTTCTTCTTCTTCTTCTTATTGTCTTGTTTTTTCTTTTTTTTTGTAACAATGACAAAATCAGAATACAATGATTTTGACATTTCATATATTGTGTTAATATTCTCGTTTATTGAATATTATTATTTTTTCTAGAAATCTCCATCTCACACTACACACACACACACAAATACACATACTTTATTTCTTTGTTTTAACTGAAAATGAAAAATTTGTTGGAGAAAATGTAAAAAATGGTGAGGTGACATGAAAAAAAATGTCTGTCACAGATTTCAATTTTTTTTTTTTAATAAAAGCAAAAATTGTACGTACTTTACCTTTCATACGGTTACGTAGGTTTTCCTAAAAAGTTCAAAAAAAAAATATACACACACAGTCACACACACACAGACACAAATGCATTTTAAAAACACTAAAAAAAAGAAAATATTATTGAAAATTTTGTTGTTATTTTTTGTTTAAAAATAATAAAATATTTTCTATGAACTTTTTTTTTTGATTTATTTCTGTCTCTGTCACACATTTTCTTTATAAAAGTTCACGTTCATTGGACTGTGTATGTTTTCAGTGAATATCATTGAACTTTCTGTTTGTATGATTTTTAGTTTTTTTTCTTTCATATTATATTTTGAATTTCTCTTCCTCTCCTCAAATGTTCAAAAAAAAATATATAAATAGAAAAATTTGTTTCCCTATTTTTCTCTTTTAGAAAGAAGAAAAAAAGAAATAGAAAGGAATGTTTGTAAAATTGAGAAAGAAAGAAAAAGTAGACGTAAAAAAAAAGGGGTGGTGGGGGACTAAAAAACTAAAAAGGGTGAAGGGTTTCTTTTCCCATTTGTTTTACATTTGTTGTCACATCATCATATTTGTACAGATATGAATTTTCGACTTATGTTTTAATATTTATCAATTCCGTCCCATCAACTGAAGTAAACGAATCTAACGATTCCCTTCTTGACTCTTGTTTTTTTTTTTAGACAGTTTTATGAATTTTTATACTTGAATATTCAAAGTGATATTAAGGATTCAGTGCACCAGAACGATAAAGGGTGTAACTATGGTTTCGATTATCATATATTTACATGTAAATAAACGACAACAAATAAAATTATCATTTGTTATCAATATTTTGAAACATTTGAAATTATCGAATTTAAAAGAAAACAAAAAAAATAGAAGCTGAATAAAATGTTACAACCTTACGTAACGTTACTCACATTTGTAGTTGTCTTTATTTGAATTGTAAGAAAAAAACGGGAAACAAAATTGATGAAAAAAAGGTTCGGTAATATAAGAGAAGGTAAAAACGTGAAAATATTAAATTGATTTAAATATTTCTTTGGTCCTAATACCGACGCTTTACGCATTACGCTTTAAATATCAGAATTTTTGTTTTGTTTTGTTTTTTTTTTTTTTTTTTGTTCATTTAAAGTGGAGACTCATAATTTACCAAAATGTGTACACACACACATACACACACACATACACACACACATACAGAGTGACGTGCCAATTTTTGAAATTGTGAATGATTTATTATTCGCTCGTCATTTATTAAAGCTAATTTGATTTGAAGCTTTTTCTGTATTAGGTAAAGTTTTTCTTTCAACTATAACCCAATTTAAACTGAACTCTATTGAACTTTTTGGTGGATTTATACGATTAATAGTGTGTTACAATTGAAGTCAATTATTTAAGTAATTGAAGTTCTTCGGACAATTTATTAAACATCTAAATCTGTTACATCAAGCTATTATTTGACTAATAAATTGATCTTTAATAGACCAACACAAAATTAATGGACATTTAGTTTTTACATAATTAATGTGACAATAATAATGAATTTGTGAAAAAAAAATTATGTGGGTACTACCTACTAAATTATTCATTATTCACTTAATATTATTCTCATCAATAGGAGGGTCTTCGAGTTCAAAGTGTGGCAGTTTGAATTCTATTACATTATAGTTGATGGGTTTTGTCTTAAATGACCCTTGATATAAAGACACATTAATAAACTTAATTTCAAATTAAAATCACACCAATTACAATAAAGGACCAACAATGATTATTTTCACATGACAAAAATTCGTTAACAAAACAAAAAAAAAATGTTTTTCCTAAAACAAAAAAAAAAAAAGAGAAGAAAAAAAAGGAAGTAAAAATAATTGAATGTAGGTTTTTTTTTTGTTTTTTCATAAATTTAAATCAATTCATTTCAGCCACATGTTTTCAATAAAAATAACACGTGCAATTATAATAACGTCTTTATACAATTTCTCCTTTATTTCAACTTTTATTGCTCTGACATAAAAAAAAAAATTAAAATGTAGAAAATACTTACATAAATATCAGACAATTATTTTATCTTCTTTCTTCTTCTTCTTTTTCTTTTTCTATAAATATTTTTAAAGAATGACGTATTTTTTTTTTCTAAATTCATTCATTCATTATTAATTCAATATTTTTCTTTTCTTCTGTTGTTGTTGTTTTTTTTTTTTTTTTTTGTTATAAAAGGAAACACAATAAGAGGACAAAAACAAAATAAAAATTAATTATGTAAATATTGGAATAATAATTAGTTAAAACCACTGACAAAACCTGCCACAAACTTTTATCAGTCAATTGATATCCGTCACAATTATTCATATTTTTATTTTTATTTTTTTTCTATTAATTAAAAATGGGGGAAAATGGAAAATGGCAAATGAAGAAAGTACATATAATTATTACAAAAAAAACAAATAAATAAAGTAAAACTTACCAGAATCGATTCATTTCATCTTTTAGATGAGAAAATTTCATTGTTACGACCATATCATATCGAATACACAGGTTCTCATTCGAACACCGCAGTTAAGCGATATAGAGCATAGTAAAGTACTAAGATGGGAGACCGCTTGGGAACACTATGTGTTGTAAGCATGTACCGACCAAGGTGGCAACATGGCAACATGCTGACGTTTGGAGCGGGAGGTACCGAGTTCGAATCTCGACCGAGGCGGGATGGAATTTTTCATTCGGCTAATTATGTACTAAACATACATAAAGTAGTGGGCAATGATTAATAACATCTATGACCCTCCGGCCGGTGTGCAGGATAAGGTTTTAACCGAACGATTCTTCTTAGGAAATCTGCATGTTTTCCTAAGAGCTGGCAATGCGCCGAATCGAATTAAAATGCATGTGCAGATGCTAGGTGGTTCAGAACCCACCTCAAAAATAGTAGGTCTCCTAGTTACTAATAACCTTAGTCGTTGATGTACTAGGTTAATAAAAAATTGAAATACACACAAAAATTTCATTGTTGATTTATTTTTTTTAGTTGAAAATTGAAGAAGAAAAATCAATTATTTCTTGATTTTCTTTATCATAAATTATGTTAAAATATTCCATCAATTGAATAAAATTTTTTTGTATATATAATTTTTGTTATCAGAGAAACTAAACAAATATCCTGACATTCTGTTAATATTCAAATGTATCGAGAAGAAAATCTTTATCAGCAAATCATACAAATTGTAACGATTTCCTTTTACAGATTTCCTTTTATTATAATTTTTTTTTTTACTTTTCCCATTCCCTATCATTTGTCATTTTCTTTTTAAATTTTTTTTTATTATATTTGTAATATGATTTTAATGTTTGAATATCTGCGTCCTTTTCTTATATAAAAGATTTACGTGTAGTTTGTGTTTCTTATAGAAAACAAAAAAAAAATTGTTAAAAAGTTTTTTTTTATGAAATTAAATTATTGTTTCAAAAGTGAGTTAAAAAAATGTATACGAATGAAAAGTTAGTTGTGTAAGTTTTTTCTTTCTTTCATTTCATTGTTTAAATAATATCGACAATAAATTGTGTGACACAAGATGACATTATTATTGTTCATATGAAGAGAGATTTGTTGCACCATATTACGACGGTCCAATCAGAATGCTCTTTAATCAGAATTCAACTAAAAAGAAAAATTCTTAATTGTGTTGTTTGATTTTGATCTCAAACTAACAATCATAATCATTCGTATCCATTTTTATTTTTCTTTTAAGGACAACAAAACTTGCACAGATTAATAATTGGTGTAAATCACAAAAACAAATATTTTTGTGCACGTCTGATATTTATTAAATATCAGATTGAATTTCGGTTCAGATTCGAATTTGATACCTACTCCGCTTCAAACGCCATCAGGATGCCATGCTGCCACTTTGGCCGGTCAATTATTATTAATTTAATTTCTAACGTTTTTATTTCATTCATAATTTCTGTTGAAAATTATGATTGTGTATCCCTCGAGTTTTCACAAGAGGAAAAAATATAAATTAAGACAAAAGAAAGTTTAAAAGTTGAGAAACAAAAAAAAAATTATATGAAAATCAAATTATTTTCTTGTTTCTTTCTAGAAATACGAAACTCTTTTGTTTTCTTTTTGTTTCCTTAAATATTAAAGAATTGACGTTTGATTTAAGTAAATGGATTTTTTTTAAATGTAAAATAAAATCATGAAACGTAAAATATTTAACTTCTTTTTATGTCTCAGCACCCATCACATTTTCATTTTCATTTTCATTTCCATTTCCACAGTGGACTGCCTCTTTGTAAACTATTTTTGATTTTATTTTGATTTAATTTTGGATAAATATACCAATTTCAATGACCAATAGAATTGACTTTTATAATATGAACAGGAAGTAGACGGCACAGTAAAAAAAAAAAAAAATAAAACAAAAAAAGTCGCGTGACCAGCATGAGATTGTTTTTTTTTTTATATTTCCTCATCCTTCAATCTGACCGACCATCGTACGCCACCCATTAATAGAAGTTTCCTTTTTTTTTGTCTTTTGCCATTTGAGAGTAAGAATCAAAACAAAAGAAAAAGAGAATAGAAAATCGAAAACGTTTCAAAATATGAAAATAAATACACAAAACAAGAAGGTAAATAATAGATTATTTTTTGGGCAGGAGTTTTGTTGTGGTCTTGTACTTCCAAAATACTCCAACTCCAAATCTCCCCTATCACAATCACCTTATAAAATTTTTCTCTCTGTTTTTCTTTTTTTTTTCTTTCCATTTCCATTTCCATTTCCTTTCTTATATTTTTTTTCCATTTGTTCACGTTCTCACTTTGTCTCTCTCTCTCTCTCTCTCTATTTCCCTTTAGTACTCTATAATCTCTCAGCGTGCTTTTTTGTGTCTGTTTTTGAGAACTTATTCTCTCTCTCTCTCTCTTTTGTTTTGACATTTCTCTAATATAAATTCTGTGACGAGACGTTAAATTTTATCATTACATCTGTGACCGCTGTACTAACAACTTCCCTTCCATAGTTTGTTTATATATTTGTCACCGAACTTCTCTTTCTCTGTTTCTTTTTTTCTCGTCTAACTAAAAAAAAACAACAACAAAACAGAAACAAAAATAAAATTAGTTTTTGAGAAAAACAAAAAAAAACAATAGAAGGAAAACTGAAACATAAAAAAAAAGACAAAAAAAAAGTGAAAAGTGAAAAAAAAAACAAAATTTTTTAAAACGAAAAATTCGTTTAATTCTTTTTTTTTTTTTTTTGGTTGATTTTGTTTAAATTTTTTTTTTTCGTTTTGTTTGTGAAAAAATAAAATAAAGAAGAAGAAGAAGAAGAAGAAAAACAGGAATAATTTTGTGACCGTTTTGTGAGAAACTTTTTTGTGTTGCACCAAAAAAAAAAACAAATTCAGAAAATTTAAAGAAACAAATAACAGAAAAAAAAGGTAACAAAAATTCAAATTTTGTTGTTGTTGTTGTTGTTGTTGTAAAAAAATAAAATCAAAATTCAAAAAAATTATTTCCCCATTTATTTATCGTTTGTCTTTTTTTGTTTCTTCTATCTCTCTCTCTTGTGACTTTTTCCAACTAATTCCAAATAATTCCATATCGTCGTTGTTTGTCTCGTTGTATTTATTTATTTTTTTTTCTTTTGCCTTTACCAGATTTAGAATAAATTTTCTCTGAGCGCGTCAAAATAAAATAAATAAAGAAAAAGAAAAAAAAATAAATAAAGAAAGAAAAACGAAAAAGAAAATTGTGTGAAAATTGAAAATTGAAAATTAATTTTTTTTTCCACTCTCTGCTGCTGCTGGAAAATTGATCTTTTGTGAGAAAAAAAAATAAATATAGAAAATTGGGAAAAGGAAAAAAAAAATTGAATTTATTTCTCGCAATTACATTCTTTCATTTCATTAGATTTTATGTCCAAAAATCAAAATCAAAGAAGGGTAGAGGAAATTCTTTTAAAATGAAATTGTGTTTTTTTTTTCCACAAATATTGGTTGACAATTTTTACGTATAGAAATTTTGATCTATTTGTGTTACTTGTTGTTGTTGTTGTTGTTGTTGTTGTTGTTGTTGTTGTTGTTGTTGTTGTTGTTGTTGTTGTTGTTGTTGTTGTTGTTGCTGTTGTTGTTGTTAGTGGGTACTGAAAGTGTGAAAGTTGTGCGTCTCAATTTATTTTTAAAATTTATATCTTCAAATAAATCAATTGAAAAAAAAAAGTGAAGAAGAAATTTATTGATATATTTTTTTTTCTTTATCAGTTTCTCATCCATCCTCTCAACCATCTCTTTGCCACCCCCAAACAAATTTAATTTTCTGTAAAATTGATTATTTCTAATTTTTTGAAGAAAACAAAAAAAGAAGAAAAAACTCCAAAATAATAAACGACAGAAAGAAATGAAAACGGATAAATAAAGAAGCGTAAGAATATTTTCAATTAATTAAAAAATCGTTTTTTTTTTTTGGATGCGAAAAATTATGTAGAAAATGGGCGAAAGTGAGGGGAGGAAAAGAAAAAGGAGTCGGCTGTTAACTTTAGTAAAAGACACAAATTGCATGTCAAAAACATATAAATACTTTAATTATTTTGAATTTTCTCTAATTTTTGTGTTAAAGGAAAACATTTTCATTATTTATTTATTTATTTTTCAACGCTTTTGGCGTTATACAAAACTTTAGTTCATCTAAGAAAAAGAAGAAGAAGAACACAAAAAAAAAGAAGAAATAGAAAAAAAAAGAAGAAAAAGAAGAATAAGACGACAGAGATAAATAAAGTAATTTTGGTAAAAGTTTTATTAAAGATACAAAAGATTTTACACGGAATTAAAATCAAGTTGTTCTTTTAAATTTTTTGTCCTTTAAAATTGTTTTAATCCAGAATTATACGATCTCAGATTATACGATACTTTTCTCATAATTATTCGTTCTTCTTACACGTCTTCTTCTTACACACCTCTTCTTCTTACGCACATCTTCTTAGGCACATCTTCTTAACATCTTTATATAAGAATACAAATATTTCCATATTTAATTAATTATTATGAATGAAAATTATTGAATAAATTTTATGTAGCCGTGACCAAAAATTAAGCATGTGTGTGTGTGTGTGTTCTTAAAGCAAAATCTTGTGGATGTAAATGGACCAATGCCTCATTTTTTTGTTCTTATTAGAAAATTTCTCTCATATTTTTCTTGTTCTCATTTTTAATAATTGTTGTTATTGTTGGTTGATTTTATACGACACAAAAATTTAAAAATTTATTTCGTTTTTTTTTTTTGCTTTGGTCTTTGTTGACATTTTTCCATTTAGACAAAATTAACACAAACCAAATAAAAAAAAAAAGAAAGAAAAGAAACTGAGAGAATAAAATGAGTGAAACCTTTTTTCACTTAATGCAATTTATTTAATTTTTCTCTATATAGAAAATTTACAAAAAGAATCTATCTGTATTTGTGTTACTAGTTACGTCAATAAAATGTCGTATCCCTTTTTACTTTCAAACTAAATTCACAACTATTAATTTTTCCATTTTACGAATATTTAAATATTTTCTTTGATTTTCTTTTTTCTTTTTATTTTCACCTTTTTCTGACTTAATTTTACGAGTTTATTTTTCTCGTATGTAAATAAATTTTTTGTTAACTTTTAGAACCACAATTCTAACACACACACACACACACATACACAAAGAAAAAAAGTGAGTGTAAAAGTCTAAACGTCTAAAGAAAAAATAAATAAATAAATAAATAGAAATTATTTTAAATGAAACCAACTGGAAACCAACTGGAAAAAAAAAGAAAAATTTAAACAGAAAACGGGGGAAAATCCGGTGAAATTTTCATTTTTTTTTTTTGAAAAGCACAAATAAAGAAAATGTACCAGAGTAATTTTGTTGGTACAGACAAAAAAAATCCCGTTTTGGATTAATAGAAAATTTTACAAGAACAAAAAAAAAATAAGCTTTAATTTTATTTCACAAAAGTCAAGGGAAAACAAAAACAAAACAGGAGAAAAATGAAATAAAAAAATGGAAAATAGAAAATTGTAAAATAGAAAATTGTAAAAGGTTTTCAAAGCGTTTTGTACCGAAATAACAAAACAAAAAAAAAAAAAGGAAAAAGAAAAAAGAAAAACTGGATTAAAATAATTTTCCATTATATTTTTTTTTTTGTTTTGTCTTTTTGAATTTTTCCTTCTCTGGTTTTTTTTTCTCATTCTCGTCCTCGTCAGAATCTCTCTTCTCATTTCCAACGTTCATTTTTCTATAAAAATTTTTGAACAAATTTTCTGTTCTGTTCTGGTCGGAGAAAAAAAATAATTAAAAAAAAAAAATTGAGAGACAAAAAAATAAGCAAAAAAAAAGAAAAAGAAACAAAATTTTGAAAAAAAAAAGATAATAAAAAAGGAAAAAGGAAAATGAAGGAAAAAAGGGGAAAAACGTAAAATACTGAAAATAAATTTAGAGAGAAAAAAAACAAATAAATAAAAACTCAAAAAAAAAAAAACTAAAACAAAAATAAAGCAAAGTAAAAAAAACACCCGCGGATGTATGTTAATGTATGTAATTTATTTCCTTTGTTTTTTTATGAACGAGAGAAACAGGAGAGAAAGAAAAAACGAATAAAAAATATAAATATGGTGGAATGAAGAAGGGGGTGGGTGAAAACGCTGAAAATGTAAAAAAAGTTCAGTTCGTTGGACAATCCAATTCAAAGAGAGAGAGAGAGAGAGCGAGAGACAAAGAGTGAATTTTGAACAATAAAAAAAGAGGGTGAATTTATAAAAACTTTATAATTAAACGATTAGAGATTACGTAAGTGTAAAACCAAAGAAACAGACAAATCTATACGAGCCAACGAACATAAATAATAGACGCACTTAAGAAATGTAAAATTTAGCGTCTATTTGTCTGTCTAACGTTACTACTTGTCTGTCTATCTATCTGTCTGTCTGTCTATCTGTCTGTTTCACCTTATTTCACTAATTATTTATCAGCACACACACACACACAAATTTTTTCAGACATTAATTTAGCCGTACAATTTCACACCACATATACTTGGCAGCAGCTTTTTCCCTCTATCGCTGTCTCTGTCTTTTATTAATGAAGTAAAATTGATTAGAGAGAGAAAGCTAATGTTAATTCTTAAAGTATAATTTTTTTTCTGTATTCTTTATTTGTAAAAGGAAAAAAAAAAAATAATAAGAAGAAAAACAGTTTTTTTTTTTACTTTTGTTTTTTTTTTTCTTGTTTTCGTTGTTTTTGTATTTTATTTTTATTGATTGAAATTCCTTTTTACAAATTAATAATCCTGTTGGAGTTCAACAAAACAAAATAAAAACAAAAACAAAAACAAAAATAAAAACATCAAAAAAATACCTTTTAACACAAAGAAGAATTTTCCTTTTTAGTAAAAAATGATAGAATCAAAAAAAAAAAAACAACAACAAACAAACAAACAAACAAACAAACAACAACAACAACAACAACATTATACTTTTTTTTTTCTTCTTCGATATTTTCTTTTTTTTTCATTGTTTTTATATTGTGTGTGTGTGTGTGTGAACTTACCCATGTGATGGGTGTGTGTGTTTGTGTGTGTGTGTTTGAATCTAAACCATAGTAACGGATTTCTCAATCAATACAATCCATTGAATAAGGAGAATTGAAATTGAAAAAAAATTCCTTTAATAATTAATAAAAAAGAAAAAAATTAAGTTTTGGAAGAATAAAAAGAAAAAAAAAGAAATTAAAGTTCAACACTGAAATTAGACAGGTGATTTAGATTTAGACGAATTGAAAGGGTCGGGGGTTTATTTCGTTTGGGAAAACTGTTAGAGAAAATAATCAATTTAAAAAGTTTTCTTGTTATTTTTACACAAAGATAAAATTTATTTAGATGTTGAAGGATGATTCGCTTCCCTTCCCCATCCATTAGATGAGGGTAAATTAGACACATTTTATTGTATTGCTTTTTAGATTAATAAATTTTCCTTTAATTTCCATTTTAATTATGTTTTTTTTTTTGTTAATTCCATTTTATTTGGTCATTGAATATTTATATGGAATGAAGAAAATTCAATACAAATCATTGTGTGTGTGAAGGAATAATAAAGTCCAAGATAAATCCAGCTTATGAATTTATGGGAATAGAATTTTATTTAGTAAATCGAAATGCATAATTTTCATAATATTTTTTTTTTTGTCATTGTGCCATTTTTTTTAATTTTCATTCGGTCAGTGACCTACATCAGATTTTCTTTATCGTTTAATTTATTACATTTAGATTTGAATTTTGTAATTTTTTTTTGGTTACGTTATTTTTTGTTTTTGTATTTTCTCAACGAATGAATTTACAAATTAAAATTTTAATATAACGATAATTTAAATCTTACGACAAATATTTATTAGCAAAAAGATCTAAAAGTGTCGACTTTAATTGTCACCTTAATTTGTCGGCTTTAATTATCATTTAATTAATTTCAATAAATTTCAATTAAAATATTAAATTATTTTGTTCTTAAAAATAAAATGAAATTAATTTTAGTTAAAGATGATGGTGCTAAAATTTATTTATTAGATGAGGCGAAGAGGGAATAATTATAAATAATATTTTAAATTTTATAATTAATAATTCTATGAAATCCAATATAAATCAAAATAATTCAGTTTACCAAAATAGTTTGTCTGATCGTGAAATCTTATTTTTGATTTATAAATTTATTAACATTATCCATATTTTTGTTAAAATTTATCTGAAGTAAATTCGTTCAAAATATAAAATACACAAAATACAAAATACAAAATACAAAATACAAAATACAAAATACAAAATACAAAATACAAAATACAAAATACAAAATACAAAATACAAAATACAAAATACAAAATACAAAATACAAAATACAAAATACAAAATACAAAATACAAAATACAAAATACAAAATACAAAATACAAAATACAAAATACAAAATACAAAATACAAAATACAAAATACAAAATACAAAATACAAAATACAAAATACAAAATACAAAATACAAAATACAAAATACAAAATACAAAATACAAAATACAAAATACAAAATACAAAATACAAAATACAAAATACAAAATACAAAATACAAAATACAAAATACAAAATACAAAATACAAAATACAAAATACAAAATACAAAATACACAAAATACAAAATACAAAATACAAAATACAAAATACAAAATACAAAATACAAAATACAAAATACAAAATACAAAATAAACAACAAAAAAAGAAAAAATATAGAAACTTAACGTACCTAAAGGAAAATACCTTTTCTTCTCTATAAGTTATTTAGCACAAAAATAAGAAAAAAAATGTTTTGTGGTTTTCTTTATATTTGAAAATAAATTTAATTATACGTTGAGGTTTTTGTGTGTTTCCATATGTAGATATAGAAAAATGTTTCACTAACTATAATATTACATACTACTTATTATTTATAAAAGATTCAACGTTTCCATCGATTCACATTTTCTTTTTTTCTGTTTTTATAATTTTAACTTTTTTTATTTTTATAATAAATTATATATTTTGTGTGACGTCATTACAGTGACGTTAACACAATTTTTAAAATCAATAATAGAAATAAATGAATAAGTTCGAATAAATATTATTATTGTTGATTTCTAAATTTTTATGGGGAAATTTTTCCAGTCAATAAATAAATTGGATATTTTGAATGGAAAATGTTTCTTTTTTTTTTGTTTTTGGTTTTGCGTTTTGCTTTTTGTGAGATTAAAAGTTTGTTTAGTTTTAATTTTTTGTTTTTATTTGTTTGAACTAATTTCCGTAAAATCATACAAATAAAAAAGTTAAAATTAAAAGTTTAAAAATTTCAATAAAAATAACTTTTACTTTTTTTGTTAATTTTTAATTTTAAAAACAAAGAAAGAAATTTGAAACAGCTTGAAAGAATTTTCATTGAATATTTTCATTGAAATTATTCAACTAATAATAATTAATGTGTCATGTTTTAAGATAATTAATAAACGCAGATAATCGATTAGCCTTAAAAATGGTCTTAAAAATGTAAATATTCAATCTTAAATTTATTAAAATTAACAAATAGAAAATGTTAAAAATTACATTTTTAATTATATGAAAATAAATTAAAAGCCAATTAAAAGAGAAAATTATTTTAATTTGTTTTTAAATTATCCGCCATGTTTTGTTTTGCTTTTGTTTTTGATTCTCGTCTCACAATTTTTCTTTTCCTTTATCACATTTATGTCGTCTTATAATTTTCTTCTTCTTCCCAAATTATTACAATTTCTCATTATTCTATTCATTTGTTTTAATTTAATTTCTGCTTCTTCTTCTTCTTTTTTTTTTGTTTGGTTAGAAATGTTCCCTTTAGTTTTATTTCTCATCATCACCTATAAGTTGTTGCGGAATGTGATGGGGGTGGCGGTGGTAGTGATGGTGGTGGTGGCGGTGGTGTTGGTGGTAAAATTCTAATACTACAAAAAAATTTAAATAAATTACAATAAAACAAAAATGATTTCAATTACGTTGTTTTCATTTATAGCGAAATTATTACAAAACTTTAAAGTGAACTCTAAAGTTAACTTTAAGTATAAAATAAGAAATAAATAGAAAGAAAATTCAAATGTGATACGTAATAAAATGGGTAAACGAAAAACAAAAGAAATTTGTATATAAAGAAAATAAATAGAAATACAAAAAAAAAAATATGCTTCCCAAGAAAACCTTAAAATGTATTTTTGGAATATTTTTTCTAAGAAAAATCACAAGATTTTGAAGTTAGAGGTTGGAAATAAACAAAAAAAAAAATAAGAAAAAATGCTTAGAGTTATTTTCTTTTCATTCTTCATTTGATTCTTCATTTTATTTATTTTGCTTTTATTTTTATAATTTTCTTTGTTTTCTGTATCGTTTTGTTTTTTTTTTTTGTTTTCTGTATTTTAGTTTGATTATTTTGTTCTTATTTATGTCGTTTTGTGCAGGAATAAAAGATAAAATAGAAAAAATATTATTATTAAAAATAAATTACGCAAGAAAGAATAAAGAAGAAGAAACGAACTGATATTTGAGTTTGCTGTTCTCAGTATAAAAAAATAAATGGAATTACATCAAAACTTTTACATTTAATTCTATTTATTCAACTGAATGGACTTGCATGGAAAACTATTTAACATTTTCAATTGTTCTTGTTTTTTTACTAAAAACATTTTCTTTATTAACGGACTTAACATTTAATATTTTCTTGTGATTTTTTTTTTTTATTTTGGTCTTGTGCAAAATTCACAAAATGTAAGAAGAAATTCCAAAATAAAAACATAAGAGGAATAAAAATTTCAACCTCAATTAGAATTATCTTTATTATCTTTTGTTAAATGAAAAGACGCGACAGTGAGAATAAAAAAGAAAAATATAAAAAAAAAAGGAAAACTTAAACAAGTTGAACGCACACAATTAACCATTTTTTCTTTTATCATTTTTTCTCTCCCATTTTAGTTTTTCTTTTCTGTCTTGTTGGAACAAAAAAAAAACGAAATTTGTCTCCACTTTTTTCCATCATTGCATAAAATTGTGATAAAAGCAAAAGTAAAAGAAAGCTATAATAAGATTAAGATTATGATTTTGGTTTGCAAAGAAAAAACGCATTCAGTAAAAAATACAAAAAAATATTTTTTAATGAAGTGAAATTGAAGACAACAAGAAAAAAAAAAATACAAAATTGTTTGAAGTGAAAATTATTCACGATGATGGAAATAATTTTTTTTCTCCTTTCTTGCGTTTATTTCATGCAATAAGTTTTAAAGTTTTCATAAAAAAAATTTCACCTTTGATAAATAAAAGTGAAAGAGAAAAATCAACGAAATAAAATGTTCAAAGTATAAACATGGAAAATGTTCAGAATACTTTTCTGTCAAATGACTTTTAAAAAACTTTTCCACTTTCTTCTTTTTTGTTTCTTATGATTTTGATTTATCAAGAAGAGGTAGGGTTTGGGGTGGGGGGGGTTGTGGGGATGGTTCTGAAAAAAGGATTAATATTTCATTCAAATTAAGACAAAAATGGAAAAGTATTTTTGACAACAATTTTAATAATTGAGGTCATTGAGACTTCGTCCAAATCTAAATAAATAAATAAAAGAAAATTTTCATTTTTCCTTTGATATAAAAAAATCTTAAATTTTCAATTGTCTTAGAATATTTTTCTATATACTTGAAGTATTGAACAAGGGGACACTTTAAATTCTAATAATATAGAAAACAAAAAAAATATAATAATCTAATTGAATAATCCTTGATCCCTTCAAATAATTTTCTATTTATAGATTTAAAGATTTTTCACAACAATAAACAATTCTAATGACTACCGACTAACGTTACAAGTTCAATCAATCAGTTTCACTTATTCTCTCTGTATTATGAAGATGAAGAAATGAATAATATTATTTAAATGGTGAAAATTTTATAATAAAGGAAATGGAAAAGGGATCATCCTTTTTTTTTTTTTTGGTTTGTTGTTCGTTGTTTGTTCTTTATCATTCCAATTAAATTTTATACAATTCAACTCTCTGGATGATTTTTGCTTAAACCATATTTTCTCTCTATGACAACGTATTCCTCCCCAACTCCTCCCGACCCTATTTTTCCTTTTAATTTATATAAATTACAAACCATCAAATATTATGAAAAAAGCAGACAAAACAAAATAAAAGAAGAAGAAAACGAAATATGAGAAAAGAAAAGTAAAAGACTTTTTTTTTTAAATTTTAATTTTTTTCTTTCTTCTTCTTCTTCATTAACTTCTTCTTCTTCTTCTTCTGCATTTACGTTTTTTTTCCTTCTTTAATGAATTTTTAATTTTTTTTTTGTCTTTCTAAGACAAGAAACTTTTTTTCTATTATTTAAATTTTTCATTGTGTTTGTGTGTTGTATTTTTTTCTTGGATTATCATTTTCCCTCATAAATTAAATTCGGGAATATTTTTTTTTTTTGTTGTTAAAAATTTTCAGTTTTTTATAACACAAAACTTTTGAATAATTCATTTAGAATTTTAATACAAAGTTAGATAGATAATTTGGTGCTTATTAATGTGTCTTGTATATCAACTGCCAGGGTTAGGTATGAAAGACACGGGAATTTATTATTATAATGGAATTCAAAAATTATTTCTATTACGCTGTGTGATTTGAATCCGGTAACCTATTGATGAAAGTCGGTCGTGTTGCCACGTCTAATAGTTGATTGTTACGGAAGATAAGAATTTCAAGTGCTCCCATTTGACTGAAGACTCCTCTGTTTAATACAGAAAGAACATAAAACATTAACAGAAAATAATATTATCTACCAAATATTATAACATTATTTTATCTTCTCTTTATCCCACCCATTTCATCCTCATCCTAAATTCTTATAATATTTATAGAAGACCAAAAAAAAAAAAAGAATCTCTACTTTCTTACCTAACTTAATTTTATGTTCGTTTTTATAAAATTAAACTTAATCATTGATCAAACAAATACTTTTGTTTATTTCTATTCTATTCTATCTTTTAACTTTTCTTATACAATTTCATTTGTCTCTCTCTCACACGCTCTTTCTCTATATGTCTACCTCTCTGTCTATCTTTTTTTTCTCCGCCCATATCTAGACAATAATAATCGTTAAGATATTAAAAAAAGAAGAAGAAGAATAAAATTGTTCACCCCTTAATTTATTGCTTTTATTTAAGGAAGTTTAATTTTCATGTTTAATTTTCATGTTTTTCCTATAAAATAAAAGAGAAAAATTAAATGAAAGAAAAAAAGAAAATAAAATTAAAAGATTTGTAACGCACTTTTTATTGAACTTTGTTGAACTTTTAACTTTTTTGTTTTTGTTTTTGTCCAATTGTACGAGAATATTTTATTCCATTTTTTTTTTCTGTTCTTTATTTTCTGTTGTTTCCTTTTTATTATAAAAATAACAAAAAAAAAAAACTAAACGTATAAAATTTCCTACATTTTCTATACAAACAGAAATAATTTCACTAAATAAATAAATAAATAAATATTTTTCCAACTGTGAGAAAAAATAGAAATATTAACACAATTAAAAGCATTGTGATGGAATTGAAATAAGAACAAGAATTAAACAAAAAAGGGAAAACCACGGGTTAAAAGGGCACAACAACAACAAAAAAAACTGTATTGAATCAATGAAAATAAATGAAAATCGTTCGTATAAAATAATTTATAGATTTTTTTCCTCTTTTATTTCTTTATGTAAGAAAATATCAAAAATTGTTTAATCATGTTCAACATGAATTTTTACGTAACTTTATTATTTTATTCATACTGTGATAATTTTCTCTCTCTCTCACTGTCTCTCTCTCTCACACTCTCAGTTCAGTTAAATAAACATTTAATCCCCAGTTTCTTAATTTACAACGAAAACAAATTCAAAAGTGTTTCTCATGTAAGTAACGAGTGGAAAGTGGTACTGGAGGGGGGTTAAAAGATTGTACATCAAAAAAAATTAATGTCCATTTGTTTTAGTTGTCAAAAAAATCACATCACTTTTGGTTTTTGGTTTGGGGAAAATCTATAAATTCCCTTGTGTATTTTAATGTGTTTTTCTTTTGTTTCGTTTACTTTACATGTGTGTGTGTGTGTTGTGTATGGTATTGATATTTTCTAAAATTAAAACACGAAAAAAAAAAAAGGAAAAGGTATCTAAGAAAACCCCTATCAAAATATATAAAATCACAAAATAATAAAAATGTTAAAATGTATAAATTTCTTACCTGTTTTTTTTTTTCCTTTATTATTTTTGATCAAGACAACACAATAAGATTATCTTAGATATTTTTTTAGGGATGACTTTCCCATATTAAAGGTTTCCTTTTATTTGTTATGTTTTTTTTATAAATAAACATTTGGTGTTGTGATATACAGAATAATACAGAAATAAGTTAAACAGAATAAAATATGAATTAAATATTGTTGTTTATTGTATCGCTTATAGAATCCTCTTTATACCTGAAGAAGAAGTTCATTGATCTCTAATTTGTCTTTCAGCTTTTTTACACAAATTAAATATAATTCTATATAATTTAATAATAAATAAAAAATATGTAATCCCCTTTATGGGGAACTTAAAACAATTTTAGAAGATAAAATAAATTATTAATTAATGTTCAATAATTAATCCCAATAGACATGAATAATGAAAATCTATATTTTATTTTTTTTGTGGCGTTAATTTTATTTCTTTAGAAATATGAAAAGTTTATTATGGGTATACACAAATAAAGTTCATTGTTATCCTTCTTTACATTAATTTCTATATACGATATACGATTTTTTTCTGTTATAATACGTGAATTTATGTTAAAGGAAAAGGACATTATCCATCCATTTTGTTCTGCGTTTTTATAAATAAACACATTTATTTAACTGGAAATTGAGTTTAATAAAAAAAAGTTTCTGTATTTTGACCCTTTTTTTTCTTCTTCTTATTCTTGTTCTTATTCTTGTTCTTCTTCTTGTTCTTATTCTTTTATCTTTATTTTCATTTATTTTTATCTGTAGTTCATTAGACCAATGATCTCTTTTTTTTCTTTTTTTCTTTTTTTATTGGTCTTATAATATTTATTAGACCGATCGACCGATAGACATAATAAATATTAGTGAAAATAATTATTTTTACTTTTATAGTGAAAATATGATAAAACGATTTGGATTCGTTTCTGTTCAGTTCAGTTCTGTTGTGTGTGTGTGTGTGTCTGTGAATGTGTGAGTTAATTGTAATCAAATGAAATGTGTGAATTTATATGAATAGAAAGTATTTGACAATAGGGATAAAAAAAAAAAGACTGAACATTTTGTTTAAAGTTTAATCGAGAAACTTTTTGATTTGATTCTTTTACTTTTATTTCTTTATTTTTAGCAGAAGCCCAAAAATAAAAATAATAGAAATAAATTGAAGTAGAAAGAAAAAAAAACTAAAGAATATAAAATTGCTCAGTCACTCTAAGCAAGTTTACGTACGGAAGAAAAGTAAAATATTAATTAAAGATCAAAATGCGTAAAAAGAGGGAAAAAGAGAAGCGGGAAAAGAGAGGGAAAAAAGTGAAGAAACAAAATTTCTGTATAGAAAATGTTTTCTAATTGTCTCATCTAAACCAAAAAAAAAAAATGAAAAGGAAAACAGAAAAAACAACCGAAAATAAGCAACACAACTAAATTCTGTTTATAAATTTTTGTTGCTGTTATTGTTGTTATTATTTCTTGTTTCTTATTTCTTTCATTAAGGAACATGAACTTTCAACTGTTACACATACATTTTAAACTAGTTGTATAAAAAGATGTAAATAGTTCATTGACTTGATTACAGAGTTGATTATATAACACAACAATACACTTTGACCTAGAAATATATTCTTATAATATACAAATTTTTTTATTCCTTTCATTTTCTTTTTTTTTTTATTTTCACAAATAAAAATAAAATTCATTAAACGTATAAATGAAAAAAAATTTCTCTTTACTTTTTTTTTTTTGTTAAGAAATTTGAATTTATCGTTTTGGAATTTTTCCCCAAAAAAAAAAGATATAAAAGTACCAAAGAAAAACAAAAAGAAAAGAAAGTAAAATAAAAAGGAGTTTAAAGAATTGTTTCCATAATTAAGTACTTATAATAATAAGTGAATGGGTAAGCCTTTTTTTTTTCATTACAAAAAGGTAAACATAATTTTCAATGTTTGTATAAAAGGGTGGTGGGGATGGGTTGGGGAATGGTATGATATTTGGAAAGAGAATGAAGTTGAATGATGATGATGATGATAGGTGATGTTAAGTAGAAATTAAGTAGCAATATAATTAACACAACAAAATACATTTTGTCAATATTTATTTCTTTCTATTAGATAATTATTATATTTATAATTACATAGAGAATATTATTTATTGTAAGGGAACATTATCAAGTGAAATTCTAAAGAGTTACAAAACAATCTTACATACAACATCTTATTATACTGACAAATATATAGAAATTGAGAAGGGAAATTTAAGACAATGTTAGTTATATTTTGAAGATTTTTAAATGTAATGAGAATAGAATAAAATCGAATATGGTGGTGTTTTTTTTTTTTGAATTTAATTAGATTGATTTAAATTCATTGATTGAAAAAAAAAAGTATTTCCCATTTAGGAATAAAAGAGAAAGAAAAGGACACACGCGTTAATTTATTATTATTTAAGATTTATAGATTTTTACTTTATTATTTTTCCTTTAATTTATTAAAAATTTAGTTCAACGTTACTTATTCGTAACGTAACGTAACGTAACGTAACGTGAATTTTAATTGTTACTTTCTTAGACTTTTTCATTGTTACGAAATAATTAAATAATAAGAATGAAAATGTTATTTAGTGAAATATTAGAATTTATTTTAAAATTGATTCAAAAAAAAACAAAAAAACAAAAAAATTAGTTGTGAGAATTTATAAAAATTCATTGGAAATAATTGTTGTTGTTCTTATTGTTTCTTTCTGTATCCAGAATATATTTGGAACACAACACACAGAAAAGAGTCTAGACTCTTAGTTATTATTTATTATTTATAAAACAAAAATTTTTTTTACTTTTTTCTTTATTTATTTTTTAATTTTTTATAATTTTTATATTCTTCCTTCTTCATTGTTGTTTTTCTTCAATATACAGAGAGAGAAAAAATCACAATATGGATCTTCTTATAATCCCAAAATATTATGTCCTTAAACAATTCCTTCTACAGGAATAAATTTTTTTTTTCCCGTTTTTGTTGTTGTTGTTGTTTATGGAACTTTCTTTGAATATGACGTAAAAATATATAACCAAAGAATGGAACATCTTTATTTCTATTCTATCTTCTATTTATAGAAAACAGAAAGATTCTATTTATCAGATTTTCATTTCTTTCGCCCTTTTTTTTTTTCTTCGTTATTTGTATTTTCTTAAAAAAAAAAAAATGAAAAACAACAAAAAAGAAAGAAAAAAGAAAAACCTTCAATGTGACAAAGTCACGATATATTTTTTTTTATTTCAATCTTCATTTCCCATCATCAACAAACAAGAAGTAAATCATATATAAGTTAGATAGAAAGGAAAGAGATAAAACACACACACATATAGAGAGAGGAAATATAAGAAAGAAAATAAGGGAAAATTCTAAACCCCTTTATGCATGACTGCACACATACAGATTATGTTCATATTTATTTGCGATTTACTGTTTTTATCTTTCAATATTTTTTCTTTCTTACACTTTTTTTTTTTTTTGTTTTTAAAAAAGAAGAAAAAGTAAAAGAAGAAGAGCAGAAGAAAAAAAATAAAATAAATATTTCAAAGACTACAATTTGTATATGAAAGTTCTGTAAGATTTTTCCCTAAACAGTTGTTGATCATCTTCAACATCATCATCATACATTTTCCTATATGATTGTTATATATTGAAGAGAAACTGCTTATAAAATAGTACACAAACAGATATTGTCCAAGAGAGAGAGAGATGGTGTAAGAGAGAGAAAGATGATAAATATATAAAAGTATAGACGAACACGAAATAAAAGAATAAGTTTAAGTTTATTAAAAGATAATCACAAGATACATAACTATGGTCTCTCTCTCTCACTCATTTAAAAAAAATGCCGACACGTATAGATAAAGAAAGAGCGAGAGAGAGAGGGAAAAAAAGTTCAAAGGACTCTTTTATTAGTTATGTTGTTGTTGTATTTTTCTTTTTTTTTTTATTTAAAACAGAAATAAAAAAATATAAGAGAAGAATTATTGTAAAACAGAAATAAAAAAATATAAGAGAAGAATTATTGTAAGACAAAGTTATCCATTTTGTTTAAAGCAAAATGAAGTATAGAACTTAAACAGCAAAATATGTTCAAAAGTAATATTAATCAAAAGATGAAGATTTTCAGAGAAAACTCAGGTAGAATCAAGAGAGAAAAAAAAACACAACATTTGTACATATTTTACATGAATTTTCATGAATGTTTAGTTAGAAATAAACCAACAGATTATTTTCATCATTTTCATCATTTTCATTCAGACAAACAAAAATATATTGGAAAAAGAAAATTCCCAAAACTTTTAAAATTGAATTTTTTTCATAGTTTTGAGTTTTTTAATCAAATTTGATTTGATGTTTTTTATGTTTGTTTTTTTTTTTTTGCTAAAGAGAGAAAGAAAAACATCAACACGTTTTCTTTGTTTTTATTCCTATAAAAAAGGAGAATGGAAACAAAAAACTTCAATTATAAAACTATTCCGAAATGGAATAACATAAAATTCTTTCTTTATTTATTGTTACAATTAATTATCATCTCGTCTTATTTATTTTGTGTTTTTTTAACTTTGGCTGAACTAAAAATGGATAAATGGAAATACCAAATGTTGGAGTAAAAATGGCATTAAGAAGGAATAAAACATGGGTTTTAAGAGAGAAAAAAAAAATGACCGAACATAAAAAGAGAAAAGAAGAAATTCTTTTCATATAAAATAGAAAAAAAAAAGTATGAACTCTCGTTTATAAATGACAATGAACTTTGTTGACCTGTTTTAATTACCATAACAGAATAAGAAAAAAGAAGAGGATGAACAGAGGAAAAAAAAACACACCACACAAATTTCCATAATAACATTTTTTTTTACCCATAATTTCAGCTGATAAGGATTGGGATGAGAAGAGAAAATAGAAACGCATATAGGTACAATGAAAATGAATAAAATGAGATAATCTTTCCTTCCGGAATTTTTAATTTTAAACATTACAAAAAATAAAACAACAACAACAACATAACAGAAGACACAACACAGAGAAGCAAAAAAAGGGAGAACGAATGAAATTGTACATAACGTCTACTAAATTCTTCTTTAATACTGACGATGATTATTATGATGATGGTGCTGATGATTATGATTATCATGTCCTTCTTAACAACAAATGAAAAAATAAAGAATAAAAAGAGCGAGAGAGAGAGAGAGAGAGAATGTAACAACACTAAAATGAAATAAGCTCTACACCAGTTAACTTATACAAAATAATTACATTAAATATATACAAGGGAAAAATCTTAAATTATGTTAATAACAACAATAACAACAGTAACAACAACAATAACAAAATATATACAACAAGGATTATCTAAATTAAATTGTATATAAAAGGACAATGACGAGACATGGCCACGATAATAAGATGAAAATATTATATTTAAGAAAATTGTTATAGAAATTTATATCCTGTCAGTTGATTGTCTGTTTCTTACCATCAGACAATTTATTTTTCTTATGGGAATTTTTGTTGTTGTTATTGTTGTTGTTGTTGTCTTCACACCTTTTTTTTTTCTCAATTACAAAAAACCAAAAACAACAAAGGATAACATTTTTTTTTTAAAAAAGAAAACCAAACATAAAATAATTGCAATAATAAAAATGCATATGCAGATGGTAGGTGGTTCAGAAACCACCTCAAAAATAGTAGCTAACTCCTAGTTACTAATAACCTTAGTCGTTGATGTATTTGGTTAATAAACAATTGAAAAACAACAACATACAAATACAACAATTGCAATAATGATTAAGTTTTTGTTGTTTTTACAAAAGAAAAAAACAAAAGTCATAAATTCATTGCTTTGTTTCTTTTTTTGTTTGTTTCTCGTGCATTATTTTTTATAAAAGATTCTTTAAATAATTTTTCCATTGGTATAAATGTTTTTCATTTATAGTCTTCAAAATTTCAAAAATTTTAATTTAATTACACAAAGAGAGACAGATTAAAAAAATATTGTTTTTTATTTTTTAAACATTTTATCAACTGGAATATTTTGCATCATTAATTTAGAGTAAATCTCAACAAAAAAAAAAAAAATATGTAGAGAAAATTACTTTTATTTTTTTTTTGTTTTTTGAAAAATCAACAGAAAATAATAATAATCATCTTTTATTTATATATAAAAAGAAATATAATGAGACACTTTAGTCTTCTAATTTTATTTCGGTTTTAAAAATTAATGTTATAAATGATGAGTAGTGAAAGAATATTCATAATTATAAATTGAATGAAATGAATGAACAAAAAAAAAAAAAAACAAATCAGAGAAATCTTTAAATTTTTTTGGTAAAGAAAATTATAAGATCAAAATTTAATGAATATTTTTGAAATGATTTAATATTAATGGGGGGTGGAAAAAAATATGAACTCACACCAAAACGTTAGAAAGAATTTAGTGAATAGGATTTTTCCCCTTTAATACCTTTGATCATTCCCATGTAATTTCCACACCCCCTATTACAACAACAACTATAGATTATTATAAAAAAAAATCAAGATTTCTTCAATTGAATTGAAATGGACGAATAAACGAACAAAAATCTTTTCTCTCTTATATTTAATATTTTCATCATCAACACACACAAACGTACACGCACACACTTATACACACATACATCTAACTAATACTTACAATCACATAATACAGACGTAAGAAAGAAATAGAAAAATTTAAAAAATAAAATTTAAAAAAAATAAATTTTAAAGTGATTTTCCATCATTGAATTTTTGTTGTATTAACTTTTTTCTTTTCTATTTTTCTTTTTTTTGTATTATCTTTCGTTTTCTATTTTTCTTTACTTTTATTTATTTTTATTTTTCCTTTTTTTTTTATTTCCAATCTCTCTTTAAAAAACAAATAAAACTTTTTTAATTTTATAACATTAAAAATGTTTTTGAGGTTAGTTTTAAAGGAGGATTCATTCTACTATGTATGTATGTATGCATGCATGTATATATGTACGTATGTATGTGTGTGTGTGTGTATGTTGTGTTTGCATTCATTTATTTACTTTTTATTTTGATCCAGTAGATTCAGTAGTGCTTACGAAACATAAATACAGAACCAAAGAAAAAAAAAGAAAGAAAAATCTGTTTACTGATTTTCAGTTGAGGGCGGTAAAAGAGAATTTTCCTATTTTCTTTATTTACAAACTAGGAAAATTTTCATATTAATAATTTCTACTTTATTTATTATTATTCTTGTTCCAGGTTTATGTTTTTAAACTAGCAAACAAAAAAAAAGAAGAAAAATAGAAAAATAAAATCTACTGAAAAATAAAATACAAATAAATGCCGGATGTCAAAACATTTGCCTTCCTTTTTTTTTTTTTGTTATTGCATATCCGTTTACTTGTAAGTGCAAATAGTTTTCTATTCTTATCTATGATAAACTACTGGAATGTTCCTTTGATCCAGGGACAATTTTTATATTTTATTAAACATTTTTTTTTATCTTGTTTTATGTAAAAATTTGAAATCAAAAAAAATTTGTTTCATTTTTTTCTCTTTCCAAAGGATAAAAATAAAAAGAAAAAAAAAAGAAAAAAGAAACAAAAGTATAAAATAAATATTGCAATTAAATTTACGGATGACTTAATTCATTGTTGCTTGTTGCTTGTTTATTTTGTTTCTGTTTTTCTTTTTTTTTTGTTTATCCTGTGGGTTTGATAACCCTCCAGACAGATGAAAAAAAAAGTAAATATATCGTTTTTAACAAGATACCCGGAATATTTTATATGTTCTCTGTCTCTTTCACACTCATCTCAGTTTAACTGTTTATGTGTGTGTGTAGACTTTATTTATCGAAGATATAATAATTTTATCTTCTATCTGGCGGGTGTCACTATTCTAATCTTGTATTCGTGTTACCCAAAAACAAAAACAAAAGAAAACAAAACAAAAAATAAAATGAAAGAATGAAAATGAAAATAAAATTCTCTAAATAGAAAATTTTTTTTGTATTTTTAATTGAAGAAGAAAAGTTGATATTATATTTTTAGAAGTATAACAAAGTTGATCTGATCCTATATAAATCTTAAAGTCATGAACTTAATTCTCTTTCTCACTCTTATTTCTCTCTCTCTCTTATTTTTTCATATGCGTAATATTTTTGGCAAATCAACATTTTCGTAAATTTCTTAAAATTGAAAATGATTTTTCATGACATTTTTCTTATAACTAGAAAAATAAATTGAATTTTTTTGTTTTTCTATAGAATTTTTCTTAATTAATTTTTAAGAAAATAATTTTAAATATTACTAAAAATTAAATATTAATTGATTTGTTTTTCTATTTGTTTTATTAACAAAAATTTAGTTCCGGTTTCTTAATAAGAATTAAATAATTAAAATTTTTTTGTCAAAAACAGTTTTCTTAAGAATTTAATTAATTTTGAATCATACCGAAACAGTCAATAAATTCAAATACGAAAATTCCTTCCAGTTTATTCTAAATTATTCTAAATTATTTCTGTACTACGTACTACGTCTTAGCGGATAATACGTTGTTAAATTATTTATAAGGTCATAAGTTCAAATGTCCATAATTTGTATTTAATTATATATATTTTCTTTTAGATTTTGCGTCGTACAAATGACACTGATATAGTTAACACGTTCATAAATACGAACGTATTTTTAATAATATGTTTTTCTACGAATTTAACTTAAACTAACGAACTTGTGTAAGAAAAAAAAAGACAAACATAAAAAAAAAAGCTAAATATTATTAATTACATTTGTTTCAAAGTAACACTAGAAATATTTCTCCAATTTCACCTAGATAAATTCATAGAAAAATTCTAAACAATTATATTCTTATTATTATTTCCTGGAAAAGAATTATTTTATTTAATGAATGTTTATGTCCATTTACTATGTCAAGACATTTAAGAGCAAAGTTATTTTGAACGATTCTATTTTATTAGTTTTTTAGTTAGTTATAAATTGAAATTGCGAGGGACAGAACGAAATATACAAGACTTGAGGATGTACTCCTTTGTTCCTTTGGAAAAAAAAGAGGAAGTTAATTATGATTGGTCAATCTATTAATTTTTATCCTTTATTTTCTAACTTCCTTTTTTTTGCCCCCCATATTTCATACTCTAGTTATTTCAATTGACATTTTTTTTATGTTGTTTTTTTCTTCATGTAAAAAATAAATTAATAAATTATATTATGCGACAAAGTAATTAAGATAATAAGAAATAGAAAATAAAATAAAACACAGATTCATCATAAAAAAATAATAAATAATAATTTAGCTGTTGTATTTAATAAATAATTTGATATTTAATATAAGGGGCAGAGAGGGGGGTGGTATGAGAGAGGGATATGATCTCCAATAATAGAGAAAGAAAAAAATAGAAAGGAACACAAAAAAAACTCAAGATATAAGTTCAGTCAAAAAAACGTGATTTATAAGATTTATTTGTTGTTGTTGATGTTGTTGTTGATGTTGTTATTCCTCGAATTTCTGATTTATTTTTTCTTCTTTCATTTTTTTCCCCCATTTTCTTATCAACATTTTCTTTTGGCTAGAAAATAATCTGTTCAGTGAGATTTCTTTTTTTTACGCTTCTTGTGGACTTTGTTATTCTTTAGAAAAATACTGAGAAAAAATACAGAGGAAAAAAAAAGGATCCAAGAACGTAACAATAGATAAAGAATTTATTTTGACTATTCAACTGGACCAAAAAAATAAAATAAAAAATCTTGTCGTTTTTTCCATGATTATGTCCAAAAAGAAATAAAAAGTGAGTCTACTTAGTTGTTATTTTTTTTTTGTGTTTTGCTCAGTTTTCTAAGAATAACAACAACAAAAAAATCGTTGATAAAAAAAAATCCTCAAGGTTTTTTTTTGTTCCTTTTTTTGGATCGAATTAAAATCAGAAAATCTTATGAAAGTGATTTCCGCTTCATATTCTAGTATGAAATTCAGTATTTATTATTTTGTATTTTTTTTCCAGAATTGGATAGACAAGAGAAAAAAAATATAATAAAGTTGTACACCCTTTTTCTTTATTTGTCCTTAAATCTTGAAGATAAAACCTGACCAGGCGTCTCCACCGAAAAATAAAAGTTCCCTTTTTTTCTTTTTTTTTGATTTAATAGAAAATGTGTTGGCCTACATTTTTTTTGTATCTTACAATTTTTTTCTAATACTTGTTTTTCACCAATAACATTATCAATTCATGTCACACACACACACACATGTACCTTTTCATCGTTGGTAACTTTAGATCGATCGGTAACTTTTTGAAAAAAAAAAAAGAGGCAAAATAAAAAACTGATTTATTTGAAGACGTTCCGTTCTTTCCTTCTTTAAGTCTTGTTTATTTTATTGGTACTTATTGTGTCTATTTTTTCCTTTTATTAATATTGTTATTTTTCTTTGAAACCGGGACCCCTTTTTTTTCCTCTCATATTTTTTTTTTTTGTGTAAAATTCTTCCCAAATTTTGTTTTTTTTTTTTGCGTAAAAAGGAATTGCGTATCATGAAAAAGAAAATATGATTGTACTGAGGTTTATCGGAAAAAATTTGTTTACATATTTTCTTATTTATTTTGAAAGAAAATATTTTTCCTCTCGTTTTGGGTTTGTTTGGTGACTTGTTTTTATTCAAAGATTATTTTTTGCTTACTTTAAAAATTTTAACGTTTATAAATTATTACAAAATTTTCTTAATTGTACAATTGAACTTTTACTTTATGATTAATTAAATTGTTTTTCACAAGAGTGAATAGATTAATTGATATTAGAATTATTACTGTGTCTTGTATTAAATTCTTTAGGTCATGTAAGGTACAGGATCTATTATTATAATGCTCAGATTTGAATCCGGGATCATATTGAAATGAAAGTCGGGGCTCTTTCCAGTGCGTCATAACCACAAGTGGGAAAAACATGTAGATTCTTGTGAATCTACTCTTATAATGCACAGGTTTGAATCCGGGACCATATTGATGAAAAAGTTTGGACTCTTGTTTAAACTTTGGAGACTTTTATTTTTATTTTTGTTCTTTATAAAATTACAGGATGATACATGCACTGGGAACATTATTAATAATTCAATCTGTAACGTGTAGATTCATTGGAAACAATATTTCACAATAATAATTAAAAATTAAAAATATGGAAATTATGAAATTTTCCGGAAAATATTTGTAATTAACCAAAAAAAAAAACAACGGACACGTCATAAAATTTGTTGTTGTTGTAAATTCTAGAAAGAAAATATATTTCAATAGTATCCTAATTATTCCATTCTCTATATTCAGTCTATATTTGAACTTTTAGTAAAAAATTTGGCAACGAATAAAATGAATTAAAAATTTTTTTGGGAAATTATGAACAAAAAAAAATGTAAAAGTTCATCAATTTATGGTCAACGCTGATCAGATACTCAGTCAAAATTTATCTGATTGTCTAATTAAGTCAAAAGAACAACAGAATTTAAATGAATAAAAAATTAGTGCAGAATAAAAAATACATTTCGTGATTTTTCATTTTGTTTTTCATTAAATTTTTGTATTTTTTTGCTCAAATTTTTTTAGTTGTTGTTGTTTATTTGATTGATCAACAAGAGTATTGTTATATTTTCTCCTGGATAGACCACCAGAATATAAAGGGTTCGGTTTTTTTTTTTTTTTTTTAATAAAGTCAAGTCAGGTGTGTTTGTTGGTGTTGATTGTTGTTATTGTTATTGGCACATTGAAAAATGTGAGCTGATGAAGAGAAAAAAAAAACAAAACAAAAAAAAAGCAGCACAGAAGAAGGCAAAATGTTGATGAAAAAAGAAAAGCTTTAAGTTGCTTGACCAAATTGAAAAAGTTTTCGATTTTTTTTTTTCAAATGAGAGAGAGAGAGAGAAAGAGAAATGAGAAATGAGAGAATAAAGTACCAATTTAACAAACATTCTCAGTCAATAATAAATCATTTTTCAAATTGAATAGAATTGTGTGTAAAAAAATATAAAATAGAAAGTTGATGTTATTGTTGTTGTTGTTGTTTATTTGAGGTCAACAATAAAAAGAAAACCGTCCATCTTAGTCTGTTCTACACTTTAGAGTTTAGAAGAACTTTTTGTATGTTTTTGTGTGTGTGTGTGTGTGGTCATAAGTTTGACTTAAATAAAAGTTCAGTGTACTCAAGGGGCTTTTCTATTGTGATTTTATTCTTCTCTTGTTGAATGAATTGATTGAATTATAAACTGTATATAAGAAGAAGTAAATGAGAGAAATAAAAAGGAAGCAAAAAGAAAAAAAAAAGGAAATGTAAAGGATCTATCTAGAATCCAGATAGACCCAAACAAAGAAAAAAAATGATTTTAAAGCTAAAATCCTTTCCTTTTCTTCAGTTTGTTTTTGTCTTTCCATTCAGTCTTTTTATTTTAAATTGTGTTTTAGACAGAAAGGGTTTATCAATTGTATACTTTCATGAAAAATCTTATAAGAAAAAGTTTCTTTATTTTGAATTGTTTTTCTATTTGTTTTTTTTTTTTCTATTTTTTTATTTTGATCCTCTGTGGATTTAATTTATACGGGTTTTCATTTATTCTTACTTACTTCTCCTCCTCCACTTTCACCACCAACTCATCTTCTCTTCTTCTTTTTTTTCTTCTTCTTCTTATATTGAAGTAAATAAATTTATCATTAAATTAATTACTTTTACTAAAATAATCATCATTTTAATGTACACTTAAGGGAATTTAATGATAATTTAATTAATTCATTAAAAAAAAAAAATTCCAATTCAAATCAAGTTAATTTATTTTTTATTCAAACACAATAAAAAAAACGAAACAAAAAACCCACCACACATTTATGACGGCTTTCCTATAATCACTTTGTCTAATCGTAAGAAAATTGAAAGAAAATTGATTTTTATTTAATAAGATTTTTCATCAAATATTTAAATGAAATTTAGATGAAGAAGGAGAAAAATATGACGTAACCTTTAAAATCCATAAGAAAAAGAAAATAAATGAAAATAAATAAAGAAGAAATTAAAAAAAAATTTTACACACAATTCGGCGCAACCTACGCCTTTCATCAAAATTTTCTCTTATTTTACGTTTTTCTTCAATTTTCTTCTTTATTTTTTTTTTTTTTTTTGTGTTTATTGTTAAATATTTTTTCTTCTATTTTCTGTTTTTCTTCCTCATCTTCATTTTCTTTAAAGAAGAAAATTCCAATGCAATCAAAATGGAATAAGAAAAATTTCATTGAAATTTGATTTTGTGTTTTTTTTTTCTGTATTTTCCTTTCTCGTCTCCCCACATTTTTCTGTTTGTTTAATTTTTCTTTCGATATTTTTTTCTTGCAAATCTTTATTCAAATGTTAGAAGTAAAGAAGAAAATTCGCCCTCGCAATTTTTTACACTTTGTTGTTTAAGAGAAATTTTCACAGAAATTCATTTATTTCTTGTATGAAAACAGAAAGAAAAAAAATGTATTTGATGAATTTACACGTAACTTTAAATTTTTTTTAAAGAACTTAACTTAATGTCGTTGTTACCGGTTGTGTTTCTGCAATCGGATAGAATTATCATTTAATAATTTCCATTCCCATTTTAATTATCAATATTTTTTTGTGTTTATCTATTTTACCAATGAAGAGAGGGTGGGTGGTGGGGAAAGAAAATGGGAAATTGTTTTTTTGATGTTTTATTTATTTACTCAATTTTTTATAAGTTTTTAAAAATAAGCGAGGATTAGAATTTTAATTACAAGAATGGAGCAAAAGAAAAACGTAAGAAAATTGTGATTTATTATTTATTCTCTGTTTTCTTTTCTTTATAATATGGAATTTATAATATTAACAAGTGAGTGATAGATTAAGGAAAATTTATAGAAATCGTTCACTCAACTCTATAAATCTTTAGAATGATAAAAAAAATACAGCAGCATAAGTGGCGTAGAAGAAGAAGAAAAATAAATAACACCAAAAGAAATTAAAGTCTTGTGGCTTTTGTTTGTTTTTTTTTTCTCTCTTTCAAATTTAACAATTTCCATGAAAATTTTTTTCTCTTTCATTTTTCTCTTGTTATCCTTTCTAGAAAATCACAAAAGACGCAAGTAATTTGAAGATATTTCCGGACACCCACTTAAAATTTACAAATTTATTTTTTGTTGGTTGGATGAAAAAAAAAAAAAAATTGAGGGAAAAAAAAACTTTTCGTTTATCTTGTGTGTATGTGTTTGTGTGTAGAAAACCCTTTTTTTGTTGTTGTTGTTGTTGTTGTTGTTGTTATTGTTGTTAGACATAAAAATACACACACCCTCAACCGACACAAACAGATATACATTACAGTACCCTTATTAAAGTGCCGTATACCTTCAGTCATTTTTTCTTTTCTTTTCTTTTCTATTTTTTAATAAACCAAAAATAAATAAAAGTAATACAATATTTTGTTGGGTACCACAACATTTTGGTTGAGTTCAATGACATCTAATCAATTGAATTTTGATTTGATATTTTCCGTGTCTTCTTCTTCTTCTTCTGCTTCTTTTTTTTGTTGTTGCTGCTGCTGTTGTTGATCGTAGTAACCAATGGAAATTTTGAAAATAAGAAAAAAATATTTATAGAAAAAAATAAAAGTAAATTAAATTGTTTTTTTTTTTATCATCAGAGTAGAAAAAGAAAATATGTTTATTTCTGGCACCGATAATATGAAAATTTTTCTGTTCCTTTTTCTTCCTTCTCCTCCTCCTCTTCCTTCCTTCTTATTTGAAACAAAAACCTTTTTCTGGTCCAATAACCTGATCCTTATTCTTACATTCAGACGGACGGATGTTCTAAATAGAATTTATTTCCCATTTATTTATTTCGTAAGAGTGCATTGTCCTCATTTCTTTTTCATTTTTTTTTTGGATACAATAAATATTATGTTATTCAGTTATTGTTGCCAACAAAAGGAACAAGAAAAAAAACCAACCCCAAAAAGCGAACCTCAAAACATGTACAATTGACGCCATAAAGTCTCAGGGAAGTTATACAGTAAAAATTAGGGCATCCAGTATTTGGCTTTTTCATTTATTCGCATTCTCATTTATTGTTTTTTTTTTTTTTGTTTAAACAAGGAATCTTGTCGTCAGAGTAATTTACGTCTTTTATTTAAAAAAACAAGGAAAAAAAAAAACAAAGTACAGAAAAAAAAATCTATGTTGTGAATAGGGGAGGAATTGTGGATATTTTTAGAAAATTTCTATTTTCAAATAAATATTCATAAAGAAAGGAAAAATAATCTCAATGAATTTGTAATTAAAGATGCGTGTTGTTTTGTTGATGTTTTCTATTTTTCTTTTCGTGCTTTAATTTTTTGTTCTTTTGAAATTTTCAATTTTGATGACTTCAAAAAGAAACAGAAAATTTGTTTAAAGATTTAGAAACGTCTTTATTGTGTAGGTATATAAATTACCTACTTCAATAAATAAGTAAACAAAATCATGATGACTTGAATTTCTAATGTTTAGATAAGTTCTTTACGTTCTTTTTTTTTTGGCACAAAATACAAATATTTGTTTATGGTGGTTGAATTTTTTTTTTTCTTCTTTGTTTTGTCTTTGTTGATGTTGTTATTTGTTAAAGAATAGATGGAGCATTTAGAAAAGTTAGTATTCGTAGACAAAGACTAGTCACTTAAGAAATTGACATTTACAATTTATGAATAAAATTAAATGGATCTGCTTTTGTTTTATGGATTTATTTTAATATTTTAAAAAATGTAATTCATTGATTAAAAGTATTAAATAATTTATTATTAATTATTTCCAATTGAATAATTTCATTGGAAATTATTTTGTTTATTTTTTCTGACAAAATTTTTTTTTTTTTTTGGCGTGGGAAAATCCTACACAATAATTAAATTAGAATTCATTAAATCCTCATATTATTTTTTCCTTAATAATTAATTGTAAATATTTTATCTATGTTTTGATGACCAAAATAATTTATTTATTTCGTTTGGAAAGTTCATCGATCTCTGAATTTTTTTATAACATTTCAAGTTTTTTTTTCTTCTTGTTCTTTTTGTTTTATTATAATTACGAAAGAAAATACCTGACGCCTCCACATAGACGTTTTCTGTTTATTTTTTGTTTTTAATTTAACTTTTTTGTTTTCAATAAAATACAAAAACAAAAAAAAAAAAAGTACAAAATACAAAAAGACAAAAAGAAAAAACGCAATAAGAAGAAGAAAGACAAAAAGAAAAAGAATCATATCACATGCCTCTGCGTTATATACGTTAATTGTGTCAGAGACAACGAGAAGAACAAAAAAAAACAGAAAGAAAAAAAGAAAGGAATGAAAGGAAAGAAAGGAAAGGAAGAAAAATCTAAATAATTATATACTTTCATAGACAAGAAGAAGAAAGACAAAAAAAAAAAAGAATCATATCACATGCCTCTGCGTTATATACCTTAATTGTGTCAGAGACAACGAGAAGAACAAAAAAAAACAGAAAGAAAGGAATGAAAGCAAAGAAAGGAAAGGAAGAAAAATCTAAATAATTGTATACTTTCATAGACAAGAAGAAGAAAGACAAAAAAAAAAGAATCATATCACATGCCTCTGCGTTATATACCTTAATTGTGTCAGAGACAATGAGAAGCACAAGAAAAAAAAAAACAGAAAGAAAGGAAAGGAAAAAAAATCTAAATAATTGTATACTTTCATAGACAGATCACTGGAAAATGGAAAAATTATTTTAAAATTTTTTCTTTTTTAATAATTTTCTTTACTTTTTACTTATTTTTTTTTTTCTTCTTTATTATAAACTTTTTCATCGTCCTTTATATCTTTTTATTTTGTATTACAATTTCCTTCATCTAAATACAATTTTCCATATTTTATTTTATTCTTTTAAATTATTCACTTTTCTTTCTCTCTCTCTCTCTCTCTCCCTTTTGCCCATCTCTTTCATATTTATCCAGAGATACAGATATTTTTTTCTGTCTCTCGTTAAAGAAAAAAAAAAATGTTTCCTTAAAGAAAGCAAGCAAAAAAAAAATTGAGGGAAGAAAAATTGGGAAGAAAGAAAAATGGGAAGCAAATAATATATATTATTCGTCTTTCATGATGTCGTCGTTTATATTCTTATATTTCAATAAATCTAAAAAAAAATTTTGGCTTCTCTTTCAGTTCAGCATAGTGAATATTTTCTTTTCGATTTTCTTTTTTTTTTTGCTTTTCTCTTTTCTCTTTTCTTTTATTTCATTTGAAATTTTTCGTTACATTTTTTTTTTGTTGGGTGTAAATTGGCTTCAACAAGAAAAAAAAACGCGAAACTCGAGTTGATTGAACTCTTTTTGCTGGCATTTATATTTTATGTTTGTTTGAATTTATTTTATTTTCTTCTTTTTTTGTTTGTTTGTTTATTTTTTTTGTGTTCATCTTCTTCTTAGCATAAGAAATATATTTCTTTTCTTTCTTTCTTTTTTATTCTTTTCTTTTTTGTTTGTCTTACGGGATTTGGACCGCAATGATTTTTTTCTTTCTTTAAAGGCTTTCTCGATTTTATGTTGCATTTTAATGATGGAAATGCATAAATCTAAAACAAAAAGTGTTTCTAAGTGGAATGGATTTTGTTGTTGTTGTTGTTGGTGTCGTTGTTGTCGTTCGTTCAACTTAAGTCATTTCATCCTAATGGATCATCAAATAAATAGATAAGATAGATTATGGTGCTGTTATGGATATATGACCTTGTAATATAACATAAAAGCTCCCACTTGTGACTTTAAAACGTGTGTGCGAATATAAACTTTTTTATTTTAAAGTGGGAAATTCGTAAGGGGTTGGAATGAGAAAATATTTTCAAATTTTCTACGAAACGAATTCATGTGTTTCCGTAATGCCTGATTATATTTGAAAATTATTTCTATATTTATTCAAGGTCAGTTGATCTTGGTATTGGAAAACGGATGACATTTTTATTCAATTCATTTGAAACGATAAATCTTTCTTAAAGTTAACAAAAAACAAATCAATTTCATGTGACCTTACATGACGGATTTTATATAAACTTTAACTGAAGTTCATCTTACTTTTCCTTGTTATCCAACTTTTAAGAATATTCTCTAAAAATATTTGAATTGACAGAAATAAAAGGGAAAAGGGAAAAAGTAAAAAGAATAAACTTTTTTTTGCTTATTTATAGAATAAATTCTCTAGAATTGATATACTTTTATATTTATTTAGAAAATTGTCTGCCTTTTGTGAAAATCCTATTTTACCCGAACAAAAAAGTTTAATCAAAATTTATTAAGAACATTTTAAAAGCATTAAAAAAATCTTCATTTTCTTTGTTGATTTTTTTGTAGTGAAAAATTTTAGTTCCCCATAACACAAAGTGAAGATTTATTTAAATCTTTCTATAAAATTGAAAGATTCTATAGTTAAATTATTTAATTATAAAAAATTTACAGTCATTTTGTTAATTTTCTTTAGAGTTTTCCTTTAACTTTTATAATTGAAAAATTTATAGAGAAAATCAGGAAATAATAAAAATAATTTTATTTTTCTTTTATATTTCAGATCTGAATTTTTTCATTCCAAAAATTACATTGTTCGTTCAACGTTATCATTATTAAAGAACAAAGTAATGTACATTTAATAAAAGCAACAAGGATACAGTAAAATTAAATACACGAACAGCAAAGAAAACGTGTAATAGAGAAAGTGAAACAATAAAAAGGAAGAAAAGAAAAGGAAGAAAAATCCAATAAAGAAAAATAAGGAAAAAAATAAAATAATAAAATATGTATAAAATACCAGGACCATGTCATCGTTTACGTTTACCATCATTGGCTGCTGTTATAAGAACACAAAAACCTGATAGTAGTACATTAAGAAAAGAACAACATCGTGTTGTTATGATGGGTTCAGCAAGAGTTGGTAAATCATCAATAATATCACAATTTTTATATGATAAATATCAGTCACGTTATCGGCAAACAATTGAAGAATTACATCGTGGTGAATATGAATTACCTGATGGTGCATCATTAACACTTGATATACTTGATACAAGTGGTGCATTTCAATTTCCTGGTATGCGTCAATTAGCAATATCAACTGGTGGTGCATTTATATTGGTTTTTGCAGTTGATGATAATCAAGCATGGGAAGAAGTATCACGATTAAGAGAACAAGTAAGTTTTGTATTTTTTTTTTATTTTCATTTTCTCCTCTCCCATTAATACAAAATATGAAAATCATAAAATTAAATCTGATGAAAACCAGTGAAAATCATAAAATGTTTCAGTTAGAATTTTAAATAAAATTTTCTACAACTCAATTTTCACTTTCACAAACGTTTCATTTTTTCTTTTGTTTTATGTATGAAAAAATAAAAAATAGCACAACATTTCCATATAACATTACCATCTTCAAAATTTCTACAAGAATCAATTTCACAAAGAAAAAAAAAAAAGGAAGGAAAAGAATACAAAAAAAAAATTTTACAACCACAAATCTTACTTCACCCATTTATATTTTTTTTTTCCTATTATTTTTTTCCTTCCTTTTTTATCGCTTTAAATATATTTTGGAGACGTGTCTGTTTTATTTTATTTTGGAACCAAAAAACAAAAAAAAAAAAAAAAGATGGAAAAAGAAAATAAAGAAGAAGAAGAATAAGAAGAAAACGAAAGAAAACAAATAAAATAACGAGGAAAAAAGTAAAGGGAATTTAATGTTCTACCAAAGAGGCGGTGTGGATAATGGAAAATACTTTATTAAAGATTTTTAAAACACTTCAAATCTTTTAAGGACCAAAAGTGCCAAATAATAAAAAGTTCTATATACAAAAAGTTCAAACATCTGTAAATTGTTTTTAAATTAAATTCACATATTTTCTTGCTTGAAAAAAGCTACAAAGTGTCCAGTCAATTATAACAGAGAGAGAGAGAGAGAGAGAGAGAGAGCGAGAGAGGGAAAGAGAGAAGAAACACAGTGAATATTTAATAATTTATATTTTTCATTTCAATTAATTTTGATTTTAATATTCAACCAATGAAAGTATTTAAATCCTTAACTAAAGCCCATAAAATGTGATGAGTGACAGGTTTTGAATATTTAATTTAAATTCAAAAATTATTATTTTGTTATTTTTGTTGTTGTTGCTTTTCATGTTTTCCCCCCTTTTTTTTTTTGGGATAAAAAATGAGAAGGAATAACTTTTAAGGTTCTTGTAACATAAACACACGTGTAGACAGAAGATCAATCATGTAAACAACAACAATAAAAATAATGACACAATAACAACAACAACAACAACAACAACAAAAACAACAACAACAACAAAAAATCACAGTATTCTTTTCATTCGGTTTTTATTCTACTTCTGAAATTCTTGTCTCTTTGGAATTCACATGATTTACATAATCAATTGTGGTTTAGAAGAGAGGGAAAAGGAATAAAAAAGGAAAAAAATGTAACATGAAAAAGGAAAAAAGAAAAAAAAAAGGATGGATTGGGAAAACTCATAAAAAACGCGAAATATATTCTTTTTCATTTTTGTGTATAAGAATTGAAAAACATCTGTTACAAAATTCAATTGGCTTTTCATCACACAAAAAGACACACACACACACACATGCAAACCATAACAGAAGGAAAAAAAAAACATAATCCATTTAAATTTTCATTCGTGTTTTTCTTTGTGTTCCCTTTTTGCTGTTTTGAGATTTTGTCTTTTTTTTTTCTTTGAATTAATTTGAAATTTTTCGGTTTTCCTTTTCTTTTGTTTATTTTTTTTTTTTTTGGAAAATCAATTGTAAATAAAAAAAAGGGATACAAACAATTCGGTTTCAATTATTATAAAATTGAAATGAAAATTCAAGAAGTAAATTGTGATGAAAAAGATTATGAAATTTTGTTGCTAACAATAAATACACACACATACAGACACACATACAGGCACACATACATAAACACATACAGGCACACATACAAATAGGTAGACACGTGTAGACTAAACAAACGATAAAAGAAAAATAACACAATATTATTCAACGAATCAATGTAGATTTTCTTTTCCTTTTTTTGTTATTCCTCACTTCTTCTTTTTCTTCTAGTTCCACTTTTTTTTTCTTCTTGTTCTTCAACCTATCTACTTACCAAGTAAAAAAGAAAGATTCTTCAATTTTTTTTCCCACTCTCCGCACATCGTATTCTTTACAAAGAATAAAGAAAAAAAAAAAGTGAAAATTCTTAAGAAGATCAACAAAATTTATTTAGCAGTGACATTGAATCTTTTACGTATTACTTTATCATTAAAGCTTCTTCTTTTTCTTCTTCTTTTTCTTTCCTTTCATTATATTCGATAAGAAAGAAAATTTTTAAGAAAATTAAAATGAACGCACGTGTCGTGTTGCTTTTTGCTTTTTGTTATCTTTTTCTCTCACTCTCCCTCTCACTCTCCCTCTCTCTCTCTCTCTCTGGTTATCGTTTTTTTATTTAAGTTTTGTTTTCTTTTGTTTTTGTTTTTGTTTTTTTCTAAAAAGAGTTTTTATTGAATTGTTTACAATTTCTTTCATCATTCTGCTAATTCTTTTTTTATTTTTTTTTTGTGTCCTCTTTACTTGATTAATTTTCTTATGTTTTTCTTTTAATTTCATGTTTGTTTTTTTTCTGTTTTTTTTTTTTGTTTCAATAAAGAAAAAATAAATAATAAATTGCAGGTTACAAATTTATTTACTTTTCTCTTTTGTCTTATGGCTTTTGTCATTTATTTGTAATGAAAAATTTCAACATTTTTTTTTTTAATCAAAAAAAAAAAGATATTTTAGTCCTAAGTCATCATTTTCATTTAATCCTTTTCACTTGTTGATGTTTTTTTTTTGTATATTCGATCCTTTTATTTTTATGTGAAATTTTCCAGGAGGGGGATTAGATGAATAAACAGTAAAATAAAAATGTATTCAATTGAATTCTATAGAATTTCTCTGGAATTTCTCTTAAATTTCTTCTTAAAATTTGGAAAATTTATTAAATGAGAAAAATCAATAAGAATTAAAAACGTGTTAATTATTTAACACAAAAATATTAATTGTAATTGAGATTTTATTTATATGAAATTTGAGAAAATATAAACAACGCACACACGTTACACATACACACTCACAAGCATTACACACATTACACAATATACACACACACGTTAATACGCATAAAGGAAATAGTCAATAATCACTCCTGTCAGTAGATTGTCTTTCGTCAATATTTCAGGCCGCCAGAGACTAGACCAACCCCCAATATGTTTGTTATTCCATTTTTTTCTTCTTCTTGTTCATCTTCTTCTTGTTATTGATTTTTTTTTTGTTGTTTTTGGACAGAATATTAATACTCACTACTTGTCTCTATTTATTATTTTCATATTTGTTTTTTTTTTTGCGTAAATAATTCTTTGTTGTTGTTACAGTCTTTGTTGTTCTTGTTGTTGTTGTTGTTGGTTCTTTAACAATGTCTGGTCCTATATTTGTCGCCAATGTCATTGACGTATCAAATTACCAAATAACTCATTTGTCATTTGTCTTTTCTCCCCTTTTTTTTCCTTATTTTTTTATTATCCTTTCTTTATATCCTTATTATTATTATTATTTGTTTTTTAATCACTTTTATTCCTGTTTTCTATAAATTCCCTCTTATATGAAAATATGAAAGAATGAACATTTTTTATTAATTAATTACGTACACTTAATCTTTGTACACATTAAATTTTAATAATAATAATTATTATGACGATTTTTTTTCTGTCTTCATTTTATGATCTTCAAAGATTATTTTTTATGTATGATTTTTTGATTGTATTTGTTACTTTATTGTTTTAATACTTTAAGAAAATTCTCTTATTATATTTGGTTATGTGTAATGGTGAATTATAAAGGATGGAAAAATGGAAAATGATGACGAAATTTTTTTGAGAAAGAAAGATGTTGGATGGTAAGATGAGAGTGCACCTTTAACAACAACAACAACAACAACAAAATAAAAGGAACAAGGAACCTTTGATCTAGCCTACCTATATATTTTTATTGCAAAATTGAGTTATTACTGGGTTCGGGTTGAATATTTTAAAAGAAGAAAAAAATACATACTTTTATTACATAAGATGGATGGGGTGGGAGGGGGGGGGGATATTTGTATATCTCTCTCTCTCTCTCTCTTTTCTTTACATTTTCAAATAACAACACACATTAATCTTCTATTAAAAAAGGAAAAAACTTTTAAAATGAAGTTTATAAATTTTCCATCTTCATCTTATTTATCACTTACATCATGATGTTCTACATCTTCTGGTATATGTTTTTATTTAGGGTCCGTTTTTTTTTTTTTTGTTTGATAGAGGAATGATTTTTCTTCTTCTTCTTCTTCGGTTTTTTTTTGGATTTATAAAAATAGATTTTCATTTTAAGTTCTTTATTTATTTTTTTCCCCCTTTCAATATATGGATGAGATAATGCATAAATATGGACAGATTTAGGTCAGTAGTGGACGCCTTTATTTGTGTATGTATTTCGTGTCTTTGAATATATAAGAACAACAACAACAATTGCAAAAGCCAAATAAAAATAGAAATTCACATTATATGATTTAGGACATCTGTCATGTGTTCGTGTTTTTTTACCCCCGTTTCTTTTTTTTTCAGTCTTTTTCTATCTTATGTTTTTATTCTGAATCTGTTTGTAAGAACCAAAAAAAAGGAAAAACAAAAACAATATCCTTTACACATTTGGACTAGTTTCATTTCATTTCGTAAGTTCATACTTTTGTCTCTTTAATTAATTGCTTTCCATTTCGATCGTTTTAAGAATAAAAATAACAATGTTCTATCAGAGAGAGAAAGAGAGAGAGAGAGAGACAAAGAGAGAATATTTGTCAAATATATTATTAAAATAAATGTTTCTTTATTCACAATTTATTAGATTAAATCTATATAGAAAAAGTATAAAGATGCATTCAACATCTTTTATTTTGAACGTTCCATCCTCTTCATCTTTTATCTCATTTTAATCTAATTCATAATTCATAAGTCATCATCATAATAATAAACCCCAAAAAAAAAAAGAGAAAAAATAAGATTAGTTTTTTTTATTTCTGTTCCTTACCCATATAGAATTTATATAGAAATGAATTGAAGACACATGAACACACACACACACACACAGAGGCATACACAAAAGATCCCGCCTCTTTTCATATATAAATTCTTCATAAATAAATAAATATTATTAGATTAAACTGTTTACCATTTTCTATAATAATATTTTCATTTTTTTGTATTTCGTATTAATTATTAAGACATTAAAATATTTTTCTTTCACTGCGTTAACTTTTTCATATTATTTAATTGTATTCATTTAGAATCTTAAAACAAATTTATAAGAATAAAAGATTTAACGGTAATTGAACTTCATTTTGATTTCTTCTTGTAATAAACATCAGCAACACAAAATATTCACCAACCTTCATACTTTAAACATTTTGACTTAATTTTTATTGTGAATATTTCCTTTTTATATTTTTCTTTAATCAAAAATATTTTATATAAATATTTCAATTTTGTTCTTGATCGAAATGAAATTTTTGTAAATAGATTTTTTGCTTCCCTTAAAGACACTCATCGTCATATCAGCTCTTGTTAATCTGATACTTGAATCATAAAAAAAAATAAGTCCATTCGACGCCTTTGTAATGTGATCTTTGTCATCAGTTTTTTTTTTTCTTTTCCTTTTCCTTTTCTATTTGATTTTCTGTACTTTTCTATTTTCTTTTCTTTACAAATATTTTTTCTCTTTCTTCTCTTTTCTTTTTATCAACACAACATTCAAAGTCAAGTTTATGGGATAGAAAAAATCGTAATAATATTTGTTTGATAAACACTTGACGAAAGCTCAAAGCTCTCGTGTAAAGCACTAGTGAAATATCGTAAACAAAAAGGGGGAAAAAGAAATGCACACTATCTTAATGTTAATCCAAAAAAAATGTACAAGACTAACTGAAACATTATCATCACCTTTCCCATTCTATTCTAGAATTTTCCATTGTTTTTTTTTTTTGTTATTTTTGTAATTTAATTTCTTTATCAATTTTTTTTAATTTTTCTTCTTCTTCTTTCTATTATAGATTGTTGAAGCACGCGGTTGTAGAGTACCAATTGTAATTGTAGGTAATAAATCAGATATACCACCAGAAAATCGTATGGTATCACGTGAAATAACTGAAACAATAGCAACAGTTGATTGGGAATGTGGTTATGTTGAATGTTCAGCAAAAGATAATACAGGAATTATTGATGTATTTAAAGAGTTACTTGTACAAGCAAAAATACGTTATAATTTAAGTCCAGCTGTACGTAGAAGACGAATGTCATTACCATCTTATACAACACAAACACATAAATCAAATCAACCAACTAAAGCATCATTAAAAAGACATTCATGTACAGTCGCATAAATTATATAATTTTACAATTACAAAAAAAAAAAACAAAAGTTTCTATTCGACGATTTTATTCTTCATCTAAATAAAATTTCAATTATAATTTATTTCTATTATTATTTTATTTAATTAAGCTTACTTAAGTATACGGAAAATAATTAATTAAAATTTATAATTGAAGAAAAAAATTTTATTGAAAGTTTATTGAAAGAAAGAAAAAAAAATTGAGCAAAAAAAAAAAAAATTGATTATTGAAAATAAAAATTGAATTGAATTGACAGAAAAAAAAAATAGAAAGAATGAAGAATAAACTAAAAGTACTTTCTGTTCATTTTTCCGGTATTTCATGTAGAATTAATTTACAAGAAAAAACACTACAAAATGTTTACAATTGCAAAGCAACAAAAAAAATGTGTTTTGTTTTTTATTTTTTAATAAATAATTTTCGGCAAGAATTTAAAATTTGAGTTAATTTTTACCAAAACGACTTTTACTGAACCGACTAGCAGAATTAGCAACTGTATTTTTTTCTTATTGTTGTTCTGATTTGAAACATAATTTTTTTTGTATTTTGTCAATTTATAAAAAATTTATCCAGCCACAACAATAAAAGAAAAACAAGAAAATAATTTAATTCTTGAATAAAAAAAAAAATAAATATTAGAAAATTCCAATAATTTTGAATTGAAAAAAAAAAAAACTCAACAAGAACAAAAAAATAAACGAACGCGCATATTTAAATTTTATATTCTTAAAGTCAATTTCTTAAAGGCGACTAAACTAAACTAAACAAAAAGCAAAAGTAAAAAAAAAAAACTACAAAACATTTCAAGAATAATTAATCAAAAAATAATTAACAAAAAAAAAAATGGAAACGGAGACAAACGGTGACAAAACAGTTTTGTGTGTTTTATGTTGCGTGTGTGACAAAATATTGTACACTTTAGTGTACCATCCGCTGTTGACCGTGACCATGAAAACGAATGAATATTTTATTATGAAAAATAAAATATGAAATAAACAATAAAAAAAGCGCATAATAAAAAAAAGCATACAAAAAAACAAAATATAAATCAAAAGCTTTTATCGAATTTTAAAACTTGAATGTAACAAAAAAAAAAAGAAGAAAATATTTCTAATAAAAAAATAAAAAAAAGAAAATAAACGCAAAGCTTTTTATTTATAATCAAAAAACATAAATAAATAAACACAAAAAAAAAACTTAAACTTCGCTCAAATGTAATAAAAACCGAATAAAAAAAAATAAATGGATTGATAAATTATGTTATGGATTTATATTTTTTCTTAAGGACTTTAATGTTTCGTTTTTACGCGCTTCTTTCTTTTCTTTTTTTTTTTTGCCCACCAAAATCACACAAAAAAAATCACACAAAATAAAATCCATAAGAATCTATAAAAGTCAAAATAAAATAACAACAAAGCGTGTGTTATGGTGACGAAAGACAGAAAAAAATAATTTGGAATCCATAAACAAATCATGACAAAAAAATAAAAAATTTAAACACAACGATGAATTGTTATCAGTGATATTTTATTGGGTGATTTTGTTGTGTTCACCTTTCTTTTCATTTTCTCTTTCTTTCTTTTCATTTTCTCTTTCTTTCTTACTTTTCTTTCTTTTCTTTTATTGATTTTATAAAGATTTTCATTATTTTTAGTTTAAATCTTTGTATTGTTATTATTTTTGTTATTAACAATTAAGTGAAGACGAAATGATGGCAAAGTGATGTCGAAATACTGGCAAAGTGATGACAAAGTGATGACAAAGTGATGTCAAAGTGATGACGACTGTATACCTATAAATATTAAGAGTAAATGAGATGAGAATAAATTTTTTAAGGATAAAAACAAAAAAAAAATAACAAACTAAGAAATAAAAAAAAAGGAAAATGTAATTTTAAAGTGATAAATAAAACAAAAATAAAACAAAACAATTATAATAAATTATATGGCCGGAGAATTTTATTTACTTATGGGCAAAACGTATTTTTTAAATGGGAAATATATTCGGGATTTATTCGGGATTTGTTTTCATGTTAAAATTATGAATTGTGTGTGTATGTTTTGCTATTTAAAAAATATACAAAAATTATGTAAATCTCCTATAAAATAATTATTATATTTGTCCTCTAATTATAAACTTTCTCTCTAATTAAACGTAAAATATTTAAATAGATTTTTTTTTAATTATTTTACAAAAGAAACAAAAAAACAAATAAACATTTTTTTCTGATTCGTCCATTTTTATATTTAACTTTTTTTTTCTTCGTTTGTTGTGAAATCAAAGAGAAAAATTGTGTTGAAAAAAAATTGAAGATTAGAGATGGAAATTTTTGCAATAAAGATTGAATGACGCGTCATTGAAATTATGTAGAAGACAGAACAGTTATTGTTGTTCTTAGTAAGTATCCCTCTTATTCCAGGAACTGATAACTTCCCCACGCGATAACTCAACAAATTGTAATTTCTCAATTGAAGAATTTCCTCTGTAATCGGTACGGTAGAAATAATTATTTTAAGTCCATTTTAATGGTAGATTTCAAAGGGACTTGACAATGACCGTAACAGTTCAGTTGACACGTCAGCGAGCTTAAATCTTAATCTAATCTCCTTACTACAAATTCATTTTCTCTTTGAACTTTTTTAATTTTCTTTGTACCTACGGACATTTGGAATGATTTGACAATTTTTTCCGTTTTCTAATTTTTTGTTTTTTTTTGTAATTTCTTTAGAAAAAAAGTCTGGCAAATAACTTCAACTTTTTTTATTTTAAAATAAATTCTCTAATTAAAAGGAAATTACAAAGTTCCTATGTCCAGTTAAAGTCAATGTTACTTAGTTACTTAGTTTCTAGTCTTTAAAAGGAACAAAAGGAACAAATAAAACTTATTGTTCGTTAAATTTTAATCATGAGAAAAAAAAATAAAACAAAAACAAAAAAAAAATTAGTGAGACAAAATACAACAACAACAACAGCAACAAGAAAGAAAAAAAATAAAAACAAAATAAATTTCTTCTCTAATTTCTCAAGTATGTAAAAATGTTGTCGAACAAATTTTCAATCATTTCAATAATATTCCATTTTTAAATCTTAAGAAAACAACAAAAGCAAAAATAGAAAATTTAGAAAAAAAAAAAACAAACAAATAAAAAAAAAAGGGGGAAGGCAAAAAAAAAACAATAAAAAATAAAAAAAATGCTTTTACAGTTACCTAGTCAGCCCCCTCTGGCTACCCCTTCTATAATAAATTTACAAATTTACAAATATAATTAAATTCAATAAACAGAAAAATAAAAAGAAATACAAAAAAAAAAATGACGATAAATTAAAAAAAAAAAACAAAATTTTCTCTTTTTTTTTTGATAAAAAAAAAATTAAAAAAAAAAATTGTAAATAAAAAAAAATTGATTTTTTGGTCAAAATTTTTTTACTTTTGATGAAAAATAAAAAACAAAAAAAAAACAACATAAGAACAACAGTAAAATGTTCAATGGGAATATAAAATTATACAATAAAAATTATAAATTTCAATTAAAAATTCTGTTGATTGAATTCATTAGCGTTACCCAATTGAGATTTACTCAAGTCAATCCAGAAACCAGAAAACAACAAAAACAATTAACAGAAATTAACAGAAATTAATTGAAATCTATTAACAACAATTAATTATTGTTATTTCTGTATATTTGTTTGTTGAATAATTAATTATATTGGTTGAGTTGAGTTTCATTTGTAATCACAAAATTGATAAAAATTAAAATGAAAAAATTGAAATTTAGAATTTTAAATTTTGGTATTGATGAAATTGTAAATTATTTGTTGATAAAAATTAAATCAAACAAAAATAAAAATAAAATAGAAAAAGAGAAAGAGAGAGAGAGAGAGAAAGAGAGAGATAAAGAGAAAGAAAGAAAAAAAAATTGGATGTAAATATTTGATAATTTTTGTAAATTTCTTTTGTAATTCAGCAAAAAAAAAAAAATAAAAAAAAGACAGCCAGAATAAGAAGATGAGGAGAGACGAAGGGAAAAATGGTAAACCATTTACATACATATATACATATATACTAACATATTTTATGTATATTTCTATAATACAATAAACGAAAAATTAATAAATGAAAAAAAAACAAACAGGAATTTTTAATTATCCAAAACAAAACCAAAAAATAAAAAATTAGTTCGTTATTTTTTTTTTTTTTTTACTTTCATTCTTTATTCAATTTTTCAATTAAATTTTCTTAAAAATAAAATACTAAATTAAAAACACACACACACACAATATTTTCCTTCCTCTCTACCCATACCACAAAAAATACTTTAAACATTCCTCGTTCTACCTTCTCAATCTCCACCATCCCACTGGGTAATAAAAACAAGTAACAATTTTTTTTTTATTCCCATACAACTTTATCCCGACATTTTATTTGATTCTCTTTTTTTTATTGTTTTTTTTTTGTTCCTATTAAATTTTTCTAATGACTGTAATAATTTGTTGGGGGTTTTTTCATTTTTTGTTCATAAGGTAATTTTCGGTTAGCTAATAAATAGGGCCAACATTCTTAAACTGGGTCAAAACTTTCTTGCGTTTTTGTTTTTGTGTTGGATTTGTGTACCGGAAAATCTATTAGAAAGTTTAACTTTTTCTATAGTGTGTGTGTGTGTGTGTGAGGAGGATATCAAGAGAAAAATAAATAAATGTGTGTGGTCACGTTTAGGGATTTTTGTATGATTTTTCATTAAGTACCTAAAACTTTGCATTATACGTTTTCCATATAATAAAAATATATTATTTTTTGGGATGTGTTAAAGATTATTTGTGTGATGGAGAAAAGTTTTAAAAAAAATAAAGAAAACGTTACATTATGGGCAACGTAAAAAAAATGAATAAAAAATGAAAGAAAAAAAAAAAATGCAGTAACCGGAATGAGTTTTACTTTTTTTTTTTTTAGAATAATTTTTGATTGGTGTGTAAAAAATTTTCCAGTGTGAATTTATTAGAGCATAAAAAAAAAACAAAAAAAAAATAACAGAAAAAATTCTATATCAAAATTCAATCAGATATCCAGATCTGGAAAATGGTAAATGGTAGAAATGAAAGAATGAATAAATTCCAAGAAATATTTATGGACGAGTAAATGCAAGACATCAGTATAGACTAAAATAAATAAATAAAAAAATGTAATAAGATCAAGAAAAATAATAAGAACAGAATCAGAATAGAGCAAAACAATATTATTAAATTTCAAATGTATAAAAATGTCATTGAACTTATACGATGAGAAAATAATTTTTACGTTAAAAAACAAAAAAAAAATAAAAATAAACAGAAGAAGAAGAAGAAGATGTGAGCTTTGGATCATTGTTTGTTCTTCAAAGTTTATATTCCCAATTTATTTCTTTTATATATACTTTTTTTTTTTTTCTTATTCAATCAATTTTTGTTTGTTTTCTCAGAATTTTTTAGTCCAATGAAAAAAAACTCATAAATTTTTTTTTCTTTGTTAAATAAGAAAAGAAAAAACAAAAGAAAAGAAAAGAAACATAAAGTAAAATCAAAAGAATTTAATTCATTTATTAAAAATTAAAGCTTAATATTTTTGAAGTTCTTGATTCACATCATGCGATGGACATTTTTTTTTTCCGTTTTGCTTTTGATTGAACTTTATTATCCAATTATTAAAATATGTATTTGGGTCAATCAAAAGACAAAAAAAAAAAATAAATATGCAAACAAAAGAATAAATTTGTTAAATAATGAGTCTATAAGGGCGAGTATCAACAATGTACTTTAAAGCTGCTTGCTGAGCGATATAGTGAAGGCCATTTACCCCTTCACTTAAGGAGGAAGAATCAACAAACTTCATAATAGGAGACATTTCAAAAGTTCCATTATAATTTAAGGAAGAAGCAACAACAAGCTTCATATAGGGGACATTTCAAAAGTTTCGTGAACAAAACATTGGAACAATTAATGAAAACGCCAAACAATAAAAACTAAATTATTTATTAAATTAAATTAATTAATACAAAATTTTTGAATGAAAAAAATATTTGTGTTATTAATGAATAGAATAAAAAAAAAATAATAATAAATTAAACAAATAATTTAATAAACTAAAAACTTAATAATTTAAATCGATTTTTTAAATGGCTGCTTAAAGAATCGATTTAAAACTTTTGTTTTTTAAATTTTGTAAAATTAAAATTAAATTCTTCCTGCATTTTTTTTTTCTTCTCTAAAAGTTAATTTTTAAAGAATATTTTTTTTTTATTAATACAAAATAATTGATTAATAAAGTGACTGGATAAATTAATCAAATATTTTGCATTAAAAGTAAATATTTTACATAAGTTGCTTCTTTTTTTTTTTTTGACATTTCACATTTTTACATTTCACCGAACTGTCAATTAATAAAACTTTTAACATTCCACCATTTTGTTTTTTTTTTTTGTTTTGTTTTTTTTTTTCATTATTATTTGAATCTTTCATCTTTTTGTCTCATTATTTGCCCTCTTCAATTGCTATTAAAAATTGTTTTTAATTTTAATTTTTTTTTTTATAAGATTCGATGATTATTTTCTATTAATAAAAATTTAAATGAAAACAACAACAAAAAAATAAAAATTTGGATATGATTATGGTCCCAACAGCTTAAATATTTCTCTGTATATTTATTATTAATTTACAATAATTTTTCACAATTAAAATTAATAAATTTCAATTTTTTGTTCTTTTCATTTTGTTAAAATTACAAATGAAAATTAATTTTTAATAAACACAAATTAACAAATTTCAATTTTTTGTTCTTTTCATTTTGTTTATTAATTAATTCTTTTTTTTTTTTAATTAATTTTTAATAAACACAAATTAATGTAAAATTATGTAAAATTGTAATATTTTCACATAAATATTTCTTATGGCTGTCAGAAATATTTTTTCTTTTTATTGTGTTAAAATATTACAATATTAATCTTCAATACATTAATTTTACATTAATAAATTGTTGTAATGAACAAATGTATGTTTCTGGACGACACGTCCATTTTCCTTCGTTACTTATTAAGTCCCCACATATTCTTATCATTTGTATGTGTTTGTTTGTTTGTGTATGTGTTTGTTAATAATTATGTATTGTACGAAAAGCGTCTTTTTTATTAAATTTAAAAATAGTTCATTATAGAATTTAGTTTAATTTATTTCTTAATATTTTTTATACATTTAAATAATTTATATGAAAGCCTTTTGTTGTTTTTTTTTTTTTTTGTTTTTTATTGGAAACACAAACTTTACTTTATTAATGATTTTTTTAATCCTATTTTTTTTTTTATAACATTATCTAAAATGATTTTTATTTTAACTTTCTTTTTTTCTTTCTTTCTCACTTTCTTTTTTTTACTTAAAGCTTTTCTCATTTATTATTATTTATTTATTAATTAAATTTACTTTTTTTTCATTTTGCTTTTAATTACAATTCTAAAATTTTTAGGTAACTATAAAATGAAATTATTTTTTGAAGGGTGTGTGTGTGCATTTTTTTTATTATACAATAATAATAATTTATTTTGACCATCTGGCACCACCAAAAAAGACAATGACATGCTGTCAGAAATTGTCAAAAATAAATCGTTAAAATTTTAACCAAAGTATACGAAAAAAAAAAGAACCGATTTTACATTTTCTCTAAAATCGTCCATTAAAACTTTTTAAAACTTTTTGTTTTTTGTTTTTTTAAAACCGCAACACATTATTTAATTTACAACAAATACATACATACACAAAACACCCTTACAGATAAATTAATTTATTGTAATTTAATTATAGAATCATTTAACTAATCAATGATTTTGATTTTTAATTTATTTCAATTACAAACCAAATAAAAAAAAAAACTATTATCTATACAGCATTTTTTTTTTTGTTTTTTCTTTCATTCGTAAATTTTCTTATTTACGTCATTTTATAATTATTTCTTTTATATTTTTGTTCTTCTTTTGTCTTAATTAAAAATTTTTTTTTTTTTTTTTTTATAATTTTGTTTTGAGATAACAAATTAATACAAACAACAATTAATTATAAATCAAGTTAGCGCATTAACCGTAGAGGATTCATTAATAACTTCATTAATGTCCATTATTACTTTTTTTTTTTTATTTTTCCCCAACTCTAAAGTTAAAAACATCCAACAAGTCAATAATATAGAATAATTATAATAATTAATCATTTAATATTTTAAATAACTCTTTTTTAATTAATCATTAAACATAATAAATATTAAAACGTGTTATTATTGTTTGACCTCAAACTTCTTCACCTTTGTCCGCAGTTAAACGAACTTGTGATGCCTCAACTGTAACACCATTTGCTGTTATTTGTTGATCTCTCCAAGGTGTCGTTAATATTTTAAGACGCTAAAAATATAATTTATAAATGTTGCGGTTTGTAAAAAAAAGAAAACAAAATAAAATAAAATAAAAAGGAAAAACAATTAATTATTAAAAATGAACACAATGAACTCTTACTTGACGTGGTGATCCGGGTGTTGTAATAAATTTATATGTTCCAACTATTGGAATCATACTCATTGATGATCCAGCAATACACCATCCTAAAATATTTGCCCAACCTGGATAAACGTAGTCTTCATATCTTAATGGTTCATAATAGATAAGACCATACACAATAATAAATAGTAAAAATATTGGTGCAGCAAATACCCAACAAACTCTCCAATAAAGACCAGGACGAAAACCAATCATATCGCAAATATCATCACAAAAACGATTATAACCATAAATCCATGATACAGCAATTGTTTCAAAAAATACAGCAATTAATATTGAGTATCCAGCTGCATAACGATCTAATAATTGGAAAAAATAAAATCCACCTTGTGTACAACTAGCAAGACCAACAACAAAATATAATGAAAATAGTCCAGCAACAAAAATTTCACGATTACGTTTAATTTTTGGAAATTCATCACTTAATGCTGTTATTATTGCTTCTGAACCACCAAACTAAAAATTTTATTAGAAAAATTAAATTAAAATTATCGTTTATAAATTATAATTGTATAATAAACTTACTGAACTATCCAATCCTAATGTTAGTAACATCATAAAAAATATTAATGCCCAAAATATACTTCCAGGCATTGTTGCAATTGCAGCTGGATAAACAACAAATACTAAGCCGGGACCTTCAGTAGCAACATTCTCAATATTTTGATCAGATGTATGTGCCATATAACCAAGAACAGAGAATATAACAAAACCAGCAATAAAACTGGTAGCTGAATTAATGCAACTAGTTAAAATGGCGTCTCTGTAAATTTAAAGAAAAATGTATTGTATAATTTATTATGTACAGATATTTATTCATTTTTGTAAACTTTAAAAATTTTTACAAATTTTTCAAATAGATGAAAAATGTTTACTGGTTTTATTGATAATTTTTGAGCAATGAACTCACTTACGGAAACAAAAATTAATTATTATCAGACTGATTGTAAATAATTTTAAATAAAGAAAATATAAATTTGTTTGTTTATTATTTACTTGTAAACATTATTGTGATATTTGTTATATGATGCATATGCAAGTAAAACACCAAAACCAGGTCCCAATGAAAAGAAAACTTGTGTTGCAGCATCAACCCAAACCTAGAAATAAATTTAAATTTTTAACACAATAATTTTATAGCACAATAAAAATAAAATTTGATTAATTACCAATGGTTCATAAATTGCATCAAAATTAGGACTTAAATAGTAACGTATACCTTCAGCTGAACCAGGTAATGTAATTCCTCTAATTAATAAAATTAGTAAAACAGCATATGGAAATAATGCTGTAAACCAGACAACTTTACCCGATGTACTTATTCCTTTCCATAATGAAAAATAACAAATTAAATAAACTGCTAATAAACATAATGCAAGATCCCATTTAATTTTTCCTAAATCATTTATTCCTTCGCTTTCATTTAATTCCAATATGAAACGACTTGAATTAAAAAAGAAAAACGTTAAAAATTAGTCAGGTGAAATTGATCAGGTATAAAATTTTTAAAATATTTACTTAAAATACTCAGATGCAGCAGATGAATATTTGTGACCAGCTGATTCATTATAAAATGTTTTATTTGTAACTCCAACAATTTCAAACTAAAATAAAATAAAATAAAGATAATTTCTATTACGAAAATGTTACAATTAATTAGTTAGAAATTTTCAAATCAAAAAAATTGTTACCGGTCTACAATCTTCAGTATTCCAAGCATTATCACAAGAAGTCCACGGAAGTACATCAGTGAATGATGCAAAAAAGTAACGTAATGACCAAGCAATAATTACATTATAGTAAAAGTCAACATAAAATGCTATTAAGACAACAGCATATCCAATACCTATAAATATAGAAAGAAAAAATAATCAAAACATAGAATAAGTAAATATAAATTGTGTGTAAGATTTAAAATATAATTCAATCGTTTTATTCATAGACTAGTGATATATTTAATAAAACCATTAGTTGACTCCCCTTGCTTTTAGCATATATCATCAAATCAAGCTTTATAACTACCCTTTCCATCATTTTCCCAGCCCCCTCCCCCACCCCCCCCCACAACCCGTTTTTCTTTTTTGGCATCTTTAAAATGAATTTTTCAGTTTTTTATTTCTCGCACATAAATTTCTTCTTCTTCTTCTTCTTTTTTGTTGGTTTCAATTTTTTTTTCTTTGATGATTTTCTCATTCAATTGCCGTATTTTTTTTTTTTCTTTCTTTTATTTTCATCTTTTTCTTAAAGTCAAATTTTTTATCAATAAAAAAAAATTGAAAAAAGAAAACGATTTTTATAAGAAAAAATGAAATTTTCTATTTCAAGACACGTAACCTGTCTGCACTTACGTGGGTGTGTTTATTGGGGGTGGGGGGAGGGCACTGTTTATGTAGGGGGGGCGCACTTGCACTTAGTCACATAAATTTTAAAAAGAAAAATCCAAAAGTTTTTCATTTAATAGGTGATTTGTTGTTGTAGGTTTGATATGATTGGTGTGAGATTTTTAGGCTTACAAAATGAGAATAATTTTGAATTTTGATTTTTTCTTTCAAAAAAAAAAATAACAACCAAAAATGTAAAAATTTATTTTGAAAATTGTTGCTTTCAATTATTGATGAAAAGAAAAAAATGTTTAAAGTGAAAAAAAATTCTTTTAAAAGAAAACAGAAATCAAAAAGCGTTAAACGAGGAAGTTCCTGTATTTTCATCTCTGAATCTTTAGATCAGCATTAAAGTGTTAAAAAAAAAAATTTACTTTATTTATTTTATTGTCATAAATTTGTCGTTAGTAAAATTGCCTTTAAGTGGAAATTTTGTCAACTCATTATTTCCACTGTAAAGAATTTTTTATGTGAACAAAATGTTTTAAAATGTGAATTTAATTTAATGATAAGGTTCAGATATTAACGTTTAGTTTCATTTTGTTAATTTATGCTGCCACATTTTTAGGCGTATTGTGTGCAATGGCAATGGAATCAACGAAAGGAAATGTTTCTTTCTAAATGGGTTTGATTCGAATTTTTTTTTATCAGAAAGTACAAAGAAGATTTTCTTTATTAAGGAACATCCTTAAGATATCTGTGAGCCCTTGACATGCCAGCAAATTCTAAAATATGAAACAAAATAATTGATACCAAAAATTAAAGAAGAATTTGAAATTAACAAACGTTTAAGTTGAAGAAACTTAATGAAATTATAATTAAAATTGTTAATTTGAATTTTAAAGGAACAGAGAAATTCTTAAGTAAATTCTTTTCTAATAATTAATTATCACAAAAAAAAATATTATCTTCATTTTTCACTTCATTATTATTAAATTTTTATTTTTCTTCTCATTTCCATCAAAAAATTTTGAACTTTGAACTTACCAAAGGCAAAAGAGAATAGAAATGAAAAAAATGGTAAGTAGGATTGGTGGAGGGGATAGGTTGGAGAAAGTGAAAGAAAAATTAAAATTATAGAATATTAAAAGAAAAGTCTTATTTAATTATCTGATATAGAAAATTAATTTTCCTCATCATTTAAATTTAAATCAGATCGTAAAAAAAAAAATAAAAAAAAAAAAAAAGAAGAAGTTAAATTTGGAACCAATAAAAAAAAAATGTATGACAAAAAAAAAAAAGAATAATAAAAGAAAGGGAAAAAGGGAAAAGAAAGAATAAAAAAAACGCTGGAGAAAATCAAATTCTTAAGACATAAGACACAGGAATTATTAAATTACTCAATCTGGAGTTTTGTACGGGTGGTGGGAAGGGTAACAGAAAAAAAAAAAGAAAATATAAAAAAGAATAGAAATTCAATGAAGACAAAGCGAGAAAGATAGGAAAATATAAAAGCGGCTTTAAGAAAGAGGATTACAATTTTTTTTTCATTTTTTTACATTTTCTTCTTCTTCTTCTTCTTCTTTATTTTTTTTTATCATATTTTTCTTCTTCATCTTCTTCTTCTTTTTCCTTCTTACTGTTTCTAACAATCTTAAATCTTATCATTTTTCTTACAATTTTTTTCTTCTATCTTTATAAAAATTTACTGAGTTTTTTTTTCTCTCTTTCTTTCTTACCTTTAAATAGTGGAACTAGACGTCCCCAACATGTGATCGCACCTTTTTTGTTGAATTGTCCAAGAGCTAATTCCATGTAAAAAAGTGGTATACCTCCAACTAATAGCATAATACAGTAGGGAACTAAAAATGCACCTATATTTATGAGAAAAGAAAAGAAAGAAGGAAATAAAAATATGATAAAAATTCTTATAAGAATTAAATTAGAATTTATAAAATGAACGGAATGACCGGAGAATTTATTTTTAATTGTAAAAATGTCATTAAAAAATAATTCAAAGTTGTTATTATTATTATTTTATTTGTTTTGACTTAATCTGCGTTAAAATATGATGAAATATATCGCAGTTATGTATAACTTCGAGATAATCTTATAAGTTTGATTCTAAAAATTTAAATGAAATTTATGAAAAGTGTTTAGCGTTATTATTGAATTTCAAATTGAATTGTTACAATGAGAAATTAAACTAATATCTAATTTTTTATGATTTTTATTGAAGGTCAACTGAACAACAGATCAACTATCCAATGAAACAAATTACAATTAGAATTAAATTAATTAATATTATGTGGCTGTATTAGTTAAGTTTAGATATTTGATTGAATTTCTATGAAATATTCATTTGTATAGATTGGATTGTATCCATTAATTATCACTAAATTATTTTATTTTACATTTTTTTTAGTTTGATTCAAACACATATAAATATTATACTCAAAACAAAATGTTATGACGATTAAAGTTCAATGCAGAACAGGGAATTTTAAATTCTTTAGAAATTTGTTCTGTTCTGTTCTGTTCATTTTTTTTTAAATAATTTAAAATAATTTAAAATAAAACTAAGAAAAGCACTTCACTATATATTTTTTAAATCCTTCAACATAGTTTGTACCTACTCAGAATAAAAGCTTAACTTTAAGCTTCCACTAAAGGAGTTTGGGGTGGAACAGAACAAAACAAAAAAAAAAAAATAGAAAAAATTGTTCCATAAATCGATTTGATTTTTATTTTACGTTTAAATATTCGCAACACGAACAAAAACATTTTATTTCAATTTTGAAAATCTTTAAAAAAATTTTTTTTTCTTCTTACAAGAAAGGGAATTGACTAAAAGAAAACCCTTTTTGACCATATTCATCCATTTCTTTTTTTTCCTCTTCTTCTTCTTCCGTTGCCCTTTCTTTAGTAATTTTTTTTTAAACGCTTTACTTAAGTGTCCTTGTGTTTGTGTGTGTGTGTGTGTACAATATTATGTCCATTATAATAAATATTACACAGAAAATATCTAAAAAGGAGCAGTTCAGTGACACGAAACTAAAAGATATTTTTTCATAACAATCACGTCGCTTCCATAAAAAAAGAAAAAAACAGAAAACCGAATGGAAAATTTAAGTAAAAATTCATGAAAATAGGAAAGAAAATATAACTGAAACTATTAAATCAATTTGATTCCATATTTTTGTCCACGTGTCTTAAATAAACTGAAAGTGTGAAGTGTGAAGAAAGAAGCGCAACGTGGAAGCAGAGGATTACATTCTTTTCATTTTAACAATATTTCAACTTTTACGGAGAGAGAGAAACAAAAAAAAGTGTCATTCTAATTACAAATTTTTCTTTATTAAATCCAGACATACATTTATTAGAAATTCGGACAATCGTAGTAAATGGTTAACTTTACGATTTTCTCTTTTTCTTTTTTTGTTTCAACAAGTTTTATATTTTTGTGCTTGTACGTTGAAGCAAAAAAGACCAGGAAAAAAAAAAGGAAAAGAAGAAAAACTGAAGTAAAGAAATTATAGCAAGTAGAAAGTAAAACTTTTTTTCCACTCATTCCATATATTATTCCTTATTGTTAGAATATCCATTTTTTTCTTTGGTTTTTCTATTTTTTTTTTTTTTATTTTCCTTTCCTTTTCTTTTCTTTCTCTTCTCTTATTCTGCACAAATTTCTGACTTTGCACATCCTTTTTAAGACGAAATAATAGCACACTTAGAAGTAAAGGCTCAAAATGGGGTCAACTTTTTTTACTTTTTTTCATTTCTTTTCTTTCTTTTTTTTTAAGTTGATTTCATATAATGTAAAATATGTGTAATAAAGTATGGGTGGTAGGGGGGGTAGATTGTGTTATTTCTTCAAGGATAAGGTTATATTACGTGAATTTTACAGAATACAAAAAAATTCTAAACTGAATTTCAATTTTAAATCAAAAATTCACTTTAACGTGGATATTTTTTTTTTCTGTCTTCTGGATTGAAATGAAAATTACTTTAATAGATTTTCCATTACAATTCATCAATTTTCTATTATTCTGTAAGACGATTAATATATTGTGGGGAATATTATGGATTAAAGATTACGTCAAATTAATTACGATTGTAAAGATTTTACTGATGCAAAAATCAATAGAAAAAAAAACTTATATTGGAATATTTCTATTAAGACATTTGCCCTAATTATTTTACCTTAAATATACCAACAAAAATAAAATATAAATACTAATCAGGTCTATAATTACTATTTTTTTCTTTCCTTCAATACAGTTTACGTCTAGACAAAACAATAAATTCTAAAGAGTTTTAGGTGATTTAAATTAATCCATCTCTCAATTTTCTATTAATCTTTTTCACTTAATTAATTCCTCTCTTGTAATTAATTTCTAAAGGCAAACAAAATTAACGTAAAATTTTGATATAAATAATTATCAATTTTAGTTTATTAAAAATATAGTTTTTGTGTTAGTTTTGTTTTTAGATTTTTTTGGCCCATTTAATCCATGTCACACAAATTCTATTCATGATTAGATTATTAGGAACACTTCCTTACATAAGATGAGAATTATCTACGATTAAATCTAAAAAGCAAAAGAAAAGATAAGAAAAAAAAAAAAGGAAAAGGAAAAGAACAAAAAAGTGGAAGCTCTTAGGAATAATACAGTGAAAGATAAAGAAGTATGAGAAATCACACATTTATATTTCACAAACCACACACATACACACACACATAGCACATATATATATGAAAGGAGATATTTTATGTGTAAGTTCAACAGGTTTTAGGTTGTTGAAATTCTTAAAGAAAGTAAAAAAAAAAAAATTTATATCTAAGCGGATATAAAGTGAAAAGGATATTCCTTTTGTTGATGTTGGTGATGATGATAAATAAAGTTATTTATTATTTATTTATACAACGTGAGTTAAATAAAAATTTAACGATATTCAATTTTGTCCAAATATTTTACTTTAAAATTTACGAATGAACAGAAAATAAAATTTTTTAAATTATTTAATAAAAATTCAAGAAGAAGAACAAACAAAAAAATTGTTAATTTTTCATTTTAAATATTTTTGAATTTTTGAAATAATTTTTTTTTTTTGAACTTATGAAAACTTTGAGTAAACTTTTAAACACATTTAAATCTTAAGAAGTACGTTAACCGTGATGTTTCTATATATACAAAACAAGGATCGAATTAGTATTAGTTGTAAAAGCTTCTGAAAAGCTCTAACATAATGAACTCTGTAAAAATGCAGATATAAGCCTACATTTGAGTGTTACCAGTTTTTGACAAATGTAACAGATCCATTTGAAAGAGAAAATTATATTCTAAGACATTTCTATAACCATAGTAAAAGAAAAAATATAAAATACAATTTTTCTTCCTTATCCCCTTATTTCTTATGTCTAAAATAAAGTAAAGGATTAGAAAGACAAGTGAAGACAAACATAAAAAAGTGAGAAGGGGCAAAAAAAAAATTATATAGAAATGAAATAAAATAATATGTCCAGATTTATAAAGTTGATACTCACAATTGTTCATAATAATCATGTATGGAATATTTTTCAAATCTTAAAAAGTAAAAATATGAAGTAAATTGATGTGAGTGAATTTTATATATTGTGTTGTGTTGTGTTGTGCTGTGCTGTGCTGTGTCTTTACTTATGTGTTGTGTGTGTGTGTGTATATACGATGAAGAGATGAATGATTGAGATTGTATGGTAAAAGTCTTATACATTCTATAAAGGAAATGACATTTTTATTCTTTGTAAATGTGTAATAATAATAATCCAAATCCCACTAGAACACAAAAATCACTCAATTACAATTTCTAGACTTTTTTTTTCTTCTTCTTTGTATTATTATTCTACTGATGTGCGCGTTCGCTTCTCTTTTTCTTTTTTTATATATATACAACAAAAGTGGAAATAAGAACAATTCTACGATTTATGTAAAAGAAAAAAAAATCATCTTCTTTAAATAAAAAAAACCCACTTTAAATAATTTTCATATGCCAGCCAACAACAACAAAAAAAAATGATTTATGATTTTATTTCGTTTATGACGATTAAACGAATAAGTTAAACCTTTTTCTTCTCTTTATCTAAAGAAAATCCAAACAGTGATGAACATGAAGAATTTCTGTTAAGAAAAAAAGGTAATTTATTTGAATTAAATTTATAGGATTGATGTGGTTCATTTACGATTAAATAAACATTATTCTTTGATTTGAATTTAAGCTTGGATTTAAATTTAGATTTGTAAAAAGTCGTTTACAATTATGTTTGAAGATTTGTAATAATTTACGTAAAAAAAAAAGACGTAATCTGTAAATATTTGTTTTTGTGAAATTATTTAATGGATTGTAATTGTAACAAAAATAAAAAATCTTTGTCTTTTTAGAATTAGAAAATTACGCATCTTTTAAGGTCAATTTATTATTTTTTATTATTGATAAAATTCATAGACTTAAATTTTTCTCTTTAGAGAATTTCTCATTGAGATATTATAGGAAATGGAAAAAATATTACAATTTATCAACATAAAAATGAGGATAGAAAAAAGTCAACATTTTATATGAAATTAATTCAAAAAAAATATAGAACAGTGTAAAGTGGAAGGTTATTTAGAACGAATAGAATATTTTCCATCGACATCAGCACAAAATATAACACCAACAACAACATCAAAAAATATCATCAATTTCCTTTTTATCCAAAAAAAAAAAAAGAAAAGAAAAAGAAAACTTTGGTTTGATTATGTTAACTACTCACTTATGTATATATGTGTGTGTGTGCCTGTGTGTGTGTGTGTGTGTGTAAGTCAAAAGAACATTTATATTTAATATAGTTCTTAAAAGGAAAATAATTCTGCAAGTGAACAATTCATTTCCAACACGGAAATGAATTCATCTCATCGGTCATAATTTGTCGTCAACTTTTTTTTTTCTTCTTCTTCTTCTTCTTTTTTTTTTTGCCTTTTTCACTTTGTTCTCTTATATAGAAAAATAATTTAGCTTTAGTTTTAGTTTTTCTCTTGTTTCTGTGAAAATAATATTTTTGTCTCAGTAATAAACATAAAATTACAATTAAAATAAGAAGAATCTGTTAAAAACACGAGTCACAATGAAACAATTGATTCTAATTGTGAAAATCTTTTTAGAAACTTTTAAGAAATTTGTATAATTTATTAGGAATTATTTGAATCAATAAGAAAATCTATACCAATAAAATAACAACCATGCTTGAATACAATCAAGGATTTTGTCCATCTTGAATTTTATAGTCAACAATTTTTTAATTCTTTAAAATTGAATGGTACAATTTTTTTGAGAATAATTGTCATGGGTAATTGTAGATGATTTTCGACAAATCGTATAAATGGACAACAAACATAAGTATTTTTTTCCTATAATTTTCATTTGTGACGAGCGAAACAACAGTTACAAATTTTTCAATTAATTTTTTTCCTATAAAAATTCCATAAATATTCTGAAAATTTCGTAACAAGAATTAATTACACGACAAAAGAAAAAAAAGACCTAAATGAAATTGAAAGAAGGGAAAAAAAAAATAATTCCACATCCTTTAAAACAATTTTCCATACAATTTATTCTTCTTTCATTTTTTCTTTTATTTTCTGTTTCATTCAGACACACACACAACAGTGAGAAGAGAATTAGGGAAGAAACTGTTTTATAAAGGAGAGACAATCTGTAACGCCTTTTATAATATAAAATATCAGGTCGATGAAACAATATTTTTAATTCAATTGTTAATATTTTAAAGTTAGTAATTGATACTAAAAGGGTGTCCCTTCTCTCTTTCCTTTCACTTATTTTCACTTGTGTAACTCACTCAACGATATAAATATATTGGAGAAAAAATTTTTTTTATATATATTTTAGTTGATGCTAATAGAGAATTTTTGATGGCAAAAAAAAAATATATATATGATGGGAAGTGTGATGATGATGATGTTGATGATGATGATAATGATGATGATGATATTGATGATTTATATTTAAAATTTTACAATAAAATTGAAGGAAAGAGAGAAAGACAAATAAGTGTATCGATAGAGAAATTCATCTCTGTCTATGTTAAGGGTACAGAATTATTTGAGTTAATATTCATGTGTATGACGGCAGATACAAGAGTTTATTTTTTTTCTTGGTACAAAAAGAAATTAAAACGAAATAGAATAAATTTCATGAATCGATTTGAAAAAAAAAAAAAAAATTGTACCGATAGAAAAATGTGTGGGTGAGAAGCTTCTTTTTTTATCGGAAAAATAATAAATACAATTTATTTTGTTTTAATTAATAAAACTCTACTTTATTTATTTCTGTGAAAGAATTTCAATTATTCTGTTTTTACTTAATTTAGAAATAAAGAAAAACAATAAGAAAATATTAATTGAACTTACCACCACCATTTTTGTAACATAAATAAGGAAATCGCCAAACATTGGCCAAATCCACAGCAAAACCAATGACAGATAATAAGAAATCCACTTTTCCTGACCATGTTTCACGTTGTTCTGAATTAATTACTTCATCACGTGGAGTCCGAGTTTTAAATTGTCCAATTGTCGACATCGCCAAGGCGACGTTCTCGCCTTTTGATTCTAAATTAAAAAAAAAAAAAAAGAATAAATTAATTAGAAAGAATTTTTAAAACAAATGAAAAAATCAGATCGATAAAAAAAAAATGAGATCGATAGAACTTTTTTTTTTTTTCAAAATATGGAAAGCAAGTCTTTTGTTTCAACAAGAATATTCTTAAAAAGAAAATTCTGTTACTGATGATTATTAAAAAGGTCCCTTTAACCTTTACCATTTGAGTAATTTTTGGATTATATAAGGAGGAATTCTTAAGGATTCACGATGTAACAGAGCCAGAACAATGTCTGTTAAAGAAGTTTGAATAATTAATTGTGTGTGATGAAATCTTATTTTTCGTAGATGGTGCGATCGCTGATGCCGATGCATCTAAAATGTATCGTTTATGTTTTTATGAATTTTATGTTCTGTTCGTATTGAACACCTTTTTTTTTTATTTATTTCTTGTACAAAAAAAAAATGGAACATTAACGGACGCAATTATATTTTTCAACATAAACAACCAATTGCACATCATATGAAAAAACAGAAAGAATATTTTATGATATGAAGAAAAGTCAGAGAAAATTTGTTTGGTTGTTTAAAAAAAAAATCTATATACAAATGTAGTCATATATATATACTCACATATACATTTAAACGACCCACATCAAATTCACAATTAATTCAAATCATTTCAAATGACAAAAATTAAAAAAAAAAAAAATTAAAATTATAAATTAAAATAAAAATAAAAATAAAAATAAAAACAAAAAGAAAATTCAAAAAACAAACAAAACATACTTAATGTCATTTTAAAGTCATTCGCATCATAATCTATATCTACACACACACACACACAATTATTATCGAGTAAATTAAAGTTGTATGGAAGTGAGGGTGTGTAGATAAATGGACTAAAAAATATGTTAAGGGATGCCAATCAAACATATTAAATTATTCGTTCTAGCTTTGTTTATGAATTTTTGATTTTGTTACGTTTGGACAAAATCAAACAGAATAGAAAATAGAAAATCAGAAGAAAAAAAAGATGTGTGACGTGACAAAAAAAAACAGTAAAAATAGGACATCCTTAAAAATGTGCTATTAATATCTGGATTGGATTGAAAACTCATTGAATTTGATTAAGTGCGTCCATTATTGAAATTATGGGTATATAGAATATAATGGTGGGTGGGTAATTTTTCTCTATGTATACGTAACGTACACATGTCCATATTTTATATATTTAATATCAAGTCAAAAATTCATATAATGATTAAATAATGTTTAATATTTAAGTGATTTAAATGACTTAAGTATAAAGCGAATGACTTAAGTATATATAAAGTGTTAATGCTGTTCGATGCTGTTTGATTGATTGTGGATAATATTTTCATTATTAGCGTGTCTTGTATTAAACATACGATTCAATGTTTGAGACAAGGAATCTAATATTATTTATGAAATCAAAACAAAACTTTTTCTACCACACCGTGGTTTGAAGTTACGATCTTATGATTTTGAATTTGTTAAATTTCTTAACCGTTTTACATTAATTGTTATTTTTTTATTATTAAATTATACCGTCGGCAATTTATTAATAGTGAAATAGTTACTTGTCGGCCGTCTTAATCATATATAATCACACAACAAATAATTAAGTCAATAATAACGAAACAAATCATTAAATATTTTGTAATAAAATTTCAAATTAAAACTTTCATCTCTGCGAAACAAGTTTTTTTTCATCACAAACAAAAAAAAATAAAAAACTTAAAAACAAACATGTAAATTTTTTTTTTGTTTAATTCTTGATTCACCAACAGTTCAATCGCCCAGATTAAAAAAATAATAATAAAGAAAAACAACAACAACAAATAAATATTAAACAAAAAAAAAATAAATATTGTAAGATTTTGATCAAAGTTCTTGAATTTTTCAACTTGTGTCCACCTTGAAAAATTTAAGAAATTTAGATTTATTTAAAATATGTCGAGACAGACATGAATTAATGTAACAATATTATTAATCTGAATGATTAATTGACCACAAATCTTAGTGTATTAAATGTCTATGGTAAAAGTGTAACCGCAAATATTATTATTCGCATGAATATTTTCAATTAAAAACAGATTAATTCATTTATTTCTTAAACAGGGATGAAAAAGAAAATTTGATTTGTATTTATTTTATTTGTGAGTTGAAAAGGAAAATTTCTAAGTGAATTAAGTTAAGTTCAATATTTTTCTGACAATTACACTTAAATATGGTTTTGAATGAAAAATTGTTTTTTTTATGTAAAATTTGGTAAAAACAAAATATTCGACAAAAGTAATAAATTTAATTATAAAGCAAAAAAAAAAAAGTAAATCTGTATTCACAAAAGTCATAAGTTTGGTCACACCTGTTTTTGTAAGACAACGAAAATAAATTTAATTGAGTTTATTAATCGTACAGACTTCAATTAATAATATTTATTAAGACACTACATTTACACGTCGTATAGAAGGCCAACTCAAATACACAGTAGACAAAAAATAAATTCCGGAAGATGCATTTAATTAGATAATTACAGTCAACTTCCTTAGTTTTTATGTTACAGACAAATGAGAAGAAAGAACAAAAAAAAAACAATAATAAAGAATTAAAAATAAAAAACCTTCATCGTTGCAATTATTCTCTGGATTATCACAAACATTTTCAGAACTCATCATTATTTCTTTGTCATTAAAATGAAAACAAAAAAAAAAAAGAAGTTATTCACATAACAACAACAAAAAATTCTTTCAATTTCACATTCGATTTTTTTTTTTTTTTTGCTGTCTTCAATCACAACTGTAACGTTTAAAATTTCAATCAAGACTGAATTGAATTTACATATTTATTTATTTATTTATTTTTGTGGTTCGATTTGGATTATGATTGTTGCAGTGATTGTTCATAAATTCAATCTTTTTTTTTTTCTTAATACAATTTTCTTATTTAACTTGAATTTTTTTTCCCCCCTTTATCGTTTAAATATTTTCTTACAATGAACCAATTTTATTTCGTTCTTATCCGTTTATTTTTTTTTTTGTCTGACTTTTAATTAGTGAATATTTTTGTTTTTGAAAGAATTTATTTTATTGTTTTTAATTTGTCTCATTTAATTTACTCACGTGAATTTAATTGTTTGCCACAATTTTGTAAAAAAAAAAAAAAAGGGACACAAATTTAATACAAAAAAAAAAAAAAAAGAGTCGAGAGTCCTGAACAAGAATTTCTTTAAAAAATGTGGAATTTTTTTTTTTTTTTGCTTAAAACAATAAAAATAACGAATGAAAATTAATCAAACGACAAAAAGTTTGTAATTTTTTTTTGTTTGGACTTAAATCTAAATGTACAAATATGACCAAATCGTTTTAATTAGTTTAATTGAAATACACTTTTTTTTTTGTTTCATTCTAACCAACAAGTACAAATATTTTTTTTTTTTCAATTAAATAAAAAAATTAAATTAAAAGAATATTTTGTCATAAAATGTTGTTGTTGCAAATGAAGTTTATTTCTTTTAATTGTTCAACCTTAACGATTTTTCTTTATTATTTGCTTTCAATAAATAGAAAATAATTTAGTTAATTCTATTAAAAATAATCAAATAAATGTAATATAAATAAACACACAGAGACCCTTAAGATATATATACCTTTGTTAAACAATACTTCCTTGATGATAGCACATATTAAAAATAAATCTTTGGATCACATAACAATTAAAAAAAAAGAAAGAAAGAAGAAAACTTTACTTTATCTTTAGATGATAAAAATATAAATAAAATGTAAAACTTCTCACAAGGATAAGTAAAAAAGTAAAAGAAAATTTACTTGTCTTATCAACGGTTGTCACAGAACTGTTATCAATTCAATTGTGACAAAAGTAAAATTTCAAAGTACTTTATTATAGTTTTTCATTAACGGCGCATTTTCTATATGAATTTTGATTTTTCTTTTTTTCCTTGATTTAGAATGTACGGCGCGCAGGCTTGAAAATCTGAGGAAATAAAAATGAAAATTATTTAGGAATTTTTCCAAGACTTAAATTATCTTTTTAGGAAAAAAATCATTGGTTAAAATTTTTTTCATTTTTTTCTAAAAAAATTTATTAAACCGGAATTTTAGTTTTGCTATTGACAGTTTTTTTTATATTCATTCGTATGCTGTTGACTGGTTTTATTATTTAGTTTGAATCCTTACTAGCAGTGCATATATGAATCAGTATGATATTCTTAGAATATCAGTGCATAGATGCCATAACTTATTCATCATTTTGTTATGATAACGTGTAGGAAATAACTAAATAACGTGTTACTAATAAATTATTAATAATATTCTTAGAGGGATTACAAGAAGTGGCAACATTGCTTTTTATCATTAATCAAAATAAAGTAAAGGAAAATAATTTATTGTTGAAAATTCTCTTTATAATTAAATTCTAATAAATTACTGGTAAGTTTTACGTAATTAGTTCAAATAATAGTATAATAATAATATGTACATTATAATTGTTATTTGTTAATAATTTAAAAACAAAAAGTGAAGTCTTCATTTAATTTTGTTTATATTTTTACAGCTGACATTTTTATAATATTTACATAAAAAACTATTATTATTGTTTTTTTTTTGCCACATGAAAAAAACCTAATTAATGTCGTGTCGAAAAATTTGATTATACTTAATTTAACTGTATTTGAGTTGTGTTGTTTGTTTCTATCCCATTAATATTTCACCATTTTTAATGTAGGTGCAATTAAATTTTTCCATTATTATATTATTCTGATTGGTACACGTCTCATTCCTGATTTTTATTCTGTTTTTTTTTTTTTTTTTGCCATATATTGTTTTGTTGAACTCATAATAACAACCGATTAAAATTTTTAATAAAAAGTGTTTATTGTTATTGTTTTTGTTTACATATCTTTCCTAATCAAAATAAAAGATAAACAAAAATTAGGTAAGAAAACAAAAATTAGGTCAAATTTGATTTATTTCTGGTTTGTTTTTGCAATTATTTCGTGATTTTCTCTTCTATAAAATTATTCATAATTTTTATTGTTTTTAAATAAAACTCAAAAATACACCCACTGAAAAAAATAAAAAAAATGAAAAATAGAAATTACGTATAAGTGGATAATGGTCTCTGTTGTTTTGTTAAATGAACTCTGATATATTCTCTCTTTTTATTGATGATGTAATCATCATCATTTCTATATTCTACTAATAACTAATAACATTGAATAAAAAATAAAAAAAAAATTTCTAAAATGCAAATTCTAATTTGATTTTATTTCTTTAAATAAATCTTTGAACCAGATTTTAAAAAAATGAAAACAAAAAAAAAAAAAACAAAAATTGTAACACACATTTTTATTCTATTAAAACAAAAATGATAATATTCCAATTATAAAAAAAAATAAAATAACAAAACTTTCTTATCACAACTTTGGTTTTTATATTTGAAACCGTGCGGCTTCTTTTATTTTGTGTATTAAAATTTTATAGTAAAAAAATAAATAAATCTGTTTTTAGGAAATAAAATTGAAAATGTTTTTGTTCCATAGAAAACTTCTGAAAAATGGGTGATGAACTTGATGGATGCGAATGTATTTGGAGTCATGAAATGGCAATGAGACGACTTTTGTCTTTGGTAAAAATAATAATAATAAAACCGGAAGTAAAAATAATCATTTATTTACTATTTTTTTATTCTTTAGTTAAGACAAGGACAATCATATTGCACAGATACGGAATGTATAGATTGTAAGTTGATAACATCTATAATGGAGTTTCTCATACCTTCTTAAATTTCCATAAAAACCCCATACTTCAATAAGTATAACTTTTATTGTTCACAAGTTCACTTTGTAGGAAGTATTTAAACATAAAAGATTATCCTTATCAATTTTTTATTTTGCAGTAACTTATCATTTGTATACAAAAAAAAAATTATTTTTACATTTTTTTATATAAAAAAGAAAAAACGCTAAGCTTATCATTCTGATATGAATGCAAAAAAAATAATACAGTAATTCTACTTTAATACATTCACACTAAATAATACTGTAAATACAATAATAGATATTGTTGGAGTTTTCTTCTACTTACGTATTTTAATATTTAATTACTGCATCATTAACATCTTATGAACTTCAATTGGCTGCATTTTTTATTAATTCAAACTATGATGCTTAATATTCAGTAGCAATTAATATGAGAAACTCTTAAGACAATTTATTTTTATTTAAATTTATTCATATTTTTATTTTCAGTGCCAAATCTTCCAAATCAATCGGGTACAATTACTGATAGTTTCATAACCATGTTTGGTTTAATGATATTTGCTGTGATATTATTTATGCTACGACCAAATTCATTAAGACGTAATATAACGGATTTACCCCAAAAACCAAAACCAAATGATGATGGTTCAAATAATCAACCGCCGCCACCACCAAACAATATTGGTTGATTTTAACAAAGTAAAATTGAAAAGACAAAATTATTCCATTATTCTTCTTTTATTTGTTCTTAATATTTTCTTTTCTTATTTTTTTCTCTTTATTTAAAATACGGGAATATTATTAATTTGATGAATTTACTAAACATTATTATTTTGTTTTATTATTCGCACGAAATAAAAAAAAATGATTTTTTTTGTTCTTCTTTTTTTTCTTTATTATTTAACAATTTTTGCTGGCACAAAAAAAAAACACTCTTTCCAAAAAAAAAAAACAAAACAATAAATTATTTAAAAATGTACAATTGTATTTGGGGTGAATTTATATTTATAAATATCGATAATAATGAAATAAACAATATTATATAAAATGTAGAAAAAATTTTAACACATTTATTCACGAAATTGTTTTTATTTTAAAATTACAATTAACAGAAAGTTTGTCAATTTTTTATTATTTATAATAAAATATAAAATTATTTTATATTTAAAACGAAAAAAGAAATTGATACTGATGTTAATTATCTTCATTATTTAATTTTATTAATTTTGTTCTAACTTTACTTAGAACTTTTCTCATTTTATCATATGTACCAATAGAATCAGCTAAATTCTCAAAGTTTATTACATCGCACACACCAACACTGAAAGCGTCACCACTTGGAAGTTTAGAAAATGGTGAAAATTTAAAAATTGGTGTACCATTTTCAGATGATAATGATGTACCACGATTTTTTACTGAAATTTCAGATGCCGTTGTTTCACAAGTTATTGAAATATCATTATTAGTTGTATTATTAGCTTCATCAGATATTGGTGTTTCACAAGTTGTTATTGAAACTTCATTATTAGTTGTATTGTTAGCTTCAAGTTCCATTATTTCATCAATTAATGAATCGTCAACAGAAGTACTTATATTTGTTGTATCAAGTTGTAAATCTTTCATTAATTGTTTTTGTTTATTTGTAAGATCAAGTAAAGTTGGTGAAATTGATCTTTCTTTTTCAAGACAATTTTCATCTTCATTTTTTTCAACTGGTGTCTGTTTCATAATATCTAGGATACTATCATCGTTAGCTGCTTTTTGTGGTGTTAATATATCTTCATTTGATCCTGGTAAAACAATTATTGTATCATCAATGCCTGGAGGTGATAAATTTTCATCAATAATTTCACCCTCTTCTTCCTCATCATCAATTTCCATATCAGTTTCTGTTAATATTATTGTTTCTTCTTCAACAATTTTCTCTGGCAAAATTTCGAATTTTGTTTTTTTATAATTAAGTTTTTTATCCTGTAATGACTTAATGAATGCTTCTCTACTATGCTCAGGCAACATTGGCGGTGCTCCATATCTGTTATGGTCCTGTAATTAAAGTTCTATAAATAATTATTGTTGTAATTAATTTAATTTACTTACATCATAAACGGACGATTTAGTTTTAGTGTTATATCCAGGAAAATTAATTATTTTTTTTAAATCATAACATATATTAGTTTGTTCGCCTCCTTCATTCTCTTTACCAAGGGCATCAATGAGCGTTAATCCAGAATGTGAAACTTTTGCGTCCTCTAACCAACCTGGGGGATAACCTAAACTTCTCATTTTATAAATATGCATTGGTATTTCGTAGTGTCGTAATCCTAAAGCTTTTTCAAGATTTTCACTGATCCTTCCAGGAAGAAAATGACCAAATCTAAAATAGAAAAATTTAATTAAAATCTACCAAATATAAAAACATTTAATATACTTCTGATCTGATCCTTGGTGGTATCTTTCATTTTTCAAATTAAAATTTTTTTTTGCTTGATTAATTTTATTATGATCTCTAGCTTTTCTACAATCAGTTAGATTATGTTCTCCACCACAATTAAAACATAATCTAATGCTTCTTGCTCCTCTTATATTTTCTATTTTCTTTTTCGGTTTCTCATGAGTTAGAATTGTTTTTGCATTATTGTATTTTGGTATATCTGTGGAACTGATTCTTACATTTTGTGGTTGTGTATCAAGTACAAATAATGAATCATCATCAGACACATTATCAGTTTCACGAATTGAAATTGTTCCATCAATTTGATTTTCATTAAATTTACAGTGTTTATCAATTGATACTAATGCCTGTTTTAAAAATTTTGTAACAACATCTTTTAAAAATGAATAGGTTTTTGTATCTTTAAAAACTATTTTCATTAAATTTTCTTCTTCTACATTTTCACTTTGAACAATAATAGAATCTGAAATTTCTATTAAACTATCCTCAGCATGTACAGTTATTACAGAAATATCAGGTTCATTTATAATACAATCATCTTCTTCTGAGTGTTTATCATCATTAACCGTATTTTCGTCATTATTAATATTTACATCAAATTTTGGAGTATCTAAACTCATTGTTCTTACTAATTTTCTTTTCATAAGCTTCTATTTACTTTTTCAAACGGTTTTTTTACTGAGAAAATAACTAATAAAATATAATTAATTAAAATTTTGACATTTTGTGTTGTCAAACAAAGATTCCAATGTTTAATATCAGAGGCGTTAAAGTAAATAACGTGAAGTTGGCAACACGCTTTGTAAAAAAACATTGCACTGATAAAATAAAACGTGTTTTTTTTATATTTGATTTTAAAATTTTATTTGTATTGTCGTTTCACAACTTTTTTTTTAAATTTTAAATTTTTAATTAATTAAATAATGCCTTTTTTACACAATTCCAAAAAAAGTATAAATTTGAATCGGATTTCTGATATTAATGGATTACGCTACTTTATTATTTCTGGAAATGGAAAATATGTTGGCGAAGTTAAAAATAATTTAAAAGATGGTTAGTTTTTTTTTTTTCAAAAAGTCTACTCTGGTTGATTGTTTTTATTTTTTGTTAGGTTATGGAGTAAAATTTCAGAAAAACCAATTAATTTATGATGGAAGCTGGAAAAATGGACAGAGGTGGTGGTTTAATATAGATTTCATTTAAATTAAAAATAATTTTTAAGTTTTAAGAGATTCACATGGAAGGATTTATAAAAAACTTACGAATTGTACAAAAACAGTTTATGTTGGAAATTTTGAAAATGATAAAAAAAATGGCGAAGGAAAAAGGTTTTATAAATTTGGTACTTACGACGGTTTCTGGAAAGATGATAAAAAATGTGGATTAGGAATAATGTGGTATAAGAATGGGTCACTTTATATGGGAGAATGGGATGAAGATACTTACAACGGAGCAGGAGTTTTATTTGAAGAAAATCAAAATTCTTATGAAGGATTTTTTAAGAAAGGACTAAAACATGGTAGAGGAACATTTTATCATAATAACACTGGGCAAATTCAAAAAGGTATATGGATCGACAATATTTGCAAATCATCAGTAATCCAAGATGAATTTAGAAATTCTGTAATATCTCCAACTCATTATCCAATTCCAAGTGTAAGCTAAATAAATATATACCTGTTTTTAATAGAACAACTTACCATTTAATATATTTTACAGAATAAACTCAAATGTCCAAATACAATTTTTCTATAATGACTGCGACGATAACCACTTTCAAATAATTTTTTCTGTAATTCCAGAAAAACTTGTTTTTATAAAAATAAATATTGTTTTATAAGTATAAACGCTTTTATTATAAAAGAATTAGTTTTCTTCTTTTCTTTTTGTAATGTTTATCTCTTTTTTTTTTATATATATATTTTTACTATAAATAACGAAATAAAATATATATTACTTAAAAATATTTATATATAATCCATTGGTTTTAATTAAACGTAGATTTTATTTTATTGTAATTTGTTTAACTTTCTTTAATAATTTAAATTTTTTCTTTTATTTATTTAGCATTCTACAGCTTTTATTATTATTATATTTTTGTTGTTGTTCTTTTTTTTATTATTTTTGGGATTGGAAGACTCTACTTATATATTTTTTTTTTCTTTCTTTTCTTTTCTTTAAGTACAAGGAGACAATAGGATATTTGAGCGTGTAATCATTCTTAGAAAATTAAAATATAAAAAAAATAAAAATTAATTTACGTTAAAGGAAATTTTCTAGAGTTTTTCCTTAACATTTCTCTCTTGTGAGATTTTACGTTTCTTTTAGTAAAAATAATATCAATATTTAAATACATTAAATAAATTAAATAAAAAAATTAATAATTAATAATAAATTTACATGAGAGAAAAAAAAATAATAACACAAATCAAAATTATTATTGTTTTAAACAATTTCACCAAATCCAAGACCATGTCGTGTTCCATATGTTGTTTCTAAATGATCATGTTCCATTTGTTCTTTAAGTATTTCTAATTCACGTATACCAGATACAGTAACTTCATATTTATGTGTCATTAATGAACGATAAAAATGTATAGCAAATGCAAGAAATATAATAAGAACTGGAATAAGAACAATACATGCTGACCACGCAGCTGCTTGACTTAAATCATAGAATTTCACCCAACATAATATTGCAATTTCCACTAGAAATAATATTAAACCCAATAATGTTGAAAATGCCCAAGCTATTTCAATATACCAATGTAATTTTTCATGTGGTGATTCATGTACTAATGAGATACTGTGTAAATTACAAACAGTTTCTATATTTGGTAGAATACATGTACTTATCATTAATGCTAACATATGTACAGCAACTAATAATGTTGTACAAATAGCAAATGCAATTAACATTCCCATAGGTACTTTAGTATCATGATCTAATTGTACTTCAACCATTGCAACCTTCAATTATTAAGAAAAAATTATGATTAATTAAAATAAAATAAACATAAAATATATTATATTAAATCTTACCATTGCAAAACCAGATAATAAAGCTGAAGTTTTACTAGATGCTTTTAATTTGGCACGACTTAATTGTAATTTTCTCCATGATAAATAACTTGGAGAATGTAAATCTTCTCCTGATTGAGACATTATACTAACACGTGATCTTCTCTGACAAAATGAAACAATTTTATTTGATTTTAAATTAATTTCTTTTGAACAACAATCACAATATTTTATAGTATTATTTGTTGGTACCGAAAGGTAATTTGTTTTATTTAAACACAGATTTGATTGTGAACAAAATAAACGCATTTGCATTTTTTTTTTTTTTTAATACTTTTCTTTTTTAATTTGTAAAAATTAAGAACCTCTAAATACTAAGTATGTATACTTATTATGTTTTTATAATTATAATTACTTTTTTCTATACTCTTGTTTGTTTGTATAACAAAAATATTTATATTTTTAATTATAAAATAAAATATTTCTCTGGGTGTGTGTGTGTATGTGTTTAATGCGTATGTATATACAAATTAGTGTTTGGTTTATCGTTTATTTGCATTAGAGATGAAGAAGAAGGAAAAACACAGAATAATATAAACTAAGTATTTTTTTTTCTTTTGAAGTAAACCGCAAATTATTTCATTTTGATCTGATTATTTTGATTATTAAAAAAACACCACAATTTATCTAAATCAATATACGAAAAGAAATAAAATATGTTCGTTTTTCATTTCGTTCGTAAATATTATAATAATCAATTTTACACAATAATTTTGCACTACAATAAATTATGAGTAATTATTTTCTATAGAATAATAAATTTCTAGACGAATTTAAACGAGCAAATATTTTTTTTTTTAAATAATTTTTGCCTTTTTCTTTTTTTTACAACGAAGTGATGAAAAATTTAATGATTTTACTTCTTTTTTTTTGAAAAAGAGGGGGAAAATTTACATTTTGACACAAACAATAATATCAAATTAATAACAAAACATTAAATACAATTCTGGACAGTAATTATGAATTAAAAAACTTACTTTTGGATGTGAATTTGTTATGTTGTTTGATCTTGCCCATATACTTGAAGTCTGAGAATGTTGATAATGATTCTGCTGGTTGGAATTTAAATTGTGATTGTGTAAATTGTTAACAATTCCTATTGTTTTGGTTGCTAAAACTGTATCCAAACCAGATGTATTAGTTGACCAGACAGACATGTCTTACTCCCTGAAATATTGAAAAATCCATTTTGAAGTTTTTCTGTTTCAAAATGCCGCTCTTTAATCTATTTTTCTTATTTAAAAAATTAATTAAATAAAAAACTTATGACTATGACATTATTTGACATTTCCAAAACAGCTGTTTTCAGTGATGCCAATTTTCAAAATGATAACTAATGAAGATAGTCACATATGAAGCTTTACTCATTTAGCAATAGAGTGCATTAATTCAACTTCTAAGAATGGCGCAAAGTTTTCTGATATGAAATTAAATAAATGGAAGATTTTTTACAAAAAAAATAAAGTTAGCCTATTTATAAAAATAATCTTAATTGTTTTATAATATGACCGAGAATATATTAGCAATGGTTTGCCAAAAATTATAATCATTCAACAGTCAATTAAATAATAGAATTTAAACCAAATTAAATGAAAATTTTATTTATAGAATAGATTTAATAAATTATCGTTAAAATATTTTCAATCAAAAACAATATTTCTTTCTAATAATTCAATTACATATTTATTAGATGCAAGGTCTTTGAATTGTTTATAAGTAATAAGTTGAAATATTTATGATGAATTTTTTAAAAATGTTATATTAATTAATTTATTAGATGTAGTTATAAATAATAAAGACCCATATAGAAACTTATTGAAAAGTTATAATAACTTTTTAGGAATGATTACTAATGTATAATAAATAAACCAATTAGAAATCGAAATTAATTAAACATAAAAGTGATTGAATTAAATCTACTAAAAGAATCTGTATTCATTTTGAATTTCCATTCAAATATAATTTCAGACAAACTTCTTTTGTTTTTGCTTTTTTTTCTTGTTTTCATCTTTCTTGACCCTATCAGGTTTTTTTTTCTTAACAAAACAAATTAAATTTTTCTCTATCACGATTAAAAGGCATTTAATTTTTAGTCGGCTGGCTTTAATTAGAATTTACATAAATTTGTTTTTTCTTTTCTGTTTTTTTTTATTTCAAATAAGAAAATGTAGTTAAACTCTCATTATCTTTAATATACTGGACTAAAATAATAATAAAGAACCAAAACATTGTAATTATTTATATTATATTTATAAAAAGGAAAAAGAAGGGAAAATACATCCCCCCATGTTTTATATAATTTATAATTTTTCTTTACATCAACAAAAAAGCATCTCATAAATTAGATTTAGAAACAAAAAAAAAGTAAAAAAAGGCCGCAAAAAATGGTTGGTTAATTATCATTTACTGACACCAAATGAGAGACAATTAAAATAATTGATATTATATGATCGTTTAAAACAGATTTTTTCTTTCTTCATTTAAAAAAATAAATAAATAAATAAAAATGATAAAAAAAAAATGTGACAATCAAAAATAATCGTGATTGAATAATTATATTTATTACATTATAATTTGATTGTTTGTTGATTCTGATTAAACAAATAAATATTATCATACTAAGAAAATCAAAATGATGAAAAAATACACGAATATGTCAATTCTTAAAATATATCTGTAGATAATTCTAATGATTATGATTTGCATTAAATCATGATGTTTATCCAAATAAAGTGAATTAATTATTAATAATTAATCGTTACTCACAAAAATCACAATAAAAATTAAATGAATTATGGTGAGCTTCACGATAATTTTAAGTAATACGCAAGAGAAAGAGTCAAAGTGATTATTTAATCTGAGGATAATTCAAGGATAATTCCAGGCACTAACATAAGGGACATAGGGGACATAACTAAAATGTTTCGTAAAACTGAACACTAATAAATTTTCTATTTGCATTTATAATTTCGACGATAATTTACATGAATCAATAAAAATTGTTCTAAAATAATTCGCGTATCAGAAATAAATATGATTTAAGAAATATTTGTGTCCGTTTTCTATATAATGATTAAAAATATTGAATTGAAGTTATAACAACAAGTTATAGAAAGTCATTTACACATCATGAACAACATATGGACAAAGAATATTGTGAAGAAATCAAGAAAAATGTTAACACCGAGAATATCCGAAACTAGAAATTCTTGTTTTCTCCATTTATTCTTAGATTTCATTTATATTCAATATTTTTTTGTACTTTTGTTACAACAACAAAATCAATTACTGTTTTTTTTTTTCTTCTTAATTTATTATTTGTAAATTGTAAATTGTACAAAAAAAAAAATATCATATGTCGTAGATTTTTTTTTTTTTTTGAATACAAAACAAAAAAAATTGTGTGCGGTTTGTGGTTTTTAGTATTATTTTATTTTCTTTTTTTCTTCCAATCATAATTCAAAGCCAGATAAAGATTAAATAAATGTTTAGAAAACACAAAACACTATGCGACACACACACATGCACATGCACATACACCCAGGTAGAAGTCACACACACACACACACACACACACCTGTGTGTTAAACCCGGTGCGGGTATAAAATAAGAAAATAGAAAAAGAAAAAATAATAATTTGAGAACAAAATAAATCAATAATCAATAATTTTTCTGACCATTTTTTTTTTTTTTTTACATTCTAGTTTTGTATTTCATCAAATAGATTTTACCACAAAATGTATGAAATATTAGAACAACAACAACACCAACAACAACAACAACAACAAAAAAAGTTGTTTGCCAATTGCTAATTGTAATTTGAGTTGTAGGTAGATATATAGAATTCAATTGAATGTCACGTGCTGTTATCAATGTTACAAAAAAAAAAAACAAAAAACAAACATAAAAAAAAAACATAAAAAAAAAACATTAAACAAATTTCTTCTTATTCATTTTTTATTTAAATTTTTCAATCATTTCTTGTTTGTTTGTTTGTTGCTGTTGTTGTTGTTTGTTGTTGTTTTTTTTTTGTAATGTAATAATTTTTTTAAAGCAAAATTTTTCTTTTGAAAATTAATTTTTAATTCGCATTCAAAGCATTTACTTGTGTTTTTGATTAAAAAAAAAAATTAACAGAAAACAGAAATCAAAATCACAAAGGAACAATTATTTGATGTGATCGTAGAACATAAAAAAAAATGCCAATTCAAATTCCGCAACTTAAAAGATTAAATGTAATAAATCTGAGACACACGATTTGTGAGTTCATTGATCAACATTTTATGTTTGTTTTTTTTGTTTTTTTGTTATTATTTTCGGAAATAAATTATTAGAATAAGACGAAAAAAACTAAGAGGTTAAAGCTTAATTGAAGGTCAACAAAAGGCAAACACTTTATAACCTTCTACATTTATCGGTTTTTTTTTTCTTCTTCTTCTTTGGTATACATTACTCGTTTTTTAATCAATTGATTCTTACAAATACACAACGCACACACAGCACACACACAACACAAAATACACACACACACAGACATAATGAACTAAGAAAAAGTGAGTAAAGTGAACAAAATGTGATTAAAGTGAATAGAAAAAAAAACAAATGAAATTTTGATAATTAATTTGTCATTTTATTTTTTATTTAACAGAAATCGACATTCGACATTAGACATTAGACATTAGTGTTTGACGGGAATTTTAATCAAACATTATTAAATTATTATTAAAATAATTACACATACAAAAAAAAAGTGTTAGTTTCTTGTATACAACAACAACAAAAAAAAAAAGAAAAAACAATAATAAGAACCTTGAACATGTACAAAAGAAATTATAAGAAATTTAATAGCGATCATCTGGGGTTTCCGTATTGAACAGGTTGCATATAAATACCATTATTCATACATTCCTAAATATTTATGTAAATAAAAAAAGAATGAAGAAGAAGAAGGAAAATGTGCTCTCAGTTTTTATTTTCTTAACAAAACAAATTTATTCATATAAAATTTCAAATGAAAGTGAAAATTTCACAGAGTAAATTGTGCGAGGGAAATAACAACAACAACAACAACAATCAACAAAATGCTAAATAATTATTTTAAATTGTTAATTCAAAATACAAGAAGAAGAAGAAGAAGAAAAGAGAAAAAGACGATCATAATAATTGGGTGAAATTCAGTTTGGAAGCTGGGTGTTTGTTGTGTCATGTGATTCATATATGCGACTTTAAAGAAAAAAATAAAGAAGACAATTATTTTTAATTAATTGTACGACTAAGGAATGTTTTTTTTTTTGTTTGTGATTTTGTTTTTGTTATTTTATTAAACGAACTTAATGATTATTGTTGTTTTTGTTGTTCATTATTTAATTCAAGAATTTGGAAAAGAAAACAAAAAACCATTTGATGAATATTAAATATGATCAGCGTATTGTTTTTTTTTTTAGAAGAACTTTTAATTGTCTATTTTTAAAAAATAATCTTTCGTTGTTGTTGTTGTTTCTTTATAAATAGACAAATAAAAAAAAGTGAAGCACATATGAAAGTTGAGAGTTCAATACAATTACATATATTTGTATAGTGAAAGAGAAGATGTTACAATAGCGAGTAATCTTTAATAATTTTGAAGAATATTTAAAAGAAAACTAAAAAAAACAACAACCAAATAATTGAACGTATAAAATTCCAAAATTTTATACAAAATATTGGCGTCATTTTTATCTTTATGAAATTTTTTTATTGTTTGCGTCTTTGAATATTTTGGTTAATATATATTTATTGTATCTTAAAGATTTTTCACACACACTTTAGAATTTATATAAAGTTTAAATAATACACAAAAAGCAAAAAAACAACATCATCATCAAAATGCAATAAACACAAATAAATTCACATTAAAACTAAAATCACGAGACTAAAACTTAATATACAATTTTCATTTAAATTACAATTAATTAATATAAAGAGAGAGAGAGAAAATGTGTGTCATATATAAAATTTACGATTTATATAAAAATCCTCTTACAAGACAACATTAAATCTTACCGTAAATTAATCCACAAAAATAGACAAAAAAAAAAAATAAGAATAATTTTCCAGGTTCAATTAAAAACACACAACACTTTGGACACAGATAAAAATGAAACGTAAAATTAATTTTTCCATAAAAGTCACTACGTACGTTTTTCTTCTAATTTGCCTTCTGTTTTTTTTTTTTTTTTGTATTGTAAATCATAAAATATTCTTAATTCTTTTTAGTATTAAAACTTTTTCTATAACAACAACAACAACAACAACATTTCACACCAGTCGTGTAAAGAATATTAAATGTAGAAAATAAAAAATGATTGTATCTAAAAGTGATGCTGTTATTTTTGTTGATTGATTTCGTTTTTTTATGTTTTTTTTTTTTTTTGTTTTTAATTGAACCGACTTTATAAGTTTAGTTTAATTTATAGAAACACGAATGTCTACGAGATAATACATCTATAAGAATATCGTTCATTTTAAAGTAATTTTTATTAATGAAATATAAACAACAAATAACAAAGAACAGAAAAAAATGAACATCAGTAGTGCTGAGCACAAATGAAACACTTCATCACTAACGAAACGACAACATTTGATTAAAACTTTAATACTTTTTTATTTATACAAAAATATATTTTCTTTTCTTCTTTCAATTTATTTCTTATTTTATTTTTTTTTTTGATCTCTGTTTTGTTTTGTTAGGAAATTACAATAACAAAAATATAAAGATACAGTTGAGATATTCATGATATGATTGGAAGATTTTTTTGTTGTTGTTTTTTGTTTTTGTTTTTGTTTTTGTTTTTTTGTTATTAGGAGAGACTGCGGTATTTAAGTATAGAAAATATTATAAGATTTGCTTAGGATTAATTATTTGTATAATCTTTGTTATACAATTTATGAGAAGACCACAATTAATTATACTTAAATCTATTAGAATTTTAATATTTGTCATAAAAGAATCTATATATTTATAATCACAGTACTTGTTTGACTTTGAGATTTAACCAATAACCAATAATAAACATTAATAATAATAATAATAATTCCCATCAATATTATCCATTTGTACTTATATATTGTAAATTTTGTTCTTTTGTCTTTCTATCATGATTTTGAACTATTGACCAAATTGAATATTTTAAACTAAAACAAAAAAAAAAAAAGTAAAGTAAAGACGGCCAATGCAATTTAAATAAAAGATATTAATAAATGAAGTGACTAAAAGTACACACACACACACAAAGATTTATATAAAATAATTGAATTTATGATGAGTCTAAATTTTTTTATATGTAAAATTTGTCTTTATTTTCATTAGTCTTGTTTTGTTTTTGTTTTTGTTTTTGTTTTTTTTTGATTTTTGATTAAGAAATCATTTTTAACATAAACGTTAATTCAATAACATAAAAAACAATAAAAATAACAACAACAACAAGTTAATAGTAATGGAGAAAAAAAAACCCACTGATTATTGTGCAATTGATATAAAATGAAGAAGAAGAAGAAGAAGAAGAAATAAAGTGAATTTATTATTATTATGATTATTGGTGTTATGTGATTGCGGTCATAACATAAAGAAATCTATTTAATATTTTTAAGATTCTTTAAAATTGAAATTATTTTTAGAGTTATTGTTGTTGTTATTAAAAACATTATTTAACTAAGTATAATTACTAACCAATACTAAGAGACAATTACACTTTAATATTAATTTATGATGAATATACAATTCTTATGAATAAAATATTAAATAAAAATATTTTATTTCGTTCATCATCATTTCAATTATAGAGAATGTTTGTCTATTTTTTTTATGCTTTCTGATAAGAGATGATGTTTAAAATTTTTGTATATAGATAAAATATGACCATAAAATATGAACTTAACTATATGATCATCATTTTGACATTAATTTTGTTTGTTTTTTTTTTTTTTTTGTCAGTCAGTTTTGTCATAATTTTTTTTTTTTTTGTATTTTGTTTAAAAAATGTATAAAACATGAATTAATTTTTGATCTTATCAAGTACGGTAATTTTTTTGTGTATACTGACTTTAATTATTTGTTTACATTTCTTTATCACTTAAAAGTTTGATTATTACTTAAGGGACATTATAAATCGTATATGTCTGATCGTAACCAATTACATTCAATTTAGATTTGTAATGAAACTTTTTGTTGTCTTACAACATTATCCATTTCAAGAGTCTCAATTTCCTATCATCAATTTTTTTTTGGTGTTTTAGTTTATTATGAAAAACCTACAATTTAGCATACTTAATAAAATCGTACTTATATTTTTTTTTTATGTGTGTAATAAGAGGATATCCCAATTTAAGTATATAGGTAAATCTAGTTTTAACATAATTACTGTGTTTATATTATAATAGACTTACTTAGTATTCACATCCTGTTATAACTTAATAATTATATTTTGTTACAGATTCACAATAACCACAAAAATTAGAAAAAAATAAAATAAAAGTTGGAATTATAAAAAATGTAAAGATAAATGCAACACACAAATAACATGAGATGACAATATTTAGTTTTTTATCATTATTATTTATTTATTTTAAAATTTTTTAAAAAATAATTATAACAATAACAAAAAAAGAAAACAATTAAACTTAAGTAGTGACGTCATGGAATAAAGAGGTAAACATAATAAATAATTTATACATATTTGTTCGCATTTATTTTCATGCATTTTTAAACAAATTTTAATTGTATATAATTATGAAGGGCTTATTGCTGATAGCATGTAAATTATAATAATTAAACAAGAGTACTTTGCTTTTATCTTAACAATAAAAATGAAATGAAAAAACGTAATAATTAAGTAACATTTCTGATTTATAAAACAGTAAAACCTGTCAAAGGTGTAAACTGTTTTTATATAAAATTGATTTATTTTATAAAGTGTAAAAACTAAGCACGTACTTAATTTTTTTTTTTTACGTTTATTTAAGCATTTTCTTAAGAGAAGAATCTTATTAATTTTCTTACTTTTATTACACCATAATAAAAAACAGAATAAAATTTCCTGTACAATTAAATTTCACCTTTGAAAAGTTTTTATTCTACAACGAAAAACAATTGAATGGTTTCTACATATTTAAACTTTTTATTTTAATCTTTAAAATTCAGGTAACGCTGAATAGATGGCGTTTATTCTTGTGTTTTCGTTGCTCTCATTTTCAAAATTTATATATTTGTAAAACGAAATTCTTGAAGTAAAAGTCCATAAGTATGTTTGAATAATCTGTTTAAATGATTGTAAATATAAAAGGGACTCTCTTTTTTTTTTTGATAAATCAGAAAACAAACCTTTTTTTTTGTCTGCTGCTGTCTTTTCACTTAAACATTTTTCTTGGTCGATTCTCAGAGAATCGACCAAGAAAAAAAAAATAAAAACAATTTAATGGAAACAAACAAATATGACAGAGAGAGAGAGAGAGAGAGAGAGAAAAACTCTATGGTTATAAATTATTCTGTACATAAATAATGAAAATTCGACAACATAATAATAATAATTAAATGATGAAAGGTAAACGTTTGTGTAGTATTTGTCTTAAATAGAATATAAAGAAAACAAGGAAACTGTAATTGTATGATTTTGATAGACAAAAGAGAAAATAGCGTAGTAAGAAAATATCAAAATTATTTTCTGATGCGTGTAAATGATTGGAAGTAAAAAAAAAGCAAAACATTCTGTGTAATGATGAATCACTGACAATATGTTTATATTAATAATTGTCTATATGTATGGCGTTTGTATATGTATGTGTGTGTATATGTTTAATTTAGAAAATTATAAGATAATAAATAATAGACAATTGATTATTGATAGACATTATATTTTGTGTTAATCGTTTCAATTTATATTTTGAAAAGAAAAACAAAAATTATAAAAGAAAAATAACGAGATTGATTGACTTTTACAATTGCACAGACAATTATTGTCTACAAATGTTTACAAATTTTCACATATAATCAACTTCCATGTGCAAAAAAACAGCAATTTAATTGTTAGTTTAATATTGTGTAGAATTCTTGAATATATAAATTACATTTGTTAAAATTTACAGTTTTCTTTTCAGTAAAAATCTATTTTATTTGGTAGGTTTTAAGAGCAACTGGAATTTGTATATGATTAATTTGAGAATAACTGGAATATAGATTTAAGTAAGAATAGACAAAAGAATCGACAAAATTCTATCAAAATTCTCCAAAATAATTAATTATTTAATAATAATTTAGTTTTAACAAATTTATAAATTTAGGAACATATTTTCACTTAAATGCAATTTAAGATTTTGAAACAAACTTTTTGAAGCAAATAATTTTTGTATCCAAAAAAAATTTTTGTTGTGTCCTTCCTCTTTAATTTGTTCCATTTTTTATAATTATTTTCTAAAATTTATTCTCTCATTATCCTTTCTTTTCTATTAGTGCATAGTAAACATACATACATACATACTCACACAGTAGACATATACTTGCATAAAATATGAAAACATTAGAAACTGTTTCATTTTAGTAGGACAATCAATTAGACATTCATTGCACAAGAAATACCTACATAATGCGGACAAAAATAAAAATCAAAAAAAATACTTCTGTCCTTCTCTCTTTACGTCTCTCATTTGTTCCATTTTTTTTTTTTTTTTATATTTGAATCAAAATTGTGTGACTCTTTCTTTTTCAATTCGTTCAAATTCAATATTATGATGTGAGAGACGAGAAAAAGATTTTTTCTCCTGTTTTTTCAAGTTTCGTTTTTTTTATTTCCCAGCAACGAGAAAAAAAAAACATTTTGATACAGGGAAAAAAAATACTGAACAAAATATTTTTTCTACTCTTTTTCCCTCTCACTCTCTCTCTTTCACTCTCTCTCTCTTCCTTTTTCTGATACTATTTCTCTCTCTATCTCACTTACTCACTCTCTTTGATGTTGCTGATGCTGCATGAGAGGATATTTGTTGTTGTTGTTGTACTTACAGTGTGACGAACAATACATACTTGAATAAAAGGTGACAAAATAATAGGCGCCTCCACATAATAATATTCAAATCATTTTTCAAAACAACCAAAAAAACACTAAAAATTTAAGCTTAATTTAAAAACAGTAAAGTTAATTTCCAAAACCGTTTCCAACCGAATTTCATATGAAAAAAAGAAAACTACAATTTTTCATTAATTTTGTGTAAAGAAGAAATTATTTTTAAACAAAACAAAAAAAAGTAACAAACAAAAAAATTTGTTAAATCTTTCTGTTTTTTATTTTCTGTATTTTGTTATTTGTTTAAAAGAAAAAAGAAGAAGAAAATGAAAATGAATTCAAGGAAAAAAAAAATATTAATCGCCCACAAAGAAAATGTCTTCCGTCTTTTTATGTCTATATTTTTTATTATGCGCCGGATAATAAACTTAACATTTTAAGATGCGATTTTTTTTTGTTTTTTATTAAAACTTTTTTGTTTTTCTTTCAACTTCTTTCTCTCCATAAAAAAGATAAAAGAAAGAAACGAAAATTTGTACACCAAAAAATATTTGTTTTTTTTTTATTTTTTGTTGAGAATTTTCATTATAGAAAAAATAATTTTCACAAATAAAAAATGTAATGGTAGACGCGCGTATAAAGTTTCACCCTATATTGAAAATAAAATGAAATATATGAAATTTTTTTATATATTTATATATAGTTGTCTTACTCTAACACATTTATTATGTTCATGGATCTGAGTAGCTTTCGGGTACATGTTGAATATAATATTTTTCTTCTGTTCTTTTTTTTTTACTTCTTCTTCTTCTTCTTCCTCTTTTTTTATATATTCTCTACTTCTTCTTCTTCTTTTTCTTCTTCTTCTTCTACTGCTTTTTTATATATATTCTGTATTTGAACCAACAAATGAAACAAAAAAAAAGTATTTTTGAGTTCAGTGCAAAATGGGATCTTGGCGCGAACGGATGTTATTTTATTTTTCTGCGCAGAGTTAGCATAAGTTCATTTATAACAAAAAAAAAAAAAAAGAAAAAATAAAAAATAATTTTTAATTAAACAAAAAGAAAGAAAGAAAGAAAGAAAAAAAAATTAAAGCAGAAAAATTTTGTCATTGTATTTAACCGAGTGTGTGTGTGTGTGTATGTGTGTGTTTAACTGTATAGCACGGGGAAAAAAATTAATAATAAATTTTTTACGGGAAGAAAAAAAATAAAATAAAATAAAAAATAGAAAAAAAATTAATAAATTAATTTAAAAAAAAAAAAAATTAAACAAAACCGCACACATTTTTTATTTGTATGTACACATAAATACATACACACGCACAAACACAAATAAAAGCTACACGTACACTTATCACACAAGTATACTACCTGCACACACACACACATACACACGCACACAAATAAAGTCAGATAAAAGTAAAATTCAATTAATACAAAAAAAAGAGGATGTAAAAAATTTTGAGTTTTCTGTTTTCTGTTTTCTGTTTTTTTTTTTTGTTTTTTCTCTGATAACAGAAAAAGAAGAAGATCCTTTTTCCCCGGTTTATTTTTTTTTTTTTTTTTGCCATTTTTATTTGTGTGCAAAATTCAATAAATTAAAGTGAAATAAGAAGAAAGAAAAGAAGAAGAAGAAGAAGAAAAGGAGGAGGAGAAGGAGAGAAGGAGAAAATTAAATCTAAGAAGAAAATTATAAGTGATAAGTGTACGTGCATGTGCGTCTGTATATGTGTGTGTGTGTGTCTCTATACTTCACATCTATATACAAAATATTGTATTGTCTATTTATACATACAGATATGTGTTTGTGTGTGTGTATGTGAGTGTACGTGAGTGTATTGTGTTTATGTAAAAAGTAAAAAAAAAAACACAAAAATTAAAAAAAAAAGATAAAAGAAGAAAAAAGAAGAAAAAGGAAGAAAAATATTTTTATTCTATGATTTCTTGAGAGATCAGAGAACATCAAAGAGATAAGGATACATATTAAATGTATTTTATGGTGCGTAGTGAGAGCCCCTGGATCTATATGAAAAGGCAAATCGATTTTTTTGTTTGTTTGTTTGTTTCTTTGTTTGTGTGTGTATGTATATGTGTGTGTGTGTGTGTGCCTTTTTTTTTTGTTTCACAATAAACAAATAAGAGAAAAAAATAACAATAACAAAAAATATTAAAATCAACACAAGAACAAGAAGAAGAAGAAGAAGAAGATGATGATGAAAAAGAGATAAAAGATAAAAGGATGATTTTTTTTTTCATATTTATCGTAAAAATATGGAAATTAAAGTGAATCCTTATTCAATATTATGTGCGTGCAAACAAAAAAAAAATTTATATGGAAATTGAATATCTGTGATTTTTCTCTTCTATATTTTCCAGTTTATCCCATTTTTATGTTTCCAAAAAAAACAAAAAAAAAAAAAAATACAAAACAAAACAAAAAAACCATAAGGATAACAACAACAAAAACTACGGCACCAATAAAGAAACGATTTAGTAACAAATTCATTTGATTCTTGGCAAATTGACTGCGATTTATGTTTGCGTTAGAATTTCATTTCTGTTTAATTATTTTAACTACAGAAGGTTGGGGGGTAGGGGTGGGGGTGATGAACACAAATGTTAAACAGGATGATAAAGGAGGGGAAGCTTTTTCCTATCATATTAATTCTCTTTTTATTCAGAAAGGGGAAAAATTGAATAAAATATACAATCCTTAAATAATCATAAAATTTACCGTAAATTGCACATTTCATTCCATTTTCTTTTTTCCCTTTTTATAATTTTATATTCTTTTCCCAGGCAAGACGTCATAAAAACACCTGTTCATCATACAAATTTTTCTCTTTCAATATATTTCCCCAAATCTACCCATTCTAACAAACCATCATCCGACAACCTAACTCTTAAAAATCTTATATACCCCACCCTTCACATCAGATATACACTTACACTTACTCACGCACACACACACACACACATCAATTCATATAAATATCAAATAAGAAAAGAGGAAAAGAGAAAGAAAAAGTAGAAGAGGGGTGTTGGAGGGTGAATAAAGAAAAACGTCTCCTCCATATAAGAATAATAAAACGACTATTTTTATTATTTTATTTTCAGTCTATTTCTTCTTCCACGTCATTATTATCAATCATAAAAGAAGGCAAAAAGGGAAGAAAAAGAAACCCAGCAATAACAACAACAATAAAAAAGCGTTTCTTTAAATTGTCTTGTATATTGTTTCTTTTTATTTTTTTTTGTTTCTTTTATTCATTCCCCCCACCCCTACACCTCATCATCATTTTTTTTTTTATATTCAAATGAGACAATATTATAAATTTCAATTTTTTTTGTGAGGGTCTCCACTCTTTTGAGGATGTTTTTTTCCATTTTTATTTTTATTGGCATGCTTGCATGTGTGTGTGTGTGTGTGGACTTTATTTCTTCTTATTCTTCTTAAATAAAGTAACAATAAGACGCATGCTCAAATATCAAGAATAACAACAACAATAATAATAATAATAATAACAACAACAACAACAACAGCAAAAGCAAAAAAACTTAAATTGAATATTTATTTGTGCATTACGGTTTTTATTCTTTTGTTATTGTTATTCCTCTCCCCTTTGTGTTTTTATTATAATTATGTGGAAATCTTGATTATGGTCCTCTTCTTATCCTTCTCCTTCATCTTCTTCTTCTTCTTTTACTCTTCCAATTTCTTGTTGTTGTTTCAATTTTACCATTTTATTATTTATTGTTGTTGAATAACAATAAATATAAATTTCAATTTGGACACAAAGAAAAATGGGAATATTCTTAGTTTAACCACAACAATTACAGCAACAGTAATAATATGCATAATTAATTATGATCAATTTTAATCAATAAGAAAAGAATAGAAAAAAGAAGGAATAAATATGAAAATGGAAATTCGATAAACAAAAGAAAAATGTAGTTTTTCTTTTAACTTGACCATTTCACTTACCATCTACTAAAAAAAAAATCGTTAATTAATATTCTATTACATATTCTCTATAGTTAAAGTAACGATTAAATGTCAAAACAAAACGTAAAAAAAAGTCAATCTCTAATTACTGACGAACAAAAAAAAAAAAATTGATGAACAGAAAAAATTAATAATAATTCTTTAGTCTAATATTTAACAGCAGCAACAACAAAAACCATAAAAATATGATCTTGTTAAAGACGCATGCGTCTTCTACCATAAAACAAAACAAAATAAAAAAAAAAAAACAAAACACAGCAGACAATTTAGACTTTGTTGTTATTTTTTAAAATAAACTTCTTCCGTTCCCCATAAATCACCATTTTGTACACATGAATTACTCCCCTGATGATAGCCTATAATACCCATACTAAGATACATACACACATACAAACATACATACACAAACATACATTCATACATACATGCATACACACAAAAAAAATATAAACTCATACAAATATTATGGCAACAAGAACAACAACAACAGTTACAATAACAACAATAATAACACCAACAATAATAATAAAAGCATCCCAGCCCAAGTCCCAACATCATCCATATACAACAACAACACCAAAAAGTCTATACCTTTGCTGTTTACAATTTTAAATTGAAATTTTCTTCTTTTTCCCTTTTGTTTTTTTTTTTCTTCTTCTTCTTTTGCTTTTTGCTTTTTTTTTTTTTTTTGGTTAAATTAATTTTATAAGTTACCAACAACCAGCAGCCACAAAAAAAAGTTCCGAGTAAATAATGTTTACTTTTATTGAAAGCACAGTAAGTTCTATAGAGTGTTTGTGTGTGTGTGTGTGTGTGTTGGTGAATAATAATTAGAATAAATTAAAATGTTGTGATTACAAAAAAAAGAAAAAAAAAATCAGAATAGAAAAGAGAAAATCTGTGAAAATCATAGAATTTTCTCTATTCAAAGTTTTTTTTTTTTTGCTTGAAAACAAAAGAATTGATGATTCCTTTTTTTCGTTTTTGAAAAAAAAACCACCCTTAAAAAATAAGGGTTCATGAATTAAAACTTTTGTTGGTTTACAAATGTAAATGGTTAGAAATGGAATCGTATAACAACGTTGGTAGATTTTATATTATCAAACCATCTATAACTCTCGTATACTTGATTAAACACACACACACACACACATACACATACATACATGTACACCACACATATATGCCAACTCATTTCACTTACACATTTTGAACATAAAACTAATTCAATAGAACAGAGATAGAAATTAATTATCATATTTCTGTTCTGTTCTGTCTTTTTATTCTTTCGTTTTTATATTTTTTGTTTAATCAAAAATTACCAAAGGTAATTATTTTATTTTTAATGAAAATCTCTAAAAGCAACAACAATAACAATAACAACAACAACAACTTCTACAGAAACAAAAAAATAGAATAAAAAACGATTAGAAAATAATTTCTTCAATTTCATTTGTAATTATGAAAATAAATTCTAAAATTCACATTGAAATAACAGAATAAATTTCCAACCATAAAATTAATTCTTATTCCCCATTTATTCCCCACTTTATAGAAAAATATTTTATTTCTTTGAATAAATAATTTAATATTATTTTGTTTATTTACCTTTTCTCTCTATTTTATTCACTTCTTTCCTTCTTTACCAAACAGAATCAAAAACAACCCACAACCCAACTACCCCCTCACACCTTTTTACTATATTCTGAACTTAACAATAAAGACAATAAAGTAAACCAGGCGTCTCTATCGTCATGCTGTAATTTAACCTTCAAATCCATGTGTTCATCATCATAGCTAATCAAAATGAGAGAAAATAGAAGGAAAATAGGAAAATAAGAAAAATAAATAAAAACAATTAGTAAATTTTGTGTATATAGAATTTTGCCGCAATCGCAAAATTCCATCCAAAAACAAAACATTAATTCCAACTTTACTAAAAATTTTATTTTCTAGATTCTTCCTTCTCGTCTCACTCTCTCTCTCACTCTCTCAGTCTATCTCTGTCTAACGCATTCTATCTCATTTCTCTCTGGATTCATGATAATAATATTTATAATATTATGATCATGCGCACTTATTTTATGTCAGTTTGTCAGATTTTTTTTCTCATAAAATAAAAATACAAAAATATTTATTTTTGCAAGATCATTTTTTTTTCTTCTTCTTCTTCGTCTTTTTCTTTTCTTATTTAAATTTATAAAATTATTGTTTTTTTTTTTGCTTCTTTAAATTTATTTTCATTTTGACATTTGTGATCTGGGTTTATTTAGGAGTTTCTGACACTTGAATCTAATGGATGACAGAAAGGAATAATATTTATATTCAATAGATTTTAAATGAAATCCTTTTCTATTTTGCATTTCTACGTTTAATTTTATGTTTTAAAAATGTTTTTTCTTTTTTTTTTCTGGGCTCGAATATTTAAAACATTTACCTGTATAGGCAAAATGGTCATTCCTGGTGGACGTTGAGTTGATCTGTCTGAAAGTCATATTAACAATCCCATGAATAATAGTAGAACTCCAGTATTGCAATAATCCAGACAAATTATAACAGAAACGTTAACGAGTAAATTCCGTCTCAGTCTTCACACTTTGCCTGAAGACATTCAAAATATACAATGACGGTTCTTATCTTTTTACCCTTATTACAAAATTGCAGTTATGCTAAACATTCCCAAAATCTAATCCCGTAACAAAAAGACGCAATGCGAAACCAGATCAGATAATACACAAAGAAACTTTTAACATAAAGACGTAATAAATGCAATTTACAGAAGAAAAATTTCAGAATATTTTTAAAAAAACAATTTCAATAAAAGACAATGAACTCATTCATCGATACTATTTTTGAATATAAAATAATTTCTCTAATGTGATTAAAGATAAAGTCAAAATGTGTACAAACAAACAGAACATAAATTCACTTAGAATAGAACACGAATTTTATGACGATACTAATGGTGTTTTCCGGAGAACATCGGTAATGTTGCATTCGTACAGAGCAAAACCGACCGATCTATGACAGTTTTACTCTGAGCGCAATTTTGTTTATTGTTTGAGTGGAACAGAAATGGTTTTATAACCTTAAATTTTTTATATATATATCGTAGAAAAGATAATATGTGAAGTTCTGGTTCTGTTTGAATTGATCCTCCTTTGAATGTCCGCTTTATATAAAAATTTGATTCACTATACTTTGTGATCAACATATCTGCTGTCGCCTTCGATAAACGAAGATTTCTTTTAAACTTTAAAATTAAAACTCTTTTTATAATATTCCGAAATATAATGTATAAAAGACATTATTATGAACAAATTATTATTTTTTATTAATTTTGAATCCGCAATTAGAAAATATTGTTATTAATATGATAAACAGAAAAAAATATGACAGCGAATTGCCTACTGAACTGTTTGCACTATCTAAATATGGCAGAGCAAGAAATGCAGCATTCATAGAGCTCAAACCTCAGAGTGGAAAACACAACATTTTAAAAATGCAGCTTTTTTTTATCTCTGGAACACGATGTTAGGGAGAGTGCGGTATGAGTGCGGTATGAGTGCAACATTTTTAGTTCTCCGGAAAACACCATAAGTCAATATTATCTGACACTGACACAATTATTCTTATCTTTTAACTATAAATTCACCTTAATTTAATTGTACAAAAATTACAACGATAATATTTTACAATATTTGGTTACGATAAATTCCATTCTTTTAGTTTGTTAATTTTTCTAATCAACAAATCACCAAAAAAAAATATATTCCGAAAAAACCAGAAATGTACAAATGTTGTAGAAAAAATGTTTAGAAATTCAATAGAAAATTATATCTAGAGCATTTATTTTGTTAAGTTTTTTTGTATTTCATAAAAGAAAGAAGACAAAGAAATTTTATTGACAAAGAATTAGATTGTGGTTTCTTCTATATTTCTTCCTTTCTACTTTCTATATTTCCCATTCTACTAAAATCTATTTAAAATTTTGCTAAATGAAAATTTAATAATTTCATTACAGAAACTTTTACAAGGAAGACGAATATCTATATTCTGGGAAATTAATTCTCATATTTTATTCATGAACAAAAAAAAGTCTATTCTAGACACAAAAAACAAAATACAAAATAATATTGAATCGATCAATTTCCATAATTCTTCTTCTTCATCTTTCCCGTGTCATTTATTTTTAGTTTAATTTTCTTTCTTTATTGTTTTTTTTTCCTATTCCATTTGATCACATTTGACGGACAAACAACAGATAATTATTGTTATTCTTTTATTTTTATTTCTGTATTTTATTTTTTCTAAAATATTTATGTAGAAAAGTTTTCTCTACTACTGACACATCCCAACCCCCACCCAATCCATTACACATGACTATTCACTATTTTCATTATTTTTACTTTTATTCCGATATTAGAATTTATTTTAATAAATAAACGTAAAAAAAAATTACATTTTCCTTTTATTGATATTTTTATCAAAGAAAAGTAAAAACAATAACAACAACAACAGAAAAAGAAAATATAACAACAACAAAAATAGAACTAACGAAAACAAAAAAGAATCGAAATAAACTTTGACCATGCCCTAAAAGAATAATAAGAAAATGAAGTAGAAGAAGTGTAAAAGGAAGGAAAGTGTAAGCCTCTAAGGGGCCAAAAAAAAATTTATTATCTTTCTATAAAGAACAAAAAGAAAACGAAAAGAAAAAAAGAAAAGAAGAAGAAAGACGAAAGTACATTGAAAATAAGTTTTAGTTAGGATTTGTTCGTTGGTTTTTGGGTTTCTTTTGGGGATTTTTTTTTGTTGTTGTGAGGTGTCAAAAATTTTGGGAAATTACGTTTAGAAGTAAAAGGAAGGAAAATTACAGCTGATCAAAGTTTATGGGAATTGAAGTTAATATAAAATAATGATCATGATGATGGTGATGATGATGATGATGATGATGATGATGATGATGATGATGATAATTTTACTATCAAACATAAATTTTATAATTTGAATCAATCAATAAAAAAATAAAATTGGTTAGTTTGTTTAATTCGTTTATTTTATTTCTTGTGTCAAGATTTGTCTGTTTTGTTTTTTGTTTGTTGTTTTTTTCTATTTGTTGGTATTGACTTGGAAATAAATTTGATAATTTTATTTGAATAATAAACATTGTAAAATATCTGCCACCTATCTCTCTCTCTCTCACTCTTTTAATCTTTCCCACTCTTTCTCACACATGAAATAAATGGAGGATTTATTTATTATTGTTTCAATAACAAAATCAAAACAGTTCAATCTTTTTCTTATTTTTTAATGATAGATGAGTTGCTCTTATTATATTTTCTTTTGTTTTATTCATCTTGTCTTTATTTTTCTTTTATTCCTTTTTTTTAACTGTCATTCAATATTTTGTTGTTCACTCAAAGAATTCATGTGAAGATTCTGTCAAAAAAAAAGAAGAAGACATTCAATGACGGATGTGATTTTTTTTCTTTTTGTTTTATTTTTGTTTCATTTTTCAACGAACTTTATTTACAAAAAAACTTCAACATGAAAAAAGGAAAACTTCTAAAGACGACGTGATACTTTGATTTTAATATTAAATTGATGAAAGAATGAATTGATTCAATTCATATTGATGGGGGTAAAAAAAAAATGAAATAATTTCAGAGACTAAGAATAACTACACGTTCAGATTTTTTTTTTTGAACAAATAAAATGAAAATATGAAGAAGAACAAGAAGAAGAAGAATATGAAAATTTGTAGAAAGAAAAAAAAAACCTCATTTAAATTCATAAGAAATCTTTATCTCTTAATCATCTACGGACTTATCCTGTGTAGCATAGCGTCAAAAATTAGATTTTCTACTCAGATTAAATCATCTCAATTTTTCATTTTTTTTTTGTCTTTCTTTCTTTCGTCTTTACATTTTTTGTTCTTGTTGTGGTTGTTGTTTAGTTGGACTTTTCTTGTGGCACTTATAAAAGTTAACACAAATTATTTTCTTTTTATTTTTCTTTATATTTAAAAATTTAGACTAGACTTATTTGCTGTTATCTGTTTTGACGTGACATAAAGGAAAAAAGAAAATCATGAAAAATTGACTTTCAACAAAAATTTATGAATAATTTTTGTGTTGTGTTTTTTTTTTCTTCTCTTTTTCTTTATCCATTTTTCCATTTTTCGTTACAACAAAAAAAAAACTCATGAATTTTAAAATTCTGTATAATTTAGTGACGGCTTTTTAGTTGGTAAGTTTTTATTATTTATATTTTTCTAGTACAACTTTTTTTTTGAGTGAACTTTTCAGATAAACATTTTGTTTTTCCTTCAGTATGAGAAGATTTAAAGGAAGACAGAGAGAAAGAAAAAAGTTTAAAGGGGGATGATGGGAGAAAAAAGAAAAAAATGCGGATAAAAAAAATTATTGATGTTGTCAGATAAAAAAAAAAATTTGTTAGATGAAAATGCTAATATTTTTCCAATATAAAAGTTTATCACATCAAAATATCACAATAAATATGTTGTTTCCCATTACTCCCATATTCCCTCATACAGCACAAACAGCACATACAGCACACACAGCACATACAGCACACACAGCACACACAGACACAGAAGTATATAAAAGTCAAATTTGTATACACGATTTATAGATTCACAATGTAATGTTGTTTTAATATTTAATTGTTGTGCTAACCAAAGGTTTTAGTTACTTCGGGAAATGAAATCTAAAAACGGAAATTAAAATTTAGATCATTTTTAAAGTGTTTACTGTGTAATCACATTTATAATTTACAGAATAGATATTTATTCCATTTATTCATCTTGACCGCACATTTCTTTAAATGTTTCCTAATGATTTCATATATTCCGAAATTTATCGTTTTCATTTCAGTGACTAAAATACAAGATTCTAAAAATATGAAGGGATGATAAAAATGAACGCGAATAAAATTACAAAAAAAAACTGAAATAAATAATGGAAGGGATGAAAATTTCTCCAAATGCCAATTCCCCCAACCACCCCCCACCCCACCACGCCCCTTCATTGTCTCATTTGAATTTATTGTAGATTATTATTGGTAATTTCACAAATCAATTTTTAGACATTTGCAATTTATTCATAAATAACTTACTGTTGGTAGTGGTAGTGGTAATGGTAGAGTTGTTAATGATAAATAATGTGTCACGTGATATTTATAAATAGTTTTATTATTGAAATTTTAACAACATTATTGATTATGTAACATTAATTCAATTATTTTAGGTGTCAATTAAAGGTGTATAATTTTCAATATATTAAAATAAAACAAAAGATAATTACAATCAACTTATAAACTCAGGTCGAACAATTATACCATTTCTATATAACTTTTTCTTTTCATCTCTCTCTAACTTTTGTTTCTTCATTTCTTCATTTTCACTAAAGTAAAACTTACTAAACAAATAAAACAAAAGATTCAGCAAAAAAAGTTTTGATTTCATCAGAAGTGGCACCGCACCGCACATTAGAGCAAAAATTTGGTACACCAATTTAAAAAATGTTAAAACATTTAAATATTCATCATAATAACCACCACAACAAGATAAGAGAAATTTTAATTTAAATAAGTTTCATTTGTCTTCATTTTCATATAAATTTAAAGTTTTTAAATGACACCCCGAAAAAAAAAAGAAAGTATAATATTTGATTGTTAGAAAAAAAATATTTATATAAATGAAAATTACTTAAGGCAATCAAATTTTAAACGTATATAAAGTATAAGATCAAGTGGGAAATTTTTGACTTTTTATGTTTTATGTTTTATTTTTTATTTCTGTGTGTGTGTGTCTACTATTAAAATAATAGAGTCGACCGCACACAGCCAATAATAAAAGTTCAAAATTAATTTTCATTTGTATAATTTACGTGTTTATTCGTGCAAATGTGTAAAATTAAATGGGAAATTTATATATGTGTGTGTGTATGTTGTGTGTGTGTATATAATGATAATAATAATTGGAACAAACTATTCCCTCTGGGTATATACAAAACTGAAAATGTGAAAATGGTTTCAATGTTCATAACATTTTATTTAACGTAATTTTCATTTTGTGGGAAATGCGGGAAAACTAAAGGCATAGTTTATTTATCTATATATATATGTGTGTGTGTGTGTGTGTGTGTGTATGTATGTTTTAAAGTTTGACCCAATTTCAAATGTTATCATTTATATTTCATATTTTTTTTTTTCCGATTTGTTTTGTTGTCACTGTCAGGGAATCGACGATATTTGTATTAATTCTAGTCTGCGCATTTTATCATTTTTTCTGTACAGCGGCACCATTTTTCTTTTTCCTTTCTCTATTTTTTATTTTAATTAATAAATGTTTCTCGTAAATTTTCCACACAATACCAATAAATAATCACAAATAATAAATAGACAGTACACAATTTTTTATTTATTGCCACCAAAAACACCGAAATGAATTTGACAATCTTTAAAAAAAAATATTTATATGAGCTGTGGGCTGTTCTCTAGTGGCTTCTGTTCTATACATGTGTGAGTGTGTGTGTGTATATGAGTATGGAAATTTGTCTGTCACCCATTCTTCTTCTTCTTCTTTTTCTTTTTTTTAATAAGATTCAATTTTAGATAAATATATTTGCGGTTTGGAGACGATATTTTTTTTCTTGTTATTATTTGATTTTTTTTTTGTTTTGTTTTGTGTTCTCTCTATCGTCGACTGTCAACAAGAAGAAAAAGTGAAAAAGAAAAGATTGAAGAAAAATATTGATTCACTTGTTTCTTTTTTTTATTATGATTATTATTTTAATAAAAGAAAATCAATAAAATAAACTCCTTTTGACTATTTTTTTTTTCTTCCTAAACAAAAAATCACAAGAGAAAGAAAAAATAAATAAAGGGAAAAAAAGAAAGTAAAAATAAGTTTTTCCGGATATGTTCACTGAAGTGATGGGAAATTGCCTTTAATAAAATAAAAATAAACAACAAAACAAACAACAAATAAGATAAGAATAAGAAGAAGAAGAATGAAGAGAGAAAAAGAGAATATTTTTTGTCAACAGATTTTCTTACTTTCCATTTTTTTTTTGTTGATTTGTTTTCCTTACTTTTTTTTCTTTTTCATTGTTTAACTTTATTTGTTTTCTTTGTTTGTTCTTATACTTTCTTTTCATTTCGTTTAATTATAAATATATAGAAGAACAAATAAATGAGATGCAGAAGAAGATGAATAGGATAAATGTAAAAGGAAGAAGAAAAATATTAGTCAGTGTCAAGGTTAAGATTCATTTGTAGCCATTAAAGTATTTTCTTTCTTCTTTTAATTTTTTTTTATAAAGTGAAATTAGTCACGCATTTTCATTTCTTACAATTTTTTATCTATCTATTAGTTACGTTGAATGTACAATTTAAGTCACTCGCACCCTTCCTCACTTCCTTCCGAAAACACAAAAAGAAAAATGTTAAAAGGAAACATTATTGTTTCTTTTTCTTTTTTATTTATTAAATATTTAATCAATCAATAAATTAATGGAGTCATAAAAAGTGTAAGCAAATAAAGAGTTGGGTAGGTGGTATGTGAGGGTAGTAAAACCCTTTTCTTTTCAAAAGACAACGTTTACATATACTCTATTAAGATATTAAATCAAAATATGTGTATGTGTGTGTGTGTGTGTTTGTAAATGTTTCTTATGTTTGTTTATAAAAACAGTGAAGTATAGTAGTGAAGTTATGGATAAAAAGGCAAAAGATTGGCGGTATGTAGTATAGGGGAACGACATCCATAAAAATTCTTTCTGATCTTCATATTTCATCTTTAATACATAATATCTTGTTGGTTGTGTTCTGTTCTTGTGTCTTAATCTTTTTGAAAGGAATTTATATACATTTTTTCCTCATCCTCTCTTTGTCCTCATTCTCATCTCTCTCTCTCTCTCTCTCTCTCTCGTTTATTATTTTTGTTCTTCATTTCTGTTTATATTTAATATTTTATAGATTATGTGATGATCGTGGTATTTTAAACTCACGTATGCGATTCAAGATATTCACTTTCTCTCTTCTATCTCTCTCACTCTCATACTCTGTCTGTGTGTGTATGATGATAATATTATATAATATGTGTGATTTTTATCAGAAAAGTTACTTACACTTTTCATATTGGATAAAAATTGAGAAACAGTAACTGAGACATTTCATAATAATAAAATCTATATCGATACTCACGTACATAGATTGAAAGAATTGATTTCTGATTAAATAGCAACAACAACCACAACAGTGAATAAAAATTTTATTATAACCAAAAAAAAAAAAGGGGGAAAGAAAAACGTGTAAATTCTTCGATATATACTAAAAAGAGGGTTGAGAAAATACTTTTTTTTCTTTGAATAATAAAAACGGAAAGAAAACATATTCTTGTGTACAAGAAGAATACTGATGTTGATATAATAATCTTTACACGACGATCTATATAAGTGAAATATTGTAAATTATATTATTATGTATAAAATCGAAATTAAAAGATTAAAATCATTATATTGTTCAAATTTTTCAATCAGAAATAATCGTTTTATAAAGTGATCAATTGAAGTCATAAGTTTAGATAAGATTTTCATTAATATTGTGTGTTCTGGTTTCTGGATTAACTACTAAGGCCACTGTTCGATCCCTGTAACATCACGGATATTCAGTGTAACTCTCGTTTGTCTAATCGTAAAATATTTAACTGGAATTATATAAGAATAATATTTTATCCCAACGTGAGCTGAATTGACAATCAAAACCATTTTACAATATTCACTATTTACGAAGCATTTCTAAACTTTACCATTTGCCGACAATAAACCTTATTTTATAACGATCAATTTTGTTAAAACTTGAAAACCACTTTAGTTCATCTTTAATTAATTTTCTTATTTACAAACGTTAAGAAGAGCAAAAAAAAAAACAAAACAAAAGATGGAAAATATATTTAAGAAAATAAAACTTTCCAGTCAAATTATTGCCATTTAATTCAAATTTTATTTAATGCACATAAAGTTAACTGCGTGGAACATTGTTGTTAGATCCTTTCTTCTTTGGTTTCGACCGTAATTTTAAATATTATTGTTGTTGTTGGTCTAGCGATCTTTAAACAAAACAATTTTTTTTTAGTTTAAATTAAAAAATTATTTATTATTTTTATTTTATCAATTATTGTAGTTAGAATTGAATTTTTGAAAATTTACAAAGAAAAATGATTTTAACAAAAATAACATTTCAAAAATGCATATGCAGATGCAAGGTGGTTCAGAGCCCACCTTAAAAATATTAGGTCTCGTCCCGATTTGACTTAATAAAGGTTTTTCAAGGTAGTCTGGTTGCCTGGTGTGAAAAAGTGGACGTTAAGTTAATTAAATAGAAATATTTAAGACAAAGATTAAAAAAAAAATAACATTTCAAATTAATTTAAAAGTTTTCATTCTTTTTAAGTATAATTTCTCTTTAACATTTTTAATTATTTATTTTGATCAGTTGGAAATTTTTTAATTTTCCTAAAGAAATTTATTTAAGTTTTACTTTTGATCGTAAAAACTAAAATCCAAACCAAAAAAAAAATTGTATTTTTTCTTTCTTTCTCATTCCTTCGTTGGCACTCTTTTATTTAATATAATTAAACTTTTAATTTGAATTACAAAATGATATAAAGTTATGTAGATGAAATAGGATGAACAATAAAAGATTAACCACAAACAAAAAAAAAAACAAGTAGAGTTAGTAAAACTTTACAATATTTCAGTTATGGTTTTTCTGTATTTTATTTCTGCTTTCTGTTTGTGTTTCCGTCATAAATTTTAATTCATAACATTTCATTTATTTATTTAGCAATAGGTTGATTCTAAAATATAAATGAATGAAAAACTAAATTATATTTTCTACTGCATTGACGTAATTTTCGTATATTTTTTCATTTAATAAATTTAATTTTTTTTCTCTCATTTTTTGTAAAATCAGAATTTCGTTGATGGTTTTAATTTAAATTTGAAATAGAAAAGACAGACAAATTTTTTATTATGATTGATCAGATTTTTTTTTATCTCTCTCTCTCTCTCTCCTCTTCTTTGAAAAAGTTTTATAATCTAATATTCTCAATTCCCTTAGCCAACAACTCACAAATCACATAAAAGCTTTATTTTATAGAAAAATCAGAGTTCAAAACCTTTAACAGGTTAAGCACAATAAATACACGTATGAAAGTTTCAACATTTATTTTAGTTTTGTTTTCCTTTTTATTTTTGTTGTTGTTGTTCTTTTTATTTCATAAAAATGAAAAATTTGATTTTCATAAATTTTAAGCTATTCAATTCTTTCATCTTTACCATTAGAACCATTAAAGCTCTATGTTAAATCTACATACATATATACTCACGTAATGCAGACACATATATACACACACACACATACACACATACATTCAAACAGATGTACCTATTATATAAGATACAAAACATAAGAAGATCAATATCCAACAGAAGTTCTATCTCAAGCTAAACTCCAATGAAAAGTACCTCCTCATATACTCCCACTTAATGTTTTGTTCATTTTTTCTTTTCCCTTTTTTTCTTTTTCATCATTTACTATTTTCTCATATTTCTTCTTTTTCCTTCTTCATCTCCTTTTATCATCAACATATTTTTTTTTCTTCTTCTTCTTCTTCTTCTTCCTCTTGTGTGTATTATGAGAGATATTATGAGGTTGGTCTCTTTGTTCGGTAATCGACTTTAACCATCTTTAAGTCCATTTAGAATGAAGCTTTATCTCCCTCTTCTATCTCTCTTCTCTTTTGCACTCTTTAGAACGATTTGCATAAATTACTTGTATGAAAGAAGAATAATAATCCAGAATAAAAAGTGCGAAAAATGAGGAAGAAGAAGAAGAGGAACGTGATTGAAAAAAGGCAGGTCGGGGATTTCTTTTTTCTTCTACAATATTTTTTTTTGATGTTATTTCCTTGTGTGTATTCCTGCCATTCAGATGATTTATGATGTTTGAGGATATTTTTTCCTTTTTTTTTTACTCTTTTTTTGTTTTCTTTTTTTGTCAAAGTTTGTTTTTTTTTCCTTTTCTATTTGATGATAGGCTGTATCTGTGTGTATGGCTCCGTGTGTGGTTGTATGTGTGTGTATTTGATATTCATAAAAAACGGATTATATATACATAAAATAGATCACATTTTTAAATTGGAAACTTAACGAACATTATACTTACAACACGAGTGTATCAGTGTGCATGAGTTTTCAGAATATTTCTTGTATTTTTTTTTGTCTTCTTCTTATTTTTACACACATAGATCTAAACATGTATACAAACATACATACAAACATACATACAAACATACATACAAACATACATACAAATATACATACAAACATACATACAAACATCAAACAAACATACATACAAACATACAGCAATACATACAAACATACATCCATACAAACATACATCCATACAATCATACATATTGATAAAGGAAGAGAATATCGAGAGATCTATTCTTATGGGACACATCAAAAGCAAAGAGAAAATTTCTCATTATTATTCCACAAAAAAAAAAAAACAACAACAAAAAAATTTATAAAAGTTAAATAAATTTATTAAAAGTTCATCGTTTCAATAATAATGAAAGCAATTTTTAGAATTTTCCCATTTTCTCAATATTTTATCGAAAAAGTTTACCGTTCCTTCTTCTTCACTCTATTTTTCTTGTTTGTTGTTTTTTTTTTTTTGCAAAGACCAGACCAGACAACTTTCTTTTTCTCTTTTTATATTTGCGCGTTTCTCTTCTATTTTTTCTTTTCCCTTTTTTTTTTTATTCTTTTTTTTTGTTCTCTTTTCAACTCTGAAATTTTCTTTCGGAAATTGTCAGCTGTTACAAGTAAAAATACAAAAATACAAAAAAAAAATATTAAATATAAAATAATTCAGGCGTTGTAATTACAAAAGAATCAAATAAAATATCATAAAATACGTAAGAGAAACAAAATAAAATCAGCATCCGGCATAGCAAAGAAAAAAACAATTTTTCGACGATAAAAAACAGAAGAAGACGAGAAAATATAAAAATAAAAACAGCAAATAAACAAAAATAAAAATCGAAGAAACGACAAACTAAACAATTTTTTTATCGTCATTTTGATGACCAACGAAAATACTAAACATCCCTCAACAAATTTTCGGTTTTTATTATTTTTTATTGAAGACGTTAAGATTTCACTCTCTCTCTCTCTCTCTCTGTTCATGCCCGTTATTTATTTACTTTTCGTCTTTTTCTTTTTTTTTTTTTTCTGTGAATGTTTCGTACGATCATAAATCAAAAAAAAAACAACTCTTGTTCTCATCTTGTGTTTTATGGTTTAATTTATTGGGATTATTATTCATTAAAAATTATTCATTCGTACATTTTTATAAATATACAATTTTTTTCTTTATTTTTTTATGTTTTTTTCTTCTACCCCTCCTACCCCTGTTCATTTCAATCAAATAAAATCAGAAAAATGTCAAAACAACATTCATTTATTAGTGAGTTTTTCCATTAAAGTCTACACTCAAAAAAATGTTTCCTAACCCCAACCCCCCATTACCACCCGCCCCATCCCATCCGACCAATATTGTTGAAAACAGAATTGAAACGAGTTTCACCTCTTTCAAAATGTTTATGATAAAAAATATATAAAAAGAAAAAAAACTAGGCGTCTCCATCTAAACAAATAATAATAAATATTTTCTTTCAATTTAACATTTATAAATATTTATTATCATTTTCATTTTGGGAAATTTTCTACAACACAAAACAAAAGTTGTTTCTTTTGTTGTTTTTTTTTTTTTTACATTTGAACCCTATTCACCAAAAGTCCAACCTTCACAACAAAAAAAAAATGAAAATGACCAAAAAAAAAACTACTTTGAACAAAATGATAGAAAAACCGGGCGTCTCCATTTCTACTAATTCTAACAGAAAAACAATTTTCTTTAACCCTAACTTTCAATTAAACCACAGATAAGCTAGCACACAGCCGTTTATGTAACTAGAAAATTATACAACAACAATAACAACAAGTTAAAGAAGAAAAAGAGGAAAAACTGTGATATAAATGGGATATTTTTGTTTGGGGATTTTAAAGAGATTAATTTCATTTAATTAAAATGAACGGCCATATTGGAATGATTAGTTGATAAACGGACGTAGGTTAACCACTAAACAAATGTGAATTCTACGGGTGGTATGTCCTTTTTTTTTTATTGTTCTAAAATCTAAACGTCACGATGCAACAAGATGAAAATAAAAAGCCCCCCATTAAAGAGGTCAATGACACGAACAATTTTTGGTATGAGAAAATGTTAACAAAATTTAGATTATTTTATTGTAAAAGAGAAAACAAAATAAAAAGCAACGACCTTTCTTCATTGTCTCAAGTGATTTGAATGACTTGAATTGTCGATATTATTTTGTCTTTAGTTCTATTTTTAGTTCGTCTTTTACAATAAGAAAAATGTCATACAAATCGAGAGATTTAATGGTAATGAGATTGGTTATTGTTTTATTTTTTTTTTTTTTTGCTCTTCAACATTTTACTCTTCATTCTCTTCTTCATTCTGTTCTTCAACGCTCTTCTGTTTTTCTGTTGTTCTTTGTTTTGTGAGGGTGAAATGGAAAAACAAAAAAAAAAACATAACAGCAAGACAACAACAACAAAAACTCAACTAGTGTTTTATTGTGTTTGTAAGAGTTTTATTTTTTTTTTCTTACCATGTAGAAAATATTCAATTGGATTTTGAGATTTAAGTATTTTCTCCTCCAGACATAATGGAATGTTATCTCATAACAATTTGTCCACAAAAGGAAAAGAGAAAAAGAAACGATTCTAAATAATCGGTTTTATTTTTTTTTTTCATTATTCGATAAATTTTTTCTTTTATTTATTTTCGATATAAACGAAAAATAAATATTCTTCAATAATTTCTTCTTTTTTTTTTTTCGTTTGTTGTTCGTTTACTCAAGGATTCGATTATTTATTGTTATTAGCTTCAACTAGATTAGTTTTACATCATTATTCCAATTTCTATATAACAGAACGCAAAAATTCTTTCTTCGTATTTTGAACAAATCTTATTCAGAATAATTTAGGGATTAACAATAATCTTGTATAATTTCTCAGAAATCAATGCGCATAATTTTTTTCCGTTTTTATATTTCTTTTTTTTTTCACGATGAAAGAAGCGTCAATCTGTAACATATTTGAGTGTCCTTAAGCACAACAACAACAACAACAACAACGAAAAAAAAAAGTCCGAATAGAAAAACAAACAAAAAAATGATGTTATGATTCAAGACGTTACAAATTATTTATATCTCTTTGTCTCATTCTTTCTCACACAATCTATCTGTCTGTTTTTTTTTTATTTTTGTATCAAAAGAAAAAAAAAATTAAATTCAAACTGAATCAAACTGAATTAATCAATCAATCAATTTATTCTATCAGTCAGTCAACTTTTCCACTAACAATCAACAATCATCCACTTGAATAAACATTTGAATAGGAAAACTGAAAACAAAAAGAAAAAGATGAAAAATATAAGATTGAAAAAGATGAACAGAAATATTTTAATCATTCAAGATGATAATCAGTTTATGATTATATCTTTAAGATTATAAAATAATTAAGTATCAACGATAAGAAAATCGTCATCATAAATGATTAATTAATTCGTTTATTTGTTAATTTAATTAATTTATTGGTTTTTACCACACAATCCATATTTTTCATTTTCTTAATAATTAAACTAACAGATGTGTGGATATTCAACTTGTTTCTGTTTCTATTTCTTTCTTATTTGTCTACTTTTTCTTTAATTTTCTACAACAATAACAACAACACAAAAAAAATCATATATACACACACACAAGACTCAATAAATAAATCTTCTACATGACTCAAATATACAAATTACAATTTATCTAACTTTTTATCGATGGTTTATTTATTTACTTCTGTCTATGCCTCATCTCTCTCTATCTCTCTCTCTCTCTCATTATTTCTGTCTCTTTTTTTATATCTCTCAACTTTCCATATATAATGTGTGTGTGTGTTTTTGTGGGTAGATGCGTTTTTCAATTTTTTATGATTTATAATTTGCTCATTTAAGTTAAACAAAAATAAACAAAGAAAAATTGAAAAGAAAATGTTTTCGATAATAAACAATTATTATTAGAAAGAACAAAAATATGAGCAACTCATTTTTTGTTTTGGCTGTCTGCATTATTTTAGAACACGTTGTGAATTTTGTTCCTTTTTTTTTTTCTTTTTCCCCCAAATAAATGAAGTTTCAGTATGGTGAGTGTTACATTGGAATTACGTTGGAATTAATATGAGATGGGATATGATGAAATGGGAAAGGGTTGTGATGTCATCTAAAGAAATTGGTAGGGATTGGATAATGTGTATAGAAAATATTTTTGGAACCATTTCTGAATGAAGGCAGTTTAAATATTTTGTCATTTTTTTTTTTTTAGGTTGTACAAATTTGGTTACCATTTTTTAATGTTTGTTAGGCTTTTTGTTCTGATCCCTTTTTCATGCTCTATCATCACAAATAATTTATTCAAACATTTATTTTAACTCCTTTTTTTTTTACACAAATAAATGAGGAAGAAGTATGCCTAAGAGATTGAAAGAGAAAAAGAAAGGGGGAGAGAGGAGAATATAAAAAAAAAATCAAAGTAAAGGCAGAAAGAATATTTTACTGTTTTTTTTTCTTCCATTTTTCCTCTCTTTTTTTTTTTTAGTTTGTGACGCTTTACTTTTAATTAAAATTTTAAATCTGTGAGATAACACACATTATGAATTATCATAAACCAATACAAATTCAACCCAACAGAACACAATGCAAAAAAAAAAAAAGAAACCTACACGAACAGCAAAAAAAAAAAAAAATAATACAACAAAAATAACAAGAACAACAATAACAACATTAACAATGACTAACAACCAACTAACTCAACCAACCCAACAAACCAAGGCAACAAACAAAACAAGGACAGGAAACATAAATTCTCTTCTTCATCATCCTCGTACCAACTGAAAAGAACAGAATTGGTTGACTGCGGGGGAAGAATGGGGGAGGTGAAATGGTAGAAAAGTACACATAAACAGAGGAAAAAAAAAACCACAACAACAACAAATAACAAAGCGGAGAATAAGCTCGTTTTGGAAAAAAAAAGGAAGAAGAAGAAGAAGTTAAATCCCTTTAAAAACAAATTCAAACAAAAATTTTGTGTTTTTCATGCGTTTAAATTGAACAACCAGAAAATGATCCCTGGCATAACCATCCGCCTATCACTTTCTCACTTACACTCACACACATATTTACTCTAACAACGCGTGTATCCTTATTTTTTTGTTTTTTATTTTGCTTTTTTTATTTGGATTCCTTTACGTCATTGTCTTTTCTATATTAAAATCCATCTAGATTTGACCTTGAGATAATTTTTAACCCATCACAGAAGAGAATGAAAAAATAAAAGATAATAAAACAAAAAATGTAAAGAAAGAGACAAAGATAAAGTAAGTTTTTATTCTTTTTTTTTATTTATTGTGTTTCTCTCTCTTTCTCTTTTTATATGTTCTCACTCTTTAACCCATTCTTTGTTTATCCCACATTACTATCCCACTCACTTACTCTCCATCCACTTCTTCTTCTTCTTCTTCTCCTTCAAATTCATCCATAAAATATAATTTATATATTTTTTCATTGTTATTCTCAGTGCGGTCACTTTTAGTACTAAACTATGACTTTTCTATGGTTATGTATGTGTACCTGCTGTGTGTGGTTGGATGGTGTTTGATGTTTAACCGAAGTGGACAAAAATAGGAATAGAAAATATTAGGAGTAAGGATGATAATATAAGGAAGTAAAAAAAAGGTATTAGATGAAAAATTGTAGTGATAGGTATAGGTGATGACTGTAGAAGGAAGTAGTAGATAAGTAGTATAACAGTAGAAAGGGATAGAATAATTTTTGATTAAATTATATTAAGAAAATATATCATCATCCTTCATTTGTTTATTTAGGTCGACAAAATGATAATTGATAGGATTTGATATACGATAAAGGCATATTATATAAACTAAAGATGATGAAGAAGAAGAAGAAGAAGAAGAAGAAGAAGAAGAAGAAGAACAAACCTAAGTGACGGAGTAAGTGAAGGTGGTGAAGTTGTTGATGGAGTGGGTGTAGAAGGAGAAGGGATAATATATTAAATAATGGAAGGATACTGAATACATTTAGACTATAATTTGATCTTATATCTTCATCATATAAACATAATAATTGAATGAACTTAATTTACTCATAACAGTTGAAATTTTATTCCCATTAAAATGTAGAAATACAAAAAAAAAATTATCATAATAATATTTTGTTTGTTTGTTTTCTTTAACAAAATTTGAGATGACATCTGTCACATTCAGTTGAGTTTTCATCTTTATCTTAAAGATTATAATAATAAAAAAAAAAAATTGAAGAATATAAAATTTCTCATTTTCATTGTCCTTCCTTCTCTTTCTCCTATTTTCTTATCAAAAATTTGTTATTGCTAAGACAAAAAAAATGAGAAAAGAGAATTTTGAACATTTGTTATAATTTTCATTGTTGCTGTTGTTGCTATTTTTTCTTTTCGTATATTTTGTTGTGATGAAATTTTTCAATTTTTTTCTTCTACTTTTTTTTTTTTAATTAAAATCAAAATTGATTGATTGATTTGGAATTCTTTAAGTATTCATGTAGATCAATGTCAGAGAATATCATTTTATTTGTTACATGAATGTTTTGTTTCTTTTGTTTCTTTTGTTTCTTTTGTTATTTCTTAAATTTTTTTATTTGATTTAATTTAATCACATTCATTTAAATTACACAGTCTGAATTGTTTATGTCCTAAAGTCCTTATACTTTTGATTAGAAATTAATCTTTATATAAATGTATACAGAAATATATTCTTTAATTTTTGATATGATGAAATAACAACAACAACAACAACAAACTTTTGTAATATTCAATCATAGTTTGAATGTCTGGATGATAGAAAAGACGAAACAAAAATACTTTAAAAAGAATTCTACATTAACTCTCAATTCACGGCACAAAACAACAACAACAACAACAACAAAAAATATATCAAAAAAATAATGAATCAAAAATACTTGGCGTCTCCACATGTCCACTAAAGAAAGAAGAAAAGAAAAGAGTGATAAATCGATTTTCGTCACAGTTACGTTTTTTAAAGAGTCTTCTTAGTACTTTTTTTTCTTCTTTCTTTCTTTGGGAAATCAATTGAACATTTTTTATATTATTTATGTTTACAATAACAACAACAATAATAACAAAAACAACAACAACAACAATAATAAAACCACAATAACAAGGACCACAAGGAAACACGGATTAAATTAATAATTTACGTGTTTTTCTGTTTGATTGAAAATAAATCGATTTTTTTTTTCTGTGCGTTCTCTTCTTTCGTCTCTCTCCTTTTTTTTTTTATTCTGGTGGGTTTTCAACCGATATTGTTTGTTTTTTGGTTTCGCCACCTCTTCCTCCTCCTCCGCCTCACCATTCCGCCATCTATTTTTTTTTTTATTTCATCCCCAATTTTGTTTTTTTTTTTTTTTTTAAAAAAAGCCTTCAACAATATTATTATTTTGTTGTTGTTGTTTTTTTTTTGTTCTCTGTTTTTATTTCTTTGAATGACGCAGGTAATTGAATTTCTATTTCGACATTTTGATGGTCCTCCCAGGTAATATTGATAAAAAAATGTAATATTAAAATAGGGTAATAGAAAAGAATGGAAAGATGTTATGTCAACAAGTTTTCCTGGTTTTTTCTTTTCTTTTTTATTTTGATTGGGGAAAATAATATGAGGAAAAATAACCCAAGACAAAAAAAAGCACAAGTCTACTTGTGTGTATTATGTTGTGTTGTGTTGTGTTGCGTTACGTTGTATTGTGTTATGTATGAGTGTGTGTGAGTATGTGTGTGTATACTGTTTGATTCAAGAGAAAAACATATTAAAAATTAATAAAATTATTAACGTTTGAAAATGTTTCCTTTAATCGAAAATCATCAAGAATTCTATGAAAAATAAAAAATAAAAAATATTTACAAAGAACAAAAAAAAAAAAAGAAGAAACTAAAATTTTTATTGAGTTTTTTTTCATTTGTCAATATTTAATAACAAAAAAAAAATGATAACAATAATATTCCATTGAAAACGTTTTGTCAGAAACAATTCAATAATATGATTAAATTTTTAACTTGTTGCCAACAATAAACCAAACACGTTGACTCTTAAAAAATGAACTAACTTTATGTAAAGGACAAAACGAGTTGAATACTTTTTCTTTTTAAAAAAAAAGGGACTACAAGATGGACGTAGAAAATCCCCTTTAAAATATTAACAACATCATTATAATATTTAGTATATCCAACAGCACACATCTTAAAATTTAGTTGCATTTTTTATTATTGGACCGACGATCAAATATTCCATTTTTAATTTGTTTTTTTTTTTCTTACCAAAAACGAAAATTTATATTCTGTTTTTAATCACAGAAGAAGCAACGACAAAACAAAAGAAAAAAAAATACACAGTAAAATTTTTTTTAACAGAATCCAGAGATTTTTTATAATCGAAAGAAAAATTGTTTTTTTTACGGTATTTTTTTTTATTTTTAATTAGAATTCGCATAATTTTTTTTGTTTCTTTTATAAAAACGTGATTCACGTTACTAAGTGTAACAGCTTATAATAGATTTCACTCAGAAATTTATTAATAAGATTATTATGAAATTGCATCTGCTGCAATAAGACTCGAGTAAACACAATAAGTCTTTGTTCTTGTTCTTGTTAAAAAAAAAATGCATTCAAGAAAAATATGTTACCGAACACAAAAAGATTTCAGTTCAAGAAATGTTTAGATTCAATCTTTTCATTTTATTTTTAGAATTTTTCTCGATTCAACAAAAATTTATAATAATAAAAAAAAAAAGTGAAAGGAATGAAATTGAATTTAATAAAAGAAAACAAAAGTGATTTGATTTCAATTTTCTATCAAAAAAAAGAAGAAAAGTCATCGATTGAAATGCAAATATATTTTCGCTAAAAATAACTTTACTGAGTGAGATAATTAAATGAACATGATTTCTTAAGATCTTTTCAAATGTGTGCTGTTGGCAAAATTTTCTTCATTTTATTTTAAACGAAATTTACTTGATTTTTACAGAAATCTCCAGAAATTCAAGAGACATAACCGAACTTTTATTATTTTATAAAATTAAATTAAAACACGACGTAAAAACTAAACATTAAATTTTATTGTTATCATTTGATAATGTCTTTACTACGTCTTCTACTAAGTCTTCTATTGAACGTTTGATTTTTGTATCAAAATATAAATGAGTGAAAAAATTAAATCAAACATTTCCATTGAAAATACAAAATACACATTTTTGATAATGAAAGAAAAGGTATGAACACACACGTACACAATGACAGTGCTGAAATAGATGAAAATTATTTTACCACAATGGTTTACAATAAAAACAAAGACAATTCAATTCAATTTTGTCAGATCAAAAAAATAAAATCATTGCTCATGTTCCATTTGATTTCCATAAAGTCAATAGTACAATTAAAAAGAATCTGATGCCATTGACATATTCCCATAATCATAATTTGCATTTTGTAAATAAAATTATTCTAATTTTCTTCATTTTTTTTTTGATCACCAATATTTCCAATACACAATTACAACAAAGATTTATTAGCTATAAAGAAACAAATTTGGCAGCTGTCAAGAATTTTTTCTACCAAAAACCTCGGTAAACTTTTATTAAAATTTATTAGTTTTCATACAATATAGAAAATACAGTCCTGTATACACACACACACACGCATAAACATCTAACTATAACAATTTGTCGTATGTTTTGTAACATATTACAAAAATCTAACACTTTCTTTTTTTTTTTTTATGCCTTCCAGGGGAAAAAAATTAAAGTTAATCCAGTCACGTCTTACATTTTTCTCAGAATTTATTTATATTTTTTTGTTCTTTCTTTTATTCTCTTTGAATTTAGTATCACTTCTTAATCTCTACAGAAAATTTGTCAATCTTATCAATTTCTTTCTCTCGCTTCTAACTCAAGTTTTTGATAAATAAAAAACTATTTTCAAATTGGTTCAAATAGAAAGTAACGTGAAATGGACAAAATGTATAAATTTATTTTCTTTTGTCTCTTTTTTTTTTTTTTTTGTTTTTTTTTTTGACTTGAAAAATAAAAGAAAAGTCAAACGAAAAAGAAAATAAAAAAGAAGACGAACAACAATTTCAATTTAAACAACAAAAAAAAGTATACACAGACACAGTCGGATACAGTCGGATACACACACACACACGCTGGCACTCACAGTCAGACACGGGGATAAAAAAGTAAAAATAAGAGGAGAAGAAAATACAATTTTCCGTTCATTGGATTTTTATTTTTATTCTTTTTATTTTCATTCTCGTTCTCATACTCCACAATAATATATTCACATTCGCACAGATCTATTGATTCTTTGTCCACACATTTTCTGTTTTTTTTTTATATCATTCATTCCATCAGCTACTTTTTTGTGTTATTTAGTCGGTTATCTGTTATTTTTGTTTGGATAAAAACAAAATAAAAACAAAACAAAACAAAACAAAACAGATAAAGAGAGAAAGAGAAAAATAACAAACAAATGATTCAACTTTTATTATTTCATCAAATTTTTTGCTCTTTTTTTGCTTCTTTCTCTTCTTCTTTTTCTTTTTCATTTTCTTCTTCGTTTTCCATTGTTTCGCAACTTTGTGTATTATTTTGTCTACCTTATAGTTTTGTTGTTGCTGTTGCTGTTGCTGCTGCTTTACTGCTCTTGTTCTTGTTGTTATTGTTGTTGTATTTTCATTGTTATCCAGATCATCATGTATACATATATAGCAAGAGTATTGTCTACATTTGAATATACAATTTTCATATATCGTTTTTTTTCCTTTCTCTTCTTTTTTTTTTTTTTTTGTTGACGTCATAAATGGGAGTTTTTTTTTTTTTTATTAGATATTCATTTAGTATATAAAAAGTCTCCAAAGTTTTTTTCTTTCCAACAATAGGGGATTTTTCCATTATTTTTTTTTTGTTTTGTTGTTGTTTGGGTGTTGGCTTTATTACTTTATTGTTAGGACTTTATATAGAGGTGGGTTTTTATTTTGTATTATGATATTTGACCGGGAAATAATCTGAAGACAAACAAAATATATTGAAAGTTAAAACCCAGTTAGAACCCATACAATCACAGTAGTCAGTTTTTTTTTCTTTTTGATTCTTTTGTTTCTTTTCAGTTTTTTGTTTTTTTTTTTTTTGGTTTTTGGTTCCCAAAAAAACAAATAACCAACACAAAAATAATACACAATCATCATCATCATCATTTATTACTTGTCATCATCATAAATAAATTAATACATTTTCTGTTTATTACGTCAAAATTATGAAAACATTAAAAAAGGGTACGATTAAAAATTTGCATTTGGTTGATTGCAATTTTCACGTTAATTTATTTAATCGAAAATAAATTATTGTAGACCATAAAAATGGAATTGACCTTAATTAAGTCAAAACAAAAACAAACAAAAAAATTAAGTGGAAGAAGAAAATTTTTTGTAAAAAGTCAAAATTTGTAAAAAAAAAACAAAAAAGAGAAACCAAAATAAAATATTTGTTGTTGTTGTTGTTGAAATTATTAATCTGATCTGAAAATCTGATCTAAACCGTCGATAATAAATTAAATTTGATCAAAATAGAAAAAAATATTTTTAGAGATTTGTCAATGGATTAATATTTTTTTTATCTTCTTCTTGTTCTTCTTCTTCTTCTTTTGATCATCCTTATATTTTTTGGTTGAATAAGTTTTATAAGTTACAGATTTTTATGAAGAATCAAACAAAAAAATAAATAAAAGAATCAATAAAATTCTTCTATTGAAAATCAGAATGTAACTTTGTTGACATATTGACATTTGACACTTCCTTAAATTCTCTCCATTCTCTCCATTATATTATCATTCTCTCCATTATATCAATGTAAAATACGTCATTTCATATATGAAGATAAAAACAAAAGAAGATATTTGTTTATTTTAAAGTTTTCTTCTTCTTGCTGGAAAATATTTTTCCTTTTTTTTTTGTTATTTATTTATTCAGAAACAATTCAATTGTAAATTTATACGTTGGTAAAGTTTTTTGTTGACATAACCGACAGACAGGACAGATGAAACTGGATCATTTTAATGATTATTATTATTGATGAATTTAGAAAATCAGAATTTATTTTTCTTCTCTAATTCCGCATAATGAAAAAAAAAAGAAAAACTTTCTAAATTTTCCGAAATTTAATTATGCAATTTTCATTTTATTCCACTTTTTTTTTTGTTGGTAAAATTTTTAACGTTTGTTTATTTGAAATCTTTAAAGATTTATTTATAGAAAGTAAGATAAATTCTCGGTTTTTTTTTTTATGATCAGTTTTTTTTTTTCTTTCTTTCTTTCTATAAAAAGGATTATCATTGAATAAAGAAAGAATATTAGAAAATATTGTATTGCAGACAGAATGTCTTTAATGTCAGACCTACATCTTAGAGTTTAACTCTTATAAATTTTTTCTTTCCTTTTTTTTTTTTGCCCCTTTTTTTCCTTTTTTCCATTTTTTTCCTTTATTTTCTTCCATACGACTATAAAACCTATGAAGTAGAGATAAATACATCATTTTCCTTTCATTTTCTATTTTATCATTTTCCTCTTAGATGATGAAAATTCATAAAAATAATTCCAATAAAAATCGAAAAAAAAAATAATATTTTTGATGAAAAGGGGACTTTAAAAAGGAGGGGGTGGGGAAGGAGAATTAATCATATGATTTCACTATTTCTCTGTTGAGCCAGGGATTAAGAAAAAAAAATTAAGGGTCTCTTTTGAAACTTCTTCTTTTTCTTCTTTTCTGTTCCTCATTCATCTTATCCTATTTAACTTTTTTTTTTCATTCTTTCTTCTTTCTTCTCTCTTCTTCTTCTTCTTCTTCTTTTTTTTCTTTTTCTCTTATTTCGATTGATGACGATTGAATGGTTTCGTTAGTCAATTTATTCACTTGGTAAAAATCAGTCAAGTCAGTGGAAAACTTTAAGATAGTTTTTAGACGAGGGAGTTTTGTTTTTTTTCTTATTGGAAAATACGAATTAGAATTCAGAAGTTTTATTTGAAAACTCTACATTTTCTGCTCTTTTTCTTTTCTCATTGAATGAGAAATGAAAGTTCATCTTCCATGTTCTTCTCCTCTTCCTCTTCTTCTTCTTCATCGTTCTTTCTTCTTCTTCTATAAATTTTCTAGGGTTTTCTCTAAAATTATATACGTCCAGTTTCTGATGTGGACTTTGATAAAGGAAAACATGGGAATAGATTAAAAAAATTTTGCTTACATTTGTGTTATATGGGAGAGGGGCAGGAAGGGATTTGTGGAGTTTTGTAAAACCGAAGTTTTTTTTTTATCGTTCGATTTAAATAAATATTTTAATTTAAATTTATCAAGAAAAAGCTCATTTGGCAAGATAATAAATTTAGAATTTGCTGACATTTTTCCCCTCTTTTTTTCTCTTCTTCTTCTTCTTCTTTTATTGATAAAAAAAAACAAACATACAATTCACCTTTTTTTTATTTTTGGTTGAAAAAGATTTTTTTACTTATTTTTTACTTTTTCTTCAAAACAAAAATCCCAAAAAAAAAAAGATGAAAACTCCCAAAATACAGAAATCAATTAATTGTTTTGTACATTTTTATTTTACAAAATTATTTTCTTTTCCCTTTCATTCTAGATTTGTTTTTCTTCTTCTTCTTCTTCTAGGTTTTTTACCTTTCTTTTCTTGTCTGGTGTGAAAAGAAATTAAATTGAAATTTTGAAAAATCCTTTTTTTTTTGAAAATAGAAAAAACAAAAAATTGTGTAAAAAATTTATAAAATGAAAGAAAAACAAAAAAAAACAAAAAAAATGAATTAATAAAGTGAACAATTTAAAAGTTTTCATTAATTTAATTAAAATTAAAACAAAAGAATTGAAAAATAAGTGAAAAAAAAATAAAAAACAACAAAAACAAAAGTGAATTAAAAAGTGAATAAAAATTCAAATTAAAAAAAATGAAGGTAGATAAATCCGTATGTACAAATGATACATTAGAAGATCTTAGTCGTGCAATTAGATTTGAAGCTGTATTTTCAACATTAGTTGAAAATAAAATATTAGCAATAAAACGTGAATGTGAACAGAAAAAACAAAAAAAACGTTCATTTAGTAGAATATTATTTGGTAAACGTATATTTGGTGAACAAAATACTGTACAATGTATAAATGATTTAGAAAAAGGTACAGAAAAATTATATAATAATGATACAATTAATAATGATATTGATATTGATGAAACAGAATTTCATAATGAAATTGAATTAATAAAACGTAATCAAGATATACCAACAACAAGTATAAATACATTAAATAATATAAAATGTGATATTATTGATGATTTAGATAATGATGATAATAGTTTAACAAGTAAAAAAAATGTTAATCAATATAATATTGAGATACAAGTATTACGTCAACATGATGATATTTCAGCAATAACAAAAGAATCAACAACAACAACTGATAGTTTAAGTATTGTTGATAAATCAATAACAATATCATTAAATAAGGATATAACACAAACATTAACAACAACACCAACAAATAGTTCTTATCGTGATATTGATGAAATAATAAAAGATCCAGATAATTCATTAACGGGTAGTGAAGCAACTGTTAAATTTAAAACAAATCGTAAATGTAAAGGTAGTAAAGAATCATTACATTATTTAGATAATGAACGTACACGTTTACGTATATTAGAAGCAAAATCAATAAGTGCACAATGTAGTCCAATATTTCCACGTCAAAAATCAGATGATATTAAATTACAGCAACAACAACAACAACAGCAACAGCAACGACATATAACATCTGATAATAGTGATACTGTTAGTGCATTAAGTGGTATTGAAAAAGATAATGAAATTATTATTAATAAACGGATTATTAATAAAAAGACAACAACAAATCCATTACAATCATCTAGTTCTGGTACTGGTACATCTGCAACAATAAAAACAAATGAAAAAAAATCAACTAGAGGAAAATCATATTATAATCATACGGATATAACACATTTAGAATATGATAGTATTATCAGTTATCAAACAAATCAATCATCACAAGGTTTTATATCTAGTTTTAATCAATTAACATCATCTAATTTACCTGTTATAACAACAACAAGTAAAACAAAAAAACCATATTCTGATACAATAAAATTACAACGTATGACATCGGTAACAAGTGGTACAAGTTTAACCGGTGGCAGTATTTCTAGTCAAACAAATAAATGTAAAATAAAACAAAAAAATAAAAAAGATAATTTTAAATCAGAACGTCAATATAATCATCATCAGGAACGTCAAGAAAAAAATCGTAATATTGAGAAGGATATTGATGAAAGTGATGATGAATTTAAGAAAAGAAAACGGAAGTATAGTAAGTGGACAATTCATAAAATATTCTTTTTTTTAAATGTTCCACCAACATTATTCCATAAATATTTTCTAACCCATCTGCTCGTCTTGTAATGAAGTGAAGAAAATAACAAAAAAAAATAAAAAATTATGTTTTCAGGACGTTCACAAAGATGTTCCGATCCAGTCTTAGTCTATCCATCATCAAGTGGATTACAACACTGTATCTTGAGTCGACCACCAAATCAACCCATGTAAGTATAAAGTTCTATAAACTCACTTGAACTAGGTCAACATCATGAATATTTTAAATGGTTTGAGTTTATATTTTTATTTTCTTTTCACTCTTATCTTACTCTTTTTTCTTTCTGTACCTTTCTCTTTTGCACATTTCCTCTCTTTATCTCTTTCTATTATCTGTATTCTTGTTTTTCTCTTTTCTCGCAGACAACTTCAATACGATGAGGACTTTATTTATGATGTATCGTTACAATTGGAACCGGATGGTAACGGTGACTTGGTGCCAAGTCGTAGAAAACATAGACATAGGTAAGATTGTATATATGTGTGTTATATTTTTATGTTGTGTTAGTGTGGTGTGCGGTAAAACACCCTAAATTTAAATTGTGTGAGATAAAAAAAGATAGAAGTGGGATTTTTACATTTTATTGGGTGTACATATTTATTTTTATACATTTTCCACCCTTTTTTTTTTTTCTTTCTTTAATGCCAGGCATCACAGACACGGTAAAAAGAAACGACACAAACCGAGAAAAGTGTTGATACACGATTTGGATAATCGAAGTTGTAAAGTTAAGGTAAGACAATTTTCTTCAATTTTTTTTTTGTTTTTGGTTTTTACATTTTTTTTTCTCTTTTACAATTTTCTTTTTTTTTTAAACCGTGAATCTAATGTGGGTGGTTATCGTTGGTTGCTGTGGGATTATAATTTAAACGTTCAGAGAATGATAATGAATTGCATTATAAAAATGAAAGTAAAAGAATTTTTAAATGGGTAAAATATACAAACACAAGTAGGTTAAAATTATCGTAATAATTGTCGTTGTAATCGGTATAGCTTGAAAAATATGTTCAATGATAAAGAATTAAAAGTTAACATTCGGTAAATCGCAGATATCCCACGGCAATTTTTAATTTTCACCACAAACTCTGATTTATTGATGTACCACACAAAAAATATCAACCATACTCGTGTTGGTGGATTTAAACCTGAATAATTGTTGATTTTTTTTTCTTCATTTTTCAATGTAAAAGTTTTTATTGAATTAACGAAAGTAATCTGAAAATTTTCACCGTTTAACTCTAATTTTTTCTCATTTCAAATAAAACAAAATAAAAAAAAAAAAGAAAATGCAAACAATTAAGAAACTTTTCATAAAAGAATAATTTATTTGTTTAATTTTAAATTTAAACTTTGTAACTTCAACGTAATTTTTTTTTTGCATACATTCTTAATCAGCTTACACTAAAATTCCTTTTTGTTTGCATTTTGTATGAAATCTTGCAATCTCCAAACTTTTTGTAATTTCTACATTTTCCGTTACTTCATGGATAAAAATAAAGATATACGTTTAATTTTGAAACACATAATTCACACTGACAGAATTTATAAGAACTTTTGTTAAGAAATTTTACATCTCAGAAATCAGTTGATTCCTACATTATGGTAGAAAGTTTATTAAAAATATTGAAAGCTTCACATATTTTTTGTATTCGTAAAAAATTTTCAAGATTAAATTTTATTTTTTGTGTTTTTTTTTTTTGGCAATAAATTTGATAAAAATAAGAAGAAGATAAACACAACGAAGAACAGAAAATTTGCAACAACCAACAACAAATTTGTTTGTTTTTGTAGAAATACAAAAACAAAATTAAAACCTTCTAAAAGTGTAACAAAAAAAAAAAAAAAGAATATGAAAATATTAAATATTTAGGATTATGCCATCGGTGTGTGTGTGAAGTCCCGGTAACAACAATAAAAAAAACAATAAAGAAGAAAATGAAGAAAATACAGACAGTAAAGGCATTGCCAACATTTTCTTTCACATTTGTATTTTTTTTTATAGTAGATATTTTTTTTTTTGTTTTGTTTTGAAAATTAAAGAGAAAGAGGTGAAAATTCCGGCAAAAAACAAATTTCCATTTTATGAATATTTATTATTATTTATTTTATGAACGACGAAGAAAATTGTAGAGGTCGAAGAAAAAAAAAATTTATATATACGCGAAAGAAAATTAAATAAAATTTACAATAAACAACGAAAAAAAGAAAAAGCGAATTAAATTAAATTAAATTAAATTGAAAAATGAAAGAGTGAGAGAGGGAGAAGAGAGTGAGAGAAAAAAAAATTGATAAATTATTATTTATAACTAAAAGGTAATTGATCCAGATGATCTTCCACAAAGAGCAAGATGGACTATTATTGCAACAGCATTTTTATTATTGGTAATGTGCCTGCTCTTGGTTGGTGTTACTTTACGTATGGCTCCGATCATTGACGATATG